>JAWWTY010000106.1:87951148-87987699 GCA_035222235.1 Margarornis squamiger | reverse complement strand
TTATTCTAAGTTCTGCTTTGCCCGTGGTATTAATCAAAGCTCCTCTTTCAGTTGTTATCTCTAGCCATAAATTCCTATCTGTTTTCTTTTCCCTTTCCCTCTGGAAGGTGAAGGCAGGGGGAGGAAAAAAAGGCCTTGAAAGAGTTTATCTGGACACCAGGCATTTTATCCAGGGTCAAACTACCACAGTTGGTTTAATAAATCTGAGAAAGTTCTTTCATTAAACAAATAGAAAAATCTGAGAAATCTGGTTAATTTGTGCGCAAGTTTATCTGGATGAAATTTCTCCTTAAAAACTAGAGAAAAAGATCTTGTTCTCCAACATTATAAGTGACTGCCTGATATGTTTAGTTAAATATTACTAATTTTTTTTCTTTTTTTTTATTAGCTACCTCTTCCCTTTCTATCTCTTGTCTCATTCCCCATCCTTATTGTTCTTCTCTTATCATATCCACTATTTCCACACTTCCTTCTGGACTTAAAAGACTTGTTGAACATTATAAATGTTGCCAAACATTTATAATTTAATGAAAGTCACATTTTCTTGTCAAATTGTTCTTAAAATAATAGCATCTTTTATTGAATATGTTATGCAAAATTTTAGTTTTATAAGTTCATATTAACATTAAGTACCAATTCCACTTGAACAATTTTTTTTTTGTTTGTTTTCTGTTGAAATTCTGGAATCCTAAGAGTTAATCTGAAATTGCCAACCTTAGAAACCCTGTAGAATATATGCAGAACTTTGGAAGTAGGTCAAACATCATACAAATATTTTTCATAGTTCATAGTTCTCTATCCAATATGTTATTTAAGATTAGCTGTCAGGACTCTAGAGCTTCAGACAAATATTGATTATTTGTCAGATTATGCTAATACAGTCAGTGTTATGGCAGACAAACATTTGTACAGCCAAATAATACTTGACAGCAAATACATTCATATTGTTTAAGACATAAATGTCAACAAATCCATTCTGGTGATTGACATAAAAATGTACAGATCATTAAGATCCACCTTTCCCTAATGGTCACTGGAAAAAAAATACAGAACATGATCAAATTCTCATTTTCTTTTCTAGGCTGATTTGAAGAAGAAAAAAAAAAAATAAAAAAAAATCAGTCATAGCTCAAATATGTGGAAATACAATATTTCTAAGAAAGAAGCAGAAGTCTTAAACTTAGTTCATTTCTGACAGAGAGATGTTGCTATTCTGTGTATCAAACCAGGTGAGTCCTTTCTCACAAATACATAAGGAGGTAATGGCTATCCTGCCAAAATAATTGAATTTAAAAGCCCTTCCCTTGAGCTATTAAAATTTAAGATGCCATGTTGTCTTTAGGACAGCTATAGTTTAACACAACAATCCATTTTATGCAATTATATTCCTTATGGTGTAGAGGAGTTTAACAGACAGAAAAATTGACCTCCCTATTTGCTTGACCAGACCTTCATGCACAGAAATGATATTCACTCTTCAGCTGCCCAGCTAGCATAACCAGTTTCTCTTTGACTTGACCTGACCAGCTTCAATGTTGAAAGTCTAGGAGTCCCAGAATGAAGGCAAAAACATGAACTACAATCAAGCTCTTTTTTACTAATGAGTTGTGCATTAGTATAATCTGACTCCAGTTGTCAGAAAAAAGGTATTAAATATTTACCATACTAATCAAATAGGTTTCATATACCAATGGGGAAGGAAGATAGAGTGGCAATATTTGAAAAGAAAACACAACAGCATACTCATCAGAATTTGTTCACATATTCATTAGAGTTCCTTTAAAATGGCAAAAAGCTAAAAATGAATTAAGATGAATGAAGATGCTGTTTTTTTAATTAAAAAAAAAAAAAGTTTAAAGGGAATTTAATGTATACAATGGTAAAAAGGTCACAAAACCATGCCTCATGTTCTATACCACTGAAAAATAAATACAGGTAAGATATTCAGCAATCAGCCTTAGCTGGTAATCCAGTCCATCTTTTTATGGTGTGTATACTGTATTTATTAATTAGAGCTATTGAGCATGCTATAACTCCTTTGGAGAACCACATCATGATTTTTCTAGCACATGGAATATAATCAACAGATTGCTTGTAAATGGAAACACTGATGAAACATAGTATACAGGCAGTTATCTCTGAAGTCTTGATCCACTCTTTCCTACAAGAAAAAAAACTATAACCTGCCTCCTCCTGTTCAGTGGTCAGCATTTTCTGTAGAATGTATTTATAAATGGAACATAGTAGGCATTTTACAGGTGTGTTTCTTTATGCACAAAGAAAGTGAATACTCTGACATACTTAGGATGTGGTCAGGCCATAAGACTAAGCTAAAGAGGTGCCCAGCTGATGGATAAGGAACACAATGAACACAGAAGTAAATGAAAGCAGGTGGTTTCATGAGGAGTCTACCTTACACCTTGAATGAAGCCCAAGCCAATAGTCTAGGTCAGTAAAAAAAAACTTTGAGGTATTCTGACCAGGGAAAGATGTATATATAATGGAATCTATAATTAATACATATAATGAAAATGTAAATCTATAATTAAATTTAACTTATTAACAATATTAAATTTTATCAGGCAGTCAGCTGATAACTATAACTAGTTTAGACTTAAATATCCATAGATGGGCATGTAGCTACTTCAGTATGAGCTGAAACTCTGAAGTGATCTTCAATGAAAATGTTGATGAAACTGAGACTGTAATAAATGCTTCTGGAATATCTAAATGAAAGGAGGTGAACACCTTAATCATCACAAGATTGCCAGCCAATGACATCAACGTCAAAATTGTTAAAAAAAAAAAAAAAAAGCTGAAACCTTCATCACAAATTCAAAGGAATAAATATATTTTGAAAAATATATTTGTTGTGCCCAACAGGAAGCATATAATTTGACTTTATTTACTTATTTATTAAAAAAAAAAAAAAGCCAACAATATAAACCCAGATTACTTAAGCTTCAAAGGAAAAGGAGAATATAAATAGGAAAATAATAACAGATTATTATGGAAATGTGTCTATCTAAAACCATCAGGCTATTATAAAGGATATTCTGACCTTTTGTAAATGCAACCATTTTTCTAATAACATTGTGATTGATACGTAGTCTCAGTAGACTATCAAGTAATTACATTGTTTATAACCAACTTCCTTACCAGGGTGTATGTTCATTTTAGAACAACCCTACTAGGCTAGCTTTTATATCCATGACACTGTTATCCAGCACATTTCCCTACCACCACCACTGCCTTTTTTATCTGGTTCAGAGATGTCCAGTGAAAAGAACCCTAACAACAGATAAGATAAGGAGACCTGTGACAAAAATAACAAGCTGTACAGTCTCTTAATGGATTTTGTTGTCTTCATATCATTAATGCGAATATGTTTATTAGTTGAAGTTAGAAAGTAATTTAAAAAATACATGTTGCTCTGTGGGAGTGTTTAAGCTCTTCGCTCTTTTAAGCTTCCTCACTGAAAAATTAACTGACAAAAATTTGAACTTAAAAGAATTTTTTATTTTTTTTTTTTTTGCAAGGCTTACACATACCTATTTACCTATTTCTCTGCACTTTGCCAGACAAAGGAAAAAAAAAAAAAGTCCAAAAAACTGAGCATGAAAAAATATTAATACAGATGGCTCTCACAATTTGAGAAAAGTAGGAATCTCACCTGACAAAGTACTACTCCAACAAATATAATTCTGACAAAACCAGAATGGGTCATACTGCTCCCTTGAAAGAAGCATAAACTTTCCCTTGTGCTAAATTTTTCAACTGAGGACTTCAAAATTTTGTTTATAAACAAAAATTAATTTAGTTTTTGCTGTTGATATTTTCAGTCAGCATCTGCTTCAAGAGCATAAAGCAGAAGAAAATTATTCTCTTTGTGCAGCAGGGTAAGCAAACTGCCTAAACAATATCACTTGGATAATACAGGTATCTGTGTACTGGAAGGGAGACATTTAGAGCTGACCTTAAGTTAAAAAATACTACAATGTTGGGAAATACTAGGATTCATGTAATCTTATATAGTCATCCTCAAAAGAACGTTACATTTCTGCATTTAGATGAGGAAAAGATTCCACAGATCAGATACAGCAAGTGTCTTAGATTTTGTCATACTGAGAAAAGAAGCACTTAAATACCAGACCCCCTTGGACAGCCAAAAAAACACATTCTCTTTTAAAGTTGTACTGATTACAGTTTGAAATATATTAGCTATTCTGTATAATTTTCAAGCTTTTTCTTTTGTAAGACATGTAGATCTGACATAGAGTTCTGAGATCTGAAGGTGGTTTTTCCATGGCTAAGATTCATAGACTATGAAACTGTGAGTATCTACTCTGAGCATTTTACATTTGATATTCATAAAGAGAAAACTTCAGACTGTAGGAGGTGCCACACTGACAGCTTTCAAGCATCACATTTTCCAATTAAAATAAAAGTCAGTGTTACTGAAACTAAAAGGTATCCAAAGAATAACTTTCCTACATATTTTAGTTTCTGTGACCCATTTTATGGTAAGACAATAACACCATGTGAAGTAGATCTTTAGTATTTCTGTCATGCTGATTACTGTAATTGGAGAAATATGGCTGAGCCTTCCCTGAGGAAGAAGCAAGGACAACCTTAATGAGTTTCCTTAATGCTGCAACTTGCTTAAATAAAATAAGAATACAATTAAGCTTATTGAAATAAGACTAAATCAGAATGCCATTAACTATTGTTCAGTGCTCTGAAGCGTGAAATACATGCTTTTATGTTTGCTACAAAAAAAATGCACTTTTAACTTTAAAGGCATAGGATGGAGTAATACAACAAAGAGAGGAAAAGATAAATAATAGATAAAAATAGCTACAGTCTGAGACTTACATGCATAATATAAGACATGAATGCACATGAGCAAGTGGAGAAAAAAAAACAAAAACAAAAAAACAACCCCCCAAAAAAACAACCTAACTTCACCAAAGATAAAAAAACAGGACAGAAATACTAAACAAGTTATTTGGTCAGCTATGCTCCTGATACTGTCTCAAAATTGTATTGTGGACCCCTTCAAGCAGAATGACATACAATTGAGTAGAGAAAATCCAGTCCTACCATCCTATGTTCATCTACACCTACCCAGATTAAATTTACACTACTTTAGAATTGTGGTCAAGATCAGGCTCACATTCTCAGAACTAAATGATGCTGTGGTCATGGGTTTGTTATAAACAAAAGGGCACAAATCACATACATAGACTTGAGAGTTTATTATTAGCTCAATTAATGTTTAAACTGTCTAATAGCCCAAAGTGTTAGTTCAGTTACACTAATATTTACTTATAATCCAAATTAACTCAAAGAAATCTCAATAATACAGTTAACAGGTTGTACAGTGGGAGAGGAAAAAAAACTCAAAAAACCCACAAAAAACCACAACTCCCCTCCCCCCTCCCCCCCCTCCCCCAACAAACGAAAAGCACTTGGCCCTGATGCTGTGGGAAGAGGAGGATCTACTTGCTAGGAGCTTCCTCCTGCCTTTTGCCAGGAGCAGTATGGAGATGATGATTTCTTCCAGTTCAGGCTTGCAGTTTGTTCAAGTTTGGTTTTATATGCTTCCCTGTCATGGTTCACTTGCTTCTCCCACATTGGCAGCTACAGCCTGGAATTCATCCCCAGTGCCACCCCCTCCAACCCTGCCCCAAGGGCTATGGTTTGTCAGGCAGTGACAGATGGGGGTGCCTGGCCCCAGAGGGGCCACCCCAAGACCTCAAGCTGGAGCAGGGGAGGCAGCAGCCACTGGCACCAGCACTGGGGTTAAATCAGGGACATCCAGCCCAGTTCATGACCAGGTGGAACCCTTCCACACCATCAGGTCAGCTGAGGACCCCATGCAAGCAATGGCAAAAATCTTCTTTCCTGGGCTACGGTGGCTCAGACCACTTACGTTCAGCTTATTGACACAGCTCAGGTGTGAACTGTTTATCTTTGCCTTAATTTCTAGTCTAATTTTCTACAAAAGGAGTTGTCCACCTCCATCCTGCCACCCTAATTAAAGCTGACACAGAAAAAAACCAAAAAGGTTGAGCTGGAGGACAAGCCTGATTCTTCAGCTACCATGATATTATAAACACACATTTAGAAACCCATCATCCAAAGGACACAAGAAAACATCAGGTACTGGCTAAAGAAAAACTGGTGATGCACCTGTGAAGACATCTGCTGTAGGTAACCTCAAACTGGATATGATTTTCAGATAACTCATGGTGGATTACAGTAATGATAATTACAAATATAGGCTATGACAAATCAGAAAATTGTAGTCTTAAACAGGTAACTTTTAACACAAGTGTTTTAAAGCTTTTTGGTTGCATTTTAAAAGGGCCTATCATCCAAAGCTGAGGAGTCATGAAGTTCTAATTGAAGGTACTTAAAAGAGAACTTGTACTAGGGGGCATCTAGTAATTAGTTCTCAGACAAGAATAGGAAGCCACTATATGGTGTTTAACATCCTTTTTTCCTTTGTTTTTTTCCTCATCTGACTGATCAGAGCCATAAGATTCTCAGGAGCTCCAAATTTTTCATAAACAATGTACTTTACTGCTATAATCAAAGATGCAAGAAAGGAATATAAGCTACAAATCAGTAAAGACTGTAAATCAATGATGTGATTTCTGTGTAAACCATGTATTTGTTTAAGGTAAGTAGATGGAGGCCTGATTAGTTGTGAGGGACTGGATTCATATCTCACTGCATTATTTAATAATTGTGTTGGATCAACCAACTTGTCTGTGTGTATGTTGGGGTAGTGGTCATAGTTGGACCTGTAGCCTCATGGCAGTATCAGAAGGCACATGGTCTGCAGTGAACATGGCAGCTCAGAAGGCACGTGGCACGATAGCCATGCTGCAAGAGCCTGTCAATCAAAAAGGCTCACCTGGTACCCCGCCCACAGCACACCCCTGAGTAGCCCCTGAGTAGCTGACTCACACCTCACTCTGGCTAGGAGGGCAATGAGCAGTCAGTGAACTGGTTGTCCATCCTGGGAAGGGTGGCCACAGTGGCTGGGGCATATAAATAGAGACACAGAGTGGCTCCCTTTTGGTTCAGCCTTTCTTTCCATGGACGTGCCACCATGTGACTCTTGGTGGTAAATATTTTTCTCTCTTCTTTCTTCTTCTCTCTTGCTTCCCTTAATCTCTTCCCTTCCTTTACTCTTTTCTTTCTCTTGCGGGTAACTTAAAACCTGTGAGTGGTATTTCACTGCACTGTATGAGGTTGATGTTTGCTGGGTGCTTTAGTGTAATGGTTGTATGTTATTCCTGTAAAACCTTTTGCCATGCTTATTTTCTCACTAAATTAAAAGAATTCTCTTGGGAAAAGCATGTTGTGTGTTCTCTTTACATGAATTCAAGGTATCAAAGAGCCAAAGGCTCTGAAAAAGCTTTATATGGGAACTCTTGAGAGTCTAAAATATAAGTAAAACACCCAGGCAGCTTGTGGCTTGTACCCAGACCTTTACATTAGTCCATAAATGGTTCTACCATGAATCTGTCTTAAAGGGGGGAAAGGATCTTTGTACAGGAGTTGGCAGGGAGCTTTAAACTAGATTTAAAGGGGGAAGGGGCAAAAACCAGGCTTGCTACAGATAAGCCTGGGGGCAGTACATCTGTGTTGGAGGGATAGTGTGATAGCAAAATCCTTCAGTCTGCTGTCTTGGTGGAGGTAAGGAATGTAGATCCAAGCAGCAGTAAAAGATCCAAGGGTTATTAGTGTGATAGGAGACCAGGGAAGTGCTTGAGAATGGTCGCATATGAATTAGGGCGTGTTTGCCCCCCAAAAAGGTGGTGGGGTCATTAGCCCAACTGAACTGCATCTACACTAGCCACAAAAATGAGGAGCTGGAAGCCGCTGAACAGCAGGAAAACTATGGCATAATTGCCATCATGGAAACATGGTGGAACACTCACAACTGGAGCACTACAATGGATAGCTATAAACCCTTCAGAAGGAATAGGCAAGGAAGGAGAGGAGATAGGGTAGGCCTGCATGTTAGGGAGTGTTTTGATTCTCTGGAGTTTAATGATGGTGATGGCAGGATTCAATGTTTCTGGAAAAGAACCAGAGGGTAAGTCCAACAAGGCAGATATGGTGGGAGTCTGTTACAGAAGAAGGGGCAAGCAACTCAGGAGGACTACAAAGGTACTGTGAGGTTGTGCAGGGAAAAAAACAGAAGGGCCAAAGTCCAACTAGAATTTAATGTGGCTATTGCCATAAAGGACAATAAAAAAAGTTTTTATAAATATATCAACAACGAAAGGAGAGCTAAGGAGTATCTCCATCTCTTATTTGATGCAGGCAGACACATAGTGACAAAGCATAAAGAGAAGAATTAGGTATGTAATGCCTTCTTTGCCTCAGTCTTTAATAGCAAGACCAGTTGTTTTCTAGGCACCCAGCCCTCCTGAGCTGGAAGACAGGGACAGGAAGGAGAATGAAGCCCCCATAATGCAAACAGAAACGTCAGTGATCTGCTACACACAAGTTTCTGGGGCAGGTGATGTCCAGCCATTTTTGGGAAGTAGAGCATTGTTACAAGTAGCAGTTGCTTTGGAAGATAAATGCCTTCATAATGAAGGCACCACCACACCCTTCCTTCTCTCTTTCCCTATCTTGGTTGACTGGCAATATGTCCCAGAAGGCGAGACCTGCAATGGAATAAAAACACCCCCAACCCCTCCCCAAAATTATGATTTTATTTTTTTTTTTTAAATGAAGAGGTGTTCAACTGAAGTATGGAAATGAATAACAGTTTTACTAAAAGTGGAGAACAAAACAGAACAACCACCACACAATAACAGAGAAAAGGTCACCTAAAGGTCTCTCAATTCCATGCTGCCAAGATGGCAACGAGTCCCAACACAGTCATGTGATCACGATGTAGTTGGGCAGAGTCATGGCCGCATGAGTGGCAGCAATGGCAGTGGTGCTGGTAGCGATTCGAAAGTGGTGACTGGGCAGAGGTGCTGGTGGTGGCAGTGACATCCTGATTCCAAGGCGATGCAGCAGCACTGGCTCTGGTCAGAGGCACCTGCAGCAGTGGTGGTAATGAGGCCATGACTCCTAGGTGATGCAGGAAGTGCAGCAGGAAGCTCAGTACCAACCTGGTGTGGTCAGCAAGCAGCAGGAAACCAGCACAGAGGCCAGCAAGGAGGAAGAGGTGGGGGCAGCCAGAAGCAATGAAACAGCCAGAGCTGAGATCCACAGCGAGAGAGCAGGCCAGCTGTGCTCCTGCACTTGCATCCTCCTTCTGGAACCAGAGAGTGTTCCCACCGTGCTAGCAGCTTTATTCTCTTAAGTTATCAAGGTATTTTTTGCTGGTGGGACCCTTCATTCCTTCCTGCCCCACACAGGGAAAAAGAGGGAGGAGGGAAGTTTCCGCTGTGCTTCTCCAAAACCACATGATGGTATGAAGAAATTCAACACAAAAATCTGCTTCATTTAGCTAAACCATAGCACTCCCTTTGGACAGTTTGGGTCTGCTGTTTTGGCTACTAACCTCTCGCTTGAGCCCACCCTCCAGTCTCTAGTAGGGAGTTGGGAGAGGCAGTCTTGATGCTTATGCAGTACTGTTCAGCAACACCCAAAACACTGGTGTGTTATTAACACAGTCCTAGCCATGGATACAAAGCACAGCACTACGTGGTCTGCAGTGGGGAAAGTTAACTCTACACCAGAGAGATCCAACACAGTGAACATAGCAATGATTTGCTTCTTCCTTGCTATTGAAATCACTCTGAAACCCAAGAAAAAGAAAGCAGAGAAATCCAGTAAGCCCAACAGCAGTTTTGCAATTAATTCTGAGTTCCTGGCACTTTGATACATTTGAGATTTTTTTTAAAGATATCTAACTGAATTGCTTTTAAAATAAAAAATTACACTTATACACATTAGATGTTATTATATTACACAAGAATTGTATAACTTCTAATAAACTAAGTTCATAAAAGTCACAGGAAGTAAATTATATTGTATTAATTTCTACTTACTATTTTGTTTGATTTGGGGATGGAAATAAGATATTCATTCTAAACATCCTTCAGAGCTGTGGATTGCAATGCCAGTCTCATGAGCTTTTCAACTGTATTTGATTCTGAACTTATTCATGCTATTATCTCACATCTGTCTCATCTCAAAATATGGACTGGGTACCTGCCTGATCCACTCCTACAGCCACGCTGAGGATCCCTTTTCCATCTGATTCTCCTGCTGGGTTTCACCCTCCTGCAGTCCCTGTCCTGCTCTATGTCACAGGTGATTCAGGGACCCCAGGAAAACAATGGCTTAAAGGGCTTACAGCTACTCACAGAAAAGATGGGAGGAAACTACTTACTAAGCAGAGCACAGCATTTCCAGTCAGTTCTTGTGGATGCTGATGAATTAATGCTTCTGACTCCCAGCATTTCAAAGAGAATTAGGCCAGAAAGGACCTTGGGAATTATCTCTTCTGATCTAATTCCTACCTTAACCCTGTATAAAAATCAGTGCATTACAGCATATTTACCCCCAACCCTGTCCTCTCTTTTTTTTTTTTTTTTTCTTTTTTTTCCCACAGAAGCAGAGGTCTACTTCCCATTCCAGCAGTATTTTCTCTGTGCTTTCATCAAATGCCTTGCTTTACTGAAACGATTTGTTTTTGACCTTATAAACAACAGATTTCCTGGCTGCTCTTTCTCTGAGAGAAAGGGAAATTAAGAAAAAATCACATATAGAACCAATAGAGATTTCTTTGTCTGGGATTTTACCTTTGACACAAATGAATTGCATCAACCCAACTATCTCTTTTTTATTGTGTCCTGCTTTGTTAATGCTGGTGATAGTAATGCACACAAATGCTGTAGACCTGAGGAAACTTTCTTCTTTAATCTCCTACTTTTTCAGTCTGAAACCCATTCTTAGTGTTTGAAACTTTGCTTTGCAATTGCTTTTGTCTGGTTATGGCATCTGCCAGAACGTTCACTAAGTCTACTGATAAATAATGCTATTCTATCAATACCAACGAGCTTAGGAAATGAAGTGGAAGTTTCACTTCTGTAAGAGAAACTAATAAAAGAGACGCTTAAAAGTTTGAGTCTCTGTTGTTGGCTTTGCTGAAATTTTGCTGTATAATTTTGGTGAGATGCACAGTATGACTTTCTCTGTTAAAAAAAAAATAAAAATAAAAGAAATCTTTAAATTCACAGGGGGTTTTGGATGGCCATTTACTTCTCTTTTTTTCCCAGTGTGGACAAAGGACAGGTCACTTCGATGTTTAATTGTCATAAATGCATGTATAAAATTATGCTACTTGTAACAACAACATTAATATCTCAACTAGCACAAGAGTGAATATATTAAAATGTATTAAGCATGAAATAAGGCCATTTTTCACTTTAATTACTTCTTCATTGAAAATGACATAAAATAAAAAGCTTAAAACTTTTAAAAACCTTCTACAATGTTTTCCATGTTTGATCTTTACTCAAAGACACAAATTACTAGCAAGACACCAAGACAAAAGAAGTATCAGGAGTAAGTTGAGAGACTAAAGTTATTGGAAAAAAGATTTGTCTAAAAAGACTCTTAGAGATTAAAAAAAATAGAAATAAAGACAGACTTTGCAAGAATGACAGTAAGTCTTTGCAAAAGAAATAATAACATTGGGGGGTTTTGTTTTGTTTTTGTTTGTTTTGTTGTTTGGTTGGTTTGGGTTTGGTTTGGTTTGGGTTTTGTTTTTTTTTTGTTTGTTTGTTTTATTTTTTTTTGTTTTGTTTTTTTTTTTTGTTTGTTTTTTTGTTTTTTGTTTTTTGTTTTTTTGTCATTTAATCTCCTAAGAAAATATGAATAGAATATTTGGATTTGCTGTCCATTGAGGGTGGAAGGTTATGAGCATAAGCCAGGTAGTAATGATAATATGCCTCTAAGCTGTCTGATGATATTCCCAAAACTTTGTATCACATATTAGTAAGGAGAGTTACATAGCAAAGACAAGTGAACCATTGAGTTCATATACAAAAATAGAGAAAATTATCACACGTAAGAAGAATGGAATTTAAGCATTTTTAAAAATATATTTCAGTAGAGGAACCTGACAATCTCAATCTAGTAGTATTGTAAGAATTGGCACACAAAATCATAGCTCTAGAAAGCAATGATCTTAATCTGTCTGCTGAACCAGGGCTAGTGCTGTGTGATTTTAGAACACTATATATGCCACTTACATTTAAGAAATGACATACAAACAGTTCACCCGTAGTAATAAAATAGACTATACACGGCCCACAGTCCACTGCTTTTAACGAAAGGGGCTGAGGCCCCAAATAGCATTTGCTATTTGGTCAGGGCTTTATATTTTCAAGTTGTGTATGGCAAAAATGCAGAGTCCATCCTTGGCAGGAGCTTTTAAGACAGAAATGTCAATACAAGAGAGTGTATGTAAATCAAACATGCAAAACTGTCTGAGAAGAGGTTTCACCTAAATTGATAGAATGAAATAGGAAGCTGACTAGAAGCCATGTTAAATATTAACCAGGGAGTTACAGAGTTACAAAATATTTAAAGTGAAAGCAAATATAAAAGAAAAAAATTTTAAAAGGTGTTGGGGGGAGAGGCCTTGTAGCAGGATAAGGAACAGTGACCCTGGCTGGGTACTGCAGGACATGGCCTGTGGCATTCAGAGCCCTACCTGGGCTAGATTCAGCATTTCCTTTGGGACACAGAAGCAGCTTGCAACTTGCCAATGACCTACAGCACAGGAACAGTATGTGGGGGGGTCACCTCTCCTCTGAGTGTGTGTGGGTCTACGTGGAGGTCCTGCTCACAGCTGGTGCCTTAGTGGCGTGCCAGCAGTGGCAAGCTGCATGCTCAGCTAGTGCACCCACATCTCCACAGAAGGATCTGCATGTGGTGTGCCCTCACCTACACACTGTGGGGGGTTACATTTCAGCCAGCATGCATTTGTGGGAGTGTGTGTGTGACTGTACTTTTCAGGGATAAGTTATAGAAGGGTTATTATAAAGCTGTAGGTGTTTGTTAACATTCTATGTGTCAAGTATTGTGATGTATCTTTTGTACTGCTTTTATTGGTCTTTAACATGTAATTCACTGACTGACAGTTTATTGCATGCCATTAATATATTAAAAAAAATTGCTTCTATAGAGATAGGACTAAACTATGTGAACTGAACAGTTTTCCCATTAGACAGGGGAAAAAATTCAGGGGAAAAAAAATCATAGGCTCAAAGAATATCCTAAATTGTAAGGGACTCACAGGGATCATTGAAGTCCAACTCCTCACCTGCACAAGACTGCCCCAAGATCACACCATGTGCCTGAGACCATTTCCCAAACTCTTTTTGAACTCTGGCAGGTTCAGTGCCATGACCATTTCCCTGGAGAGCCTGTTCCAATGCTCAACCACCCTCTGGGTAAAGAACCAGGTTTTCCTCATATACAATGTAAACCTCCTCTGACACAGATTCATGCCATTTCCTCACATTCTAACACTGGTCACCAGAGAGGTCAGTGTCCTGCCCCTCCACTTCACCTCATGAGGAAACACTAGACTGCTATAAGGTCTCCTCTCAACCTCCTCTTCTCCAGACTGAACACGCCAAGTGATCTCAGATGCTCTTAGTTTGGCTTCCAAACATTACATATATTGTTTGCCTTTCCTTTTCTACTTTCCAGTTTTTGCTGTTTGTTGTCCTTCAGCCAGAAAAGAAAGTATGATGGCCAAGTAGAGTAATCCTGAAAGGAACTGAAATGTAAAGGCATGACAATGTCCAGGAGAGACTGAAGGAGACCACTGGCACAAGAACTAGAGACATGCTCAGAGCTAAGTCATCAAAGCTCTTTGTAGCTTGACCACTCACTTGAGTTGTATGCTCCTGCTTTAGGAAAAGTTTGAACAAAAGGCTGAATTCATAAATGAAAAATGTCATAAGTATTAGTGAATGTGGACCACACACAACCAATTTCATTAATTTTCGAAGAGCACTACTGATCTTCTGTTAATTAAAATAAGGCAGTAGATCTAAAGTGCTTGGACTTCAGATATATACTTGCTAAGGTATCAAATAGGAAAAGATGAGGGAAGGTGGAGAAAAGGACTGAAAGGGAAACTGAGTATGGGAAGATAATTAACTGAAGAGTATGGGTAAAACATATTGAAAGAAGGTACTAAAGTGGACACCTAGTGAAGCTGTAACAGTTAAAATGTTGTTATGGACAAAATAAAAAGAGGAATACAGCATATATGTGAAGGCGAGAATTCATTTTTACTCTGCTTAAAAGTTATATCACTGTAGCTAAAATGCAATAAACATTATTATCCAGCTACAGTGATACTAACACTCACTGTCCAAATCACCTAATTAATATAAAACAGATCTTACTAGTAATACTAAAAGTAGAAGGTGTTATACATAATGATCTTGCCAAAGGGAACTTGTCACATTTATCCCTTTTGCTGGTGTGTTCACTGTTCTAATGTTCCTCTATATCCTAAGAAGGATTGTTTTGGCTGGTGCATGCAGCAAATTTTCAGCATTGTCAGGTCTCTGCAGGGAGGCCTATGGTAGTTATGGTGGAGGAGTTTCCTCCTGCTCAGGTGGGCTTTTCTTGGTTTAGCTTTCTTAGTTTTCTAATCCCAGCTCCCTTTCCTCTCCCACTGCATCCTGGCTGTGGCCCACAACTCCATGTACACAAAGGCCTATTTGGCAGATAATGATTTTGGGGGTAGAGAGGAGTGTGTCCCCAGTGAGGCCACCCCCAGAGCTGAAGATGGAGCAAGGGAGATAGTAGTCACTAGCCCTGGTGCAGGGGGTTAAACAAGTGACACAGTGCTCCAACCATGGAGAGGTTGAATCCTAGCACTGCCAAGTCAAGGTCATGACTTTTTAATTGGTAATGACAAAAACATATGTCCTAGCTATGGAGCCCCTCAAGAAATTGACATGGAGTGATACAATACACCTTTCTTTTCTATTTTCTTTGCACAAAATTTAGGTATGTATTGATAAAATTTTCTGATGTTATGTTGGGAGGAAGTTTGGTTTAGCTGAGAAATGTAGTAATAGAATTGGAGTAGAAATAAATATTGGACACTACAATGTCTTTCATTCAGGGATTAATGAGAAGAAATTCTTCAAGAAGTTGTAGTCTAATTAGCTGGAAACTGCTGAGAAATACAAAAGTTTGCATATATTAGTCATTAAAAGTTTACAGGATGCCAGTGGCACATAATAAAAGTGGAAAAATGATCCTATAGTTTTTCAGACTAGGTTTTTCTTACTGAATTAAGGTATTATTAATTCCACTATGTGTAGCATGGATGTTTCCTTAATACATTTTTTGACCCACTGAGTAGCTTGTGAAGATTCCTGCAGATTGGAACAGGGGCAGGAACATTGCACAGCAGTTATCATGAAATGAGCCCAAGATGTTGGCTTCATAAAGTTCCTGGGTAACTGCCTTTGAATCTAAGTGAGAACACACTGAACACCTAGGTGTGCAGGGAAATGGCTGTTACAAAATGCCTTACAAGGCAGAAGACTCTTTCATCTGCAATCAGCTGGGCTAACTCCAGGGAAGAAGCACTCAGTGACAAACACTAGACTTAGAGCCTCTCACCTCCCACCTGAAAGCAGCAATCACTACTGCTTACTTCAAATAAACATCTGTGAGAGTAGTTTATTTTGCTTTAGTCTCTGTGCAATTAAAAGCCACCTGTTGGCATGCAGGAGTTGTTTGCAGCTGTTTTCTGCAGCTGAAACCACTGCTTATTACCTTTCAGCTGATAGATATGGTTTCAGTCAGCCATCAATACCAAATTCCATGTGACTATAGCAAGGTGGATTATACTAGTGGTCAGCAGTCCCAAAGTGAAAGAAAATATTAACAAAACCTTCTAAAATAAGATGCCATGGGAATTTTCCTCTTATCCTCTGTACCTGGTATGGAGCAATGAATCATAGAATGGTTTGAGTTGGAAACAACCTTAAAGATCATCTAGTTCCACTCCTCTTGCCATGGGCAGGGACACATTATATTTGACCAAGTTGCTTCAAGTCCCATCCCACCTGGAGGCTTCCGGGAATGAGGCATCACAACTTCTCTGAGCAAACCTGTATCTTACCACTCTCGTAATAAAGAATTTCTTCCTAATATAGTCTAAACCTACCCTCTATCAGTTTGAGGCCATTGCTCCTATACATCCGTGTAAAAAGTCCCTCTCCAGCTTTCTTGTGGGCTCCCTTTATGTACTGAAAGGCTGCTATAAGGTCTCCCTGGAGCCTTCTCCACACTGAACAACTCCAACTGTCTCTGCCTGTCTTTCAAAGGACAGGTGTTTCAGCCCTCTGATAATTTTTGTGGCCCTTCTCTGGATTTGCTCCAACAGGTCCATGTCTTCTTATGTTTGGGCCCCAGAGCTGGATGTCACACTCCAGGTGGGATCTTACAGTAGTGGAGTAGAGGGGGAAAATCACCTCCATCACCCTGCTGGCCATGCTTCTTTTGATACAGTTGAGGATGTTTGACTTTTTGCTCTGCAAATGCACATCAGCTGCTCATGTTGTACTTCTTGTCAATCACCACCCTCAGATCCTTTCTCCTCAGAGCTGCTCTCTGTTCTCTGCCAAGCCTGCATTTTTGCTATGGATTTCCTCAACACACATGCAGAACCTTGCACTTGGCCTTGTTGAACATCACAATGTACACACAGGCCCACTGCCCAAGCTTGTCAAGGCCTCTCTGGATGGTATCCCTTCCCTCCAGCGTGTCGACCACATCACACAGCTTGGTGCCATCATCAAACTTTCTGAGGGTGCACTCAAACCCACTGTCCATGTCACTAAGAAAGACGTTAAACAGCACCCATCCCAATAATGACCCTGAAGAGGTCAAAAGCCTTTTCATTGAGACTTTGTTGATCATGAATGGTATGGCATTAATAAACAGCTGCTTAAACATATGGTTAAATAACAACAGTTCTTTAAACAATCCTCAATCATAGCTGTTTTAATTATCCACCATTCTGGCTGTGGTGTTCGTGTTTATCAACACGATCTTCAGCTTGGCACACAGGAGACTACAACACAGCCCAGCATAATCCGTGCTTTAGACCTGTAAGCATTTCATATTAGCAAGTGCAGCTATAGGTAAAGCTCTTGAGCTCAGATTTCAGTCAAATATACAATCCAGGAACATCTCTTGTAGGAAAGAAGAAAAAAGGCTAAGATAAGGTTACTTTTTGCAAATGCACAAGGATGCCAAGGAGTAAATTCATTCTGGCAAATTAACAAATAGGTATTAATTCACCAAGAGGAGACTTCTACAGGAAATCAAACGAAGGCTTATAATCACTAGCATGGGAGGTCTGAAGAAGTGGCTGGCATAAAACCAGCTTATTTAAAGTTATGTTTATATATCGGATAATTGACTATGACAGGAGAAATCTGGATATAGTATTTTAAGAAATTCTTTCAAATTATATGTTCACTACACCTGGGATTTTTAGCTATGATCTTTATGGTGCCAAAAGCTACAGTATGTCTTCTTATTTCTATATGAGATCTAGAGGTCAGTTTCTGTTATTGCAGAAATTCACAATCACCTGCTTGGGGTTTAGGCAGTTTGTGCTCTGCCAGCAAGCCTTTAACCATGGAGGCAATTTTAATTTTTATATGCATCAACATCTATGGGTCAGACATCACCTTGGTGGGAAACCTTCCTGAAATGGTAAGGTAAGATTTGGGTGATAAAGTCCTTCTGTGGCTTTAATCCAAAATCCTTTTACAATTTGCTCTGAGTTATGAGAGTGGGGAAAAAATTCAATTCCTGCTGCAAAAGTGATCCAAGGGCCGTCACGCTTCTGAGAACAAAGCTAGAGTAAAACCACCCTCAGTTCAAAAACTTGACATGGGAAAAATCCTAGCTGATAATTTTTTGAGTGGATTAGAGAGGATTAAAGAAGAGAGAGTGGTAGAATAAAAATAAGAAGATAAGAATTTTTTCTGCAGTCACTTCTGAGCATGGTAAATTGGTACCTCTAAGATTCTCACAATGCCAAATGAAATACTTTCCTTTTTGACACTTCACAATCCAAATGTCCAGATTGAGTAGCACTTGCAAGCTATTTTTGGACTGCAGTCAGGGCTCAAAATAATTCAACAGAAAACAATCTAAATACTGAGATTTAAAGATTTTTAAATGACTGCTAGTTCGTTTTTTCTGGTATTGTGGTTTACATATTTTCTCAGGATTTTTTTTATCTGTGCATAATTTAACTAATGAAATATTAATATGGTGCTGATCCAGTATGACTTTATACCACTTGTAGAGTTGTCTGTAATTTTAAAATCCTTTATTACAATCGTTAAGAACTATTGCCCCTGCATTCATCATAACTTGATAACTGATGGAAAATTCAGCTCATGGTCTTACTGATATTCTTTCTTTTTCTTTCTTTCATGTGTATATGTCTCAAGCTAATCAGTATCTTTGAATCGCTTTTCTCACTATTTATTTATGTGTGAGTTGTGTCTGTGTGTATTAAATGAAACATTGAAACATATCTTTCCAACAAAAACATACTGACAGACTCCTCTTTTTTGCTATGCAAATATTTTATTTTTCTTTCCATTCTCATTCTGGGTATTATTTTCTTTTACTAAAAATGATGGAGACCTAGACTTTGCATTAAATAGGAGAAAAATAATAAACTGTGAAAGGATATATAAAGAAGGATGTGGAAGGTAAGTAACATAGATGAAGTTTAAGACGGTTTGAAGATCAAGAACAATTCTTTTTGTTTGTGGGGATGCATATTAGTAGTTAGTGCAAATTTTCTCCATTCATTTACCCAAGAAATGGCTTTGGCATCCTAATCATCCAACAGTACTTCCTCTGAAATGAAAGTAAGACTTCACTCTCTTTTTGCACAAAGCATGTATAGATAGATCACGTGAGGGATATTAAATAGGAATGCTGTGCAATTACTGCTTTTTTTATATAGGTTCCAACCTCAGCTCTATAGGGTCTTGTCCCTTCCTTTAGAATTTTTTTTTACATCTTTAGATAGTAGGTTCCCATAGCTGACTCAGAATGAATACAGTAGGTCACTGGTGACGGTGGATTTGCACTAAATTGAAGTAGTCAAAGGAAAAGCACAAATCTCACTCTGCTGACTCTGTTGTCATCTGAGTAACCTCTGGCAGAGAAGCCATAGTAAGTAAAAGTAAAGGAGAAAACACAGCTTCTTTTATTGAGAATAAAAGCAATCAGGGTCCCTTGATAGTTAGGAGTACGTTCAGAAATTTTTATTGTACTCTTTTAGACAAACACATATTTTTGCTTAAATACACATTTAAAAAATATTAATGAACAATGCATTGGATGGAGTCTTACTGCTGTAAGCAGTTCTATAACAGGTCTGCAATATTATGTCATGAACCAATTTGTTATATACTCTTGCACCACCATCAATCATGTGAGTGTTCACATAGGTCCATCTGCCATTACCACATCTGCTGCCCAAAAATGTCCCCTGAGTTTTTGCATTCCAGGATGGCTACAAGACAATGCTGAGACCATTTCTTATCTCATCATCAAAGGAAACTTCACTACCTTACTGGAAGTTGCACTGTCCCTTGCTTTTGTGCTTCCAGACATTTCCTTGGCCACAAGTTACCTGTGCTGAGCAGTTATGATTTTGATCTCCCTTTCAGGCAGCTGAGGGAACTTCCCTCTCAGCTGCTTCTATTCTTAAAATAAGGATGAATCTAAATCCAGACTGTGTCTCATATTAGCCACATCTGATAATCAGTAGGGACTGCACACAGGTGGAATGGATGAAACTCATTTTGTGTCATGAAATACATAGTTACAGACAGGCAACCTGATTCTGAATTGGAGCTTTATTTGTGGCAGAGCAGCTCCCTTGCTGTGGTGTGTTACAAATCAGTCATGGACAATGGACAGGAGCAGAAACCTAGGCAGAGATTACAAGAGGTAGGAATGCAAATTGTGGTATTTCCCTAAATAGCTCTGCTATTAAAACTGCAGTCAGATCCCTCCTATTACATGTAGGCAGCTCAGAGGTGCCTTAATGAATGGTGTGCCATATCCTTATTCTTTCTTATTAGAAAGGACATCGAAAATACTCAACATTATATTGCAGTACTCTGTCTTTAAACCTGATGCAATCTTATCAAGAGCAGCAGAGAGCATTTGTGAGCCTTTCCTATGGAAAACAAAGAAACAAATAGACAACAACACCTATAAGCCAATTTAAAAAAAAAAAAAAAAAAGGAAAAAAGAAAATATGAAACACACTAGGAAATCAGAAAAGCAAAATCTGAAAACATGGAGCAATGAAGTGAAGCATTAGGTCCAGTTTGTTTGTTCATAAGAAAACAAAACTATTAGGATTTAAATAACATTTCCAAATGTGCTTTTGTAATATATGTACATTTATATTGTGCCCACTTTGCAGTGGTGTCATTATATTAGAGGGAAAAGAAACAGATTTTAAATAGGAAAATAAGACTTTTTTTCTTTTTTTTTTCTGCTTGGTTGAATATTTATATTTTGCTAAAATTCACCCAGTGGGAGAACACATACATTTTAAATTTAATCTCCATCACAATATGGTATGTTTCAGACAGGGGTAAATAGCAGTGATCTACCTAACAATCCATCCATCCATCCATCCATCCATCCATCCATCCATCCATCCATCCAAGTTTGTATCCTAAGTTCCCCATTAAAGTATCTTAAAGTTATCTTTTTCCATATTCACTTCAATGCAATAGTAATATCCATATGATTTTGATTTATTTTGCTAGATGGTTGGGAATAAAGAATTTATTAGATACTCTACTCATAAAACTGTTGAATACTGTTTGTACTTAAACACTTTTTTATCATCCGTCTACATAGGTTCACATATTGGCAGTCTTCACCACAGTATCTGAGTGACTCCATAATGTCTGATCACTGCTTACTATGTTAGGTTATTAAACCTGAGTGACGGTGGGTTGGATTCCAACCTCTCTCCTTTTTCAGATGTTTTTATTTTTGCAGCTCTAATGGTTCTTAACTTAGACTTCTCTTCGCTATAATAAGCTCCTACTGTTGGATGGATAAAAGTGAGAGCAGAAGCATGTTATTCAGTACCATTCTGATTACTCCCATGTAATATTACACTCCATTTTTTTTACTTATCTGGAAAGATTTCTATAGAAGTGCTAAAAATGTTGTTTTGCACAAATGGAATCCATGGAGACGTATGTCCTATAAGGACAGTAGATAGTTAAAAAAAAAAAAAAATCAGGAAGAAAAAAGTAGATTTACAATTTTTTTAAATATTTTAGATATTAGTTTTTTAATAAAATACATGGTTAGGATGGAGTTATCTTTTGTTCACATGATAGATATATTTATTAAAATATTATATATGACAGCCCTATAACAATATTTCAAAAGTCTTTTCAGGTATTAATTAGATATTTTTACCCTTTGTAACAAAATTTGGTACTGAAAGAACTGAAATTAAAGGAAAAATATATTAAACATTAGATCTAAAGTACCCCACCTCATCCCCGCCTTCCATACTAAATTTCACTGTATTAACCTGTTCAGACAACAATAGGAAGTAGTAAAACAGATTTCTGCCTTTAAATAAAGATATCCTTTGGGGAAAAAAAATGATAGTTCGAACTATTGCTTTGGTGTAGGAGTACTGCACAGTGCTGCAGAGAATTGAAAGAAAGAGTGACAATGAGGAACTAATAATGAAGTTTTGCCACAGTCTTTGTTGAGGGAAATGTAAAACAAGTAAGAATATCCATTCAACATCCATCAAATAATGAGACTGTCATATGAGTTCTGGTTCTGTGTTGAAATATTTTGAGCAGATGGTTAAAGTTATACTCACAAAAGGAACGCTAACTGTTTTTTGGTTTTTGGTTTTTTTAATAATATGCGGAGTTACTCAGGACCACATTATACTGTTTTTACTCCTTTTGGTATTTACTTGAGTAAATCCTCCTCTTAGAAAAATAGTACTACTTTCATGGGCAGACTTTGGATAGCATAAGGGCTTAATAATCAGACTCTTAATATTTTATTGCTTTATTTGACAATAGTTACATAGTAACTGACTTGAGCAGGGAGGTTGGAGCAAATGACCCACTGTTGTCCCTTCCAACCTTACCCATTCTGGGACTCTGTGATTTTGCTGACATTAATTTTAATAATAATTCCTCTAAAATGTTTTCTTAGTAATTTTTATCTTTAAGCTTTAAAACCCCCTATGTACTCTACTCCCATAATTCAAGCAGATCTTTCCCCACCCATACCTGCTTGCAACTCACACCCCTTCCTCTGGCAGTATGTCTCATTACTGGTTTCCTCAGTACACTCTAATCTTCAGGTCACTCCCTGAAGAATGAGTAGGGTCAGTATCTTACTTTGGGACTGGTCCTCAGAAAAAGTGTGCACCTCAGTCTTGGGTCTACCATGCAATAAAAGAGTCAACAGTTCACTAGGTTTTGCTTTGGTGATGCAATTGCATTTTCAAATGTATTATAACAGTTCAATGACTTGTGTATTTTCCTAAATCCTTCTCAAAAAAAAAGACCCTCCCCTGGCTAAATAATGAGAAAAGCTGAAGTTGAGTAGAAGAGATTTGCCCCTTGGTGGGAATAACCTTATGAATGCTTACATAGGCTTTTTTTAGATATGAATAAGAACAAGTATTAGTATTTATAAATGCATCATCCATAGTGCTGGTACTTTAAAATTGATTAGTAACTCTTGAAAATATCTTTTTTTCATAAGTCAAAGAATTTTGAATATAAGGAAGTCTAAATTATTTACGGTGCATACATTCTTTACTTTGCGTGTTTTAAAAACTATAAACAATTTTGATTATTTTAATAATGGGATCATTAATAATATGCAGTGGTGCTTTCATGTAGAAAAAAACCCACATACCAACACAATGGTAGTCAGTAAATATTCTACTGTGCATTACCTGAGAGAAATATCTATCTATTATACACCTTTGTACAGGACACATTCCGTACTCACTTTACAGGACTTTACTCCCCATACTGCTTGAGACTGATAATTCAGAGTCTCTGCAACATGATTCCTAAGTACCACATTTGAAGAGAGAAGCTGATAACCATGTCATAGTTTTCTAAAAGCATGATAGTTGTAGCATCTGTTAGTTGTCCTGAGATTATTTTTGATCATTAGGTGTGTACAAAAAATACCATACTTTTGGAAGGGAGATAGAACGTGAGCAGTCTATAATGTTACCCAAAACAGGGGAGTGTTACATAGCTCTACAATCACACACACAAAAATGATAATTTTAAGCTTTCTACTGAAGATGCATTTTCCCAGGTGGTCAATTGCACTTGTCATCTGTTATTTTGGAAAATGCACAGAATTTAATAGATGAGGTATATCAAACTAACTACATTAGGAACATACCAGCTGTCAGTGTGGCTTCAGACCAACAGCATCTTTTGGGAAAAGCAAATTCCAAAATGAAGACAGTATACTATTAGTCTGATAGAATGATTATAAGTATTGCCATCTGTTGCGTATTTCACTATTAATTGTTATTTGTACCACCAGATATTTTTTAAAGTCCACATTTCCTTTTTTATACAAGCAACAACAAAGCAGAATGGCAACACATTGTCTCAAGTAATGACGTACCAATGCTGGAACTAAATCAGATAAACTTTACCCTGGTTTAACAAGGTAGATATCTAGGGTACTAATTACAGTAAATAGATCTACAAGTATCACTGACAGTACAGAAAAATGATCCAGAATTATTCATCTTTGCTTGAAAAACTTACTGATTTTACTTTTCAAAGCTATTCCATTGTGCAATTGCATACTATTCATGTTTAACATTTCAAAGTGTGTCGGTTGAATGCTATTGGATTTTAATTACAGGAACCTATTAAATCAAACATAAACACAACAGCTCCAACAATTTCAAAATGTTCTGCAGTTAGATCTAAACTAGAGAGGAATCTCTTGCATGTAAAATTAAATGCTTAGTCAATGCATTTAATATGAAACAGTGTTTAAAGTTATATCAGGGGAAAAAAATTAGTGTCTTGTGGGTTTTTTCTTTTGTTTTTGTTTGGATTTTTTGATGTTGGTGGGTTTTTGGGGAGGTTTGTTTGTTTTGGGATTGTTTTCGTTTTCATGGAGTTATTTTTTGGGGGTTTTTTGGTTTGATTTTTTTTTGGTTGGTTGGTTTGTTTTGTGTTTTTGTTTTGTTTTGGTTTTTTTTGTTTGTTTGTTTTTTACCTAGCTACAGTGTATTCTGCTTGTTTCTTTGTTTCATTCTTTCTTTTATTTCTTTCAACTTGTTTGCCATCTGTTTCCAAGTGAAAGACCTGATTCTAGTCTCAGCCATTATTCTTTAATTTTAGCTTTTTGCCTATGACCTAATAGGCTCTGTACAGGACTATGGGTCCATTGCAATTATTTAGAAGTGAGAGGAGACTCCTGGAAGCTATTTCATGGTTGGATATGATTCTTAATATTCAATGGATTCTTAACATTCGTGACACTGAATGCATAAGTCAAAGATTTTTGAAATTAGTCCTACAAAACATGGTATTATTTAAATTTCTCATTCTTCTCACCTTAAACTAACATTTTGCTTTACCTGAAGATAAGCCATCACTCATGTCAGCTTCATGCAAAGTGACCAAGCAGGGCTTAAAGAAAAAGGAAAAAATATAAAAACAGTTACTTAGTATTATTGCCTAAGCCATAAGCTGCATTCAGACAGTGTTTCTTTTTTCTCAAAAGCTTTTTCTACTCTGCCTTCCTTGTATTGAAGAAACTATAATTTTTGCTTCTTCTCCTGCTATTCTTGTAACTTCATTAACTGATTAACAAGGAGAAAATAAAACAGAATTCTGCAGAACATAATATGAAACTGCCTTTACTATCAGCAGGAAATTACTATAGTCATTTTCACTATAGAAAATGACTGCCCAATATTCAGCAGTCTCTGTAAAATCCAAGAAATAAAAATGAAGCCACCTTATCATAATAAGTTCTCTCTTTCTCAACTTGGCAGCCATATCGATTCATGACTGCTCTGATCATTTGAGACATTTGATGATATCTACACTAGTACAGAGATTTTTTTGTTGGACTTTTTTTTTTAGGTTTTGTTTGTTTGTTTGTTTTGTATTTTCTTTTGTCATTGTTTGATAATCAGTCAGAACAGCAAGTGTTATCTTTTAGGACAGCAGATATTAATCTAATAACTAATGCTTACCAAGCTCAGAGACAGATCAAAAACAGGTTTTCAATTTACTGGGGAAAAAACAATGTCCTTTTCAAGTAGTATGATGAAAAGCAAATATACTGACACTAATAGCTTTTTGAGCATTGCTGTAACAAAACTCTTTAGAAGTTGGTATCATGTCCATTAGTAAAACCAGAGCTAATTCCCCAATTGGTCTTTATCATACATAAGAAATTCTACTAGAAGTATAAAATTCTAAAGGAATTTAGAAATATATTTGTTCCTTTATAATATCCTTCATGTTTATAAAGAATTTGATTGACAGAGCAAATTAAAAGGAGTGCGGTTTTTTTTCTTAATTTTGTATAAGGATCTGGTTTTGGGCTGTCTTTAAGAAAGATCTGCGTGTCTTATAAGTACAAACTCAGGCCACCACTGTGTCTGAATGGATGTGGAGAGAGACAATTACAAATGCACAGCAGATTTTTTCAAGGAAAGTTACCTAGATGCAATTAAAATGAATTACCAAGGTTATGGCATTGCTGGCAAACAATCAAAAACCTCTGCTTTTGCCCAGTACTATAAAGCTATTTTATGGTATTAATTATTAAACTGCAGCATTAAGCAAAAGCCTATATATGGATATTTTTATTTTAGAAAAGACACATTTACAACAGATCTTAAATAATTTTGCATTCTGGTGACAAATTCAAACACTAAATAATATTCTATATGAGCTGAACGCCTACTGACATGCTTTGCTTTTCTAAGACATTTTGTGTTTCCCATTGAGTACTGAAACATCATATTTTTCTTTTTAATTATCAAGGCCTTTATATTAATATTTTAATTCTTGGTCATTATTGGAACTGCCAATCAACTGAGATTCATATTCTGGCAACAGACTTCACTTTCTTCTTGCAAGCTCTTGAGTTCATAGAGCTGTATCAATCATATTTTCAAGCCAATTACATTACTCTGGTTCTTTTGGATGACCTTAATGTATTTCTGAAAATTAAAGTATGTCAGCCTGCTAGGAACTGAATCCAGATTCCACACTTAATGACAGCATCTACCTCTATATGTCTTTTATCCTTTGGTCAAATAACAACTCCAGTAATGTTCATTGTCCTCCTCTTTTTGTAAAGCAGCTCCTCCTATTTGTATTTTTTCAAGTTAGCAGAAGGTTCATTTATCTGTTTAACATTTTCAATCCCTCTCTTTAATTCTGAAGTAATGTACAGGTCCCCTTTCTTAGAGGACATACGACATTCTGAGGATATGACAGTGGAACATTTTTTTCACAGCCACAGATTTTGGCATAAGAAGGTATCACTAATATCCACTACAACATACGTTAGCGACTTAGATCTGTGACTTTTCAAATTTTCAGTTAATTCATTGTCTCTTGCTACATTTCTACTGTATAAGCAAAAGCTCTCTTTTTAGCTCATCAATATTTCTTTTGTAGACAATTTTCTGTAGAGAAAGGTAAAACTAATCCATCTGATTTTGGACTGTTGAAGTCTCTGTATTGCAGTAACTTCAGCAGTTATTGACATTCTTTTTTGCTATGTGTTGGCAAAGAAGCACTAAGGAGAGCTCATATCAGCACTACCTGTAAAGGACTTGTGTAATGCTGATTAGGAGACTGGCTTCCTTAATCTGAAAGGCTTCCATCCAAATGGTAACATCCAGACTTGTAGCATTTTTTTGATTCTTGATGTTAGAAATTTACTTCATTTTTATTTGTAAACTGCCCTTTACCTTACAATAATGGAATTATTTGCATTGGAAGGGACCTGTAAAGGTCATCTAGTCCAACTCCCCCTGCAACAAGCACAGATATTTTCAACTCAGTCAGGTTGCTACATCCAACCTGACCTTGAATGTTTCCAGGGATAAGGTACCTACTGCTTCTCTGGGCAACTAGTTCCAATGTTTCACCACTCTCACTGTAAAAAATTTTCTTCCTTATACACAGTCTAAATCTGCCCTTTTTTAGTTTAAACCCATTGCTCTTTCTCCTGTTGCAACAGGCCTTTGTAAAAAGTCTCTCCTCATCTTTCTTATAAGCCCCTTTAAGTAGTGAAAGGCTTCATTGAGATCTTCCGAGAGCCTTTTCTTCTCCAGGCTGAACAACTCCAGCTCTCTCATCCTGTCTGCATAGGAGAAGTGCTCCAACCTTCTATCAAATCTGTGGTCCTTCTCTGGACTTGCTTTGGCAGGTCTGGGGCCCCCAAACCTGGAAGCAGTACTCTAGGTGGGATGTCACAAGGACAGAGTAGAGAGGGATAATCACCTCTCTTGACATGCTGGCCATTCCTCTTTTGTTGCAGCCCAGGGTGTGGTTGGCCTTTGGGGCTGCAAGTGCTTATTGTGGCCCATGTCCAGTTTTTCATCCACCAGAATCCCCATGTCCCTCTCCACAGGGCTACTCTCAATGAGTTCTTCTCCTGGCCTGTACTCATGCCTGAGTTGTTCTGACCCATGTGCAGGACCTTGGTCTTGGCCTTGTTGAACCTCATTAGGTGCTTCTGGGCACATTTCTCAAGCCTATAGAGATCCCTCTGGATGGCATCCCATTCCTCAGGTGTGTCAGCTGCACCTGTCCCCGCGTCCACTGCCTGTGCATTTGCTTCTTGCCCTTCAGTTTGACCAGTAGTTCCCTACTCAGCCACGAGGGGCTCTTGCCTTCCTTTCCTGGTTTCTTACACATGGAGACCAAGAGCTCTTGTGTTCTGTGGAAAGCTCTGTTCTGTTCCCTTGTCCTCAAGGACTGTTTTCCATAGGGTCCTACTGACTAACTCTTTTGAAGAGTTGAAATGCTGCTTTCTTAAAATAGAGGGCACTTTTTTCTTTGCTTGATCCATATCCCTCAGGGCTGCAAACTCCACCAGTGCATGATCACTGCAGCACAGGCTGTCTTCAGACTTGATGTCACTGATGAGCTCACTTGCACTGCTGACCATCAGATCCAGTGACTCATTGCCTCTGGTAGAGCTCTCTGTTACCTGTCTGAAGAAGTTATCCTCAATGCATTACAGGAGTCTCCTGGATTGCCTACAACTCACCATGCTACTTTCCCAGCAGATGTCAGGGTTGTTGAAGTTGCTCAGTAGGACAAGTGCCTGTGAGTGAGCATCTCCTGCAGGTGGAGTAAGAAGGCCTTGTCAATAGGTTTCCCTTGATCAGGGGTCCTGTAGGAGACACCAGTCACAAGGTTCCCTTTGTTGCCTCTGTCTCTGATTCTTACCCACCTGCTTTCAACCTGCTTGTGACTTTTCTTCACAGGCAGCTCTTCACACTCCAACCAGTTCTTGATGTAGAGGGAAAACCCTCTGCTTGTCATTCCTTAACTGTCTCATGGATTGGCTTACTATCAATAGCTGCACTCCAGTCATGGGATTTGTCCTTCTCTGTGTTGCCTTCTGTTGCCTGAATCAGTTATTTTATGAATTAGTAGGAATCTACATTTTACTTTAAAATATGGAATCTGGGTTCATTACATCAGAGACCTAATTATAACTGTGCTTTCTTTTTTTTCTGAAAAACAAAGTGTCTTGCTATTGTCCTAAACCAAGACTGTTGACCATTTAATACTCTAACCATGTATTTTACCCATTCTGTTTGCAACTAAATTATGTTGTTATTGACCTTCTCTCTTAAATCACAGAAGGATGTTAAATACTTTTTTATTTCACCTCTGTGATTAAGTGAGATCTGTAGTACTATGTAGTACTATTTATAAAGTTTTTGGGAAAACTGGACAACAAAATCCCAAATAAATGTATAAAAATTTGGATTAATAATGTAGTTCTTCCAAATATTAATAAGAAATTCGTTTGTACTGGATGTTCTTCTTGAATTTTCTTCCATTTTTCAATTTTGTTGTGAAAGGCTGATAGAGAAGTACCCATGAGAAAAAGAAAATAGATTTCTGCACCAGTCCATAAAAGACGTCCTAGGGTACATATTCATGCTCTTCCCATTAATAATCTTATTCTACCTCTACTTACTGGGAGATCCAGAGAACTTCACACCAACAAACCCACTAGTCACACACCCATATTATACCCGAATGATACGCACTATTCACATATGTCATCCTATACTCTATCCCTAACAAACTAGAAAGACTACGGGCCTAGCCATCTCTGTATGAGTTCTACTCCAAAGCCCCTTCCTGCACAAATGCAAACAGTGCACAATAGCCTTCCACCCTGTCTCCCAACTCCTATTTGGAATGCCAGTTAATCTCCATATGCTAACATGAGTGGGCAGCCAGCCAATAGAACTGGCATTACTCATAGTCAGCCAACTAGCCTCTCTTACATTCTTCACCACCTTCCTAATCCTCTTCCCCATTACAGAAGTCCTAGAAAACAAAACAGTCAATTACCAAAAATACTCTAATGGTTTATTAAAAAAAAACAAAACATTGGTCTTGTAAAACAGAGTGACGACTATAGCTCTCAGACTTCCAGAAATCATTACCACGACACCTCAGAAAACTTCAACTTCCAAAGCAGAATTTTACATTAAAGTAGTCTCTGACCTTCCTGCTAAGCTTCCCACATTGCCCCACGTTCTGTACAAGGTCCAAGACAACAAATAAAGACCGCAACATCCCCCACCCTACCAAAAACATCCCAACCCGCAGGAACAAAACACAGTTACACCACAAAATCCAACTGAACCTGCCCCTCCATCAACAGTAGCTGCTCCAAACTTCCACTAATCAGCAAAACCTCCAATAATCACATCCACAAGCACTAAAACAAGACCTGTACCATACTTCACAACCCCTGCAGCCTCTGGAAAAGGATCAACCACTAAAGAGACAGAATATACAAAAATTAAGAACACTCCACCCAAAAAGCCCGTAAACAATATTAACAACACAAAGGAAAGGCCCAAACTTAAAAACCACTTACACCTTGCAACAGATGCCAGTGCCAAGCCAACTACCCCATAATACAGGATTGGACAGAAGTGCTAACCCCCCAAAACAAAGCACAACCCTAAAAAAAAGAATAGAAATTTAGTGACAGTAGTTCTCTTTTGACTTTTATTCAAGGTCTGTGGCCTGGAAAAACATCATGAAAAAAAATCTAGCTTGAATGAACTGTCAGAATTAAGTTCCTTAAAATTCATTTCCTGCCTTCCACAGTTCTATCCAGCCAAAACGTATATCCAGTAACAGGCACAGCCATGCTACTTTTAAATGCATGACTCCCAAAAGGGAAAGAATTTTATGCATAGCTGCCACTGTATCTGGCTGTGAATCAGGGTCTTGGGTTCCCTGGACAGAACTCTGGAAGATTTATGTGTCTGAGAGTAGGGTCAAAAACAGTCAGCATGTTGAACAAGCAGCTGATAAAGTAACACCAAAAACAAACTGTTGCAGAACTTCCAGTCCAGTCTAGAATTTGGGCTGAAGGCTGGGCAGCTACCTCTTCTATTTCAGAATCTACTTTTAAAACATTTTAAACATTTGAAACTTTTAAAACTGCTGGTGCTGTTTTGCATTTTCATGCAGTAGATGCCAGAAGTGTTTCTGCAGGGATTGTTTACCTGGTCTCAACAATATTTTCAAGATGTGAATTCCTTTTCAAGACATGAATTCCTGTCTACCCAGTAGGAAGCCCTAGCTGAGTGCTGCCAGTGCACAGAAAACACATCTTAGTCAAAAACCAGAAGGCTACGAGACAAGGTGCAGAATCTGGAAATAAAGAATCTCTCAACAAAGCTAGTTCCTGAGCCAACTGGCTTGTAATATGGTGCTTCTTAGGGTAACTGTCCTTGCCCTGGGGATTTGAGCTGATCACTGTGTAGTGACTCACCTTAAACAAAGACAGAGGAAGAGACTGATCTTTCCAATCTCCCCTCTTCAAGTAACAGCCTTAGAGTTAATAAACATGTATGGAAAATATGAACTTGATCTTTCTTCCCTTTACGTCCCATTACTTTACATCAAAGCTATAGGAAAATATACACCTAGTCTTTCTGAGTGCATGTTTTCTCCCACAATAGAAATGTATGTGCTCTTTATTTGAGTTATAAAAGCAAGCTGTATACTAAGCACTCCACCATAATATCCTATAGTTCCTCAGAAGATCACCAAATGTCTTCCTAGGAAATCATATTTTCACATAAGTTTCAGTCCTTTCCTAAATTCCTCAGGGACAAATTCAGCTCATTTCACCAAAATTGTAGTGTGGCTTTTACTAGTGATCCAGACTAATGGAAAAAATGAAAAAGAAAGGGTTCACTTACCCCAATCACTATCTCAGCCTTGGTGTCCTGAGTAGTTCTCTATTTTTTTGTCCACAACCCTGTCATTGTTTAATCCCAGCCAGCAACCAAACATCACAGAGATGCTCACTCAATCCCCCACCAGAAGGATCAGGAAAAGAATTGGAACAGTAAAAGCCAGAAAACCTGTGAGTTGAGAAAAAAACAGTTTAACAGATAAAGGAAAAGCTGTGCACACAAACAAAGGGAAACAAGGAACTGACTGCTTCCCATGGGCAGGCAGGTGCTCAGCCATCTCCAGGAGAGCAGGGCCCAACCAGACATAATGGTTACTTGGGAAGACAAACACCATCACTCCAAATGTCCTCCCTTACTCTTTCCTCCTCCCACTTTATATACTGATCAGGATGACATATAGTATGGAATATCACTTTGGTCACTTTAGGTCACCTGTTCTGGCTGTGTCGTCTCCTAACTTCCCATGCAGCCCCAACTTCCTTGCCAGTATGGCAGTATGAAAAGTGAAAAAGGCCTTGTCTCTGTGTAAGCTGTGCTCAGCAATAACAAAAACATCTCTATATTACCAATCCTTTGTTCAGCACAAATCCAAGCACAGCCCCATACTAGTAATTGTCATGAAAATTAACTCTATCCCAGCCAAAATCAGCACACTTCCCCGTGAAGGACAGTACAGTTTCATATGCCAGCTACAGTTCCTTACCATCACTATGGTCTTATGACTCCATACCATTGTTTCCTCCCTGCCTTTGCCAGGCAAGAGGTCAGTGAAAGTCCTTTCAACGATGCTTTTACTTGTTAGAGACACCTGCCTCCGGGATTTAATTCCAGAAGTGATAAATATGTTGTTTAACCAGAGACCTGAGTCTGCTATTTAATGTTTAAATAGTGTTTTGGTGTCCTGGTGTTTATCTCCATACTGCCTTTAAACATTATTTCCTCTGACTTTTAAAACACAGGCTGTTATCCAAATTGAAATCTAAAAATCTAACCAGCCCAACAGACCTTGAATCTTCAAATGGAAATTTTGTGTAATTTCAGTAGTTTCTGCATATTTGCCTAAATATGTTTAGAAATAAAATTTTGCAAATGAATGTAAAAACCACTAATTGTGGCTATTTGCAGAAGCCTCTATTTGTGGAAGTCGCTATTTCTAGAACTCCCACTGTATGCAATCTTCTGATCGGGAGATAAAATTGTCAAGCTACTTTAAATGTGAAGTCACATTTCACATTAAATGTGCACGAATTGCACATTTAAATAACTACAATGCCTATCAGATAATTACAATATTCTTAGCCTTTTTCTGGAATAGATAGGTACCACTACTTAAAATTCTGTCTGTATGAAAAGATTTTTAATTTAAGCTAGTTTACACCTTTTTAAAAGTACTGTGGCAGTATTTATGTGTTTTCTTTATATAGGATGTGATTTATCAATTCCTGGAAACTTCTGTGTGATAGAGATCCTACAGATATCATCAATACACCAGGTATTGAAATTATAAAGGTGTTCAGCACACCTAAATAAAGTCTCTGGTGTAGATAATAGAAGCTGGAATAGAACTGTTGGAGCCAAATTTATGAAAGCTCTTCACAGGGCAGTGAATATATGCTTTAAATATATAATAAACTTTCCTTAGAGATGGAGGAAAAAAAGCTTCTGCTTCTGCTGCTGCAGTGACAGAGCAAAAAAGTTGCTGCTTTTGTCATCTGTTAGAGCCAGCAGTTGTGATGGGAATGGCATCACCAGCACTGTCACAATCAGCAGTGCTGATAAATCTGCAGAACTGGAAGAAGGCATGAGAATTTTCAGAGGGAGAAAGCTTATTTAAAAATTAATAAGCCCTTCCACTGTTGAAAAAGGAAGTTGAATGCATATGATACTGCATGAAGAAACCTATTATGAAAAAGAAGGTTAAATTTAGTCTACAGCTCCATGCTTGAGTTTAAAAGATGAGAAGCATGAGACTTTCCAGATGAAATAAAATAGCCTCATTTTAATGTTTTTTTCATGTACTTCTTTGGTTATAACTGTAATGGTTTAAGGGTATAAAAACAAAGAATTTGAAGGAACAGTAACACATTTTACTAGATCAATGTTTGCTTGAAAATAACAAAAAAAACCAACCAACCAACAACAACAAAACACTTTCAGCTGAACAAGATTTCCAAAGCCTGTTCTTTTAGGACCAGTTAAGAAACAGGGACAAAATTATGGGCATGAACAGGCCACATATAATGGAAAATTAAATATGGTCTATGGAATTTATTTCTAAATTTTTTTAAACATTTTCTTAATATAATATCCTCCTTTGTACTGACAGATATCTTCATATACAGAAAAAAATGCAAGAATAATGTGAATCTAAGCATCTAGTATTTATGTACAGATGTCCTTCAGAAATGAAATTACTGCAGAACTGGAAAAAGATATGCTAATGTTTTATTTACATGAAATAAGACAAAGTTCTACCATTTTTCTCTTGAATGTTTTGTTAAAGTCAGATAACAATTATTTATTGAACTTGTCATCTGCAAAATTTTTTCTTGTCAAGTACAGCAGCAGCAGCAGCAACTGTCACTGCAGAGGAGCTGTGAGTAGGGATATCAGGTATTCCGAAGTAAGAGCAGCTCTCACTTTTAAAGGACTTTGAAGTTTTTCTTTCCCCAGTAGTGCATTCGTTGCAATTTGGGATCCTTGGTTGTGCCTGTAATATCCCTCATTAACCAACATGTGATACCTTTCTAGAATTATGTTTGGCACTGTACATGTACTTGATATATGACTAGTGCTATTCATACTTTTTTTTTTCATTTTTGTCAAGGTCAATCTTTCTTTTAACATTCCAGATACTTTTTGAACTCATAATCCATCTGTCTAGTCACTTAGCTGCCTTTCCAAGAGTTTTCTTGCTGCTTACCAGTGCACTATTTGAATGCATCATGAGGGTATTTATAAGTGATGCACAAATCCAGTTTTTTCCTTAACAATATGAGGGCAAATTTACATTTAAATGTACATAGGTGCATTTACAGCTATTAAAGAAAAAAAAAGCTATTACTTAAATAATGTACCAATGAGCATGAAGATTAACTGCTTCAGTTTTGCACATATTTGGGCAATTTTACAGATATTGAAAATTATACAAGCCCAGAAATTTATCTACCTAAACAAACATAATAGAAGTTGTTTGTTAGCTTGTTTGTTAGGGTTTTGTTTGGTTGGTTGGTCTTGTTTTCTGGGGGATTTTGGGGGAGATTTTGTTTTGGTTTGGTTTTTTGTCCTGGCATTTAATTTACATTTACAGATATTGCTAAGTTATATTTGTTTTCAATGTTTGCAAATGTAGGGCCAGAAGGCACTAGTCAGCCTTTACCACCCTAAGCAGCCTCACCAGGAATGCACATCCCTGAGCTACATCATAGGTCTGACTCTTCAGCCTTGCTCTGGCTACTCTCATGTAGTAATGGCCTTTCTGGATGGATCCCAATCCTGACTCACTACCACACCTCTCTGGGACTGTGGTAGACCATATGCATGCAATTGGAACAGTGGGATTGACCTTGAGTGTCTTGACTGTATTGGGGGACCATCCTTAGCTTCTGGCTTGCAGGTCCTTGTAGAGTGGCCCCATTCTAGCATGTCTGAATCTTGTATAACTTCTGATTCCATAAAGACAAAACTGACAGATTTCTGGATTATAAACTAGTAACAACACACACACATAAAAAAAGAAATTAAAAAATAACGTCCCGCTGATTTGTTAACTAGTCATTTATTGGAAAGCAAATAAAACAGATTGCAGCATCTTTTCAACCAAGTCACTTTTAGTACTAATTTTAAAATAATTGTTGAGACAAAAAATTGCCTTTTTTCATATGCACATTTCCAGAAAGTAAATGTTATACCAGATATAATGATGATATAAACCACAATAAAAATAAGATCATGGTAGTATCACTAAGCAACACAAAATTAAGTTAGTTTTTCATGATTACAAAGTACAGGCAGGTCACAGAAATATTCTGACACACAGAGATGGACCAAAACAGTAACAAAGGAAATTTAACATAGACAATTGCAGGTACAATGATGTACCTCACAGTTGATTCAAGGTCTTGTGCAAGTTGTTCTAGTTGACCTTGGCATGTACAGAAGGTTGAACTAAATTTCCAAGCTCTTTCTAAATTCCTCCTTTCTGTAATTCAAAAGTTTCATAAATAAATTCCTCATCTTTTTGGCTCTTCCAAAAACACTAGCCTTTGTCTACCCTAGTCTCACTTTAACCTCTGCAGATACCATGCTAGACAACCACATGTACATCTCTCTGTTTCAGTTTCTCATCTCAAGCATATGTAAAGATCTCTCACCACCTCACAACCTTACATTCATGTTAGCCCTCTACATCTGAAGTGCAGCTTGATTGTTTTAGGCTCCCAATTCCTCATATATTTTCTCACATTTAGGGCCTATTTCCACTCCAAGAAGGTAATGTCACAAAAGAAACTAGTTTATGAAATTTATATTAAAATATCTGGCACATAAACTCAGCAGAGATTTTTATCTAAAGACACAGCCATTTTATTTATTTCTTACTTGAATCAAAGAGAGATTGAATTTGTATCTGTTCAGTGCAAATTCACAGAATAAAAACAGAAAGCAAAGCTATAACTTCCATCTCAGTATTTCCCTGATCACTAGTACAGATCACTAGTACTACTACAGATCACTAGTAGCTCAAAGTCCATACCAGAAAAGTGTCACAAAAAGTCTTCCTTGTTCTTTTAAACATGTAAAGTTTTGTAGTTTTTTTGCTTCTGTTTAATTTAATGTATACATTTATATCTCTGTATGTGTATATATGTGCTGGTTTAAAAGTAAACCGGCAGGAGAAAATGGACCCAGCACTAGAGAGATTATAAGTCAGAGTTACAATTTA
>JAWWTY010000106.1:87934959-87951048 GCA_035222235.1 Margarornis squamiger | reverse complement strand
CCCCCTTTATGTACCCTCAGGGAGCACCCAGTCCCTCCCCCAGGGCGGGGACTCACACAATGGGTGATTACCTCTGACTCATGGGGTATTGTTGAACCATTGATGGCCCATTAGCAGCCACGCCCCCTCAGTCTGGGTGTGAAGGTGCTAGCGACTCCGTGGACAGCTGCTGCAAATGGTCCATTGTTCTTGGGAAATGAATAGAGGGTGGTAGAATACATGGCTTTGATCACCCCCACACAGTGATAACTGGTCCCACCTGCTGAACTAGGACAATATATGTATGTCCTTTTCTATAGGGATGTAGTAACATGGATTCTACTGCTAACATGGTGCTGCCAAGGGCTCCCCCTAGTAGCATTAAAAAGAAACACCTACAAGAACATACAGAGACCATTTTTAATTTATTTATTTTTTTTCTTTAAATCTGCTTGCTAAATTCCCAATTTCTTGCATCTATTTTCACTCCTATTTTAAAAAATAATTTCCCCAACATCATTTCATTTCGTTTCATCTAAAGTGATGAAGATTTTGTCACCCTTGTGAAGTACTTTGATATTTTCAGATGACAATAAGAGCTATTATAAAAGATAGCAACCTATGTGTGTAGGTAGGTTAGATATCAGGAAAAGGTTTTTCACCCAGAGTGTAGCTGAGCACTGGAACAGGCTCCTCAGGGAAGTGGTCACAGCACTAAAACTGTCTGAGTTCCAGAAGCATTTGGACAATGTTCTCAAGCACATGGTGGGATTCCTGATATGTCCTGTGCAGGGCCAGGAGTTGGACTTGATGATCCTGGTGGGTCACTTCCAACCCAGCATATTCCATGATTCTATGAAAATCTTGTATCTAGAGACAGCACAATTGTTTATGAGATCATGCTCACTCACTCAGAAATACCAGTCAAGCTATCACTTTAGATACCCCAGTTAAAATGGAAGTATACAGCACATTCATCCCATTCATGGAATACATGATTAGAAGATTGTTTGCGAATAATGGATTCAATCTCTGAGGATAAGACTAATTTTGCTTAACTTCTTCTTTCTTCTGAGTTTAGTGTTTGCATTCTCATTGCAGAGAAGAGAAGGCAGCATGTTCAAATGCATAAGCCATTTGATTTAAAACATTTGCTTTTAGATGGGAAGAACAACATGGTAAAAATACCAGCTATTCCCTCCCGAGTGTGAAGAATCTGGCCAGCTAATTGAAATGTAGTTGTGTATCTTGTAGATTTTTGCATCTTTCAGGTAACAATTTAAATACCAAAGTGGAAACAAAATTGAAATTAAATAAAAAATATTTTGTGGGTATTTGCTATTTATTACTGTACCCTCTGCTCTTCCTTAAAGATTGCAGCAGTCATTGATTTCTAGTAAAAATGATTATACCACCCTAGTACTACTCAATACTGAATTAGTCCTATGAAATTACGTGATATACTGCAGATAAATAATATGAGTAAAGTTTTATTCAGTTTTTATAGGAACAAGGTTTGAAGTACTAATGTGAGTGATTGATTCATGAGACTGTCTGTGTCTGAATTTCATGTGATCTCCCAGATTCACCAGTACAAAATGCCTTAAGGATAAGATTTTGACACCCCAGTGAAATGAATTTCTGATTGGAAAACGTCATTAATAAGTTGTGCACTGTACAGCTGTGGAAAAAAAATGCTTTTAGCTGGAATAATCAGTGTTTCATTATGACTGAAAGCAACAAAAAAATTTAAGCATCTGAATACTTGCTCATATAAACCTTAAAATGTAGGAGAGCCAAGACTGTGATTAGACATCTTAGGTTCCTATATTTGTATGATTCTAAATATGCCTTAGATAGCTCATCTTGATTTCACAAAATTTAAATAAGCAGCTGTCAAGAATGGCTTTGTACATCCTATACACAAAGGATTGTGATTTATTCCTGTTAAAACTGTATTTCAAATTGTTGAAGTCACATTGATCTGATGTCTCAGGATTGTTCATTTTTATATTCTGTTGTTAGCATATAATATGAATTTAACAACTTCCTTAGTTTAATTTTAAATTTGAATATTCATGGACTGTATTATAAATTCTAATCAGAATGATGACTATTGATATACTTGTTCACATCCCCACATGACAATTTTCAGTGTTTGCTTTCATACCACTTATGGGACTGAGTGTCCCCTCATTTCATGCTCTGGCTGTACATGTTCTATCATTAGGCACCTGACACTCTCTACTTACAGAGAAAGAAGGTGCCAGATCTGGGACTGTGAACTCCATATGTTGTAAGAGTCAAGTGTCCAAGATTTATGTTCATCAATTTACAGACACTGAAGTAATAGACTATTACTTGAAACATTCACCATGCTAAGGGTGGAAGTTTCAAATAGAGGGGACAGGCAAAGTAGACGTGTGTTAATCCCTGTATTCATGATGGCTACACCAAAATTCCATTTGGATCCTTTTGGGTCCCTAAAGTACTCTGCCCTTGGGTACATGGTTCATTAACTCCAGAGAAACTTTTAACTCTCCTGGTCCTGCCCAAACAGAGCCCTACATACTGTGGGAGGAGATAAGGCTCCTGTTATGTACACAAAGAAGAGGCTGGGAAAGGCAGTGTGAGTTGTTCCTTGTGAAAAGGCAAGACCAATTGTGGGATTGTCTTCACTCAAGCACCTGAGTGTACTTGGCATGTAAAGGAAAAGGAGGAGGAGATCGAGTGTCTACTTTCCAGAGACTTTCCTTGCTTGGAGGAAATAACTAATGATGTGAATTGTATATTGTAGGAAGGAATGTAGCAGAAACTCCCTGAACTGATGAAGAGTGAGCTTCACAAGGAGTGCAGTGATGGGTGAGTGCAGCAATGACCCAAATCAAACTGGTGTTGGCACCCAACAACCAAACATGTTGCTTCTCTTGTTGCTATGTCTACTCAGGCTCTACTTTCCAGGAAGAGGCTGGACATTACCTGCAGATGGAAAGTAGAGAATAAATTTTGTTTTCTTTGTTTCGCTTCTGTGCACAACCTTTTCTTTCTTTGCTTAAACTGTGTTTATCTCAGCCCACAAGTTTTTTTGTCTTATTTTCTCCCTCTGTCCTGCTGAGATGGAGGAGTGAAAAAGCAGACTGGCAGCAGCCAGACAAGGTCAACCCACCACATTTACTTAAAAAACAGGTTCAGTACTTTAGAGTCAAAACATACTCAAGTGACAAACCTTGTGCCTTTTGTGCATCTGGAAGATCTGTTTTGGTTAACAAGAGAAACAAAATGAAACTGAACATAGACACAGAATAAAACCAAGATAAGACAGGATTTTTAATGATAAAATCCACTTTGACTTTATCCATAATATAAGAATCAAAGATATTTTAGGTGGTGAAGGAATACCTAGATATGCAGTGGCCAACATGGAAGAGAATAACTAAGACTAAAATTATCTTTGCAACAACTGAAGTGATAAATTTTTTGTAGATTCTTGTGGGTGGGATGAGAATTTTCTGCTGGTTTGTTTTCTAAAGTTTCCCAAAATAAGTACTGTTTTCTCCAGAAATCATCCATTCTGAATACTTTTGTACATTCATAAAATAGATTGATATTTAATCTTTGGGGGGAAAGCATCTGTTAACATTTTCTGCAAAGCATTAGGGAAAAGTATTCCCCAATTAAAGTCAGAAGTTTTCAGAGGTTGTAATGGAGTCACCATAGATATTTTGCAGAGAGTAGAAATCTCAGCAGGTGGAAAATGTTTGTTTTGTAATTAACATTGTGTAGATATCATTAAGGGATGTGATTTTTTATTTTTAAAGCTGACAATTGTGCTTCTATATTTCCATTTAAATTTTCTACTGGGAAAAAAGTATTGAAGGCCAAAAATTGATGGTTAGATAAATAAAGATTGGTTTCTCATCAAGTGTGTGCACTTCTTCTTTCTTTAGGCCGCAGATACTGTGTGTCTGAGATATCCTCTTTTCTTATACTACAGCCCATCCTATGTTGCTTCCTTTTCCCATCCCCCTCCATTATTTGTTCTCTACACAAGCACTTGCTTCATTTCTACCACTCTGTTCCCAAACATAAAAATAAGCTTATTCTAGTAGAGTGTGAAAAATGTTCAAAGATAGCATATCAACATTCTCAAACACTGTTATGCATTAACCAAAGATGGAAATTTAAAGAATCATTTCTCCCTCAGTAGCTCCCATCAACCAAACAATACTGAGACACGTTTCTGTATCTTGACTAACATCAAGGATGGCTGCATTTATTGAGATTCAGATAATTCAGATAATTCCTCGAGACATTGTTTAGGCAATTATTAATTTTTTTTTTTATTTTTTTTTTTTAAAGTTTTGACAGATATTCATGGACATGAGGGCTCTTTTCTTTTCTTTCTAGGCAGGATATTTTTAATAGCAGTGTTATTCTGATGTATTGACCATAATATTTCTTTAAAATCTTTACAATATTTAGTTAAAATGTAAGACTTAATCCTTTGAGGAACACAGTCACACAATATTCTGAGTTGGAAGGGACCCACAAGAGTAATTAGGTCTAAATCTTAAATGAATTGGCCACAGAGGGATCGAACCCACATTATTAACACCAGGCTATAATCAACTGAACTCACCTCAGTGTTCAAAATTTATATATATTTAAGTAAAATTCTATTATTATTTCATAGAGTCATGATTCTACCAGGGCTGTATTTCTCTACACTATGTCACTGCATTACAGCCATGAATCATAGAGTTACAGAATGGCCTGGGTTGGAAGGGACCTTAAAGATCATCTAGTTACAAACCCCCTGCCTTAGACAGGGACACCTTTCACCAGAACTGGTTGCTCAAAGCCCCATCCAATCTGGCCTTGAACACTTCCAGGGACAGGACATCTGCAACTTCTCTGGGAAACCTAGTCCTGTGCCTCATCACACTCACAGTAAAGAATTTCTTCCTAATATCTAACCTAAGCCTACTCACTTTCAGTTTGAAGCCATTTGGCCCTGTTCTATCACTACATGACCTTATAAATAGTCCCTCTCTTAGATGTCTCTTGTAGGCTCCCTTCAGGGACTGGAAGGCTATAATTAGGTCACCCCTAAGTCTTCTCTTCTCCAGGCTTAAGCAAACCAAATTTTCTCAGCCTTTTATTGTGGGAGAGGTGCTCCATCCCTCTAATCATCCTGGTGGCCTTCCTCTGGACTCACCCCCAACAGGTCAATGTCTTTCCTGTGCTGAGGATCCCAGAGCTGGATGCAGCATTGTAGGTGGAGTCTCACCAGAGCAGAGTTAAGGGTCGTAATCCCTTCCCTTGACCTGCTGGCCACACTTTTTTAAGCAACCCAGGGTAGAATTGGTTTTCTGGGTTGCAAGGGCACATTGCCGGCTCAGGTCCAGCTGCTCATCCACCAGAACCCCCAAGTCCTTCTTGGCAGATCTGCTGTCAATCTGTTCATCCCGCAGCCTGGACTGATACTGGGGGTTGCTCTGGCCCAGGTGCAACACCTTGCACTCGGTTTTGTTAAATCTCCTGAGATTCCCATGGGTCCACTTCTCAAGCTATCTCATTGTACTTAGGATAACTGCTTCTTGCTACTACCTATGCAAAACTGTGGTTGTGCCACAAAAGATAAGAAAAGTAATTCAAACTAGCCACAGACATTTAGTCCGTTTGAGAAACTGTTAAATCAAGTCATGGGTAAATCAAATAAAGCTGATGAAAATCCTTTTCTTAATCGAATACTAGTAGCCAATATCTACAGGATCACACTGACTTTTTGTCGCATAGCTAATTAAATGCAAATAAAGTTGTAAGGCTTTGTTTCAATACTGCTTTTAAAATATGTATAAGGGGTAAAAGATTAGCTATGCATTTAAATATCTCTAAATACCCATGAGCTGGTAGCTTCTTTTGAGCAATAATGCCATGTAAGTCCTGTGAAAAGCCTCTTATAAATCCATTTGTTTGGTTTTGAGTTTCTTTTCAGAATTTGCCTTTAGAGTATTCTCACAAAAATACCAACTTTGAAGAAGGACTTTCACCTGGTTTTGCAACCAGATAATGTGATAAAGATTGCAGTCGTGACCTTCAAGACAATTTTCCTTATATGGATGGTGGATTGATATTTCCATCAACAGGAAATCCTGGGTGGATTACGGAGAGTAGTTGTGTCTTTAAAGGAACCACTCATGTGATCTACAAACTTGACTAAAAAACCCGAAAATTTATATAGAAAATACAGAACAGAGTTATAATTTTATTTATATAGAAAATGTAAACTTAATTTAGGCAAAATTGCATGTGTTTATCAAACTGAGATATGAATAATTCTATGCCAGGTTTTTTTTGTTTTGGTTTGGTTTTTTTGTTTGTTTGGTTTGGTTTTGGTTTTTTTTGGGGTTTTTTGTTGTTTTTTTTTTTTTTTTCTTTTCTTTTCTTTGGTGTTTGGGGATTTTTTTTACATATTGACTCTAAAGTCTCTGACTTGGAATTTTATCATCATATCCAAGGTTGTTCTTTCACTAATAATCTTTCAACTATGTAATAGTAAGTGGGTCATCAGTCAAGTTTTCTTAAAATTGAAATTATGTATCTAGCCTCCATTTTGTTAGTATTCATATAAATATCTTGGGAGGTTCAAATGAGATTAGGCTAAGAGGGTTTATATCTTTGGGTGGCACTGTAGTAGAAGGTTATTAAATAACTGCTTTCTCTCTTCCACTCTACTTTTTTTCTTTTACTGTCTTCTTTTCTTTTTTGAGGATTCTATCCCACACCATAACATAACTACTTAAAATGGCAATGTCCAGATAAAAAGTAGAAATAATCATTACTTGAAATAAAAAGTTCCTCTAAGACTATTTCTTTAGCTAAACTTAGTTTTTTTTATGGATAACTTTTTCAGGTCCTAGACTTTTTGCCAGGAAAATAGCCCAGCCTGTTTTGCAGCGTGCCCAGTTTTGTTCTAGCACCTCAGCCTTTCAAGATACTGATAACTTTTGATCTCACATCTCAGCATTTGCAGACCAATGCTCTTAGAGGATGGAACAAGGATTCTTTTCATAGCCAGAAGATGCACAACCCATTACTTCACACTTTTCTTTTACTTTGTTGATAACTTTTGTTTTTTTTCTTGTTTTAAACACATATAGGGTTTCCTTTGACTTAGTTTTATGCTTTCAGACAGGCAGAAATACAAAACTGAGCAAAAAAGGTCGCAGATAATATTCATTAAAATTTAATACAGATATTTTCTCAACTCTTCACAGGGGATTTTTATAAGCATAAACAAGGAAATCTTCAATAAGAAGAATCTTCAACTCTTCTTTCATTTCTTCATGTTATAGTAGATGATATTCTAGAATGTTTAATAATTATCTGGTAGTGGAAAAGCCGTGTATATTTTTTATTTGCTGGCTTAGTGTATGTTAAGATGATGATAAATAGCAGGTTGAAGCTAATTAGATTTGTTAGTCATTCCACCCTCATAGCATTAAAATATTTTTATATAAAAACTGTGAGGGATGTTTTTCAACATAGAAATGAAACAGAGGAATGAAACATGCAGAGTTGCCAAATATAATTAAAATAACAAAAGATTCAGAAACCAGATAATGCAAACCAGCTTTTAACAAAGTGGTTTTAACATGTTAACATTGGGTAATATTTCATTTAAATAAATATACTTTCCATCTTAAAATAGTAACAAATTTTGATATGAGTATATGCTAAAATATAGAACCAATTTTTTTTTTTTTTTTGCTAATTGCAATTAATCCATGTTAGTTAATAAATAGTACTAAACACAGAACCATAAGGTGGGAGCATATAGCATTAAATATGGCTATAGAAGTTAAAATTACAATTTTTAAAGGCATCACCTTGGTATTTTCTCTATGCTTGCAGAACGTGCAAAAAGAAATGTTAGAACTAGCAGAGATGCCAAAGTTATGAATTTACCCAATCTATAAATGGAAGGGAATATATTCTTTGACAAAATAAAAATAAATATCTCTTTACTTTTGTTAATATACCTTTTCCCCAAACACTCATTTGCACCTTATTGCTGAATAAAACATATACATGACTTGTTCTTGAAAATTTAAAAGACAGTAACTTTTACCTTCCTGTATTTCTCAGCAAATCTAAGCTATAAGATTATAAGAAAAAATTCTGCCCACTGCTGCAGGCCTGGTGGAGGTAAAGAAAGCAGAACTGCATCATCTGTGTAAAATAAGAAAGTAATACAAGTCATTAAACAGCTGAGATAGAAATAAAACAAGAAATACCTCATAACACTTCTACTTATATGCTGTTCAGCTTTAATTTCTATGTAAATGACAAGAAACCTGCATCAGGTAGTTACAGATGTGGAAATATGCATCACTGAAGTGCCTGTGAGGAATCAAAATTATAATAATACACCTAATGGGTTTCAACCTCCCGTCTTCATTTACTGGACTTTAAAACTTACCAGACAATTCTGTCAGTATGACCATCTTAAATTAAATATGTCATATTATGTGGTGAGTTGACCGTGCCTGGACACCAGGTACCCATCAAAGCCACGCTGTTGCTCCCCCCTTCAGCTGGTCAGGGTAGAGAAAACAAAATTAAAGGCTAATGGGTTGATATAAGGACAGAGAGAGATCACTCACCAGTTACCATCATGGGCAGAGCAGACTTGACTTGGGAAAGTTAATTTATTACCAAGGAAATCAGAGTAGAATAATGAGAAATAAAATCAAATGTTTAAAACATTTCTTCTTCCCCTTGACACCTTCTTCATGGGCTTAGTTTCACCTCCTAATTCCCTACCTCCTTGCCCCTGGCTGGACAGGGAGACAGGGGATGCTGGTTGTGGGCGGTTCAGCAAACATTGTCTCTGCCACTTTTTCCTCCTCAATGGGAGGGCTTCTCATACTCTTCCTCTACTCCAGCGTGGGATCTTTCCCATGGGAGGCAGTTCTCCATGACCTTCTCCAAGTGAGTCCTTGCCATGGACTTCAGTTCTTCACAAACTGCTCTAGTGTGGGTCCCCCAAAATGTCACAGGTCCTGCCAGCAAACCTGCTACAGTGTAGGCTTCTCTTTCCACAGGTCCACAGGTCGTGCCAGACACCTGCTCCAGCATGGAGTTTCCAGAAGCTTTTCACAGAGGCCATCCCTGCATCCCCCTGCTACCAAAACTTTGCCACACCAACTTTACACATGCAATCACAGTATTCCAGGTGTACTAAAACAGTCCTTTCAGACAGTAGACACACTGTTTATTTTTGTATGTTTTCGCTCATGAGCAAGTCATTGTTCCATTAGCTTCCAAAAGGACTGAAAACAGATCTTAAGTCAGTTATTTTTAATTTTTTTTCAGTTATTTCATTTTCCAACACATGCATTCTTTAAAATACTTGGTATGTGTGACATTTATTCAAAATCTTTATGAAACTATCCATCTAAATTTTCCTTACTTGGACTTCAGTCTTTTATCTGTAGGCTGCTTCTTTGCTGAAATTCCTGATCGGCTGCTTTTGACTAAAATTATCTGACTTATATAAACAAGACTACATGAAAAAAAAAAAAATAAAAATAGGAATTCTCCAGATGTTTTGAGGACATAAGTGAAATGACGTCTTCAGGGAGAAATTAAACTTTACTATCTTGTGAAGTATTTGACTGAAAATGTAGATGCTCCCAACTGAGGTATTCCCCATTTAGTACTGAAAAGAGAATGAAAATAATTTCAAAAGATGGGAAGGAAGGCATAAAAATCAAGCAGCTAGGATTTGTAACACAACTTGTACTCAATTGAAAAATCCAAAACTAACAATAACTATGAATAAAGGATTAAGACGAGTCAGCAGTATAAAGCAAGATGTTGGCAGTGATTAGGAGCACAGTGCTCCAAAGAGAATGGATCACAAACCAGTTTTGCTAAAACTGCTTTTAGGATTTTGTGCTACTTTAAGAATTGCTTTATATTTTATTGTGATCTTTGTGATTCAGAACTGCAGATTTTCCTTCTTAACTTCCACACCATTTTCCACATTGCTATCATTGCAGACATTGCCATGATATTTAACCATACTGTGAACTGTCATGCTTTGTTCTTTCAGCAATGATAACAATTTCAGAGAGGCTATGAATTATGTTTCACTCAACTGACAGATAAAAAGTTAGGATTTCTTTCTTCCTTTAATGACTCTTAAATTATTCAATAAGTGGCCTTCTCAATGGTAGCAAGAAGTCTTTTCTTCCGCTGTTCTAATTGGATAGAATAAATTCAATTTAGGCTTGAGGGTGAAGTCATGTTTTAGTATAGCCTAGCAGTTGCAGAAGAAAATGTTGCCATTATTTTTTCTAGCTATCAGTAAAAGAGCAGTTGCTTTTTTTTTCTTTTTCTTTTTTTGACTGATAAGCCTAAAAAATTAGAACTTGTTCATAGCTTTAGTGGTTTGGCCTTCACAAGCCACCAGGTGCCCACAAACTATTTCATCACTCACCCTCCCCAGCATGCTACAGAGAGAAAATATGACAAAAGAATTCTGTGTTGAGATATGGACAAGGCAATCACTCGGAAATTACCATCACAGATTCTACATAGCAAAAAAAAAAATTGTGCAAGAAATAAGAATCTCACTTCCCTACCATTTCTGCTTCCCACTCTCCTGTTTTGAACTGTCAGTCTTTGCTTAGTGTATCTTTATATGTTGATTTTCAGAAATAATTGTAAAGGAGAGAAAATAAGCTACAACCACTATAATGGATGTGTTGGGTATTTGTTAAGTACACTATGAATTTGTTCAAACCAGTAAGTCCAAAACTAAAATTCGTTTCCTTGCAATTAGCACATGCAAAGATACAGATTATAATTACACAGATGTTACAAATATATCACAGCAAACAATTAGTTATGAGCTTCAGCAGAGAAATAATTAACCAAATAAATCTGATGTAATTTGAAACAAATGTGGATTTTGCCTACTTTTTTTTTTTTTTTTTTGTTATTTATTTGAATTAAATATTTCATTCTACTGTGGTATTTCTAAAGCATGACAAAATTACCACAAACGTGTAAAAATACTCAAGTAAAAGTGGTACCAAGGTATAATTGTTCTGTTGTCTCATATTTCATAGTAATTTTTTTGTTAGAGCTATAAGAGTAGCCATATTTTAGCTTTTTTTTTTTTACCACATATATAACATATACCTTCTTTTATATACACGAGAATGAGAAAACTGTGACTTTAACATATGAATCTCTAGAATATATATTTTCCCTAATAAAAGATTTGGGCAATGATTCTCAATTAAATATTGATAACTTTGTTAACTAACTAACTAACTAACTAGATAATATACAGTATTTACAGAATGCATATAGTGATTTATTTTTAGAGTTATTGTTTAAAAAAATAAAATTAATAGATAATGAATGTCCCCATTTTCATTTCACTACACTTTTTTACTGATTATTTAATGCAACATTTTGGCATCACTAAAATTTTTTTAGTAAAGTCAATTTCTAGCTGGTCTTTAGAACATTCTTTTCATGGGGGAAACAACATTTAGTAACAGACTAATGTACTTCCTCCTTATAATATAATAGCTATAATATTTAACTTAGAAAGTATAAGACAAAATGTGATTTCATTGTATTTCTAAAGTATGTATTATTAGAGTGAATTACAAGATACTTCCTAGAGTTTATGTGTGAAGAGTGACATATCTATTAAAGTTTCAATGCTATATCTAATCTTACCCCAATACTGATAAATTTGACCATAATGAAAGTTGTTAGTTCCTTGAAGCTTTTAAAAATTAGCTTCAAAGTTGAAAACAGGCTTTATTCTTTTACCTAAATATAGATTTAGAAGCATGTCTGTCCAAGTTTTCTCATGATAAAACTGATTATCAGAAACAAATCTAGAAATATTTTTTTTTAAAGTGTAAAAGTTGGCTAATTTAGTTTGAAAACTTTTTTTTCCCTTATTTACTTTTAATCGAAATAGTTCAGTGAGCTCATGGAAATGGCCTGGAGGATCAATATGGTTTGCACATCTACTAGTGTTTTTTCCGTCAGTTTTTGGGAAAATCATTTTATAAAACTAATAATGTAGCATCTAGGCTAAGTTTATCAATCAAGTTCCACCTGCAGCTAATGGACATGGATGAACAGCCCTCTGGTAGAACCTGTTATTTTGTAAGAGTGGAGCACAGCAAAATTTATATAGCCAAATTTGACAGATGTGACTAGAGGATTCAGGTTTCTTTTCCTTAAAAAAAAAAACAAACAAAAAACAAACAAAAACCCATCCACACACACAAAAAAAAACAAACTAGAAATTATTTAGAAGTTATTGACCTTTGAATACAACTTCCAAATAGTGTTTATAAGAACGAGGTATATTGAATCATTTAGATTGAACCAAATATTCATTTAAGTAAAAAATTTCAATCATCTTCACTCCTCATTTTGATGACCAAATGAACCTATGTCTACAGGTTCCATAAGCAGGATGGTATGCAGAAATTTCTAGCAGTACTAATATCTTTTTTTTTATGAAAACAACCCTAATCTGCTGTTGGCACCCACTGAGCCCTGACTGCACACAGCAAGGCAGCTTTCACAGAGGAAAACCAAGGAAGATGGAGAAAATTATGTTCTATCTGAAGAACCGTTCCCAAAAGAGGGAATAAAAAACTTTGAATATTTTGTGAGTAGTTGTGGTAGTATACAGAACCATTTCTCCTTCACCAGGATCACAAAGAATGAGGGAGATGTCTTTCCTACTGGAAAAGAATAGAACCCGGGGGGGTGGGGGGGGGGGGGCGGCGGAATCATTAGAAGGAAAATAAGTTATTTTTTAGGAACAAAGGATAAATACCAAACATGAAAAAGCGAATTATATGTTACGGTTTTAACCCTAATTTACCAGCTCCAGAGCCAATACTGAGAAATCTGGTAGAAACCATTCTTCTAGATTGGGAAACCAGCATTTAGGGGCACCGGAAAAGCAAAACAAAATAATAATTCAAGGAAACTGAAGATAGATCAAGTAGAAATGAAAAAAATATTAACATTATAATATATCTTCCTTAATGTACATACTGGAAAACCAGGTTGCAAATCACTGCTCAAGCACTTGTGAGGAATGAGTCATATAATTAAGCTGTTCGCTCCTCTGAGCAGCCACTCCACCCAGTATGAGGAAAAGGTTGATAACACTGTCTCTAATTATTATTTACAAGACTTCTAACTTGAAGTTAACTTTTGTTAACTTCTATCTTCTGGCATGAAAGGTCAAAGTCAGGACTACTGGGTAGAAAAGATTATCCTGGGTTTTTTTGCATTAGTGAGTCATAATAAAGTTGACATAAGAACAAAGCATATTAAAACTGGTTCTCTGAACATAAAACAAACCCAAGAAAGAAGAAATGAATGAAATTGTAGAACAAAAATCTGGGACTATAAGGAAGTCTTTACATAGTATTAGTTCATTGACTTTGTAAAATTGCTGGTTTACTATCTTTTGTAAAATGATGCTTATCAGAATTTGCTTTCCTGGAATAAATGCATTTACAGTAGCATTAGCTCAATGAAAAGTGACCAGCAAAGTCAATAACTTCTTTTGGTGTTCAAATATACATTACAAAGTAAATTTCAGCATCATTTCCCTTTGGGAAGGGTAGAATTTTTACTTGCAATTTACTGCTTCACTTTTACACCCCTATAGCTGTCTGACTGTCACATTTGCAGTCCAGAAATTAAATTTCTAAATATTACAATCAATACCATTAGCAAGAGGGGTGAACATAAGATTAAATTAGTAGTATTAAAAAGATATTAGGGTAGGAACAGTGCATTTATGCTAGGATGAAGAAAATAATGGTCTTAAACAAAATATGTAAAACTCAAAATTCAAAAAGTTGGATTTTGGTTTGAGGGAGTTTTGGTTTTTTGTTTGTTTGCTTGCTTGTTTTTTTTGTTTGTTTTTAATCTACAAATGAAACATTGACTGTGCAGAAATTCAAAGAAATTTGCAGAATATCTTAATCAAGTCACAACTGTACGCTCTCCCACTTCCTCAAGTGAGAGATACAAAAGGCAAAAATAAAGGGTTGAGATAACAATTTTCTGGAAAAGCAATAAGAAAATGAAAAGTAAGAGGAACAATAGTAATAACAAGAGCTTAAAAAGACGGTGGTTACAAGCAAAATGCTCACGAAGTCTGACCCAGCACAACACAACCACAAGCCAGTGCCAGAAGATGAGAACAAATTGGCCCCTGAACCCTCCACACACACATTTTTCCCCCAAGCCTGAGACAAAGTCAACAATGGTGGACAAACGCTGGTTGGACCAGCATTACCCCATCACTCCATTTGCTGCTTGCTCCCCTGGAAAAGGACAAAATAGCCATGGAACCTCCACTCGCCACCTTTATCCTCCACCTGAAGCCATGCCTGAAGTGAGACTCCCTTACTTCTGCTGCCCAGTGATGATATAGGGGATATAGAATAACAATCTAGACACGTACACATGGCTCCGGGATGTGCCCTGTCATGTCTTTGGTTGAAACTAGGGCAAGAAGCTAAAGATTACTTACTTGCATATGTTGTTAAACAAGCAATAATTATTTTCCTTGGTAGAAGTCCTTAGTCTTCATTAATTTAACACTAAATGTTGAGTCTCCAGAGAGAAGCAAACATATTTCTAACCACAAATTGTAAGACTAACAGAGTCAAAGAACCCTGTTAATTAAAAATAACTACCTTGTCAATTACAAAAGTAAGCATAAAACACCCTTGGAGAGTGCAAAAGAGAAAAGGATCAGTAAACTTTGAGTATTCACAAACACCTCCAAACCAAAGCAATCTGATAAATGCTTTTTACTAAACCTAAGGAGTTAAAGAAAAAGAAAAAAAAAAAAAGCAACACCACCAATAAGCTGGACAGCTTCTATCATTTTATCTTTCCAGTTCTATGACCCTATAGTCTTATGAAAAGCATTCCAAATTTGGATTAAAATCAAATCCATGCAATAAAAGTATGTATAATACACAGGCACAGTGAAAACACAGATCCTATCATAAATGTATTTAAATAATTGGAGTATTCCTTGCTAAGTAGCATACTCCTTACATTAAACTCAGTGCTGAAAGAGAAGTCCTGGTTTACATGGAACTTCAAGAAAAATCACTGGGGTTAGTAACAAAACTCATTTTTGCTCATATTTCCAAATATATGTGCTTAACAAAGTGCATACAAATTCAGGAATATACCTAGTTTTACCTTTGTGCAACATGTTTTAACAATATACACCAAGGCAAAGTTTGAATTAGAATTATAAAGATGAGTTATCCAAAAAGTTGATTACTATAATACAAAGAGAACACTAATAAGACAAGACATTCATACACAACATATACTTTAGGAGGGGCCGTAGGACCTGAGGGCATTATCATTTTTGTATTTTTAGATAAATATGTTTCTGACTGAGTGCTAGTGATAAATAATCTTTCAACATAGCTCTGGATCAAAAGAAGAAATAATGCCAGCCATCTCATATGCAAAATTTTATTAGGTAAAGATCTTATCTGAGGTAATCTGGTGTGCCAAATGATAATCTTCAGCATTGACACAGTACTTACATTTCCTAGATAGCATGTTTCTAAGACATCCAGGTGCACCTTCCAACCTCATTAAAGGGGTTTCACACCAAAACAATGTAAGGCCCCACAAATCTGCCTGATGGATTTGCTCAAAGAGCCTTTGGTTCTTTTATAACCTTGAGGATGTGGATAGAAAAAATGCTACAACATTTTCCAGGAGGTCATAATGACACATTTTTTCTTGTAAACTTCAAAAAATAAGAGAACTTGGTGAATGTTTAAAGCAAACATTCAGTAAACAAAAAGCATTTCACAAATCATTGACTTAGTAAATTCCAACCCATCTGGGTTTGTTACTCAAATATCAAGAAAAGAACGTTAGGAGAAGAAGTAAAGAAAGAGAGAAAGAAAGAGAAAGAGAGAAAGGGAGAAAGAAAGGGAGAAAGAAAGGGAGAAAGGGAGAAAGGGAGAGAGAAAGGGAGAGAGA
>JAWWTY010000106.1:87878391-87932973 GCA_035222235.1 Margarornis squamiger | reverse complement strand
AAAGGAAGGTAAGGAAAGAAAAGAAGGGAAGAAAAGAAAAGAAGGAAAGAAAAGAAGGAAAGGAAGAAGGAAAGGAGGGAGGGAGGGAGGAAGGAAGGAAGCAAGCAAGGAAGGAAGGAAGGAAGGAAGGAAAGAAAGAAAGAAAGAAAGAAGGAAGGAAGGAAGGAAGGACTATATCTACCACCTTAGATACAGTGTAGAACCAGCTAACACAAATCCAAAGACATTAGGGCTACAAGCATGTGGAGACCAGGTGGTGTTGGTTTTATTTGCTCTGTACTCCTGTGGCCACCCTCCCCAGGTGGGGCTTTTGGTCTGATAGCCATTCGGGATCTGGGTTAGAGGCTCCAGAAGGTGTGGGGCCACGCTCCCAGTGTACCAGGGACTAACATCTGCACTAGAGGCTCTCATGGAGGCAGGATATCAGGGGTGGGACAGAACACCATTCCACCTGGCAGAGCCTGATCTTCCCCTCCCACCAGAATTGTTTCAAGCCACTGAATTTCAGTCCCTTGCATATGTTGCATTCAAAATTATACTATGGGTAAAAGGAGATGGCTTTACAAAAGTATCCATGAACTTACTGTAAAACTAAAGCTTGAATTATACAATTAATAAACTAATGTCCCTTTCAGCAAAGCTTATCACTGTCATATATAAGAAACCTTTTTTCCTCTATCTACCCTTTTTTCTCTGGTACTATGTTAAATATTACACTGCCTAAGTCCTGAGGTTGATGGCACCCACATTACTCCAGAGGGATACAGGGTGTTGCAAAGAGTTGACAATGACACATGTTCTTCACTGGGAGAAAACAGGTTTGATGGAGAGAGTTTTCTTCCTTCTCTGTTTTTGATCTGTTTAGTGTGACGCGTTTGCTAATGCAGGCTGCTTACTTGCACTTTGTTCTCTGATGCCCTACACAGATTTGTTAGATATCTTTCATATGCTCCCAAGCTACTCAATTGTTACCTGCCCATTAAACCATTATTACGACAGCTTAAACAACCTAAACTTAGCTCAGGCCAAGACAAGTCTACAAAATTTTTCAGGCTTCAATGGTGGCAAAAGCCTGTATCTTTTATTAGTCATAGCAGTAATATATTTCTTGGGCTACAGGACTAAAATTTCAAATATTAATTAATCCTTTAATATGCCTTTTTTTTTTTTTCATCAGTAAACATAATGTGAAAAATAAAACACAGTAATACAGTACTAGATAGCCACATCCACTGAGAATTGCTCTGAGAATTTTGTGGGATACTTTTTCATACAGATAGTACAAAAGACTCACAGATCTTTGAAGTAGACTTGTTTATAGCAGTATTTGAGTCAGTTTGGTAAATTAAAGCCATGTGAAGTATTTTGAACTGAAAGAATGCCTTACAAACTTGACTTTTCTCACAAATGTCCTTGAATTTTCAGGTTTCTGGTAAGAGATACCTGTGTGAACTAAACCCGAAGCTTCTGTCATAGCCTTACAGTGATGGGATCATATTTTTAGATATGCAAATACACATGAAATTTTTACTAACCAGACAGAATGATTTATCCATCCCATCTCATCTTCCATGTCTTTTAATCTGTGGACTACAGTAAGAAATTAATCATTAGGGATAATAGTCTATCTTATTCTGTGCACAGAAAATTTATTGAGGAAGATAGAAGTTTTATGCTAGCATCTAAGGGATAGTCCTTTAGAACTTAATTACACTTTATTTTCTGTCTCTTCCTTTTACCATCACAGTTTCAGTGCTATGATTGTAATTAGTCTTCTTTTTACTCTTGACAAATTATAGACCATATGAAATCTAATCTCCACATCAGTTTAAAAGAATCCTATATCACTTAAAGTAAAACTTTTTCCCCTACAATTATATATAATTACATTCTCATGACTGACCTCAAGAAATGAAATTTAACTCAGTCACAGATTAAAGTTGTCCCAAAGATAAAAGGAATTCAAGCAGTTTTGTGTGTTTAAAAAACCTCTAGATTTATTTTTGCAATAAGCTCAGGATTTTTGATCTTAGCATTTCCTGCTTTCTAAGTTACATAACCATGAGTAAAAAATTTTTTCCATACCTTTATTTATCTGGCTAAATAAGAGTGCTAATTCCTCTTAGAAGTTACAAAATAATGCCAATTCAAAGTTTTATTCAGGAATGGTTCCTCTGCTGTGCTGTGCCGTTCCCTTGGAAAATTTTTAGGTTCACTTTTATTGTATGAGGATGAACATTAAGTGAACAGATAGTGATAAGTACTTGTCTTAACTCATTCACAACCTGTTTATGCATCTCCCATTTCAAATCATGTCATAGATGAGGAATCTCCATACTGTAGCTGGAAACCTGTGTCAATTCCTTCTCCCATCAATAAGATGTGATACTAGAATATGGATTTTCAGCATCTGTGTACATACTGAACTATCTCTTTAATCTTGGATTAATTGGAAATTAATTGGAAAACATAGCTGGCAGAGGTCTTAAGAAAACATACTATTAATTTAATTAAGCTAACATATAAAGAATTTGTATTCAAAGAGCATAAAGGACAAACCAGGAACTGAAAGCTAAATGTTTGGAAAGTAGCTGAGCACAGTACTGTAAAGATAGAGTAGATATTTATGATTTTATTAGTCAATACAAGACATAAGTTATTTGGCATAAAATTATATATGAGTTATAAAAGGCATAAAGACTGATGCATGTCATATATTATGTCCATAGGGACCAATATAAAATCTCTAACAATGACCACTGAGCTTACTTGGAGAATTCTATAAAAGACAGAAGTGTGATGATACTTCACCAGAAAGTTTTCATGCCTTCACTTCATGAACATCAAGGGCATCTTCTTTTTCTAAATGAAAATGCTAAAATGCTTTTCTTCTGTTTATTTATTCACCAGTTTTTTTCAGAATTCTATGAAATTTCCTGCCACTTTTAGGGATTTTTTTGTCGTTGTTGGTGGTTTTGTTTTTGTTTTTTTTTAATATATAACAAAACTTAAATGAAATAAGAAATGTGATTTTAAATTATATGATGTTATTGCAGTGGAATATCTCTCTTAAAACATGCTGTGACATTTTATGCTCCTTGTTATGGGCAGCACAGCAGATACTCCTTTGTTTCCTTTAATTAACTCATAATAGAACAAAGCTACTGAAACAATATATAAAGTGGAGAAAGAGATTCAGTGGTGTACAAAAACAATTAAATTATTATTACAGTAATGAACACGAAGAAAGTTACACTGAAAAGCTGCTGGCATCAGTGGATGGGTTTGTGACTAATTTCTTGCATTTCCTTCATGTAGGTTATTTGTACATTGGTGATGTGAATGGTTTAAGCAAAAACAGTGAATGCTTCAGAAAATCTCTCCCTAAATCTTTCAGTGAAATCTTCTATGTCAGTCTTGAATGAACGGGACATAATTTCTCTTTACAGAGACAGAGAGCAAAAATTCACAGCATCACAGAATAGTAGAAACTCTAAGAGGTTTATGGAGACTCTCTAGTTCAACCCCTCATGCTGAAAGTAGAGTCAGCTACAGCAGCTTGCTCAGGAATATGTTCACCTGGGTTTTGAGTATCTCCAAGGATGAGGACTCAATGACATGTTCCTGGGCAACCTGTCCCAGTGCTCAACAAACCTCACAGTAAAAGAGTACCCTCAATTTAAAAGGACTTGCTTGTGTTTCAGTTTGTGCCTGCTGCCTCTTGCCCTGTCACTGAATACCATTGATGAGAGTCTGGCTGCATTTTCTTTACCCTCCAGTGTATTTATACACATTTCTCCATGCTTCTCTAAATCCTTGCCCCACCTTAAATAAAATTTAGGAACCTTGTTGATTGGTGTTTTCACATGCTATTTTGTTGTTATTTTATATAAATAGCATATGGTTTATTTAAACAACTCTCTTATATTGGGCTTAGGTAGAGTTTAGAATATATAGCAAGTGCCATGAGAAAATTATACTGATCATGGGATTAAATCCTATAAACTCTAACACTTGAAGTTGAAGCTCTATTTGTATACTTACGATATGTTTATGCACACTTATTTATTTTTAATTGTTAAAATATTTGTTATAATAGTAATATCAAATGAAAGTGCAATTTCTTTGGAATGCCTCTGCCATGTAATGCTGAAAACCTCACATTCCATTTCTAAACAACTATGTTTTTTCATTCATTTTGAAAGAATTCTATTATTGAATTATTTCTATTGAACAGATCAATTTTAATGAACAGTATAAGGAAGATGACTGACTGCCTATTAAAAGCCACAGGCCCTTATAAATTTATATAATTAAATTTTGTGCTTGTGAGTTAAAGAATGTATGAAATGGACTGTAGCCATTTGAAGGTGCAATTCATTTTGCAATACTTAGCATTTCATTTGTCTGAAGTGCAATAGTCTGCTGCTGTTGACACGCATGATGGAGGAATTTTACTAAATACATAAGCAGATTCTTACCTATCACCCTCCCTCCAATGAAGTTACTGTCTATTTGTGTTTGTATGAATAAGACCAGAAGGCACTCTAGGAGATGGAAAACAAACAGGCTTATATTTAAGCATATGTAATATCATTTTCTGTTTATTACAGAAAAATATGAGCAACATCTAATTGTTGTTCCTTTATCTTAAATCAAATACACTACATATTTTTCCTGCAAGTGCTAATTTTTCAAGACCCTCATCTGTCTGGCACAATCTCATGAACTAATATGTACAGCAAGGAGTGCTAGAAATGGCTGTTTACCCTGTGTTACTTAACAGGTAGTCACTAGCAAATACTTCTAATTTTTTATTTTTTTTTTTTTGTTAAGAGGGCATACGGGGAAGGGTTAGCCTTTCTAGTATTCACAGAAGGTAAAGCGGGCTTTAATGAGTCACAGTAAGGAATGAAATCCAACAGATTACATCCTGTCAGTAATTGCCTCCCACTTAAAAAAAAACACTGGCTCAGAAGTTGCCACTGGCATCGTTTGGAAGATTATGTTCATAAGAGAATGAGCAAAACAGAGGAGCTGAGACATAATACATATATTATAGGTTAATACAAAGGCTTTGCATAGCCTGCAGAAGCTTTTTCAAAGCCATTACTTCTCAGAAAGTGGTGTGATGTAGTCACAACATGAAACTGCAGCTAACAAGCATGACCCACACATTATATCACTCGATTCTCTGAGTAGCCTCAAGGTGGTGGGCAATGTATATTTCATTACCCCTGTATAATAAAGGAATAAAAAAGACATGAGAACATTAAGCTAGGTCTCAAATGAACAAGATACACTCTCATTGTACACAGATTAAAATTTTCAGCTTGGCTATAGATATTTGAGCATAAAGGGGAAGTCCTGAGTACATTCTAGAGTACTATATCATGATCTGCTTAAGCCAAAATACGGTTGCATTTTTGCAAAAATATCATTCTCACTTTTTTCAGCTACAGTTTTTGCTGCCTCCCTTCAGTCCCACTGTGAGATCCTACAGCAAGTCAAGATTAGCTATGATTGAAAACTAATCATGGGGGAAAAAATAACCAACAACAAAGATACATGATCTGACTCATCTGATTACAAGTGCTGATAAAAGAATGAGAATACAAAAGAATCCCTTTCAGCTGAAGGCAAAGTTAATTTAGCTTAAGCCAATTGTAAACCAGTAAGTAGCTTTTATAGATCATTAAATATCTAGGAACTCTTCTATCTGTTTTTCCACATTACCTCTTTATTTCAGAAGAGATTTATGGGTCTCTGAGAAGTTCATATAGGCTCAGGAAAGAATTTGTAGATACCTGGGCTAAGTTGAATGAAGAATTTTCAAAGATATCTAGGTATAAACACAGAACAGTACATATATAAGGAACAGAGAAGCCTAACTCAACAGAAAAGACATAACCCTATGTCAACATTAGACATATAAACTTTGATAAGTATGTCATGAATAAAAGAAAGAAAACAAACAGAAAGTGGTGGTCTCCTATTTGTCCAGTGATATAATGATTATGATGGCTACAAAATAAAAATAGACAATTATTTTAAAATCACCCTTTGTAGAACACACATAAATTTAGAGTCTCCCACATTCTAGGAAATTTCACTGCACATCAATGTTTTGGACCTACATTGTTATCAATCTTTTCTGAGGAAACTGCTTTACCCAAAACATGTATTTAAAAAACTTGAATATATGCACTTGGTAATTGCCCAATACTTATAGGTAACAACCCTGAGCACTGAGTTATTCAGGTGGTCAGTCAATCCTCTCTCTTACTTATTTCTCTTTCCAAGCAGTGAACAGAACTTAGCTAGAACATAGCTAGTACCAAGATCTAAGCAGTTTTTCCTGTGCTCACTGACTTTGGTCCACAAATCTGACATTCAGATGTACTCTGCCATCTGACTCCAGAGAGCAAAGAATTGCAACCAGATGAATTTCTAGTCAGGGCCAACCTGTGCATAGTCAAAACAAATCCATCAATATCCATTTTTATCTGAACAGCAAATTGGTATAATTTACAAATGCAAACATAATGCTCACAACAATAATAAATTAACAATGCAAATTATTACATTATGTACACATATAAATTCACTTCATAAACAACCAAACTGTCATACAAACCTTGAATTCCTTAGCTTTAATTGACCTGTCACAAGCCATTAAATTTGACACACAGACAGTAGCAGAATGTCATGGACTGATCAGGTCAGGAATGCCACTCTGCTGTATGCCACTAATTTTCAGTGGGGTCTCAAACGTGGCACCAAGGTTAGAAGATAGAGCTTCTGAAAAATATTAAATCCATAAGCAAGCATCTAAATGACTCTACAAAGTTTTCAAAGAAATTCCAGAGATTCTACAAGTTGGACTGAATTTGTTTTGAGTTTCTTGTATAACTGCCAATCACTAGAAGTTCTATATGTTCAAAAAGTTCCAAAAATAAGCTTATTTCATGGTATAATAAGTATTTTAGGGCCTGAAATAGATATTTGCAAGAATATCTGACCTTAGTTTTAAATCAGTACATTTACATTAAAAAACATTTAAAATAATTTTAAATTGTTTATTTTAGTAAATGTATTTATCTGTATTTCATTTATGCATTTTTAAATCCATATTTATTTTTTTTTTATCAGTATTTCTGAGGAACTTGTACATACACAAGTCCTCAAGACCTGATGAGATGTATCCCAAGGTCTTGAGGGAACTGGCTGATGTAGTTGCTAGGCTGCTCTTCATCATATTCAAAAATCATAGCAGTCAGGCAAAATCATGAGTGACTGGAAAAAGGAAAACATCACACCCATTTCTAAAAAAGTGTGAAAAGGAGGGCCCTGGATACTACTGACCAGTCAGATTCATCTCTATGCCTGGTAAGAACATGGAAAACATCCTCCTGAAAGTTATGTCAAGGTGGGAAAGTGAACATAAACAGCCAACATGGCTTCACAAAAGGCAGATTGTGCCTGACTAATCTGATCATTCTCCTATGAAGGAGTGACTGCATTGATCATTAAGCAACTGACATCATCTACCTTGACTTCTGTAAGGACTTTGACCATATTCCCATGAAACATTCGAGTTGCTAAGTTGGAGGCATATGGATTTGATGGATAGACTATACACTGGATAAGGAATTGCCTGGATGACCCTGTCCAAAGAGTTGCAATCAATGGCTCAATATCCAATTGGAGATCAGTAAAAATTATGTTCCTCAGAGGCCTGTATAGGACAGGTACAACTTAATTGCTTACAATTGAAGGCCTCACTGATGTAGTGAGAGACTGGATTTATGTTAAATATTTTTTTTTTTTTTCCAGGGTTTTGTATATGATTCTTCTCTGCAAAAGTGTTTACATTTATTGAGTGGAATTTTTTTACATCTTTGCCTGCGAATTAAAATTTGTAAATTTTTTGCTTTCATGAGAGCCATGAGCTGAACAATTCAGGGTGTTAAATCATCATTGCATTAAAGAGAAAAAGTATGTTATGAAGAAATAGGTGGTTCAGTGGAGGGCACTTCCAAATCACAGCTGCCATCACACTTTAAATGTTGCCTTTGTACTAGCACTTATTCATCAACTTCATTAATGATCATTAGAAGAAGAGAGTGTGCAAAAAAACCCTCAGTGGATACATACTATGGGGTATTTCAGAATTCACACTTTATATTGATGACAAGGTAAATGCACAGGACCTGGTAAAAAGGGAATGAACAAATGAAAAGGTAGCAAATTTGCTTTCATGAATTTCAAATATAAGATAAGGGAAAATAATCTAAAACATACTTTCACGATGCTGAGGTTAAAACTAGCAGTTGAAACTCAAGAGAAAGAATTTAGGAACTCCCTTGACAGGTCTCAGAAAGCATTCCTTCAGAACAACACCACTAAAAAGTCAAGAAAAAATTGTATTTCATTGAAAATATATGAGAATAGAAGTAGGGCATAATTTTACTGCGTATAAAAACTTTGAATAGTGAGCACTATATGCAGGTCTTAGGACCTCAAGAAAGACAAGGTAGATTTAGAAGAGCTACCACTACAAGAGTGAGGGAGGTGTAACTGCTGGCTTATGAGCAAAGATTAAAATAGTTCAAACTTTTCAATTTTTATAGAAGGCTGAGGAATGTGACAGAGTTTTAGAAAATTGTGAAATGGTAGATAGGATTAAAACAAAACTGCTAATCTCTAAATCCCCCCATATTCAAACTAAATGGCATTCACTGAAACTAGCAGAAAACAAATAATTAATTTAAAAGAGAAAACAAAAAATACTTCTTTCCCTGGTGAATGTCTGAAATGTGGTACCACAGAGATTGTTGAGGTAAATAATACCAGTAGGATTAAAAAAATAACCCAGAAAACTATTGAAAATAAACCCAACAGGTTATCGGATAGCAGATTTATACACAGCTACTAAGGATAAGTAGCAGAAATATCGTCAAAAAACAACTGTGCGTATTAGAGGAATACATGGACAAAGGGCTGCGTAAAGTATCCATGCCCACATAATCTTCCTGAAGAAAACCTATGGTAGTGTCAGTGTTGGAAACAGTATACTAAGATAAACAATAGACATCTAGTCCAACCCAGCTGGACATTTGAAGGCTTGATATCAAAAAAGGATCAAAGAGATGAAAATGAAAGCCCTTTCTTAAGCTTCTTCTTGCTTCCCCTCCTATGACTGCTGTCAATACTTAGTTTATTTTTTCATAACATCTTTAATCTTAGATTTATCCCCATGATATTTAAATACATTTTGTGTACAGTCAAGGCATTTCTACCAATACTTTTTATTCTTAAGTTAGAAAGTTAAAGATTAAGAACATAAAAGCTACTTATATTAATTTTCTGTAAATTATTTTCTAATGAATCAGGATGTGATTTTCTGTTGAATTCCCAACAAGTACATTTACATCAAGCACTTCTAAAACCTGAAGATTTACTGTATTGTTCCAGCAAGCTCTGGAAGCTGAGTTAAAGCACCTGCTTCAGATATCAGTATATTTGTTAACTTTTGTCTGATTTTGACTTTTTAGTGACAGCATCATATATTCAGAGAACTAGTCAGCCCTAAAAATTCAAATTTGGATTCTATTTTTCATTTCACATAATTCGGAAAGGTTAAAATGCAAGCTATGACTTTGGCAAATTATAAGGATGGTATTCAAACACATTAGCACAAGTAATTCATAAACTTAATAACTGGCTTTGGAGTATTCTAGACAAATATTGAGTGATTCCCGTTGATTTATGCCTGTTTTCAATTACTGTATTGCACAATGTTTGTAACAAGTAAATATGTAATCTAGAAGACTAGAATAATATGCAAAATAAAGGTTGTATAGGAACTATTCCTTGTTGAGACTGAAGACAATTTCAGATGGTTGTTGGGTTTAGGGCTTGTTTTCTTGTTTTTGTTCCTCTTGGAGAAACCAGTTAAACTCAAACTAATCCAATGTTTACTGGTCCTGTTCATACCAGACTAAGTAATCCCTTTTCTTTCAGAGACCATTAACAGGATTTCACTGCTGGCCATAGGATTGGATTTCTCATGTCCCTTCTCAGACATATTAAAAAAGCTATGATATTTATAGAAAAGAACAAGTGAATAAATAAGGGACTTTCTGACAGTGTTAGTTGCACAAAGGATATGTTAAGTATGAAGTCACTCAAATCCTGTTGATAAAAAATCATTTTACAATACCTCTTTGTATTGTTCTTCAGATATAATTTTAAGTTGGTGACCAGCCAGTATCCTTTATCTAGGTTACTGGGAAGGCCAAGAGAAAAAAGCATTTTTCAGGCCTGCTTCTCTGGTATATCACCAAGTAGACAAGCCCATGGTGAAAAAAAAAAAAAAAAAAAAATTAAGCTGGTGTTTTAACCACTATATAAAGACTAAAGAGACAGCAGTTGCCAACTAACAAGCAAACTCTTCTTGCACCTTTCTGCAAAGTGGCATCCAATGTACAGGGTTGTAGCTGCTTCCTGCAAATTCTTGCTCATATAACTTAAGAGAAGATATTTTAAGAAATAAACATATTGGACTTTTTATTTAACTTTTTTAGTCATCTGTTTCTCAATTTGTTTAAAGTACCTACAGCAAAATTTAACAATATCCTCTGCAGGTTTACTTCTGCAAGGATTGCTTTCTCATCATGTCATAATGCACAATACTCTTAAATTTATGATCCTCTTGAAATTATTATACTTTTTCACTGTTGAGTAAAGAATGTATATGGAAAATAAAGCATTTTGTTATGATTTGTTAATGTGGAAGAACCTACTTGTGTAGCCCCATGTGTAAAACAGTGACACAGTAAACTCTGCTTTTAACCATTGTAACAAGGGGTTTTATAAAAATGTAGTATGTCCTAAAATCACAAAGACCTACAGTCAGAACACTTTTCTGATAAAACATTTTGAATAATTTAGCTTCAGTGGTCCTTTGCATTTTTTGGTTGGGAGGTTTGAAGGTATAATTTAATGAGATCTGATTCTTACAATATATCTATTGTATGCACACAGCATATAGAGCATGATTAAATTACATTACTGCTAGTACATTTCAAATAAGTCTGTTAAAAATGCAGGAATATTTTTTTTAATAGAAACATAGAATCACAGAATGGTTTATGTTGGAAGGAACCATAAAAATCATCTAGCTCCAGCCCACCTGCCATGGACAGAGATATGACCCACTAGTTTACTCACACCCCCATTCAACCTGGCCTTGAACACCTCAAGGGACAAGGCATCCACAATTTCTCTGGGCAACGTGTTGCAGTGCCTCACCGCCCTCACAGTGAAGAATTTCTTCCTAACATCTAATCTAAACTTCTCCTCTTTCAGTTTAAAAATGTTCCTGCTTGTCCTATTACTATCTGCTGGTGTAAAAAATAATTCTCCCTCTTTTTATAAGCTCCCTTTAAAAACTGAAATACTGCAATGAGGTATCCTTGGAACCTTCCCTTCCTCAAGTTGACCAACTTCAGCTGTCTGAGCTTGTCTTTGTAGGAGAGGTTCTCCAACCCTTTGATCACCTTTGTGGTTCTTTTCTGGACTCACTCCAACTCACTGTTTCTTGTGTGGAGGACTCCAGAGTTGGATGCAGTACCCCCAGTGGGGTGTTACAGAGACAGAATAGAGGAGCGATAAACATGTCCTTTGACCTGGCCATTCCTCTTTTGTGCAATCGAGGATGCAGTTGGATTTCCGGGCTACAAGTGTACATTGTCAGCTCTCGTCTAGATATTTATCACCCAGAATACCCAAGTCCTTCCCCTTAGGGCTTTCCTCAGTGTGTTCGTCTCCCAGTCTGCACTCATGTCTGGGATTGTAGGTGCAGGACCTTGCACTTTTCCTTGTTGAACCTCATTAGGTTCCTCTGGGCCCACTTCTCAAGTTTGTCCAGGTTGCCCTGGATGGCATCCCATGCCATCCCTCAGGTGTGTCAACTGCACCACACAGCTTGGTGTCATCTGCAAACTTGCTCAAGGTGCACTCAATCTCACTGTTTATGTCATTGATGAAGATATTAAAGAGCACTTGTCCCAAGCCAGAGCCCTGAGGAACATCACTCATCACTGTCTCTGCCTGGACTTAGAGCCATTGAGCACAATTCTGTCTGCCTCTCTGTGTCCATCCAGACAATTCCTTATCCACTGAAGGGTCCACCCTTCAAATCCAGGTCTCTTCAATCTGGAGATGATGTCATGTAGGACCATATCAAAGGCCTTACAGAAGACTAAGCAGATGACATCAGTCAGTGTTGCTTTGTCGACTGTCACAGTCATTCCATCATAAAAGATCATCAGGTTGGTCAGGCACAATCTGCCCTTAGTGAAGCCATACTGGCTCTCTTGGGTAACCTCCTTGTCTTGTACGTTCCTTAGCATTGCTTCTATGAGGGGTCTGTTCCAGGATCTTCCTAGGCACAGAAGTGAAAACTTTTTGTTTTGGTTTATTTCTTTATTATTAAAAAAAACCAAACCAAACCAAACCAAACCAAACCAACAAACAAACAAAAAAAACCAACCAACCAACCAACCAACCAAAAAAAAAAAAAAAAAAAAAAAAAAAAAAAAAAAAAAAAAAACAAAAAAAAAAAAAAAAAAAAAAAAACACCATTGAAGCCAGGCCAGGAACACTTTAATGAAAGTAAAGGAACTCATTGAAGTCAAACTTTCCAGAAACTTTTTGTAAAAGAGCTTTCCTAGGAAGTTCCTGATCTGCTGGAGTTTCATCATCAGGGACAGTTTGCACTTCATACTCTTCTGCCTCTCCAACATGGCATTCTATCCTTTTAGTGAGGCCAGGCATAATCTTGTATGTTTTATCCCTTTGTGATCTTCATCCAAAATTTTGTCACCAGAGCCTATGAGTTCAATGGTTTCAGACTGACTTGTAGGACCAACAGAGCACCGCTCATGTTCCTTTTCAGTGTAAGAGTCATTCCTCCTTCCTTCCCTTCCTTTAATGTCAGGAAATTTCCTCCTGAATCATTTATTTTTGTAGTCCCTTTCATGATCTTTGTCTCTTGCATCCCTAGAATCATATGTGTTTTTCACCATCCCAGTGGTCTTGATCAGAGTTATAAGAAAAGAATATTCTTCCACAGCCAAACCTACAGCCACCAATTACATTCTCCTAAGGTAATAACTACCTTCATATCTGATGATATAAATGTCTTACCTGGAATTTTATTTTTTTTTTACTAATATAATCAAAAGACTATAAACAATGTTTTCTTTTTTTTTTTTCTTTCTTTCTTTCTGGTATTTTATTGAAAAGAACATTATTGAAAACATACAATCATGGAACAAACTTTTGTTCCCTCCACTCGCCTCTACAGAATATCTTGCTATAACTTAGCCCATCATTAAAATTAAGTGTGTGTACATCTGAAAGTGAATCTGTAAATCTTCTGAATTACACTGACTGAAAAATGCAAACACAAACTAAAGGTAGGCCCTAAGGAGAAAGCTGACACTGAAAAATTAATGTTTCCAACTGAAACAGTATGAGGTCATTTAACATTGTACTGCACTACAAAGATACAAGAGGAAGGATTGTTTTATAACATTTTATACACAAAATGAAATACCACAGTACTAGGAAGAATGTTTGATACAATTGTCAATGCAATCTTCTACTCCACAGAAACATTTTTTGTGTGCACAGTTAGTAATCAATCCTTATTGCAATGAGTTGGTAATAAAAAGGGAAATTTATGTTTATGCATCTTTATAACACAGCAAGTCTTCATTTCCCAGTATATAAAATTTATATATATACATTCAATTAGTCAACTCTCTAGGCTGCTAAGTACATAGACAGTCAAGACAACAGCAAAATATAGATTATATCTTTCATTCATAACTCAGTGGGACATCACATAAGTGCCAAAATCTGTGCAAGCAGGCCTGGTTGAAAGGTCTAGGCCAAACTGATAACAGTACAAGCTGATAGTATTGACTCAATAACTCAGCAATGACAGGTGCTCTACTGCTGAGGCTGGACATATAAATAAGACATTGACCCATGCATATATCTTAAGAAGCTATCAGCCACTGGCAGTATAAATATCTAAGTTTAATTGCTTTCTAGCAGATGAATGCCTCCAATTTTCAAATTCAAGTCCCTGGATGATAGAGATATACATTCATTCCACAAGAGAATCTTTCTTACCAAAACATCTAGAAGAATCTGGAAAGAACATGGCAAAATCTGCTCAAAAGGCACATCCTATGTCCACTGTAATCACATGGAATCTCCTTTGCAAAAATTCCATTAATATTTTTAGCTTATGTTGTGTTGAGGTAGGGAAATTACCCTTTTCATAGTGTTATCACCAGGACCACTAGTAACTGCTTAACTTCTTTTGTCTTTTCTAGAGGAACAAACTGTCAAAGTACATATGGATGAATTTGATCACAGTCTTTACAAAATGTATTTTCTATGACACAGCATTAAACCTTGGTATAGAACTAGTCATGCAATATGGCATTTTTTTCTGCAAGAGGTGTTGGAGGAGGTGGAGTATTCCTGAATTTTTAATAAGCTTGTTGCTTAGAAAAAAGGGTAAATTCTTCACCTCTATGAAACACATCATGAACTGTCTCTTTATTGATATTAAGGAGAAGAAATTGACCAAAGTTTTAAACAAGATACAGTTGCTTTTCCCTTGCTTGAATCATCTACAATAAATACATCTACAGCTGTAGTTGTATCTTTAGGAAGTAATTGATTGAAAAAGTCTCCAATTATCTTGGAAGAAAAAAGACAAGAATAAAATAAAATTTAAAAAAAATAAATAGTAAAACCAACATGCAAATCAAAATACCTGCATTTATTCCTAGCTTGTCCTTCTTACTCAGGGCCACAGTTTTTCAGAGAATACTGAATGACCTGTCCACTGTTAAGGATACAATAACCATTGAACAAAAGTTTAGATAAAAGTAAAAATTTATTTATTCGTTCGTTTAGTTGTTTTACTACAACATGAAGTTTAAGAACACAGAAGATGTGTTGATTCATTCGCATCTCCTGTACACTGTTTTATTAAAATAGTCCAACTGCTAATGAATATCCTGCTTCTGGCCAGGACAGGGCTAATTTTTGGAGTAGCCTGGAGGGGGAATGGCTGGGAGATGGAGGTTATTCTATACTACCTTGTGTCATTTTCTGGGGATGGGAGAAAGGTCTCTTTTGGGTCATGTTGCATGGCGGTGCAGTGGAGTATTGTCAGGGGTGAGCACTCACATCTGAATTGTTTGTTTCTTGTACACTCTATGATTACTATTGTTGCTGTTATTGTTCATTTTCTTATTTCATTGGTGCTTCCATTAAATTGCTCTTATCTCAACCCATGATATTTTTGGTGCCTTCAAGTCTCCTCTCTAACCCATTGCAGTGGGAAGGAGGAGGGAGAGAGAAGGAGTAAGAAGTCGTGGATAACCCATCCCTGGAAATGTTGAAGGCCAGGCTGGATGGGGCTTCGAGCAATCTGATCTGGTGGAAGGTTCCCTGCCCGTGGCAGAAAGATTGGAGCTAAGTGATTTTTACAGTCCTTTCCAACACAAACCATTCTATGATTCTATGAATTTACTCCTGCTGGAAAAGCCCATCTAAGTGCTGATACTCTCAGATTAGGTGCCAAAGTCAGCACTAATTTTTACTGATGGAGCTGAAAGCTTTATTTATAGATATTCCAGAGCTGAGTATCACAATCTTTATTTTTTTTTTTTTTAATACAGTCTTTTGTGTTATGTGTCTATTTAATACTTATTTAACAGGCTTTAGCTCCTGACATCAAATGGGAGGATGGGAGTACTGAAGTTTTATCCTCCCCTCCCCATGAAAGGAAAAAAAAAAGAAAAAGGGTGTAGTGAAACACTTTGCCTGTAAGGCAAAAGCCACAGGATAAGAGCCTTCTCTGTGAGTTTACAGATAAAACTGTGGCTTGCTCTTCCTTAGCACAGATAACTGCTAAGTGAACTCACAATTTGTACATTCTTATTTTTCATTTGCTTAGATTTAAAGTACCAGTTTACTCAATATCCATCTTGACATATAAGATATAATTCTCCTAAAAGGATGTACATGGTAAAGGGTAAAGCAAATATATGATGACATTCTTCTGTGATATACTCATCTCTCAGCCACCTGTAAAAGATTACTTACACAGCTAGTTAAGGTATCAGACTGACCTCTCTGATAGTTTGAGCAAATTTGTTCCATGTCCTCCCTGTTGCTTTAAGTTTTTGGAATTCTTCCCCATCCATATTAGCTGGTGCCTCTTCTTTGTCAGAATACGTCCCAATTTTGATTCTATAGCTGTGTGTCTAAACGCTGTACAGTAATTTGTGTAACTTACTTTTTTTTCTGTTTTCAAGGTTATTTGACTACTAGGAATTTTCTTAAGGTCAGCAACAGCCTCTACTGAGAGCACAAGTTGTACTGGCTTTTTCAACATCTTAGCAGCAGAAATAACAATGAACTTTTCTTGCCATCAGACCAAGAAAACAAATGAAGAAATACTGCCAAAGGAATCTGGAGTTGTCAGTCCCACTTCCCGACAGATAAACTTGTTACCTTGGTGTCCAAACTCCAGCTGAAATTCTGCCTGGAGCTTGTCAATACACTGCAAGTCCAAAATTCCCCTAAGATTCATGGAGGAAATTTTCCACTCAGGAGAATCACACTTTTCTTTACCTCATCACTATTAGCTGAGAGTTTGTGGTATCAGTATAAAATGTCATTTTAGTCCAAATCCCAACCCACACAGAAGAATTACAATTAGAACTCAAGCTTCAGATAGAGAGGTTTAATTTCCCAGAACAAACTTATATGTAACTCTGGATATTAAAACAATATAATTTATTCAGTTAAGTGATAAATGGTTTAAAATCTCAACTTTTTAGCTACCCTTAATAAAAGTATATATATATATATATGACATCTTGGAATGTACTATTATAGTGCAGAATCTTACAGAACAGCAGCATATACAGCCTGGTTGAATTTAGCCTTCATAAATTTTCCCAATCCTGCAAAAGAGAGAAATTCTAACAATGTCAAATGTATTAAGAAAGAAATTTTAATTTAATTTTGTCTAAGAAGAAAACAAAGAATGTAGAACATCTATAGTGAAACTTCCTTATAGATTTTAAGTCTATGGTTGACAATAGTTTTTAATCAAGGATCATTGCTACTAAAGTGTCTGCAGTGGGACATTTGTATTACACAAACTACTTAACAAAAACAAGAGTTTCGCAATCAGTTTATCTGCATCTGGAGTACTGTAAAGACATACCCTAAGGACATAGTTTCTTGGATAGAGAAACACAGAAAAACACCAGTGAATAATTGATTTTATACTTACATTACTCATAAATGCTCTATATATCAGTACTTGAAGAAATATATCTATCTGATATGACAGTGAGTGCAAAATAAATCTGTTGTCTATACCAAGTCAATTAGGACAGCATTAGAAATTAAAAAAAAAAAAAACAAAAAAAAAAAAAACAAAAAAAAAAAAAAAAAAAAAAACCACAAAAAACCAACCAAACAAACAAAAAAACCCCCCAAGAATACATTTCCTTCAGAAAAGTATTGAGTGATGCTTTCCCCCAGCTGTTTTCTAATGCATTACATGCTTATTTCCATTAAAGGAAGGTAGTATGAAATACTGAGGTATCCTTACTCTTCAGTGTTATTTTCTCAGTCATGCAAGAGGACAAAAGCAATCAGGAAAAAAAGAGGGCTAAATTTCCTTATCATGCATGTAATTCAAAGCTATCAGAATGTAAGTTGTCCAGCACATCTAATTCCTCACCTGCAAAGCTCTGAAGAACATAGGAAAGGATGTCCAGATGACGACATTGCATTACTCTTTTACCACCATCAATCATGTAACATCCCTCATGTAAGAAGTACGATCAAGCAGTATCCCTATTTATTTCCCGAACCCACTCCTAATGCTGAGCTAGTCAACATCCATCTGAAGAGGCCACTGTTAGGGAAATGGTTGATTCTTCGAGAATACTCCAGTTGAGCTCATTCTGGTCATCTTAAACTGACTTTTGTATGAAGATAAAAATAGGCAATTACTTTATGAAAATTCCTACTTCTGTGACAGCTTTGCAGATGGCAAAAAGGGGTTCTGGATGTAGGATTCAAAGATAGATTGCTAAGATTGTATCAGATTGGGAGAGGTCCCTGTCAACATCAAAGAGCTGGGACCCTTCTGTAGCACTGTTTTTTTCTTACTCCAGTTTGAACCTTACACAGGATCTCTGTGAAGCAAGAACATGAAACAGTCACTGAGTGGACAAGACAGAGGTCTCCCTTCAGGTCTGAGCCAACATTTTTCTATATCTTGTTCTGGCTTCCATATATATGGACCAGCAGCTGTTGCCTGAAAGCATAGCTGGCAGCTCTAACACACAAACGTGTTTTGCATACATGCATGCTTTGCACCCAATGAAAGACTTCATTTGGCTATGAATTTTTCATTTTTCAGATTGTTCCATCAAGAAGTAATGGTACATTTCATGCAAATCAAAAGAATCTATTTTTTTGCATCAGAGCTTCTCTGCAAATTAAGACAAGTCTCTAAATAAAGCAACTGGGGTAGCCACTTGAAACAGCTTCAAAACAAAACATAGATGTAGGTATATAATAAAAGGATGCTTTGGATGGCTTTTTTTTTTTTCCTTTTTTTTTTTTCCCTTTTTTTTTCCCTCTAAGGCTAGAGCATTTATCTTCAGTTTTAAAGGATGCATAAAATAATAAGCCATTGTGTAAAGCTGCATTAAACAATTCTGGTATTTTGAGGGTAAAATGTATTAGAATGATACATATATACATATATATATAAAATTTTAAAATTTGGGAAATACAAAAAAAGGCTGGAGCTTTTTAGAATTGCACTGTAGAGTATTTGCATTCAAAATCATTGAATGGAAATAATAAGTAACCATGATCTGTCTTTATTTGCTTCTTCTTTCTTTCCTTTTTTGATATTCCTTATTATTTCTGGTTTATGTAATGATTTCAGCACTGTCTGCTAAGGTACATCTCTCTATGTCTGTCTGAGTTTCAAGTTGAATGACTATTTCTGTGCTGTCATGATAATTTTGTGGTCTAGATAACCCTGCAGTGATGCCTGCAAAATAACTTAGGATTTGTCTTCAGTTGCATGAACATACTGAAGAAAATATTTTAATCAAAATAAATAGCGAGACTGCCAAACTGGATAGATATCACCAAATCTACAAATAATTACCTTTTTCATTTATTAATGTAGTTCAAGAAACTCTCATCCCAGAAAGGTATCCTTATTGAAGACCCTTCAAAAGGTTGCCCTCTCTCTGACCATATAGCCAGTCAGCTCATAACAGGATACTATCCCTTACTTTTTACTCTGGACTTCTTGTTGGATGTACATTACTCCCTAGTTTAATGATTATCAGTGTCTCATTCTCCTTTTAGAAGCACAAATGTATTTTCTATACCTTATTCTAAATCCTTGATAAAGGACACCAAGCAAGTGATGGTATCTGAATACAGAGTTGTTTCAACAGCCTGAAATATCACAATCCAGACACAGGTATGTGTTTCAAGACAGAATGATTAGGACACAGTGAAAAATAAGTCTGTTTTGAGATAAGAAAAATAATATAAAAATAAATATAAGACATTAAAATGAGCTTTATATTGCTTCATAACTTACAGTATTCACGGAGGTAGCATAATCTCCAAACAGTTTTAATCATGTGCTTATGTTAACCAATAACTATTGGACCCTTACCTTAAAATTTCAGTTACTGAACAGAAGCATTCCCGCTACAGTCAAAGAAATATGACTGTCTCAGATACAGAGTAGACTAATCATATTAAAGGTACTGGCAAAATTCTGTAGCATGATTTCACTTAAACAGTCAATGAGACTACACAGTTTATCTGGGATGAAGACTTTGTAAGGATATGGAATTTTGCGAAAATACTTCTGTGAACATATGCCAACTTCAAAGCAGTCCTTTATCTGAAGACATGCTATTTTTTCTTATATCTCCTTTTGCAATCTAAATTTGATACCTTCCAGTTCAGCAATAATTTAACTTCTACAGTGATATATATTTGAAGTGAAGAGGAAGAGAGAAAGAGAACTTGTATGTTGGAATAAGAACTGGGACTGTGAGTGGGTTTATAAATCATAAAAATTATGTTACTTTAGTACTTTTTCCCCCCCTGTATATTCATATTTTTGTTCTGTATAGGAGCAAAGTATCTACCCTGATCTATTCTATAAAGTTACGATTATAATAACTGAAACTGGGTTGCCCTTCCACAGTTTCTGCTTTCAGAACAGGCCTCTGTTGAATAGGAAGACAGTTATATATATTTTTTAAAATAAAACCAGAAGTAAAAAATCTACACACACACAAAATTGAAGAGAAATTATCTTAACCAGCTAATTAGGACTAAAAATTTGATAAGGGGCTGGAGATAAGATAAGAGGAGAAGCTGAACTCCAAATCAGGATTCTTTGAACCACTTAGAAATATAGACAACACCAAAATATGCAGCTGCAGTACAAGTACAGTAACATAGAGAAGTAGAGATCATCAGAAACTCGATTTTGTCCTATCTTAGACAGGACATCGAATGATTCATCATCACACTGCAGCACTAGCAAAGTCCTTGGGGAGGAGTATTTGGGACCGCTGACTCATGCATTCTGCTTCCAGAGGCTCCTTGGAGGACTCGGGGGTAAATACTGGTCACACCAGATTGTGTAGCTCATGGTCCTCCCTGGCAAAACTTGTCAGATATCAACTGAACCAAATTCTATTCCAGCTACTGGATTGTCAATACTTTTATAACGTTGCATAAATTATATATAAATTCACTGAAGTTTGTGTCTCTCTTTTTGGTCTTATCTTGTTTTGTTTTTGTTTTTGTTTTTTTGTTGTTGTTGGATAGGTTATTTAATGCCCATGGCAGATCTGATGCATGCATTACCTGAAAATAACAGCCTTTGAACAAGATGAGAGCTCACTGCTTTTCATTTTGTCACCTTGCAATGTATTCAGGAAGTTCTTATCAGAACTCAGCAAGCACTGGGTGGAACCTTGCATTTTTAAAAAACTATAAAATCTCTCACAAACTCCCTGCCCTCCTCCTGCAAGAGAAAAACAAAAAGCCTTCTGTGAAATAGGTATTTCTTTCAGTCCATGCTATATGTACCATTTATAGGGACTTCTCATTTGTCTTCCTAGGCAAACTTCACCATTTAATGATATCATTGTCTATTTTGCTTTGAGAATTATTTCCTCCCTAGAATAAATATTGAGGTATAAAATGCTGATGTCACTATAAAGCATGAAAGAGATACAGCACATCTGGGAAAAAATCCAAAGTGCTTCAGACTGACTTTTCTGCCAACCTCAGGCTTTTTTACTCGAAACTCAGTTCTCAAAAACACAGAGTCATCTTTAGAGATAATGCAGGTGTAATCTGCAAATATTAGACTTGTGTGATTGGAATGCAAGATGTCAGCTCCTTTCATCACAATGGGGGGGAAAAAAAAAAAAAGACCTATCCAAAATCCACTTCTAAATTGTTATGTAGCCATTTATTATCTAGAAACATAATTTTGTAGTTGTTTGTGTTATTCTTCCCCTCCACATACTATATTTGTAAGCCTTTCTCAGTACTATGCATATTTCAAGGAATGTGTGTATGGGGAGGGAGCAGGGACACATTTTTGTACTTTAGGAAAGTGTTTCAAAGTGCAATCAGCAAAGCTACATGAAGGAACCAGTCAGACATTTAAATTCTATGATTAGCAACAAAAGGGATGACAAATAGGTGTCTCCTGAGAGTAAGGATGAAATTTTAGATTTCAGTACTTTCATTGTAAGCCATGTAGCCAGAGAAGACTTCATATTTTAAGCTAATCTAGCTGACATAGAAAATGAGAACAAGGTTGGATTGATTCTAAAGCAAGAACTTATTTTTATAAGCTTTATTGGACTAATGAAGAGGAAAAAAAAGAAATTCATACTTAACTGTGAAATTAGGAAATTGCCCAACAAATGGAAAAAATAAATTAAGAGTCTGGTTCCAGAGGGGAAAAAGTAGAAAAAGAAAGTTGAGACAAATATGTTTCTGTAGAGCACAGTATATAATGTGGGTTTGTAACAGTGTGGAGGTATTTGTAGTTGACATTACCTTTCTTCTAAGGTCTTCTGCTCAGAGATATTTAACAACCTACCAGGAGCTCATGGAAGCACTGCTGAAATCTGTCCCAGGTTGACCTTAGTAGCCACTCCTTGAAGTGGTAGCATTTATTTTGAGTGCACCCAAGAGCCACTTTCAGGAAGACATTTTTTGCTTCTGGAAGATGAACATGCATTTGTACTCAGAAATTATTTCCTTTCTCATCCAGTAGGAGACCAGGTTAGGCCATTGGTGCAAAAAACACAGTAGCTTGTAGAGAGAAGACAGGGAGGAACTCAGGGTACCTTCTGCCAATGGAGGTGCCCCCCCATCACTCTAATTTTTGTTTTCAGAGGGATTTCATCATATCTGGAAGTCACCTCCTGCCAGACCAAGACTGCGTGTTTGAAAATCCCATGTATGTAGTGACCATCTGCAAGATTCAAATATACCCATGTTCCTTGCATTTCATGATGACTGATTTAAGTGGCTCGAAGTGTAGGCTCCTGAGACAGTCCCCAGAGAGAGTTTAGTGTTTTGCTTACCCTGAAGTGATCTACCAAGGCCACTGCAATAAACTCAGTATACAACAAACCACTAAACAAATGTGAGAACCTAGATCAGATTGTCTGACTGGGACAGGTACTTATTTTCTGGCATTGATAAATCTGATACCTAGTTATTTTGGCCTCTGAACCCTTTGACCATAAAGTCAAGGGAAGTTTCCATCATTCATGCTTCAGTCACTGGTGAAAAAAAATAGTCATGGATACATTTTAAAAGGTCCAGCAGTCTGGTTTAGTTCCACAATCAAAAGTGTGCATCTCTCTTTGCATAGTGAACCTGAATACAGTAAATAAATACTTGGGAAGGTGATATCTGAGGGAAAAAGATTAGATTTGTCCCTTTTTAGATTCTTTATGATCAGTAACAGAAAATACAGGAATTTTCTTATCTTTTATTTGACTTTTAGATAAGAAAATCGTGTCTTTCATAGTTAGGCAACTAGTGAACCAGTGAAGTAGCAATATTATAACAGCAAGAGAGCAAAATTTGAATTGTAAAGTGAAAAAACTTCAGTCAGGAAGTTAAAATGCAGAATTTTTTTGTTTGTTTTCATCTGCCCATAAGTAAATTTTGGAGATAAAAAACTTCAAGAAAATATCTAGTACTCCAACTGTTTGTTTAAATAGATGAGACTTTAAATTTTCTATTTTGAAGCATATAAGAACTCCTAAGAAGAGAAGGGAATAGAAGAGATCATTTGTACTCCTGTTATATATTAAGGATTAAAAGCTGAAAAAATGTAATATCTTCTTTTTAAAATATCAAGTTTTCCAAATGTAAAATATAAAGAACTTTCAAACGAAAAGACCTATTTCCAGCTACAAACTTTTGCAAGTCAACTTTCACATTCTTTATCTGCAAAATCAGATTGGGAAACTTCAACAGATTGTCATAGGGCAGGCTGCAGTGATGAGACAGGCCAGAGAAGTGTACTGCCCAGCAGCCTGGTTATACCTCACTAGCCCTTTTTACATGCCAGCCCACCTCCCATTCTTTCTCCCACGCACCTTTATCCTTGCTTTTCTCTGCCTTCATATTTTCCTAAATAGAGAAGTCGTCCCCAATTATTGTTTCTCTTTGATCTTAGTTTCGGTATAAGAGTAACTGACTGGTATTTCTGTTGTGATTACCTTGGTAATATTCTCCTTTTATGGTATTGCTAATAGATAATTCTGGTCTTATCAGAGTCCCATCTCCAAAATGTCCCTAATATTCTGTTTAATTATCTGTGAAGTTTTGCCATTCCTCATAATGCCCCTGAACCATGTGTGAAATTTGCTATACCTCATGGCACTATCAGCAACTTCTGTGAGCTTCTCACCCTGCTATGCCCACTAGTTTCTTATGCCAAATGCAGCAGTTTTTCATGGTCTTTTCACTTACCTGAACCTCTAGTGTGAAGATATCTAAATTGAGGGTTGAAACCTCATCCCTAACAGCTGACAGCTGAATTACCCATTGACTGTTTTGGTATGATAGTCTGCACTGATTATAAAAGAGGAAAAATGTAGACATCTCCATTTGGGGTCTTTCTCTGAAACTGAATTTAACCCTTTTCAACATCATCTGAAGGTCTCTAGCACACTTACCACCTAGAAATTCTGAGGGCAGGAAAAAAAAAAACAAGTACTGGAAGGCTCCATTTACCATATAGGTGCAAAAGACCTCAAGCAGATTCAATTCTGAACCACACTATATGTGTATAAACCTCAGTCTTTAAAGCCAAATTTTCATCAACCCACACTGTTCAGCTCTCTACATAGAGACTATTTTTTCACTTTCCTTTCTCTAACCTCTGTCTCTTGAGATCAGTTTTCTCATAATCTATTTTTTCAAATCTTAAAGTACAAGAACTCCCTGACCCAAAACTCTTTTCCTCAAGTGGGCCACAGACTACCTTTATAGTAGTAACTTATATGTTCCTTACTATGCCCCCAGGAACTGAGTGCAGCTGGTAAAAAAACATATGTTGTTATGTTATGTTATATGTTATGTTTTAGGTTAAGTTTGTTATGTTATATTTTATGCTATATGTTATGTTAGTAAAATGTTTTAGCCTTCAGAAGAGCATGGCTGAATGCTAAATGCATTGAAAATGATCTATTGAGTCTTGTAGCTCCAAAACTACATCCAGAAATAATTTTTGAGACCTCTAGCTTGCACAGATTGAGAACATGAGATCTCCTTAGCAGTTTAGCAGCAGAAACGATTTCGTTTCAGCACCCAGGAGTATTTCAGGTGGTGTTTAATCTACAAGTAGAACAACAGCCATATGTTCTCCAACAAGGACTGCCTTGTCATTCAGTCTTGTTAAACTGACATGTAAAACTGCTTACACTGACCAGGAAAACCTGGAGCTTGCTATCCTCGTGTTGCAGAGTGGTCTCTGGAAGAGCAGAAAAATCTTCAGCTCCTGTACATTACTAGAGAGATCTAAATTAACAATATAAATGTAACACAGGAAAAATACAAAAGGGAAGGGGAAATTTTCCCTATATATGACAAAAATTCAAAGAATGCTCTGAAACTAATCTCCTGAAATAACTAAGAGAACCTCTGAAAATATTTTTCCCCTTCCTTGCTCAGCTGAGGTTTGTATTTCACTGAGCTCATTAGAGGAATACAAAAATCCTTTGAGTTCTAAACTTTACTGGTACTGGCAATTTGTTTAGCATTAATGCACATTCAAAACAACATATTGAAAATGAAAGTTGTTTCCTATTTTTCAAAGGAAGAACACAGCATATGTATCTATAGTTAGTCAAAAGGTGCACTTAATCTAAGCAGTTACAAATCTGTCCCCAGTTTGCCTGTCACATAATTCACTTCAAATTAACAGTACAATTTGGATTGATATCAGCATCATAAGTTTGTTAACTGAAAGCCCCGTACTATGTGCTTTTTGCTTCCAGTAATTTTACTTTAAGCATGTGCTACACCTGTACAATAACTTGGCTTCTTGGGTCATCCCATGGTCTGTGATTGCCTGAAGTGCATGTGTTTTCATTTACAAAAGGACACGTTTTGTACTGATTTAATTAGGTGCTAACACAATGAAAATATTGTCTGGTACTGATACGTTAACCACTCACAATGACAGTACAGACATAATGCTGCCAACTTTTTCTCCCTCTGCTCTAATCTTTCAGCATAGGAGATGCAACATATATATCTTTTTAAGCTACAGAAATACTACTCTTTTGAACAGTCATCTATTTCCACATTTATCAGGTAAACCACTATACAGAATACCAATTACATTTTGAGAAACAGCACATAGACTCTAGAATAAATCTAGATCAAGTGCCCTGCAGAGTGCCTTATAGAATGCTAGCCACATTTTAAGATATAGAGCCAGGAATCTAAAGGTATCAATCCCTCATATATAAGAGTAGTCACAGTACTATGAAGTAAAACATGGATGGTTTACCTTCAGCAACAATGAAAAAAATTGTTCCCAATTATCTGCCAGACTGGTATTTATGGTCTAGCAAGGTATCAGGTGGTTTTTTTGTGTGGTTTTTTTGTTTTTTTTTTTTGGTTTGTTTTATTTTGGTTTGGTTTTAGCATTTGATGTTTGGGGGGCTTTTTTGATGGTTGTTTTGGGGTTGTTTTGGTTTTTTTGGTTTTTTTTTTTTTTTCTAAGTTGGAATAAGATGTATATTTTAAAACATTGGTTCTAGTCTCCTTCTGTATCAAAACCCTTTATCTACATATCAGACTCTTAATTAAACAAAAAAACTCTAGTAAATGCATTTTAAAAATTGTATCCCAACAACTGTATCTTAAGAAGTTTAATTACCAATCTGACAAATTTGAAAGCAAATTTTTTTATGACTCATTTAAATCATTGATTTAAAAAATGCTCACTACATCATTTCACAAAAGCATTTTATTTTTTTTTTTAGATAATGCACACATTTTCTGAAAGAGTGAAACAGATTTTTTCTTTAAGACTGTATGACTGAGGTTTGTTTTGGTTTAAATAATTTTATGGATTTTTACATGTTTTTCATGTTACTAACACTAACATACACAGTAACAATGCTAGTCAATGAGAAAGTCTCAAACCCCACAGGAAAAATTCTTGCAACAAGTGAAAGCAAAACCATACAAATGTCCACTGGCATTTCTTAGATTGAAAAAGAAAAGATGTATGTCAAAACGTAGAGGCAAATACTCCTGATTCAAAATTCATCTTCATATTCAAAGCCCATTGGATCTTGTTTATTAATCAGAAATTATTCCATATATTCTCAGTAACTTATTGTAGTGAAGTATAGCCGATACATGGGCTCACTCCTCACACAGATACTCTCTTTAAAAGCTATGTGAGTGTCTCAGTGCAACCTATTACTAAATTGTTGTACTGTACTTTTCCCTACAGCTGTATATCCTGTATAGTATAAAGGATTCTGTGAAGGGGAACATTTTCACCAAGGATGAGGAAAAGACTGAGATACTTAATCCTTCTTTGCCTCAATCTTTAACAGAAAGACTGTCTCCCATGGCATTCTCCTGGAGAAGTTGTCAGCCCATGGCTTGGATGGGTGCACTCCTTGCTGGGTTAAAAACTGGCTGGATGGGTGGGCCCTGAGAGTTGTGGTAAATGGTGCTACTTCCAGTGGGCAGATGGTCACTAGTGGAGTTCCCTAAGGCTCAGTATTGAGACCAGTTCTGTTTAGTATCTTTGTTGAAGATATGGATGAGGATTGAATTCAGTCAGTTTTCAGATGACACTGAGCTGGGCAGGACTGCTGATTTGCTGGAGGGTAGGGTGGGATCTCAACAGGCCGGATTGACAGCCCAAAGCCAACAGTGTGGGGTTAAACAAGGCCAAGTGCCGTATTCTGTACTTCAGTCACAATAACTGTATGCAGCACTACAGTCTGGAAAGCGAACCAGCAGAAAAGGCCCTGGGAGTGCTGGTTGACATTCAGCTGAACCTGAGTCAGCAGTGTGCCCAGGTGGCTAAGAAAGCCAATGACATCCTGGGCTGTATCAGAAATTGCCGCGATCCTAAAGCGGGAGAAGACAGCACACTCCAGGGTGAAGGTGTGATGGAATGGCATTTTTTGACGGGGAGAACAGGTTTTTATAGGGGTCTGAGGGAAGGTTCTGGAAGTAGGGCGGAGGGTAATCATGTAAGGAATAAAGGGGCTGGAGGGTGACCAAACAAGGGAAAATAGAGGGGGGGAATAGCCATATATAGGTGAACCATATAAAGAAATGGTGCACTGCACCATGAAGTAACTAATGAGAAACTGGGGTACAATCAACCAATAGGAAACAAGAACTCATGTGAACATTTGAAAAAACCCTTTCCACCTATTCTAATACATTGATAACTGATAACCCATCAAACTATTCATGAGGTTTCGCCCGGTCAGTCCTTTTTAGCCTGTGGTCCTCAAGCCAAGTTGTTATTCTTGGTCTTCTCCTCTCGCTTCTTGTCGTGGCAATCATTGGTGTTGTTAATCTTCCAGCCTTTATAGGTCTGTGGTCCCGCAAGAAATAGTGTGGCCAGCAGGACTAGGGAAGGAATTGTCCCTCTATACTTGGTACTGGTGAGACTGCACCTGGAATGCTGTGCCCCGTTCTGCACCCCACACTACAGGACGGATACTGAGGTGCTGAAGCACTTTCAGAGAAGGGAAATGAACCTGATAAAGGGTTTAGAGAGTAAGTCCAAAGAGTAGCAGTTGAGGGAGTTGGGGCTGTTTGCAGAAGAGAAGGATTGACCTTATCACTCTCTACAACTACCTGAAAGAAAGTTGTAGCTAGTTGGGGTTTGTCTTGTTCTCTCAGGCAGCTATCTCTCAGGCAGCTACTGACAGGACAAGAGGAAATGTCCTTAAACTGCACCAGGGAAGGTTCAGGCTGGGCACCAGGAAGAATTTCTTCACTGAAAGGCTGGTTACGCATTGGAGTGGGCAGTCCAGGGAAGTGTTGAAGTCACCATCCCTGGAAGCATACAAGAAATGACCAGATGTGGCACTTAGTGCTATGGTTTAGTTGATGTGGTGGTGTCTAGTCAAAGGTTGGACTCAATTATCTTGAAGGTGTTTTCCAACCTTAATGATTCTATGATTCTTTTTCTCTATTTCATTGAAACTTTAATTTTCTTTTAGAAAAAGTCTTTTTTGTGCGTGTTTCGACAGATTGTACATTGTGGCTTCAGCTCAATTTGGAAATTTTAGCTACACAATGAAAATTATTAAATGGCTTTATAACACTTCCTTGTTCTATGCCTTGTTCTATGCCTCTATGTTCTTTGTTCTTCCATGCCTAATATTCCTTGCAGTTTGAAACACATACATGGCTCCATTTTACAATCTCTTTCGCTTCCTGGTAAATATTTTAACCGACTATTTTAATGTAGTATGCGTTTGACTGTCTCATAGTCTTTAAGATAAAGAACAGCAGCAAAATAATAATCAGAAAAATAGACATAGATGGTAAGTATAAGAAAGTAGATTTATAATTTTAAAAGCATTTTAATAACTGAATTTATGAAGATTAATCATTTTGCCTCTGACAGACATCACTGGATATGAAAGAAGCCCTGGTACTGTCTTCATAACTATATATAAGAGATAGAGTCCTGTACCAATGCACCTCAAGAGAGATGGCAGAGAGTAGACATGGCAGTCATGCTGACATCAGCACAACATCTGTGATAAATCTGTTCATACCTGTGAAATGATACAGTTAGCAATGTGAAGAGGCAGCTCTCTCTAACTCCTTGTGCATGGGTTGTCCTCAAAGGAAAATCTGCAAGTTGAATCTCTGGGAATTTTCTGAATTTCTCATCACTCTTTTGTAACACTGAGGAAATAAAATGTGCCCAGTAGCTTGGCATTATCTCTCATCCAGACGGTGTACAGTTGGGAATGACATAGATTTGGTGTCCAAAAGCACTGTCTGAATAGAAGAGAACCTGGTTTTCATTTATCAAATTCCTAAAGCATTATCTCCAACTTACTGAGCAGGTGGGTGAAGTATTAAAAAAACCACAGCAAAATTTCTGTGGTAGTTGTATTTTTTGTTGTATTATAAATCCATATAAATCACTTTCATCTCTCAGTGTGTCAGGAACAGGTGATAGCGAAATAGATTGCCAGCACAGCTATTTGAACTTAAAATCCAACTTCACCTCACTTCAATAGGCACTACATGAGTCAGAAAAAACAAAAGTGGGAGAACGAGTATAGGTAGCTGCAACTTCTTATGAGTATTTTTTTTTCAAAATAGAAGAAAATTGTTAGCATACTTTTGTTGATAAATAAGATATCCAAAACAATAACTTACCAACAGTATTTAATCTCTTTTTGATTTGAAACACTCAAGATGAGCTGAAACATGATTTGAGCTGAAATATTGTACTTGTTTGTAGAGACATTAGTTTGTAGAAACTTTTACTTGTAGGAGATTTTGAGGTTTGGTTTGGTGTTTTCCCTGTCTGCATAATTGCTTTTCAGCTCTGACTGCTTGTTTTTATCCTGCAAGACTGTAAATTCCATAGGCCAAGATGTTTCAGAAGTACTTCAGCTCTTATTACCTGTCCATAGAATTGAGCCAGAATATGACCATAGTTGAGGTCAGAAGCAGCCTCTGGAGATCACCTAGTCCAACTCCCCTGTACTCAAGCAGGGCCAGCTACAGCAGGTTGTTCAGGACCGTGTCCAGCTGGGTTTTGCAGAGTTCCAAGAATGCATGCACCACAACATCTCTGGACAAGCTATGCCAGTATTTGACCATCTTCACCAAAGACAGTTTTCTTCTAATGTTTAAATTTATTTCATTGATGACCGATGCTTTTTGTTCTTTCATGAGGAACCACTGAGAACAGTCTGCTTCCATCTCCTTTACTCCATCAGGTATTTGTATACACTGATAAGGTGCTTCATGGGCCTTCTCTGCTTGAGCTTAAATGATCTCAGCTCTCTCAGGTGTTCTAATCACTTTATCATCTTTGCTGGACTTGCTCCAGTACATCTGCTTCCCTCCTGTACTGCAGAACCAAGACTAGGACCTGACACTCCAGATATATCTCACAAGGGCTGACCCAGAGAGGAAGAATCATCTCTCCTGAAGTCCTAGCAGTGCTTTTCCTAATGCAGCCCAGGAAACTGAAAGAGTGCTGGCTTACATTTAATCTGTTGCCCACAAGGACTACCAGATACCTTTTTCTGAAAAACTGCTTTCCACATGGTTGATCCCCAGCCTGCACGGGTGCATGGGGTTATTTCTCTCCAAGTCCAGAACTTGGCACTTTCACCTGTTCAACTCCATAAGGTTTCTATCAGTACATTTTTCTAGTCTATCCAGGTCCCTCTGAATGGCAGCACAACCCTCTGGTATTATCAACCACTCCTCATGGTTTTATATCACATGAAAATTTTAAAACTAATTCCTGTAAATATTCTTATATGCAACTTAGGGGTTGGGGTTTTTTGGTTGGTTCTTTTTTTTTTTTTTTTTTTTTTAAATGAACTATCACAATCATAAAACTGAATAATGTTCATTCCCATGAGTGGGTAACAAAAAAATGTGAGCATCGTGGAACAACTTTTTAAACATTTTGACAGGCAACAACAATGGAATCTGCTTTGGTCTCCCATGTAAACTGTTAAACACCAACTTGTGAGATGTTTTACCATGGATTTTTCTTTCTCTCTTCTAGTTCAGCAGGACAATTTACATCAGCTATGGAGTTTTCCCATTCTGGATGAATTCACTCCACTGTCTATAAGTAAGCCAAGTGTTCTTGGTATGTGCTTGTTCTAGCAATACAGAACTGTATAAAACCTCTATCCAAGTACATTAAAAAAAAAAAAAAAAAACCAACATAAAAATGGCATACAAGCTGAAAATGTCTTCTTTTCTTACATTTGAACTAAATAGATGGTTAGAAAATCAAAAGCTACATAACTTACATTTCATACTGTCTTTGAGTAGAAGTCACCTATGCACAAAGGATTATCTCCAGACCTATGCACAAGTTCTGTACAAGTCCTATAACAGAAGTTTGCTGTACCATGCTCTTGCCATCTCTCATCCATTAGTTATTTCTGTATTGTTTTCTTGGTGGTGGTCCTGTGCTCCCTATAGAGAGAACCTTGCTTTCCCATCACTTCCACAGTGTAGAGAGGATATAATTTCAGGGTTTTCAGTAGAGATACTTCTGATTTATCTTGCTACCAGTTACTGTTGTTAAGTGTCCTGGTTTCAGCCCAGATCAGCAGGATGGGGCGTGACCAAGACATTGTGTTATTCAATACCACATTACATCATTGTCAGGGGCAGGGAACCCATTGGCCATTGTTTATTGTCTTGGGGTCTGAGGTGAGCAGTTTTGAACGTGAATAATTCTCTCTTTTTGTATACTTTTGCTATTAATATTGTTGTTGTTACTGTTTGTTTTCTTATGTCATTGCAGTGAGCAAGCAGCAGTGTGGTTTGGAGTCTCAGTGGGAGAACTAAACTGGGGAGTACCATGACTAAACTATGACATTAAGCCATGAATTTCTCTTACAAGTAAGCAATTGCCACGAGTTTTTTATCAACTAAATCAAGGTACCTTAAGCTAAAAAGCAAATTACTGTACATAAAAAGGTTAGACAGGATTCTTAACTTATTTTTATATTTTTCCTCCTTTTTTTTCTTTCCAGAAATGTCATGGGTTAAAATAGTTGTTACTTTAGTAGGGAAAAAACAAGTAGGAGAATATATGATAAACACAATTTCCAACATAAATGTGCTGTGATTTTTTTTTTCTCAGTAAGCAATTTCAATGTAATAAATGTTTGCATTTTTGTCCACTAAGTAAGTAAAATGATGGCACATTAGATTTTAAATTCTCCAAAAGTTTTACAGTTTTGCACCCTATAGTCATGACTTGCTATTTGCATTTTGAATTGTAGAATACCATTTACATATCTAGCAATACGGCACATATCTGCTGGCACTGAATGCTATTAGGGAAGTTGGCATATAGACAGCCAATTGATACTGCTGATAATTTAACAGAGCTTGTGCCACAATAACTTTTAACAAGAGTCAATATTTGAGTAATCTGATAAATCATATGCTTAATACTAAGCATAAGTATGAGAGCATTTCTGGAGGCAGATGCCACAATACTTCCATAGTCATACCCTTGATGCCTTATCCTGCAACTTGCTTATGTATCTAAAGAAGTCGATCAATATAAGTTGAATTTAAAAAATCATAAATGTATGGCTTTCAAATTTTATTGTAATTTATAATGTTTTACAGCTTGCGTTTTGCCCTGAAGCATGTCCTAAACATCAAAGGATGAACTGACAATGTGAAGTGTAAGAAATCATACCACCATTCCCATTAACAGCAATGGCAGTTGCACTTTTAATTCCTCATTCACCATACTGAAAATGTCCCCCTCAAGAGTCATGAAAGCCAAGAAACTTACCGTGGGGGTGAAACCCTTGTAATGAACTACTTAACTAGATTTTGATACCTGGAGAGAAAAGAAAATGAAATTTCAGGAGCTGTATTTAACTGATAACATACTACATTCCAAAGAAGGCTATATAAGGATAAGCACCAATGTTAGAAAAAAGGTGCTAGAAGCAGTGGTTGTACAGAAAGATAAAATATAAGAGATAATAGGAACAGGTTGTTACCCTTGGGACTGGAAAGGAACATTAAATTGCTGATGGCTAAACATAAGAGCAGTTATTCTTGGATCCCTACTCATAGCAGGAGGGTCTCCTAAAGGAGCTTACCTTTAAAAAGCCAAAAAAAAGGATGGAAAGCTAAGCAAGGAGCTACAGCTGCCTTTAATGATGTTCCACAAAGAAGATAAAGATAAAATGATTCTGCCAATCTATTGTAGGTATATGTAGGAAGGATAGGGTAAGTGGCAGTGAAGTACCTTACCTGCAAGTAAATGCCTTAGGATGGGTAATGGCTACTCTGCTTTTGCAGACTTTGAAAAGAATGCTAGTCCTGTATAAGTGAAAAGGCGCTTTTGTTGGCAGAATTTCATCTCATAATTTCATCTCTTTCTTTTCTGTACATGCTCACTGCATATTCACCCTGCACAGTCTCATCCATATCAGCACAATAACTTCTCCCTTGCAGTCACATTTTAATACATCACTTCTACCTTAACACAGTATTTTACTGAGTTTTAATAATCTAAAATGGCACTGTAAATATTTTTTTCCTTAGTCATTGATTGTCACTTCTCTGTTATTTATATTAGTTTATGTTTACTATTGATACTTATTCTTTTAAAGTTTTTTATGTACACTCATCTGAAAATTACTATAAGTACAGATGGTCACATGTATACATAGACAAAATTTATTAAAATATAAAAGTAAGTTTAAGTTCCAAGACCCATGATTAACCTAATAAAGTATGTTATTACTTTAAATCCTGAAGATCTTGGAGTTAATGCTAAGATTTAATAAAAGTCTTAATAATCAAATGAAAATTCACTTGCGATAAAGATTGTCTGAAATTCGAATTTTGTATTCCATTGAAAAAATAAAAGAAATGTCAATTTGTGAGTATAGAAACTTCTGATTAGTTCTTTGATTATTTTGAAAGTAGAGAAAAGTGACCTGTATTGTACTAGTTTTATTTTGAAGTTTTCTCTAATGTACAGATTTAAGCTTCTGGAATGCTGTACACTATCTAGTGTACAGTCATGATCAATAAAAAATACAGATGTATACCTCCCTGTTGTTTCTCAGCAAAATAATAATATCATGTAATTTAAGACACCTAATTTAGCTGTGTGGAGTCACCTACTGTGTCTGTAAGAAACAAGGACTTCTTATTTTAGATACTCTTCATCACACTGTAATGAAACATCTGAAATGGGTGATAAGAATAACCTCACTCTTTGGCTTGATTCAGCTGATTTTAAAAAGCCAATGACATACCACCAAAAGCATTCAATAAGATAATTAGTTTGCTTCAACCACACTTGCCTGCTTTGTAACAAAGCTTACTTTCAGAATTATCCTAATTGTGAAAATATATCAAAGTATCTGTGTTGTGCTTTGTTTTGGCTTATTTTTTTTCCGTTTTGCTTTGTTTTGTTTTGTTTTGTTTTTTCAGTTCTCTTTTCCTTTTGGGAGCTCTTTTGGGGTTTTAAAGGGTAAAATTCAGTGAAACAGCATTGCATACATGTAAACAACCTACTTTATGCTTGTTTAACAGTGACAAAATTATTTTTCTCCAAAGAGTGGTCAGTTCTTCCAAGTTTCTCCAAATAGAGATGTCTGACTTGAAGACAGGATGGATTGGGTTTTTCTGTTTTGTTTTTTTTTTTAATTAAGATAAAATTGTTTCCAGTGAAGTCTTATGATTTTGATCATTGATTTCACCTTCTGTGTTTAAAACCGGTGTTGAGCTTTGCTCTCAGTTCAAGAGTCAATATTTCCCGTTGATTCCCCTGGGATCAAGAGGAAGCTCAATATCTAATTAATTTCTCTGACCGTAAAATACGTTACTCAGACAACGAAGTTTTCATCATCAAACCATAAAGAATCCAGCTGAGCCATATGGGAATAAAAATGTTATTTTTTATTTTGGCACATACTGTACAATCAGTTTCATTATTTTTGTCACAGATACAGGAAAGAATCCCTATATGGATACAAAATAAATCATCTCTATTAGGTAATCAAGATGGGGAGCTAATGTTGTTCTTGTTTTAATCAATCCATGAAATGAAAGCGATTATAAACCACACCAGCACAATGTATCCCCATGAGCCTCTTGTAATTGGGATGATCATTTAATTGGCACATTCAGCTTCCACTGGGATGCGCTACTTAAGAGGGATCTAGTTTACTCTGCAGTTACAGGATTTGTTATATGATGTCCTAATATTACTTCTGAAGAAAAATGAAGATGTATAGACTTTTCATCTTTATTTTTTCAACTGCTCAAACTACAGGAGATTTACTTCTCATACTGAGCGTAGAGAAAAAAAAAAGAAAACAAAACCACAATTATGTGGTTGGGAAGGAATTTTCATTTAACCACTGTGTTAAAAGGATGACAGGAAACTACCTCAGTAGCTGCACTCTTACACAGTACAATCAACATGGCTGTATGACAGAGAGATGAAAAGTGAGAAACACAAAGAAAGGGTAATATAAGAGGAAAAATTACTGAGAAATAAGTAATTTCTGGTAAGAAGGGATTCTTATGAATGTTTTGATTTACTTATTTATTAAGAATATAAATTTAAATTTATGGAAATAGCAGAAACTATTTTAAATAATACCAGTAATTATAACAAAGGTATAGTATTAGATTAGTTGCTCTTGTTCTCCTAGCAAGGTGGGTAGGGAGGTATCACGATAAACCTCATTGCAGGGGCGGTGGGACTAGATGAACTTCCTCATGAGCTTCATCATTAATTGAAATAACTCCACAACAGTTTATCTTTGCAATCTGGAAATCCTGTTTTAAGAAGTACTAATGAAAAATAGCTTAGAGGGATCTTTGGTATGGAAATTTTTTTTTAAAATATTCATATTTGACTGAGTAGAAGAGTTCAAGTCAATCTGGAAGGAACAGCAACTCAACAGAAATAGTATGATATTGTCAAAGAGACTGAAGCTTATGAAAAGGTAAACATAAATTATTAATATCTATTTTGCATATATATTTTAAATTTACTTACTTTTTCCAACAATTTTGTGTTCCTAATTGTCCTCGAAGCCTCCTACAGCTTGTTGCCAGAGGAACACCATGTCATTTGCAGCTTGTGTCATTTGCACTGTGTTTCTATGGCTCCCCATAAGCCAGACTGCTTGTTACGTACACTCTGAGGATGTGCTGGTAGAGAATTTCCCATGTTTCCGGTAGCATCCTCTGCCCTGCCCACATTTCTAAGCCAAGAGGAAAAATCTTCTACTTTACTTCTCACTTCTGATTTCTACCAACCAGAGGACTTCTACATTCCTTCTCCAACAGATGTAAAACCCATTATATGGATTTTGCATTATAGCAACCTAGGGCTTTAGATGTCATGTTTATGTAGAGATAGGCAATATCTTAACACCTATCTTTGTTGGATGCTATTCATATGATTTTCACATTATTTGTCTAATTCATGCTTAACTGCAGGGTGCACCACAAATCTCTTGATTGCCTTGACTGTCATTCTTACCTTCCCTAGTTTCAGCTTCTCACTGCCATTTCCTGTTTGGATACGCTGACTCTCAGTTTCTTTCTTCACTACACATATGCTTTCCCAACTATCAGTCATTTTACATGTTCCTGGCATTCATTAGTAGAGAAAACATATCTGTGAAGGTCAAGCTCGCACAATTTATACAATCTATAACAAAAATTCATTTCAGAAATTTTGAAGAGGAACACAAAAAGTAAATAGCAACTATGCCTAGTCAGAAGCTAAAAATCAAGAACTGGAGGCAGATTTATAGCAATAACACTGTGTGTATGGCCTTGTCAACAAATAAATGAACAAGACCAGAAAAATGTAAGATGAAAGCACAGAAAACCATCTTTGTGCTGTCATGTTTGTGTTCTCAAAGTTACGCTGTATTTTTGTTTTCTAAATGTTTTCTTTCTGATTCTCTTTAATTTAATCTTTAATTTTTCCAGGATAATGATTGCATCAGTTGCTGTTCGCAAAAAAGTAGTTTGCTTCTAGATTAATATCAATGTCAATATTATTTTAAAAAAAAAATAAAAATGACTGGTCATATGAAATCTGGGGCTTTTCAGAGATAGTGAATACAAAATATTTTCTCAGTTTAATAATATTAAAACAAGCAATAGTTTCTATTACTTGGAGATATCAAAAATCGATCTGCACATGATCCTGGGCAACCAGCACAATGTGAGCCCGTTTGAGCAGGAAGATTGGACCAAGTGACCTCCAGATGTTCCTTCCAACCTCAACCATACTGCAGTTCTGCAATTTTATGACTACAAGGCTCCCTGATAAATTTACTGGATTCGATATTGCTATAGTAGGGACTCAACTCTTTTCACGCATTTTATATGGAATTTTATTTATATATATATATCTACCATGATAGAGAGTATGAAAGGAAGATCTGGTTTTCCACGAGTTACCATCTTGCTATGATAGTTCTAGAAACTCATACTTTTCTAACAGATTGATTTCATCCTTCTGACCAACCATCCTAGTTCTCAGATGCAGTAGACTGGTTATGCTCTAACAAAATATGTATTCAAGAGCTAAATGCAAACAGTTCCACTGAGGAGAATTAAATAAGGACAACCTGAAAGACTGTCTTGGAAGGCAGTGACTATGAGACATAATCTTAGAATAAGCTTCTACTTTAATATTATGAGGATTAATGAGATTCCTGGATAAAAATGTAGGAGAAGTAAAATGGAAATGCTCCTAGTATTGTCACTTTGTAGTGAAGCTTTTTTCCCCATTGGAAATACCATGCTGTGTCTAACTTTTATGCCTATTCTTTAAAGGAAATATGCAATATCAGATTTATAAATATTATGAAAGAAAAGGTCCTTGGACTGAAAATTAAATCTTATATTTCTTAAAATGTTTGACCTTAGCAAAGAAAAGTTCAAGACATGACTCAGTCGCTAAACAAAGGGGCAAATAGCAAAAAAATATTAGTGAACAGAGGTTCTTCACAGCTGATGACAAACATACAACAAGATACAAGGCTGAAAACTAAAATTAGACAAACTCAACCTTGAAATAAGATACAATGTTCTAGCTGTGAGGTAATTAGATATTCAATGCAGAGCTCAGAACTTTCAGCTGAAATCTTCCTAGCAGAGATTAAATTTCTTTATTGACGAGTAAGTTTTACTTCAGTTTGGGAAATAAAACGTTTAAATATTAAAAGGATTTGGGTCCTTGGTTGTGATCACTCCCTGGTCTTCAGTTGTGTATGCTTGTACTGACGAATCAGATACTCACTGATTTGCACAAATGTAATTACTGTCAGTAAATTTCTTGTTTAAAGGCTTCCTCTATCTATCTGTAAGTTTGAGAAATAATTTGTCTCTTGATGAAAACTTGGTCAAATAGATCCTATATAATGTTATTTACTCCATCATCTTTCATATCACAGACTAGTCACTATCAGAGCAAAAATATTTGCCAGAGGTAACTAACTTATGCTATTATGTAGACAATCCTGTTTCTCAGAAACTTGATCTTGCTTACACACTAAGGCTCACATTAATCAGTTAGTTTATGGTTATAAAGGGATCTTTCAGTCATGATTAAGAAGCCATCTGCAACAGAGAGTGTGTTCATTTTGGCATATGTCATATGAATAAAACCCTACCATAGAAAGGTTCTGGGGGATTGGTGGAACCTTGTTTTTTTCATTTGATGAAAAAATGATTCTACATCATACTGATGATATTTTTATTTTCTAAAGGGGATATAAAGTAGAGTTGTTGGATAAATATGAGCACATTAGAGACCTTGGTATACAGGAGGTCACTGGGACTATGACGTATAGAACATCAGCTTAGCTGATCTAAAAAATGCTTTTTAATGAAATTTTATGAACTATGAACACAGTTTAAAATTTAGACTCAGTCTGATGTAAAAATTATACTGGTTGAATCGATTAAAGGTTCAAAATATAAATTAACTGAAGATTCAACATTAGTGCTATGATTATATATGTTGTGCATTGAAAGACTAAAAATGCATATTTTTTGATAGAAAAATTATGCAGAAACTATCAAAGCAATAATGAAAAAAATATCTGATTACACTGATTAAAATACTATTTTATTTTATTTTGTATAATAGTAAGGGACATAAACAATTGGGAGAAAAAAAGAGCAGAAATTAAAAGATAATTCCTCTAGATTTCAGCAAGGATTTTTTGAATTTGCTAAGAATTTATTTTGAAATGAGCTTTTGACTCTTTAAAAGACTGTATAATTATGCCAGAAAATTTTTACTGGGTTTGATTCAAAATGTAGTGATGCCTTTACAAATGTCTTATGTATTGACATTGGCTTTTAATGGGTAACTGTTGGTTCACCATAGTTCTAAATGATGGCAAGCATGCACTTCACAGTGTGCTAATTTTAGTTCACAAGCTTGCTGCCACTAGGCCCTCAGGCTTACTCTTCATCTGGAGTATGAAGTGTTCTGTTAGCACTGTTACAAACAATCTGAAAAATGTAAAAAACGTCAAAGCAGTCAAGTGGCTGATAATAGAGCTGCATAAAAGAGCTGCTCATATATATTATCAATGATATCTCTTTTTAAATGAGGGTTTATATATATATATATATATATATATATATATATATGTGTTATTGATTTGGGGTTATTGATGCAAACTTGCATATTACTCCACAGGAAACAATGCAAAAGAGGAAACAGTGCACATGAATTGGTAGAGAGCTGTATCACTTCATGAAGTTGTGAGATACAAAATTTGTAATTATTCATTACAGAAAGTACAAGGATTACTTCAAGTACAGGATTTAAACACAGTTGTCTAAACTGTAATTTACACACCTTTTCTGGATGGCAAAAGTGAAAAGAATATTGAATAGTTTTATTAAAAGCTGTAAACTCCTTCTGTTCAGACCTTCTAAAGCAAGAGCAGAAGGAAAGAAAAGAGCTGAAATTAATTCCTCTGATGTTTACAGTAGGAACTTAGGAAGAGACATACTCTGAAAAAGATCAAGAACTATCTAACAAATAGATTAACATTTACATTGAATGTAAAAGCACAGAGAAGTAGGAAAAATGTTAATTTTAACCTGGAAGCACTCATCAATATTACAATATCCTCAAGTGATGAAGATAGTGTATCTCAAATGAGATATTTTCATTTTTGAGAAATAAAGAAGGAAGAAAAGTGGAATCAAAATATTTATTGAAGTCTCAGACTCTCACTGAGAGGTAAGTATACTGTAGATGGAAAAAGGAGGACTGGGCTTGTTTTCAATTCCTCAGAAGATACTAGGAGATCAGAAATATTCTGAATCTTAAACACAAATTTTATAGCACATCTCCCAGGGTTTAAAAGTTCAGGAATTCCCTCTCTTTTCTTCTCTGTCCCCATCAGAAGGAGATCTTCAGTTTAGTGCATTGACAGTAATAGCTACAGAACAGAAAAAGTTACCTCATGAAAAGCAACAAGGGAGAAATGTACCTGACCTAAAAGTGACAGACAGCCAAGAGACTGTATAAATACTAGATCTAAAAAAGACAGCAACAACCTATGAACACAGGTGATAAAACCCAACAGTGGTGTAACCACATCCATGGAAAGGAGCAATGAAAGGAGTACCAAGTGGCAAATATATCCCACCTCTGATGGCAGCTATGCAGGCAGACAGACAGCAAGGGGGAACCCGAAAGCTGTCACTTAGAGATGTGCAACCTTACAGATACTTAAGTCTGGATTTAGAAATCCCTGGTTCTGTCTTATTGAAACAAATCACCCCTTAACTGCAGGTAAGTGTGTGAAGAAGTTTACAAGCTTCTCTACATTTATGGGATGTACCCGGAACAGACTGGTAAGCCCTTTCAAATGAACTAATCACTGAGGATAAGGTTATTTCATAGCCAAGGTATAGACTCAGCTCAAAGAGATACCACCTAACAGCTGAACACTCAGCTGAGCTGTGTGACCTTAGGATTATAAGGAAAGGTTGTGCTGCTCCAAAGAGAAATGGTAATAGAGTTACTCTCAGGAGGAAGCTGATAAAAGTGTGCTAGAGAACTAATAAAGCAGTGCTGTGCAGAGACTTTCTGTGATGGAAATCATCCTTAAAAAAATCCTTTTTTTTTGAAAGTTTGAAGTGAATATAGCTGTGTATTCTCATTGCAATAATTTCATGAAAGGAAAATGTAGGGTGGGTCTCAAGGGTTATTCAATCACGACTTTTTTTTATATGCACTGAAATTGTCACACTTGGTGTAAGCTCATAAAATAATGTATACATTCGGGAATGACAGTGTATTGTATTTGTATGTAGGTTATTTGTCTGTATCTCAGAGGGATCAGATGGCGATTAAGGAATCCCTTGAGCATCAAAACATCTCAGACAGCTTGGAGCTTTCTCTTAAATTTTCTTTATATGCAAAGAGCAGTTTGAGCATTAATTATTTACACTGGATAGGGAAACAACAGGATGGATATACGAGAAAGTAGTCTTTTTATACACATGGATTCTTGAACTGCACAGGGGGACTTTACTGGCAATACTATATTCACCCAGAGAGAGTTCATTACGAAGATGACAGGAGACAGATCAAACAGGTGAACATCCTCTTACAAAGGCAAGTTGTTGTAACTGATGTCAAATAGCTGCTAAACCTAAGCTCCATACAAGGTTCTAAGAAATTAAATTGAGCAGTGAGTATATATTGCTGCAACAAGGCCTCATTTTACCTGGCTGTTTAAATGCTGTCTTCAAAAACTAGTCTTCTCAAGACAAATATCCGATCACCCTAAGGAGTCAGTCTTATCAATGGTAGGACATATACACCCTGTCTTTACCAGTAACCGATGTCTACATTGACACCCCTAAGGAAAACTTAACTGCTAAATACCTTTATAGACTGGGGGCCCTGGAGAGTTAACACTGTGCTTTAAATTTAAAACTCGTCTTCCTGGTTGTATGTGCATTTTGGCCAGCTATAAATTGCCTCAAGGTCTCTGAAGTCATTATTTACAGAAGAGATTTTGTGGTTAAGCAAAGATTTTTCAGCATCCATGTAAAACCAATTTGCAAGAAACTCTTTTGTTTTTTTCTTGGAAGTAAGGTAAAAACATTTAAATTGCACGTTTGTCCCATGGGTCTTGGCTGTTAGAAGTTGCTGAATCTGGTACTCCAACAGAGGCAAGGCTCCAAGTCAGTAGGTCTAGTTAGGAGTAAAGCCGAGTGTGTTCCCAACAGGCACACGCACACACACACACAGTACATATACACTTCTTTGACTGCACAGATCTAAAAACACAGCTTTTGTTCAAATGAAGACACCACCAACAGGCTCATGCTGTTCTCTCAGCATAAGGGCCCATTAGCAGAACATTTATATACGTACATTTAAGTACACACAGTGTGGATGCCTTCAGTAACTGACCTTAGAGCCTCAGCAGCCGACCCTTGCCAGAAGCCACTGGTCTCCCAGTTGCAGAGACACATGTAAACAGGTCTTTCCAGTACCTGGCTCAGACCTATGGCCATACCAGGAGCTGAACCCCAGACCCCACAGCCTCTGCAGTCACTGGATTGATCTCCTGGCCCCTCCAGTAGCCAGCAAGCATACCTTTTGGTCTTTTCAGCACCCTGCACAGATATAGGGCACTTCCAGTACCTTTCAGGTCTCTTATCCTGCTTGATGGGTACTCCAGCCTCTCAGTTTCTCTGTTACTGGCACTCAATTTCCCAATGATCACACACTGACAAAACCAACTGTATCATGCACCATGGTCTCTCCATTTCCAGGCCCCTGGACACATAACCCCTCCTACCCTCAGTCCTTATTTAGCCTTCAGACCCACCCACTCACAGTTACACAGAAGAGAAAGTCCTTCATGAAGAAAATTGCTTAAAAATTTAATAAGACAGAACAGACTATGCTTATCAGGTTCAGGTCACAGCCAGACACATGTACTGACCGAAACTGTTGACAAGTCCTCAGCCCCTTTTATCCCCTTATCCCTTTACTTTGCTCTGCCTGTTCTTTCCCAAATGACCTTGACCCCTCCCTTTCTCCACTTGCAGCTTCTCCCCTAAAGATCCCATGACAAGTCTTGCTCAATCCCTCAATACTGTTGCCTGAACCCCTAGGCACTGACCCACACCACCACCCCTCTCCCTGCCCCCACTGCCTGTGAAGTGCCTTTGAAAACTACTTCTGCTGATTTGGGATGTGGGGTTCTTGCTGACTTGCAATGTGGCTGAAGTTCCCCTAGGATAGCCCTGCAGGTCCAGGTCAGGCATTCATATCTCTAACTGAGACACTGGGATGCCCCCACCCACAATTGGGATTGTGTTCTCCTTCATATGTGTAATGACAAGCCTTTTATCAAATAACCTAACATTAACCATGATGATGGGAACAATGACCCATTTTTAAGGTCCCCAAATACAATGGTTAAGGAAAAAAAAAAAGGCATTTTTTTACTCTTATGGTACCTGATTTGCTCTGGATCCAGGATAGATTATCAGTTGGTATATTATAATCATTCTCTTGCCTGCTATATATTTTTCCTAATAAGTATAATAAACTAGCTTAATTTATTAACATTCTATCTTTGAGTAGTTTTTTGGATTCCATACAAGATTTCAGGGCCCTGGAATAGAGATTTTATTTCTTTTTAATGTTGAAATCCTTGAGAAACTTACTTTTGAAATTTTTTCAGAACCAAATGTTCCTTATTCCTTCTACTATAAAACTAAAACACTATTTCTATTATGGGGTTTTATTATACTATTTCTTCCATTTGTTTTTCAACATACTAGAGACTAAAGCACAGATCAGAATTCAAGAAGAATTAAGATCACAAAACTGAGACTAAGAAGGAATCTTCCTAAAGCTTTTGGGAGGATGAAATCAAATCTGAATATTATTAACTGGAATAAAATATTTTTGTACAAGATGATATTTTACACAGTCTGTTCCTTCTCAATGAGGCAGATATACTTCAGCTTCAGAAATGTCTATATATATGAAAGATTGATAATGACACCAGCTATGTCTCTGCAAAGACTACATGATTCCAGGCTAAAGGCTTTGCTTCTGTCCCAAAGAGAAATACTGATTTATAATTTCTGAATCTGGTACCTATGAAGAATAAAGTTGTATATCCTTTAGAGATTATTTAGCATTTCCACATGCTGATCTATAATCTTCCGATTGGAAGACAACACTGCTTTAAACTATCTCAGGAAATCCCAACCCACTTACAAAGACCACTTGACAGCTGTGTAATCAGATACAGAAAGCTCTTTCCTCCCATATGTAGTGTATGGAAAAAGTTGTGCAACATTCTCAGTTCAACAAGTAATTAACATTCACCTGAAAAATATGTAGCTCCATCAACACAGGAACTGAGAGAAAGGATCAGGTCAAAGGTTCAGCAACAAACATTCTGTTGAGTCACAGAGTAGAACCATGAATCATTAAGGTTGAAAAAACCTCCTAGATCATTGAATTCAACTTCGACTAAACACCAGCACATCAACTGGACCATAGCACTGGGTACCACATCCAGTTGTTTCTTAAACATTTCCAGGGATTATGACTCCACAACTTCTCTGGCCAGCCTCTTCCCTTTGCTTAACCACCCTTTCAGTGAAGAATTTCCTCCTGATGTCCAACCTTAACCTCGCATGGCACAACTTGAGGCCATTTCCTCTTGTCATGTCACTAGTTGCCTGGGAGAAGAGACTGACCCTCACTTTGCTACAACCTCCTTTCAGGTAATTGTAGAGAGCAATAAGGTTTCCCCTGAGTGTCTTTTTCTCCAGGCTAAACAACCCACACTCCCTCAGCTGCTCTTCATAGGAATTACTCTCCAAACCCTTCATCAGGTTCATTTCCCTACTCTGAAAGCACTCCAGCACCTCAATGTCTTCCTTGCAGTGACGGGACAGAAGTGAACACAGCACTTGATGTGCAGCCTCACCAATGTTGAGTACAGATCCCTTCCCTAGTCCTGCTGGACACACTGTTCTTGATACAGGCCAGGATGCCATTGGCCTTCTTGGCCACCTGATCCACTGGTGGATCATGTTCAGCTGGCTGTTGACCAGCACCCCCAGGTCATTTTCTGCTGGGTAACTTTCCAGCCAGTCTTCCCCCTGCTTGTAGTGCTGCATGCTGTCATTGTGGCTGAAGTGTAGGATGCAGCCCTTGGCCTTGTTGAACCTCATACCCTTGGCCTTAACTCGTCAATCCAATCTGTCCAGACCCCTCTGCAGAGCCTTCGTATCCTCCAGCAGATCAACACTCCCACTCAACTTGGTGTCATTTGCAAACTTACTGATGGTGCATTTGGTCCCCTCATCTTTATCATCAATATGGATATTAAACTGGACTCACCCTAATACTGAGCCTTGGGGAACTCCACTAGTGACTGGCTGCCAGCTGGATGTAGCACCATTCACCACCACCCTCTGGGCCTGACGATTCAGCCAGTTTTTTAAAACAGTGAGCAGTGCACCTGTCCAAGCTTCTCCAGGGGAATGCTGTGGAAGATTTTATCAAAGGCTTTACTAAAGTAGTTAGTTTTCCTCATCCACTAGACAGTCTATTGAGTTTCCAGCAAATGTCTGGCAAGTTAAAATCTTCCACAAGGATAAGGGCTTGCAAAAATGAAATGTCAGACAGCTGCTAATAGAATACTTCATCTGTCTCTTCATCCTGGTTGGGAGGTCTATAACAGACTTCCATCAGGATGTCAGCCTTGTTAGCCTTCCACCTGATTCTTACCTATAAACACTGAACCTTATAGTGATTGTCCTTGAGCTTTGTACAGTCAAAGCCCTCCGTAATGTACTGAGCCACCACACCACTTCTCCTTCCTCACCTGTTCCATCTGAAGAGATTAGAGCCATTCATTGCTGCACCCCAGTTTCTGTGATGATGACTATGTCATAGCTTTCATGCTGAACAGTGGCTACCAGCTCTTCCTGTTTGTTACCCATATTGCACGCATTTGTGCAGAAGCACTTCAGCTGGGCTATGGATTTCACCCCCAGCATTAGTATCCCATCTCCAGGCTCTTCTCTAGGAAGGCTGGTGTTATCCCCTTTCCACTCCAAACCTTGTCTAAAGCCCTCTCAGTCACCCCTGCTAACTCATGGGCAAGAGTCATTTTCCCCTGTAGTTTCAGCTAGGACAGAGGTGGAGGTTTTGTTTTGTTTGTTGGTTTTTGTTTTGTTGTTAGGTTGTTTGTTTGTTCTGGTGAGGGTTTTTTGTTGTTTGTTTTGTTGGTGTTTTTTGGCAGCAGGTAAGGAGACATGGCTGTAGGCATGTCTAAGAGGTTATTCCATACAAACTCACATCATTGCCTTGCTTCTGAGGAAAAGGATGTTCCTTCCAGGCAGAAAGCAGGAAGGGAAGAAATGGTCAGGTGTGTCCTAGTTACAGCAGCCCAGACCAGCTTATCACTGTGTGGGTGTAATAAAAACTGTGTATTCTACACCCTCTATGTCATTTCTGATGAACTGTTAATAATGGACCACTTGCAGCAGCAGCTGCCCAGGGCACACCTGGCACCTTGGGCTACAAGCTGGGTGTTAAGGAACCTTGTGAGAGAGGGAGGGGAGTGTTTCTGTCTTTACACCAATGACCCAGTTGTGATAACTCCCCTCTGGGGAGTCATTAGCACCTTCACACTGAGACTGAGGGGCCATGTCTGTTAATGGGCCATCAAAGATTCCAAAAATATCCCATGACTCACAGAGTTAAATCACCCATTGTGAAACTCCTCACCCTGAGGAGGTATTGGGCATTCCCACCTGAACTTTAGCATATATAATCTTTGGGTTTTGGGTCTTCTGGTACCACTCGATGGATCCAGAGGAAGACCAGAACCTCAACAGGACTGAGACTGCCACTCTCAACCAGACTGCGACCATCATCCTCACCCTCAGGTTTTCCTTTCCTTTTACTTTGTAGTTAGGGGGACCACGTGGTGCTCAGCACAGGGACCAATGAACACCATACTGTTTGTGCCCCGGTGTGCTGGGTTGCACATCTGTTTTTTGTGAGTTAAAACCAATTTTTTGTTTATATCATTGTAATCTTTTTAAATAAATTCTAACTCTGACTTGTAATCTCTCTTGAGTTGGGTTCATTTCTCCCACTGGTTTACCTTTAAACCAACAAAAGGTATTATTTTATTTTATTTTATTTTATTTTATTTTATTTTATTTTATTTTATGTGTAAATGGTTTCTTTACCTTATACTTTTTTGTTATTAATATTTTTTCTGATACTGTTTGTTTTCTTATCTGATTGCTGTTTCCAGTAAATTATTCTTATCTCAACCTGTGATATTTGCCATTTGTGCCTCCAGTTCTCCAGCCAACCTGCCACCCAAAGGTGGAAGAAGAGAGGAGGGGATGGAAGTGAGTAGTGTGTGGTTTTGAAGTCTGAGGAGGCAGGGACCACTAAATTAGGCAATACAATTCCTAAACCACAATAGACTCTTTTAGACAGGTGAACCCTATCTGTCTCCAGCAAGACTGGTGCCGTATAAACTGCCTCATAATTGAAAAAAACAAATTTCCACTGATAACATCAGTCTTCAAGGTACATGTTGATCAGGTGGGCTCTCCTGTTCCTTTCAGCATTGTTCTGTGCTACCAAAGGAATCAAGGAAAATGGCTGTGGCCACCAGTACAAACTACTTCAAAGGAAGTTGCAAGAAACTAAATATTAGTTATGGAATAATATTTTACCACGAAAGTTTACTGTTTTCACCAAAGTTTACATAACTATGAAGTTGAGGTCTAAAACATGAGCAAAATATTCAACATTACTCACTTTTTGTTGTTTGAAAAACAAATTCAATACTCAAATTAAAATTACATTATAATCAGGGTTTTATTTTCATGTATTTGATTGACTTAAATGATACCTTTGTCTTTCTGTCCTTGGGAGAAGGTAGAGGGGAAGACTAAGTCCAGTGCAGAAATATTAGTATAGATGCCTATTTCTCAGCATCCAGCAAGTGTAAGTTGTACCTACGCATATATTAAGATCAGCAAAATCTTTGCATACAATACACTGAAATTTATTTTTCAGATCTTAGCTGCATAAAATAATGATTTGTGTAGTTCTTATTAAAGACACATAATTTCCATTGGCTGAGAAGATGAAAAAAGAGAATTATAAAAAATACTTCAGCATAAGACCTCTTTTTGTAGGACCATGGAGAATCCGAACAACACTATTACCGTTTACCATTTAAGCCTTCCCTCAAATCACTGCTACATTTCTCTCCAACAGCAAAAACACAGTATCAATTAAAAATAGATTGAATTAGGAATTGTTCTTTGTCTTCATTATCAAGCTGAGGCAATTGTTAATTCAGTTTCTATTTCTCTGTTGCAGGGTAAAGACTTTTAAAAGGCTCACAGTAAACTCTTTAAGATAATGAACCTGAAGTAGTGAAGGAGATCTTGCCTGCAATCATGTTCATGATACTTGGAGGTACAAATTCCTAAAAACTGCTTTGATTTTTTATTTTGATTGTCCCTTAGTATGGCATTCTGAGGATTCACTAATAAGACATTATTGTTATGTACCAGTTGTTACCATGACTTACTATAGCTACTTTTAGTTCATTAACTACTACAGAGAAAAAAACCCACAGAAATCCCTCAAAAAAAACTCCTCTGAAAACCCCAGCCACAGAGACAACTTCCATGTTGCAGGAACTACTGTGAGAAAATACTGGGTTTTTAACATTGATAGTAAAGATTGTTTTGGTTTTGTTGGTTTTTTTAACAAGTTTTTTTGAACACGGGTCTATGTTGTACTGGAATCCATGTATGGTACTCTGTGGGTCACTCTCAGGAGTGCCTGTGAGTCACCTTCCTTCTGACATTTTCCAAAACAATAGTAAGAACTAAAAAAACATGTGTTTTCTATTAATCACCACTTTCTAATATTCATGTGATAAGAACAGGCAGTTGATATCCTCTTTCTTTATTAGATGTAACTCACTCATATTAAACATCAACAGCACAAAGTCAATGGACAAATTGATTTCTTTTGCTGTATAATTATTATATACATTATATTATATATTGCTACTCTGTGGGGTTTAAAACACTTTTTTTTTATCCATCACTTTTTTTTTTTTTTAATGTCAATTTGGTTCTGTTTTACAACATGCACAAAAAATTCTTCCAGGCTCCATTTTGTTGTGGACAACTCTAGCTATTCCTGGTAAGAATTCTGGTTGGGCATGGGACACTCAACTAGAGGAAGAAGCAATGCCTCAGACATTTTCCTTATCACTAACAATGCAGTTGGTGGACTGTGCCATTGAACTACTCAATACATATTTAATGCTGTGTACACTGCACAGTGGGCCATAGGCAGTCCGAGCCTGAGGTGCAAGATGATGATTTGGCAGACTTCCTCTTTGCTGCCATGTTAGTCTGTCAGCCCACTTATACAAGAAGAGGTACTAATAAATTATACTACTACTGACAGCTGCTTCTGCCTACTACTAAGCATGTCAGACTCTGTTATATCATTGACAGATAAAAGAACTCTACAGTTTTCCAAATACTTTCTTCCAAATAGAAACCAACCACCACCACCCACTCATCCTTCCTGAGTCCTCATCCCTTTGCAAACAAGGCAAGTGGGCAGAAATGCAAGGCAGTGCAATGACAGCTGTGTTGAAGCAAGTCCTTTCTGAGTAATTTAGTGCTCTGGGGAAAAAGAAAATGTATCATTCTTATAAAATGGTGAGTTTTGGAACAAGATTGGCTGTCATTCAAGCCTCTGGAAAAGTGTGCAGGAGCGCACATGTGCATATGTGCATATGGCTTTGTGTATTGTATGAGTCAGAGAGGAAAAGAGGGCACAACACAAACACAAGAGGAAACACACGACATTTTACAAAATGTTGTTCTTCAAGAGAAAAAATGGATTTAACAAATAATTACTTCAGTGCAAAAAGAAGAAAGATCTCAAACACATAATACATCGCTACAACTGGCAACTGCTTTTCTTTATTCTTTGGACATTTCAAAAATTTTTGGATCAAAAAGTGAGAGGAGCAGCTAATATTTAAAGTGTCTGCTTTTCTTGGAAACCAGTCAGGAATTTCTCAAATGCAGACATTTTTTCACTTCAAAATACTGATTTGCAAACAGAAACATGTTGTGAGAATGCTCTTGAGTCCATTAACTTCTGTAAAAGCAAAAAATATAAAATAACATATTCTACTTTCCCCAATGTTTTCCAGTCAGCTTTCTTGGGATGTTAGGCCTTGAGAACTACAGTTTCTTCATCACCTCTCTACAAGTGCCTTCCAGGTTCTCTGTCTCTTGAAAAGCCATCCTGAGAAATTTCTAGCCCAAGGTGAGTGGACAGGAGGGCCACAGTTGCAGGAGACAACTTCAGGTGTCTGATGCTGAGGAACAGACCTACAGCAACAGAACTGTTTTGATGTCTCAAGATTTCTGCTGTTTCAGTGGTACTGCCTCATGGTGTTCTCTAACTCCAAACCTGGGCAGATGGAGCTCGTTTAGTCCTGTAAGGCCATCCATCTAAGAGAAGGATACTCTAACTAAACCTACATCCTGAGGACTTCGCTGTCACCGTCCAAGCTCACTAGGCCCTGGCAGATGAACCTTAAGAGTAAAGGGTGGGGCCAGTTCTGCGCACACTGTGCCTCACCTAAAAAATCCATTGCTCAGGCTTTAAGGGTTTATCCACATTTGCAAAGCTCTGTAGTGACAGGTGAGGGACGAAACAGCAGGTGATAAGGTGGACTGGAAGCCACAGCCCCAACCCTGCATGCAGGCAGTTCAGGATATTGGTCACTTGGGACTGAACCTGACAGTCTGGTTCAGCAGCATCCTGAATGACCAAGCAGCCTTTTTCAAGGAGAGCACTGCTTGCTCCACATGGAGAGGGGCCTAGAAAAGGTGGCGTAACCAAAGCTCATCTCCACCCTTCACCCGGTTGGCTTACCATGGCCAACGAGCATCTTCTTTGCGGTCAAACACAAACAAAGACAAAAAGACAAAGGTATACACCTGCCTCCAAAGGTACATCCAAACTGATAATTGCATGTTGGAACATCAGAACCATGCTCGATTCTGCAGATGGTGGACGTCCTAAGTGTCATTCTGCTCTGATTGCCCACGAACTGTCACAACTCAACATCAACATTGCTGCTTTCGGTGAAGTTCGTCTCCATGAGGTAGGCAGCCTTAAAGAACAGGGTGCCAGCTACACACTCTGTGGGTGAGGCAAACCCAAAAACAAAAGTCACCTTTCAGGTGTTGGCTTTGTGATTAGAAACTCCGTTGCCTCCAAACTTGAAAATTCGCCAACAGGTCATTCTGATTGCATTATCTTCTTACACCTCCCACTACACAACAAGCAACATGTTGTTCTCTTCATTGTATATGCCCCAACTCTCCAAGCTGATCCTTCTGAGAAAGACAAATTCTACACCGACCTGCGCCGCCTTACCCAAAAGGTTCCTGCAGATGACAAGATCATAATCCTTGGTGACTTCAGTGCCAGAGTAGGAAAGAACTCTGAAGCCTAGAAAGGAGTACTAGGCAAGCATGGTGTTGGAAACTGCAATGACAACGGATGCCTGCTGCTAGAGTTTTGTGCAGAGGAGCAGCTCAACATCACCAACACTATCTTTCAGCAGAAAGACAGCCTGAAGACAACCCGGATGCATCCTTGATCCAAGCACTGGCACCTCACTGACTACGTCTTAGTGCAACAGAGAAATGTTTGCAATGTCTGTCACACCCAAGTGATGCCTAGTGCAGAATGTCAAACAGACCACTGCCTTGTGTGATGCAAACTTAACCTCCACTTTAAGCCCAAACCTAAGAGGGGTGGCATTCCAAGGAGGAGGCTCAATGTTAACAATCTTCAAACAGCCACAGTGAGAGACAGCTTCCAGGTAAACCTTCAAACTAGACTTGTAGATCATCCCATAGATCCCTCTCCTGAAGCACTTTGGCAGCATATTAAAAATAGTATCCTGCAGTCCTCTGAAGAATACTTAGGGTTCTCCTCCAAGAAAAACAAAGACTGGTTTGGTGAAAACAATCAAGAAATCCAGGAATTGCTGACAAAGAAGAGAACGGCTCACCAAACACACCTCACTCAGCCATCTTGCCATGTAAGAAAAGCAGCCTTTTGTCTTGCATGCAGTAAGCTCCAACAGAAACTTTGAGACATCCAGAACAAGTGGTGGATTGACCTAGCAGAAAAGACACAACTATGCGCAGACTTGGGTGACCACAGAGGATTCTATGAGGCTCTGAAAACAGTGCACAGACCCACACATCAGGTTCAAAACTCCCTACTCAGCGCAGATGGCCAAATGCTTCTCACAGATAAAACCTCCATCCTTAATCAATGGTCTGAACATTTTCCGACTCTCTTCAGTGCCAACCGTGTAGTCCAAGACTCAACAATTCAATACATTACACAACAACCGGTGAAAAATGAATTGGATCTAACCCCTACTATGGAAGAGACACTTAAGGCCATACAGCAGGTGAAAATTGGCAAGACAGCTGGGGTTGGTGGAATCCCACCTGAAGTTTGGAAGCATGGAGGCCAAGCATTTCATGGTAAGTTTCACGAGCTCACTGTGCGTTGCTGGGAACAAGGCGCACTACCATCAGATTTCCGTGATGCAGTCATCATCACCCTGTACAAGAAGAAAGGAGAAAAATCAGACTGCTCAAATTACCGAGGTATCACTTTGCTCTCCATTGCTGGTAAAATTCTTGCAAGAATACTTTTGAACAGGTTAATACCCGCTATTGCAGAAGAACTTCCACCTGAAAGCCAATGTAGTTTCAGAGCCAACAGGAGTACCGCAGACATGGTATTTGTTCTCAGACAACTGCAAGAGGAGTGTAGGGAACAGAACAAAAGACTCTATGTAACTTTCGTTGATCTCACCAAAGCTTTTGACACTGTAACCAGAAAAGGCCTGTGCCAGATCTTGGAACAATTAGGGTGTCCCCCCAAGTTCCTCAAAATAGTCATCCTGCTACACGAGGATTAGCATGGCCAAGTCAGATATGGCAATGCACTCTCTGAGCCCTTTCCAATAACCAATGGTGTGAAACAAGGTTGCGTTCTCGCACCAACTCTACTCACAATCTTCTTCAGCATGATGCTCCAAAGGGCCACAGCAGACCTCGATGAAGAAAACAGTATCTACATCTGATGTCATACTGATGGAAGCCTATTCAACCTGAGGCGACTGAAGGCCCACACTAAGACCCTAAATCACCTTGTCTGTGAGCTGCTTTTTGCTGCTGATGCCGCCTTTGTTGCTCACACAGAGGCAGCTATGCAGTGCTTAACATCCTGCTTTGCAGAGGCTGCTGAGCTTTTTGGGTTGGAAGTCAGCTTGAAGAAGACAGAAGTTCTCTATCAACCTTCACCTTAGGAAGTCTTCCATCATCCCCACATCACCATAGGTTAATCAGAGCTTAAGTTAGTCCGGCAGTTCAGCTATCTGGGAAGCATCATTTCCTCAGACGGTGAGATTGACAAAGAGATAGACAACTGGTTAGCAAAGGCATACAGAGCTTTCAGAAAACTCCGTAAAAGAGGCTGGTACAATAAAGACCTGAAGAAAAGCACCAAGATTAGTGTCAACAGAGCCATTGTACTGTCTACTCTTCTATATGGGTCTGAATCATGGGTCATCTACGGCCACCACCTGCGAGTCCTCAAACGCTTCCATCAGTGCTGTCTCCATACAATCCTAAACATCCACTGGTCTGATTACGTGACTAATGTGTCTGTCTTTGAACAGGCAGAGATGACCAGTATCGAGGCCATGCTGCTGAAAATGCAGCTGTGCTTGGCAGGGGCACGTCTCCAGGAAGGAGGATCACCGCATCCCTAAGATTGTGCTCTGTGGGGAACTCGCCACCACCTGCCACAAGAGAGGAGCCCTGAAGAGGAGATACAAGGACTCCCTGAAACAATACCTCAGCCTTGGCCATATTGACCACCAT
>JAWWTY010000106.1:87848972-87878291 GCA_035222235.1 Margarornis squamiger | reverse complement strand
AAGAGAGGAGCCCTGAAGAGGAGATACAAGGACTCCCTGAAACAATACCTCAGCCTTGGCCATACTGACCACCATCAGTGGTCCAATCTGGCCTCCAATCGGGAGAAATGGAGACACACTATCCATAACACTGCTGCTTCCTTTGAGAACACACGCAGAATCAGTCTTGAGGAAAAAAGGCAATGCAGGAAGAACCATGCCTTGCCAGTAGTGCCGATGGAGACTTTCCACTGTGCCTTTTGCAATCGGACTTGCCTATCTCTCATTGGCCTTTTCAGCCATCAACATGCTTGCAGCAAGCATGGGTAAAGCCCTTCCCAAATCTTCATTCACGAAGCCTAGCCATCATCACCTCATGGTGTTACTTCCTTAACTCATGGTACTAATTATGACTTGGTAAATACTGTCTTTAGTTATTAATTGCTTTTATTTTATGAAGCAGTCTTTTTGTTATTTTTTTTCCCTTCTTCCTCTTGAACTTTCTTCTATCTTGGTATTCTTTCATTCAATTAAGATGCAAAACAGATGGTTAGTTTAATTTTTCTTTGCTTTCCATGACTATGCTGCTTTTATGATCCAGATTCTCTACTTTGCTTGAGGGGAAGGTAGATATTTAAAACAGCAACATCCAGTCAATAAATTTTCTTTTGATTTTTAGTTTCACATACCCTCAAGACAGTGTGATCCACCTCCTAGGAGACAGTGAGCACTAGCAAGGAAACAAAGTGTACCTGTTTCAAAGCTGGTACTAGAAAAACTGTTGTATGTTTTGTTCATATTAGCAGTAGCTGTAAAGATCTACTTCATTTTGTTTTCATCACCTTAAAAAAAAAAGATGCTACTTCATCTGAGAAATTATCATATGTGAGTAAATTGAATCAGACACTGTCTTTTATTTTTTTCATAAATGAACATTTTGTGTTATTGAATACACTACTGTTAGTGAACATCAAGTTCCACTAAATATAAAATTTTCAAGCATTTTGATATTATTTTTAACTAAAAGCACAAAACCATATAGAAAATGCAGAATATATAAAAAATTGTATAGCACAACTTTGGGGAGAAATCTGAAATAGACTTTTAAATTAAGATAATGAAAAAAAAATCATAGACTTTCATAGCTATATGTAGAAAATATAATGATGTGATATGGCACACTATGAGAACTAGGGGATGAGTTCTATACTGGTTTCCATCTACAATACCTCATGATTTCAGAGTAAGCATTAAGGCTAGTAATAAGCACAGTAATTTTTATCTTTCAGAACAAACTTGTCTAAATGGTTACAGAAAATGCAGAAGCGTTTACAGAAGGAATGTTAAGACTTTGCCTCTGTTCAGAAGCACTGCCGACAATAGCAAAACATGAGACAGTATAAATAAAAGATCTGTCATAATCATTCACTTTTTAAATAGTTTGATATTTCAATGATGTAACTTTACAGTTCTGCATAATACAGTTTGAAGAATATAATTCTTTTCTTTGAACTATGTAAAAGAATCTTAGACCTTGATTTAGAAATTTAGAAATAAGAAGAACATGTTATGGCCAGCTATTTTACTGATCTGTTGTACTCATTGTTTAAACTATGACTCCCTTATAAGTCTGAGATGATGTAGTTCCTACTCACAAATATTCGTTGTGATGGGCTGTATGGTTTCTCAGCTGAGTTTTGCATCACTTCTTTAACACTAGTAACAATCAGAACAGGTGCCAGGTTGTGCCCAGTCTGCAGGGAGTGAATGAACCTGTTTAGCAAGGAAATGATTCCAGATTGCAGCACGTTTCTGAAGTCATTAGAGAGAGAATCACAGCAAGAAGCTGAGAGTCTGTAGCTCACATGAAATTCAAAAGGCTCTGAGTTGCAGCTAACAGCCAGCCAGGTTTCTTCCTAAGGACCAGAGGGAGCTGCATAGATTTTTTCTGAAACCTAGAATGTTCTTTATTTGACTGAGAAAAGGACTTAGAAGCATGAAGAAGAGCTGTTTATGGTTTGTTTCCTATCTGTCATTACTTTAAAATGGAAAATTAATTTTTTTTTTATTTTTTTTTTAAAATAATGTTGGTCTTTTAGACGTATTTATGCATATTGTAACTTTTCTCAATATAACTTCCAAGAAAATTCCCTCTATGGGTGTGCACTGCAGACTGTATATCTAGAAAACCTTCCTTATAAGAGGCTTGTGGCAAATAAAAACCCTAAAAGGATGATCAACATCTTTTCTCTTCTACAGCTTAAGATCCTTGAGACCTTTTATCACCAAAGCATATTTTCTAATTTCTCAGTGATCTCTTGTCTGTATCTGAACCTGATCCATTTTATCAACATACTGCACATATTATGGACAGAAAATTGATATACTTACAGAACTAGGGAAGTAATTTTGATTTCCTACTGCAACTAACAGCACCCTTAAGGATTAAACTACTGCTCTCGGCCATAATACTGAATAAGGAGTGCATGTTTAGCCGCTTGGCTTCAAAGACAAGTTATTTTCAGTCTGCAACTCACTGGTAAAGCTATAAATACACAGGTATTGCACATTCTCCAGTTATGTTCTACATCCTTTTCCTTAGGTTATGAGTTTCTATTTGGCTGAACTTTGTTTTGCTTCCTTTAGTTCATGCAGACAAGCAAATCATAACTTTGTATAACAGAACTAAGAAAGAAAGGAGAAAAAAGTAATTATGTGCTTAGGGAAGGTTAATGTCTGCCTGCGAAAACTCTGAATAAAGTTTAGTCAGATTTACTTTGGTTTTATCTTTCCAAAATAAAGTTTGATACAATTTCCAGTATGTTTCTTCAGGTATGCTAACACATCATCTTATATCCAATGCTAAAATAAATATCCTACAAAATTTAAAAAACACTAAATAATTCACCAAGTTTTAATATATAAATCTCACCAAACTCTTAAATTTCTGTTAGACTTTCTTTCACGTATCTTCATGAAAAGTGTAAATCTCACATAGTTGAACTCTTTGTCATCCTAAAACCACTATCTTAAATATTGTCTTTAAAAACCCACTATGTGTGAAAGCTGGTGTTGAGTCCAGGCAGTCATGTAGCATAACTTCAAAATTTGATAGTTATTTTGTGTGTACACCTCAATGTGACACCTGCTTTCCTCAACTACAAAGTACTTTTGTGAAATCAAAATGGAAAAACAAATACTAAGCCCTATAATGAAGCCTATTTAGTACTTTCAAATTAACTTTTGACATTCTTAAAAAATGGTTTCTATATGCTTCAGAAGGAGAAAAAGCTCATTTAGGAGTAGGGTGAGGATAAATGTAGACATTTTTCCAGGAAGGGAAAATTTCACTTCTACCCTTTTAACCCATCTCATTTTCCAATTTCAGATTTCACAATTATCCCACAATGGGTCCATTGTCTGCTTTATGAAAAAGGCAGAGTCAAGACTTTAAGTGATTTGTTGTGAAATAGCATGTCAAATATCCAGCTTCTATTTCTAAAAGAAATATCTTTTTTATTTATTCAACCTGTGTAGAGAAAAGGCTTAAACTGGTCTGAAGATCTTTAGAAATTTTTTTGCATATGTCCAGGAATTTTCTTATGGTTTATATATAGATAAATATAGTTCCATTTGATATTATTCCAATGCTTATTCTGTGTTGTACACAAATAAAGACAAATCAAATTGATTTTAATAGACTAGTATCTGTTAAAACCAGGAACACTTTTTTTCTGTGGTTTTTTTTTTGTTTGTTTGTTTGTTTTGGGTGTTTTTTTGTCTTTGCATTTTTTTTTTCATTTTTTTTTTTAAGAATTCCTTCCTAAGAGTTTTAAATGCCACGATCCTTTAGACCTGTTTCTAGGGACTTTTTTTTTTAAAAAGTGGAATAATTTTGGATTCAGATGTTTTCCATTATCCAAATGAATTCTTCACCTCTTGAAAAGGTTTTCAGAAGAAAAAGTTTTCAGAAGAAAACTGATGCTGTAAGTAGGTAACCAACCAAGAGTCAATTATTTCATATATTCCATGTAGTTTTCGATTTAACAATACCACCAAGTGGGATCTCAATGGGGTTTGTAATGACTTGACACCACACACTGAGTTTGTTACTCATGCAGTTTTGATTCTTCTGTTCTCTTAGTGCATTGACTTCCATGAGGCACTGAAGACAATTTCCCCTTTTTTATTTTTTAAAACTCTCTCCAAGTGCACCTGGAATTAATAGTATTTTTAATACATATTTTAATTGTAAAGCTAAGTGTGATGTTTTTGATTCCCAGCTCTCTGCAGTATTGTATAGCAAAAATTATCTCTTTCAAACACAGAAATCCAGTTTATAGAGCTATGTGTTATTTATGATGGTTTCTTTTATGAACAAAATTCTATTGTTTAATATTACATACATGGGGAGTTATCCTAAACCATACATGTTAATTTAAATTATAATTTTCCAACTTTCTTTTTATCATTATAATTCTGTCTATAAATGCAAACTTCTGTTTGTATTAATACTTTTCTTTCCACTGTTTTGCCACTTTTCAAGAGGGCTATGAACCTGTGGAAAACCCATGCTGGAGCAGGGACCTGGCAGAGACCTGAAGACCCATGGAGAGAGGAGCCCACGCTGGAGCAGGTTTCCTGGTAGGACTGATGACCCTGTGGGGGATTCATAATGGAGTAGCCTGTGCTTGAAGGACTGCACCCCAAGGAGTGACACACGATACAGCAGTTTGTGGAGAGTTGTTGCCCATGGGAGGGACCCACATTGGAGAAGTTGGAGGAGAACTGTCTCCCATGGGAGGAATCCCACACTGGAGCAGATTAATGGGCTCCTCTCCCTGAACAGCATCAGAAACAACCTGTGATGAACTGACAGTAATCCCCATTCCCCATCTTCCTGCCACACTGAGGGGGAAGAGGTATTGCTGGGAAGGAGGAAGAAGTGGGGAAGGTTTTTTTAAGGTCTGTTTTTACTTCTTATTATCCTGCTGTGATTTTGTTAGTAATAAATTCAATTAATATTCCAATTATTCCAGTTATTGAGTCTGTTTTGCCCATGACAGTATTTGGTAAGTATCTCTCCCAGTCCTATCTCAACTCATAACCTTTTGCTACATTTTCTCTCTCCTGTCCAGTTGCAGAAGGGCATGATAGAGTGGTTCTGGTGGGTGCCTAGCAACTAGCCAGGGTCAACCTACCAGGGTCTTTTTGGTGCCATGACCCGGATCGTGAGGATTACGAGACAAACATAGTAATTGGGAGAGTTAACAGGAAAAACAAGTGCTGAACAATCATAGAATCATAGAATCATCAAGGTTGAAAAAGACTTCTGAGATCATTGAGTACAACTTTTGACCCAACACCACTCTGCCTACTAGACCATGGCACTTAGTGCCACTTCCAGTCTCTCCTAAAATACTTCCAGGGATGGTGACTCGACAACCTCCCTGGGCAGCCCATTCCAATGCCCAATCACTCTTTCTGTAAAGAACTTCTTTCTAATATCTAATCCAAACCTCCTGTGATGCAGCTTAAGACTGTGCCCTCTTGTCCTACTGTTTGTTACCTGGGAGAAGAGACCAACCCCCACTTCACTACCACTTCCATTCAGGTAGTTGTAGAGAGTGATAAGGTCTCCCCTGAGTCTCTTCTCCAGGCTAAACACCCCCAGCTCTCTCAGCTGCTCCCCATAGAACTTGTGCTCCAATCTGTTCACCAACCTCATTGCACTTCTCTGGACCCGCTCCAGCACCTCAATGTCCTTCCTAAATTAAGGGGCCCAGAACTGGACACAGCATTTGAGGTGCTGCCTCACCAGTGTTGAGTACAGAAGAATTACTTTTCTGGTCCTGCTGTCCACAGTATTCCTGATACAGGCCAGGATGCCGCTGGTCTTCTTGGCCACCTGGGCACACTGCTAAATGTAAAATAGTGGAATGGTCATGGTGAATTTGTGTTGTAATTGTGGTGAAGGAACAAGAGGTAGATTTTATGTGAATTGTCCACGTTCATTTTGCCTTATGATGGTGTTATTTTGATTTTTGTGGAGGGAATTTTTGTGTAGGAGTAAGCCTCAGAAGATAAAGAAACCTTCACCATAATGTTTTAAAGTCATAGGTTTATTCCCTTGTAAAATGAAGTTTGTCTTGTCTGTCTTTGTCTGTTAGAATTGGTAAATGCCCTCATTACTATGCAAGAAGCTGACCAAACCGGTTTTACAAGAATGCCTCCCTGTCCCCTGTCCCTTGCTTCTATTGGTAACCCTTTTCCTACCCTCTGTCCCCCAAGGTCCAGGATGTGACCTCACTTCCCCTGGGAACCCTATAAATACCTGTGACCCTGGGAATAAAATCTCTTTGCTGCCTGCCTCCCCTGCGTGTGGTCTTCCCTACAACATCTCTGGGACCCTGGTGAACACGTGGCAAGGGGGGAGGGGTGAAGAGCATTCCAACCAGGCTGTCGGATTTTTGGTTTGTTTTGGATGGTTGTTTTTGTTGATGTGGATGAAAGTTGTGTGATAAATGTTGATTTCTCCTCCCGTGAGAAAAGGCAAACCCATTCTTGGGATTGTCTTTGCTCAAGAACCAGGGTGTACTTGGTGGGAAATGAGGAAGGATGGGGAGACCCAGTGTGTGCCTCAAGCAGATTTAACCTTGGGGGAAAATCATCTGTGGTGTAAGTTGTGCGTTGCAGGAAGTAGCAGGAATTATATGAACCAACGAGGAGTGAATTTTGCAAGGAACAAGGAGAGTGCAATGATGACTCCAGCCAGGCCGCCTGTTGACTGATTGTGCTGTTTCTCCTCTCCTGAGTACCCATCCTGATGGAACAGACTCCGAGATCTGGAGGGGTGGAAGAAACCCATGAAAATGCGAAAGTATCTATCTGTAAAAGGATGGGGTATAGATAGTAGTTATTGAAACTGTGTAAATCTGTATATTGGGTATAGAGATGATTTAAGGATGTAGTTTAAGTTGTATGTTTTCATAAGAAGGGATTTCAGTAATGAAAAATAAATACAAAAAATAAAATACAATGGAATAGGTAGAAGATATATCAGTTGTGTGGGATCTGAGTATAATGCAAATGGTGTAGAATAAGGGATGGAGACTGCACTGGATCTGGCTGAAATGGAGTTCATTTTTCCATAGCAGCCCTCATAATGTTGTGCTTTGCATGTGTAGCTAGAAAGGTGTTGAGAACACACCAATTTGGCTACTGCTGGCACAGCATCAACACTGTCTCTCAACATTCCCCACACTGCATCAAGGGGCAGAGAGTGGACAAGATCCTGGGAGGGGACACAGCTAGGTCAGCTGATCCAAATTAACTAAAGGGTTATTCCATACCATATGTCATCAGCTCAGATATAAAAGCTAAGGAAAGGAGGATGAAGAGCGAGCATTTGTTATTTACACTGTTTGCCTTCTACTACCTGTGCTGAAGCCCTGCTTCCTGGGAAGTGCCTGAACATTGCTTGCTGATGGGAAGTAGAGAATAACTTTTTTTTTTTTTAACCCTTTGTTTATGCATGTGCAAACTTTCTCTTTTGCTTTAGTAAACTGCCTTATCTCCACCTTTGTTTGAGGTTGAGTTGTTTTCTGTCTTATTTTCTCTTCCTTGTCCAGCTGGGAAGGGCAGTGATAGAGTGGCTTGGTGGGCACCTGGCATTCAGTCAATGTCAGTCCACTACAGAATGTTATTGATTTTATTACACAAAATCAATATAATATCAAGTAAATCAATTAATAATAAGGTAATAATAAAGGGATGAAAACCACTATAATAAATATAATAATACAATATAATACAATACATAATACAATAGAATAGAAAATGCATAATTTAATTTAATATAGACTAGTGCAAGGAAAATATTCAGGACCTGGTATCACAACAATATAGCTCAGGAAAAAGTGATCCAAGTTATTTTCTTTATAATTTTCTGTGCAGCCATCAACCCAGAAGATTTTTTCCCAGATATGATGTGTGAAGTAAGGACTAGACTCACTGTTTTACCTAATGACCTTCTTATAAACTTGTTCAAGGCTTATGTTGTTCTGTATCCCCACCGTGCAACTAACTCCCACACACCCTCTCACTTCCTCCCCACTACCTTCCAACCACACAGTGGGATGGGGAAGAGATTTGGAAGTGTAAAAGTGGGAAAGCTCATGTCTTGATATAAAGACAGTTTAACAGGCAAAGCAAAAGCTGAATGCAAAAGATGTGCAGATGTTCAGCCATCTCCAGGAAAGCAGGGCTCTATAATGCATTAAGAGTGTCTTGGGAAGACAAAACACCATCACTCTGAATATCCCCTTCTTCCTTCTTCTTCCCCCACCTTTATGTGCTGAGTGTGATGGCATAAGGTATGTGATATACCTTTGGTCAGTTGGGATCAGCTGTTTTAACTGTCTCGATTCCCAGATTCTTGTGCGTCCCCAACTACTTTCTGGTGGGGTGGGGTGAGGAAAAGAAAAGACTTTGATCCTGTGTGAGCCCTACTCAGCAATAACTAAAACATCCCTGTGTTATCAACACTGTTACCAGCACAAATCCAAACTGCAGTTTCATCCTAAAAATTTAACTCGATCCCAGTAGAAAAGAGCACAGATTATCAGAATTAGCAGTGCCCTATTATCTATCATTCACCTATAAATGAATAGTACTGTTAATTCAGCTAGTTACAAATTGTAAATAATTTAATTAAAGTCTAGTTTAATATTTATCAATATTAGGAAGTTTGAACAAAACATTTCCATTTCCTTGGAAAGTAATGTTTATAAGTATTTGGAACTATAGGGTTTCTCTCTTATATTCTACTGACTTTAATGTGCCTGAGAAATAGCTGAACACTGCAAAGACAAATCTGTTTGTGTCTCTAAGTTTGCATGCAAATTTCCGAGCAATAATTGATTTCTTTGGCAGTCCCTTGTAGTATGAAACATCATCTTGAAGTTCTGTTCTCTAAACTCAGCCTTCTGCTGTTTGGAAATTAAGTCTAAATGTTCAAGATTTTTTCTTTGTCTATTTTTTTTCCCCTTGTACTGTGGCACTGTAAACATTTCACATATTGGGATTACATCCAATACCACTGTTTTATAACTCTCTCTGTAAGGTAATCTTGAAAGTACAACAAAAAAGAAAAATAGTAAGAGACATCTTTTCTTCTGAAACCAGTTGATTTATATGCAGTTGCACAGAACTACATCATTATGCAAGTTAGCCTCTTCTCATGATTGAATCAAGTAATATAGATTGACTATAGCAATTAGAGTACCCTAGATGAATTCCACATATTAAAGAACCAATAATATCTGGAAATACAAGCAACAAGAGGTTGGGGAAGAAAGTGATGCTTTTCTCAGTTCATTGTTAGTAGGATCTAAAAATATATATTTTAGGAAAACCTTAACTATGCACCTGTGGATGATGATGATAAAGCTGGAATAACTCAAGTGAGCTATATCAGAATAAAAGTCACAAAATAATTTTGTTTTTCAGATATATTCAGATCTGAATATAGTAAAAAAAAAAAAAAGCAAAACACATTACTATTGGGAAAGTAAAGAATAGAGAGTTATTGAGAGTTAAATATAAAAATAAATATAATGACAGATTAAAAACTAGCACAGAAGTTTTAATAGAAGATAGTATAATTCAGACTAACAGGCATAGGGACTTCTGATGAGTTTATGAGGTGGGGATAATCTGAACTTTAAATTCTTTTTAATCCACCTCATTCTTAATCTATATAGATGTGAATTGATTTTATATAAATTATCCAAATAATTCATTGTACATTTCTCCAGTTTACCTATGCAGGGAATGTTAAAAAGCAAAAAACCAACCAACCAACCAACCAACCAAAAACAACCATCAAACCAAACCAAAACAGGAGAGTAGTGTTATAGAAAGAATTTTAAAAGAATTCCTCATGTCTCTAAGACCTGCCCTGGCAATTCAGTACAGCTGGAGCTGCACTAAGGTCTGCTGGAGAGCCTGGTCTTCAGAAGATACTGAAAATTTGTTCATGTAGGGCTACTTAGTAAGTGGAAGAAAAGACATAAAGCTCCAGAACACCTTTTTTTTTTTTTTTTTCCTTTCCCTAATTCAATAAGTTATATAGGTAATAAGAAATAAATGTCATTTGTGACAAAAGTACTGACTTCAAAAATCCCGATAGCCAAGATTCACTTTACAAAGAGAAATGCATCCTATCAATTATGACAAATCCGCCTCTCAGTGAAACTCACTATTCATCTACAAAAGTAGACATATTCTAAATTATACATAGTTTTTCTTGATTAGTATGGTGTGACTTGTGATTCTGACATAAATTTATTTTTTCACATGTTTTTGCTAATATATTAAATGCAAAATGGCTGTTTGAAATCATGCAAATTTGAAGTTTTTACATTTTAGTGGCATATTGCAATCAACTGTCTACCAACTCTGATTTATTTCTTGAACAGAAAAAAAAATGAAATTAACTTACTGATGTTCTAAATTATCTTTTTTTTTTCAAAAAAAAAAAACAAACAAAAACAAACACACCTTTCATATATAGTATAGATGGGGAAAAAAATGACTAAATTTTATTGACAATTATGCGCTCAGCTAAAGGAAAAGGAAATTAAACACATCCAGAAGTGGCTATCCACTTAAACTTGAACCTCTTTTTTCATACAGAGAATTTTCTATTACCTTTCATAAGAAAAGCCAACACCAAAGCTTACTGAAGAAATGTGTATATAAAAAAAATTCAATAAATTCAATTATTCTTCCATCTAAAAATATTCAAGGTAGACTTGAATATTTGAATGAAACTTCTTTCACAGCTCCTTTCAGCCTGAGTGGGCAGTTAGACAGGTGGTTGGTTTTTTTCCTGCTAGTCTCTGCAGTTTAAATTATATCTGGCATACAAAACCTATTTGTTAATTAGTCCAGGAACAATAAAACAAATTTATTCTTTAATATAAGAACATGCTGCATGAATATGTTGCATTTCCCCGAGATTTTTCTTAAGAACATTACTCTGCTATCCTAGGAATTATGAGTTGAGGGGAAAAAAAAATAAAAGAGAGAGAGAATTCAGCCTCCATAGGCAGTTCTATACTTGAGAAACTCCTTTTAAAAACACATTCACAAGACTAAACACAATCCATTATGGTTATTTTGTCAGTGTGGGGTCGTCTGGATTTCTACCTTTTCTGGGAAACAAACAGGACTCTGTACCTCTCTGGAACATGTGAACACTGACACATGCAGCATGGGGAGGAAATGTGAGGAATCAGGGTCATAGTGCTGTGGCAGGACTACCATTTCTTGTGACCATGGAGGCAGGACATTACAACTCACATGGTTGGAGTGTTACCATCGATGGGTATGAGCTTTGCAGGAAGGAGAGGCCAGGAGGGCAAAGAAGAAAATTACCCTCTGTGTGAGAGACCATTGGAGATGCATGGACCTTTGCCCAGAGGCACATGATGAATGACCTGAGGCTTAGGGGTGGGGAATAAAGAGCAAACCAGGGTCTGAGTGTATTCTATGGACTGCCTGGGCAGAAAGAAGTGGATGAGGATTTCTTCAGACAACTGTAAGAAGACTCTCATTTGTAGGCTGTAATACTCATGGGAAAGTAAACCCACCCCAATACCTACTCAAAGGACAACACACCAAAGCACAAGGAATCCAGGTTTCTAGTATACATTGATGGCAAGTTCCTAATACAGGTGACAGAGGAGATGACAAGGGAGAACTGGCTGCTGAACCTCACATTTACATATGAGGAAAAACTGCTCAGGGATGTGAAGGTGAATGGCAGTGTACATGGAAGTGATCATGAGATAGTGGAGCTGTGGATTCTGAGATGAGGGGACATGGCAAAAAAAAAAAAAAAAAAAAAGTATAACAACCATGTAAGGAAATGGATTTTGGCCTGTTCAGAAATCTACTTGGAAGGATCTCAGTAAGAAGAATTACATCTCTGACTGGATTATTGGGGTTCCCCTGCCTGCCATTGTGCTTCTTGCCACCTGGTGTTTGTGGAGAGCAATCTTTAGTCACATGACATCACTCTATTTCTCTTCTTGCAGGAAAAGAGATGTTTTTATAAGTATATATTAACTGGAAAGAAGATGAAAAACATGAAAATGCATGAAAAATGACATTTTCTGTGTTTCTTTTGAAACAAATAACTTCAGTTCCTACCTCACTAACTTCACTGCTAGTCAGTTAGCTCCTGCCAGTATAACTGGTGAGATTATTTGGGTAGTGCTACACACAATGTTCTACACCTTTTTACTGTGGTAGAGACAGAAGAAATTCAAAGAGATTCCTCATTTTGCCTATCTCAGTTTTGTCTTTTTCTTCCCATCATTCTCTTACAATTGTACAGTAAGAAAGGGTATTTCCCTTTTATGTCTCAAGCCTTTGGGGATCAGCATGACATCTTACTGCTGTCATTAATATTTGTGCCAGGTTTCTGATGCTCTTATTTTCACAAGTCTTATCCAGCCAAAGACAAATGCATGCCCTAGTGAAGGGACTTCAAATTTATCTCACAATCACTTGTTTTCCCCAAGCTGGCAGTATAACTATTCTCTGCCCTGTCTTTTCTATGAATCCTGTAGAAATTCAGTTTAGGCACTTCATTGTCTCCACCGTACCAGCAGTGATCACACTGATCATGACTCCAGAACTTCTTCAATTGCTGCTTCAGATGTTCTTCAGCTTCACCAGTGAAAATGGTCTGCAAGTATCTGAAAACAAAGTGGTGTTTCTTCTCTGTCAGGCTCAAGGTTCGCCCTTGCTCATTTGCTGTACTCTGCAGAACAAATGGCAGCAGATGGCAGAAAGCTGATAGCAGGAACTTGTTCTGAAACAACAGCCTCAACCAGGGCCTGTTGCCACATGTTCTTGTGCCGTAGGAGAACCATCAGGGCCATGTGGTACTTAAGGCTCTGTCAGACTATTCCATTCAAAATCCATGACTCTTGCTATATAATTTATTGACTTGTAAAGGAAAAAATATGCTTGACTGTTCTCAAGTCTTTTGTAGACTAACTCTGCAGATCTGTATTTGATACTTTCTTGCCCATATAGAGCTTTTTCCTGCACAACAGATATCTCCCATTCACTTAGACGTGCTAAAGGAAATCTGTCTGCTGGACAAAAGAAAAGTACAAGCTTTGAAGGCAAATCCCATAGGAACATGTAGAGTTTGCCCATCACCTGCTATCATCTACAGTAGTTCTTGTATGTCTTCCTTCTTATGGTGAATGCAAGAATGCATTAATTCCACTATCTGAGGAATTCTGCTATTTTTTCCTATTTGCTTTGACTTACTCCACTCATTCTTTGATTGCGCATATACACTGAATAGGCAGGAATAGCCAGCAAACCTATGGCACAGTACTGGTTGTATTGTCAGCAAGAAAAGTGTACTGGAAGATAAAACACCCATGTTTCATTTGGAGCAAGACAAAGCTATGGGAAAGAATTCAAAGGAATTCAGCTTTTGGGGCTGGTCAGAGTTTTCAAAGTGCCATTCAGTTGTTTTTCAAATATTACCTGATGCCATCTACATGCCCTGAGTATTTCACCTGGAGACTGTTGCAAACAAGAGGTTAGGCCACTTAAAGAATCACTATCAAAGTTATTGGCTAAAAGCAGGTTTTGATATGAATTTGTGAAGATGTGAATTTAGCAGAGTTCAATGACAAGGTTCACTCTGTTACTACGTAGATGAGACATTAAAAAAATTGGAGAAGAATTTCATACAATATTTCTGGTTATTCACTAAATTAATTACAGTATAAATATGGTCCATAAAGTTATTTTAAAATTCTTTCTCTTAAAATGTTTGTTTTGTTTGGTAAATAATTCCTCAAAGTCTTTTTTCCTGGCTCAGGGTAGAGGGTCAGCAATATGCACACTAACAGGATTAATATGTTAGTCTTCTTGCAATACAGACATGACATAGAATTATAGAATGGCCTGGGTAGGAAGGGGTCTTAAAGATCATTTAGTTCTAACTCAACTGCAATGATTAGGGACAAGTTTCACTAGACCAGGTTGCTCAAAGTTCCATCAAAACTGTCCTTGAACACTTTCAGGGATGGGGTATCCACAACTTCACTGTTCCAGTGCCTCACCACCCTAACAATAGTGATTTTTTCCCTAATATCTAATCTAAACCTACTCTCTTTCAGTTTAAATTCATTCCACCTTGTCCTGTCACTACATGTTCTTGTAAAAAAGTCCCTCTCCATCTTTCTTGTAGGCTCCCTTCAGGTGCTGGAAAGCAGAAATTAGGTCACCCTGAAGCCTTCTTTTTTTTCCAGGCTGAACAATCCCAATTCTCCCAGTTTTTCGTCATAAGAGAGTTGCTCCATTCCTCTGAATCAACTTGGTGGCCTCTTCTGGCCCCCAGAGCTGGACACAGCACTCCAGGTGAATTCTCAGCAGAGAGGAGAGCAGCAGAATTCTTTCCCTTGATTTGCTAGCCGTGTTTCTTTTGATGCAGCTGAGGACAATGTTGACTTTCTGGGCTACAAGTGAACATTGCTCCAGTCTCTCATTCACCAGCACACCCAAGTAATTCATAGCAGGCATCTTTTCATAGTAGCAGTCCAGATTTATCATATCCTAATAACAGTGTATAGGTGTAGCATAATATATTATTCCATTCTTCATACTTTCAGAAGTTGTTTTCTTTAAGGAGCTTTTCTCCCAGTACTTGAGAAAATCTAATACTTGACTCTAGCTGGAATTAAAAGGCTGTACAAATTATTAAGTGGGTAGTTTCTGTTCTGGATGATTCTGACAGTTCATACAGGAAAATCAAGTGTAGTATTATGTCCTTAGGTTAGAGATACAGATATGTCTGGTCATTGAGTTCTGAAGCAACAGCTTAGGGAAGAAAATCTTTCTGCAACAGAAAGAAGTGAACCTAAGTGAACGAATATACAGAAAGGATACGTTCTCCCAAATGAGGGCAGCAACACCTTGTTGTCATTAGAGGACTAGATTCTTGACAAAAACCAAGGAAGGTGTGATGAGAAAGGCCTGTGGCATACCAGGTTCTAGTCATGAGTTAAGTGCATAAGGAAAAGGGTGTTGAACAAGTTAGCTTTTCAAAAAGTTTAGATCAGTTTCAGCTCAGAGAGCGCTTTTGCCTGTGTTGCTTTTGCATCAGTGCTCTGATCAAATACCTTGGTGCCATGAATAAATTTTTTAATGAACTTAACAGCAGATAGAACAGTGACCTATTTTGTAAGTAATACCAAAGTCCCTCATTTTTGCAGCTTCCTATAATATTGATTTCTAATCAGTTAATACCTTCATTTCATTTCCATTAACCTGTTAAATCACACTGTATGCTGCATAGGTTTTATGCACACATAGTTTAGCTTCATATTTATTTTTTCCTTACCTACCTTAAAATAAAATAATCTATTACAGTATAATTTCTTTAGACTTACATTATTAGGCATGTGTATAAGATTTTAGTTTAATTTAGTTTTCACTTATCAGTACTGAACTATGCACTAGGTCAAACACAGTTTTAATGCAATTTAATTGGATGAAAGCTTCCCTCACTCCTCCTGTGACCTCAGATTAAGTTGATTTTATTACAATCATTAAAACCTGAGTACAAATTCATTTAAGATTATGAAGTTATTGAAACTCCTGGATAAACATGGATGCACTTAAATGCATTTTTTTTTTTTTGTCTAGAAAAAAAGGAAAATTTGTTTCTGATTTTTTTTCCTTTCACTTGTTCATCTTTGCTTTCTCTCTGTATAGTGATCAAAACATGCAGTTGTCTTAGGAAAAGATACCTTATACATGTTGGAACACAGCCCTTCTGAAAATCCCAGCAGGGTTTTATAGAAGGAAAACTCCAAGAACTACTTCCTTCTCACCCTTAGTAACCTCAGCAGCCTTCCTCTTGCTAAGACTTCTTAGCAAGTCTTCAAAATTTTCTAGTTCTTACTGAGGGCATAAGCCAGATTCTGTGTAAAAACCTGTAATCTCATCACAGTAACACTACTGTAAACTGCTTTAAATGTTTTTGGATTTGTTTCTGTCACACATTAATATATCTTCAACTTCTCTTTGATTACCTGTGACTTCCCTATGACATCTGCAGAGCAAGCCCTTGATCTAGTCTTTATCCGTAGCTCTAAGAAAGACTAGGGATCCACCCTCCTATCCTGAAAAGCCTACTAAAGCAGCAACCTGAAGGAAGCAGTTCCTTTCATCTCCTGCTTAAACAAGACAAAAATTAAATATAAAACTACTTAAATACAGAAAATCTGACAACAGGAAAAGATTCACAAGGAAAGCAAAAGGATGAGGAAGGAGAGGTCTATAAAAAGCTTCAGGCAGACCCTAGAAGACTGGCAAAGTTCCAATCCTCTGAAATAGAAAAATCAATTAGATACACCAAGCAGAGATATGATGCACCAGGGGAAAAGGGAAAAAAAATCCTGTTCTATACAGAGGCAGAGACAGAGAAAGAGACAGAGAGAAGTAAATATACACCCACATCTTTCTCATCACAAGCAGGTTAAGGCAAATCCACACTAATCACTCCAAAAACCACAATCAGATAGTTGCGGTGTCTGCATGTGTACCAATAAAGTCATAGTTCAATATTTCAAACCCTGAAATGAAGGTATTCTGCACAGCCATCAAATGCCTACTTTCTCGAATCCACAAAAAGACAAGCTGAACTCTTTATTTGCAGAGGAGGTGGTAATAAAGCTAATTAGATCAGGCAGACCAAAAAATCACCCAGCTGGATAACTTGTATACCGTGCAGAATTCTCTTTAACTTCCTTCCCTACTCAGAAGCTGTACAGAGCCATGCTAGAGCCATCATACCCTGAAATTTAGACAATAACAAAAAATCGTACAGGAACTCAGAAAATAAGAAAACTGTTACAGGTATCCAAATGAACTGAACGAAGAATTTGATATTAATAATTGACCCAGTAAATTTAGTCCTCTTCTATGTATTTAGAAGAGCTGCAAAGAAAAGTTAATGGAACCAAAATGAGTAACCTTAGGATTTGCTCAGGGATAGAGTAGTGTCTGCTTATGTTTGTGGATAGTAAATTATCACAAGCTTGAGACATCTAACATATCCAAAACTCCTTGGGGTGTAGTGAGAATTCATCCTTCATCTAGTACGAAATTCTGCACAGAGATGCCACTAGTTCTTTATTAGGATTCTTTGTGGAAGAGACAAACACACAGATTAAGATGCAAGCTCAGCAGCTAAGTTTTCTGGGCAGAACGTGGTTACCTACAATCTCCCATGGTGCTAAGCAGGTCAGGTGTTCCTAAGAAGCAGTATTGTTAGGTGTGAAAGCTCTGCATCAGCAAAAAAATTCTGCACCAGTTGATGAAAATGTCTTCTTCATAGAGCTGTTAGAGTTTCATGGTTTAGGCATTGTTAGCACTACGTTCCCTCATGGGCCCCATTGACTAGGCATGCTCTGAGCAAAGCTAACACACATTGACAACACAGAGTTCAGCAGAAAATGCAAGTCACAGTCCATTTTATATAAAAGTAGGGACAGACATCCTTGTGGCATAAGTCTTCCTGTCTTGTGAGCAGAAGCAATTTCTGAAATAGGTTTAATAGGAGAGCAAGCCACAGTAAAATAACAGTACAATTTTGCAGTATAAGAACTTGCATCTCACACCCATGCTATAGATTCTGTTTTTATCTAACATTTTTGTAACTTGTAATATATGAAAAATATCTTTGGCACACAAATAAACATTCACAATTTTTAACTAGATACCCTAATATTTCGGTTTCTTTATCAAGCTTCCTCTTTCTGTCTGTGGTGGGTTAATCTTGGTTGGCCACCAGGTGCCCACCAAGCTGCTCTATCACTCCCCTCCTCGACTGGAAAGGGGGACAAACAATATGAAGAAAGCTCTTCCTATATCTTCATAGACCAAGGTAAGGGCAGGCACTCACCAAATACTGTCACAGGCAAAAAAAACCCAGACTTGACTTTGGAAAATTAATTTAATTTATTGTCAATTAAACAGACTAGGATAGCGAGAAATAAAACCAAATCTTAAAAACACCTTCCCCCTACTCCTTCTTTCTCCCCAAGCTCAACTTCCCTTCCAGTTTCGCTTCCTCCTCCCTTGAATGGTATAAGGAGGGTCATGGTCAGTTCATCATACATTTTCTATGTGGTTCCTTTCCCCTCACATTCTTCACCTGCTCTACACCCTCCCCAGTCCTCCGTGAACTTCCCCAAAGAGAGTCTTTCCTACAGGCTGCTGTTCTTCATGAACTTCTCCAGCATGGATTCCTTCCATGGAGTACAGTCCTTCAAGAGCAGACTGCTCCAGCATGGGTTCTCCACAGGATCATAGCCTCCATCAGAGTGCAACTATCTGCTCCAGTGCAGGGTCCTCCATGGGCTGTAGGTAGATATTTGCTCCCCTGTGGACCTACATGGGCTTAGGGGGCACAGCTTGCCCCACCATGGTTTTCACCACAGCCTGCAGGGGAATGTCTGCATCTTAATGTCTTAAGATAAAATGAAATGGTACCAGGAGCATCTTTGCACTCAGTAGTATACAGAAGGAAAAGTCAGGAAACATTTCAAGGAACACTGTACTCAGTATAACATTTCTAGTACTACTCATTTTCCATTTGCATAATAATATTGTATACAAGATGTACAAAAATATGTATTTTTGTCAGCTTCCTGCTCTTGACTGCTGTTTAAGTGGTCTCTAGTGTTAACAAATGTACGATTCTTAACCATGAGGATGTATGATACAATATTTTGGAACACTTTGCAGACAATTGATAATTATTAAATTCATTGTATTAGAAAATGCAATACTGATTCAGTTTTATATTTATTTTTCTGTGTTTTGCCTGTATGGATTCCAGACTCATTTATTGTATGTAACTGAATATGCAACTATATGTGCATTACTGGAATTTGTTTAATTGGAATATAAATTTTAAACAAAGTATCATTCAATTAACTCATGAAATACCTTTCAGGATAAGGCCTGGCTGGAGCATAATCCACAATAATTTTTGTCTTCCTACGTTTTAAGTTTTCCTCAAGATCATATACTGTTTCTTTGGGGGTTTTTTTGTCTTCTTTTTTTTTTTTCCCTGTAGTTTTTTGGTTGGTTGGTTTGGGGGTTTTATTTCTTTTTTTTTTTTTTCCTTACCCAAATAAATGGCTGAAGTGAACTTTTTGCAAGTAATTTGAGTTGACCTGCCAGCTGCAAATAAATATTTACTGTCTGCTGTACAGAAATAGGTATATCTATACCTGTCCATCTGTAGTTTTGTAGAGTTAGACCTTACTCATAAATGTGGCAGCTGGCTAGAATAGTTAAGGTATGATTTTTTTATGACTTGCTGGGCAAGTCAGAACATAAAACCTCCACATAAGTCACCAAGAGATTAGTTACTTCAGCTTCAGGCTGCAACAACTTACGTTACTAACTTTTGTCAAATCTCTCCTTCCCTCTCTTTCCCACATACATGCATGCTTCATGTGGGAAAGAAAACTTGATCCATTCTTGTTGTCTTCCAGTCTTGAGCATTAAATCTGAGCAATGAATACATGATTTCCCTGAGTGTTGAAGACAACTATTTTGCACACTGATAAATGAGACGATCAAAATATGGGTTTAATGAGTAAAAATATTGACCTTGTTCAAGGATGATTTACCAAAAACTCATTATTAATGCTTACAAAGATACAGTGACACTGTACATGAGAGATCCTCCCAGTCTGCCTGCAACAGCCTCTTGCTTCACTTAAGATGAATTATATCTGTCAAAATACAAATTATTTGTCAAAATACATTTACCTTTGCCATAAAAAGAAAAACACAAAGCCACAATGCCATGTTATCAGTGAAAACATACACTTAAATTAAGGATACTACTTGCCCTTTAATAACCAATCAAAAGAAAAGTTTCAGGTAATAGAAGGTGTTAAGTGGCAATTTGGAATTATGCTGTTGAATTATTATCAGAAGTCAAGTTTTCTTTCACCAAGGTTACACTAGTAATTTTTCCCTTGCTACTTCAGATTGAATGCTGTAAAGAGCGGAAAATTACTTTACTTTCACTGTTTCCTGGTTCCCATTTAACGTCATCTCACACTCTGCTTTCAACTGTTCCCTATACAAGCTTAAAAGTTTGTTTCTAGTGACCAATAAGAAGCTCCACAGAAAAGGAGCAAGCTAGTCAGTTAATTTATAACTTATTTTTTATTATATTGGCAGATGAATTAAAAAGCTATACCAGCAAAAACTTAGCAGTGGACAGATTTTAGTTAAGACGGAGTCCAAGCTTCTGCACCTTCAAATAAGCAGTGTAGGAAAAGGCATAGAAGTCCCATCCCTAGCAATCTCTGCTTTTTCTTCTTAACAGAATATTACTTTAGCTTAAATTTCAACACTTTTTTCTACCTGCTGTATGATATAGCACGCATGACACTATTTTAAATAAAGCCATTCAAAAGCTTATTTTCTATGGATATGTAGGAGAAACAATACGGATCCATATAGCATTTTGCATATCAGACATTAAGGCATTTCCCTTTCTCATTAGCATTTGCTGGGGGTTTTCTATTCACCTTGTTCTCTTTTGGCACTCCTTTACAGCTTCTCTCCAACTTTATAATGATTGTTCTCTTCATGGCAATACTTCTAAACAAAGTCACATATTTCTCCAACATTTCATTTCTCTGGCCTTGTGGTCACATTTAAAAGTAGTACAGCCCAAAATAAACATGATACTTCTCTTTAATACTTTTTATCATTAGCAAACATCTGCTATTCCTGACAGCACTGCATCTTCTTTTTGCTGTTAAGAAGGGTCTTTCAGCTAATAGGTCCAAATCCAGTTTTTCCTCTCTCTCACCTCTCTCATCGGAGAGATGGTTTGTCTAAGAGGTCATTCATCTTTTTTCTCTGCCCTGCTTTGATTTGTTTTGGCTCTTTTCAGGCTCCATATCTAGTTCAGATCAACCTATCTCCTCCCTGTCTTTATTCAAATCCATTATATATTATCTTTATGCACTGGGAGAAATTGTCCTACATAAATCACTCTAAATAAGCCAGAATACTTTTTAAATCCATCCACTGGCTTCTCTTTCACTACAACCCATAATTTAAAGATTCCATGGATTAGTTTCAATGTGTAACTCTATCCCCTTCTGTCCAAACCACTTTGCCCTTTTATCTTGCCTCCTGCATGTTATTTGCTCTTTAGGGAACATAGCACTAATATTCTGGTAACCCTTTTGTTCACCATAAATGCCAAAATTGCAGTCAGTATGGTATGAAGATCACTCATGCTGAACGCTAATGGGTTGCTGATCATTTAGGCCATGGTACGATGGGCTACACTTACATCTCTCCATCTCTCCCCAGAGGAGCTATTTATTTGTTTTTCAGTTTGTCATCTACAAAAGAGAGATTAGATTTTTTTCTCTGTGTCAAGAAACATATACAGAATAAATATATAGAGACCTATATGTGCATAGTATAGATATACTAAAATGTAGAGACATCATAAAAGAAGCCTTATGGTTATATTAAAATTCAGTTAAAATCTTTTCTTAACACATCTGACCCATTTTTTGGTCGGTGTCATGGCAACAAAAAGATTAAATTCCATATTGCTGTATTTCGAAGTAGAAAATAGCAGCATGTCATCCATTAATCTTCAGTTCTATAGAGAAGGAAGAGATGCGTAAAATAAAAGAATCCCACTCGAGATTTCACCTCCTTTCCTATTGTTTCTGGTTTGGAAAGAAATGATTTACTAACTCTTTTCTCTTTATGAAAATACAGAAATTAAATATTTATCAAGAATGCATTTTAGAAAGAGAAACTCATCAAGAAACTAGTAAATGGCCCTTTAGAGATCATTTGGATCACCCTGGATTAAACAATATTAATTAAACTACAGTCAATCTCTCATATCCTAATGAACTGCTCTAATAAATCTGTTGGACTGGATTGGGTTAAATGGACAAAGAAAGGAAAAGGTCTACTAATTACTTTGGAATTCTGCTCTGTCTTTGTAGTGGAATTCCTGTCTTCTTGCCTTTACCAACGAGCATCTCAGCACTGGTTCTTTTGTACTTCAAAATAGTATTTCTCCAAGGGTACCTGAGGGAAATGCCTGAAGAAGTTATTTCCCCTGGAATTTTTGCTTCAATATTTAATATAATTATTCTGACATTTGGCCTTTACAGTCTAGCTGCATAAAAGGACTGAAGTACAAATTTCCACTTCCTCCTGTCCTTAGTCATCATTAAAGATGAATGAGTTTAGTCACTGTATTCAAAAATTTAGATAATTAGTTACAATATCCAACTAAGTTTGCAAGAAAAAAACAATAAAATACATCCAGTATGCTATTGGATGAGGGAAAATTTTCCTGGAGTTAACAGCATATGACATAACAGCTACAATCTCACTGCTTTTCAATATTAGTTCATCCATATACAACACACAAACACCAACAGCTTTAAGAAGAAATGTGAATTAGGAGAAAGGAGGTCTTGGATTTCCTAGGGGTGTCATTTTCACTTTAAATTTCAGCTGTTTTATTAAAAAAAAAATAAAAAAATTAAAGAAATATGTCTGGATCTTGTCCTTTCTGCAATAATGACCTTCAGATAATTAAAAATGACCCTTTTCCATTCATTGCTAGGCCAATCAGTAGTAATTCTTCTTCTCTTGCTACTCTCCAAAATTTCAACATTGTAACTCACTCAAGACTATCTATAGCTCAGAAGTGTTTGTTTTCCAAGCAGTGTTCAAAAAAAAGCAGGAAAAAAACATACGAGAGAGAGAGAGAGAGACAGAGAAAGAATGAGATTTATAATAGCCTCCTAGACTGAATCTAGAGAGTGAAACTACAGTCATGCCCACCTGATTGATTGCAGCTCAACAAAAAGCTGGTGGAAATGTTTTCTTAAATTGATTTATTTGAAGAATTGTGGTGTGTCATTAAACCACTCTGTAGTCTGTTTTGTACAGGATTTTGGACTGTGACTGTCTTCAACAAGGCTCTATGTATGTTTCTCTATTAGACAAAGTGCAGAGCATGTTTTCAGTCCTCAAAGACTTAAAACTGGAAGTTTTTTAGCCCTTCAGTTCTGACATCAAGATTTTTCATCTAACATCCACTCCTGATAAGGATGTCTATATAAATGATAAATTTGGCTTAAGAGCCCAAGAAACAAGTGAAAATAACCACTTTTCATAGGTCTTCATTTTGGTCAAACTATCAGAGGCTGTGGTATTTTAATAACTGAATGACATTTAGAGCACAAGTTTACTTTTGCAGTGATATATGATTGTGCAATATCTTCTCAGCTGAACCACAGTAGCCTAATGGCTTCAGAACCCTTATGAAAAATCTGTCTGCGAGTGTTTCTACAATGTCTGTTGAACATCAGGCTGTGAAGCTTTTAAAAAACATTTTTATTCCCTAGGTGGAGAAAAAGAAGAAAAAAGGTTAACAGTTATGCCCAGAAAGATTTGTGTCAACTGAAAGAATAAAGAAAGAAAAAGTACAGCTTTTTCATAAGTGAGTACATTTTGAAATGCATTTTTAAATTCACTTTGGTAAATCTATGCCTTTTATTAAGTAACGTTGCAGAGCGAAACTGAATTTATTTTACTTAATCTCTATTGGTTTATGGCCAGGGGGGTTGGGGAGTGGGGTGTTTTTCTTTCCTCCCCATTCTGTTATTCACTTTCACTCTTGCTTGTCACAGGGTGTCAGAATCCATTCTGATGACCTGTTTCCAGATGGTCCTCTGCTTGGCAGATTTGATATGCCACGTCACATAACAAGCTCATAAAACTGAAGTGGCATTCATTCCATACAATGCTTTGATTATCAGCATACATACAGGGAATGGTACAGCATCTCACTGCCAAGCACTTAGGGCCCACTGGTTCCATCATCCAAGCTGAGCACAGCACAGTTTAACATTTTCCGTCTTCTGGTCACACTTGTATCTGCTTGGGGTTTTTTTTGAGTCTAAGAACAATCGTGCAAAAAAATGCTTGATAGAGGGGATAAAAAAAAAAAAAAAAGAAATATAATCAAAAGAAATACCACTTTAAACAATATGCTACTTAAAACATGAAAACTGAGAAATTTCAAATGTTATTTCAAGTTTGTTTTTCTTTTAATCTTTATTGTGTGGTCTGTTTATATCTACATACTCCAGTTTGGGCAGAACAGTACTATGCAAACTTTGGTAGACAACAGAGCTACTTTCTAAAGAACTTATTATTTTTTCCATTTGTAATTTGAATTAATATTTCAACAAACAGTATCAGTAAGACAGTTCATTTTGTTGACTTTAGTTAAGTACTATAAGCAGTGGGGTGACTACTGCAGCCTGGAATTGCTTAAGTAGTATAATTCACTACAGACACTTTTAAAAAATGTAAACCCATTTTTTATATAGAAGTTACATTCTGAATTACATTCTGCTGCTGGAACAACAGCAGGTTTACTCTTTTGTAGATTTAACACAGTCAATGCTATCTTTACTGGCCTTGTCAAAGCAAATAAGAATTAAAACAACAATGAAGAGCTGGCTTTCTCACTAAGGATAATACATACATAAGTTTTAATATATCTGAGCTGTTGCTTTCCACCGCACCCCCCACCTTTGCCTGTGTGTGTGTTTTATAGATCTGACTTGCAAAGCAAGAAGTTTAAAAGACATAAGAATGTCCCTTTCAAGAAACACAGATTAGTAGCCCTAAAAACCTGAATATCTGCCTGCTTCTCTTTCCACCTACTTCTTTAGGCCATGAGCAATAGCTCTAAAAATAACATCTCCGTTTAGTGGCTTTTTAGTGTTTTTGTCATTTTACCTTGGAAACAGACATAAATGCCTAATCTGAGGAGATGGCCTACAGTTCCCCTGGAATCCACAAAGAAAGAGTTCTCTTGAATATTATTCAGTGCCTAGAAGGTCACCCACATCTTTCTGTCTGTGCTCTGTGCACAGCCACTGGGCTTCTAATGCACACATTCCAATAAAATGCCTAAAGTTAGAGGCAATAATTCCAAGACATGGGTTGTGGTAGTTTAAGCAAAATTCTATTCTTCTTAATCCTATCCTTAAGCCGAAGAGAGAAAAAACATTCACTGTCATTTAAATTATGCCAGGTTCGTGTTCATGAAACTAAGAAGACATAATATTTATTTACTTATTTATTCTATCTATTTTAAGGGGAACTTACAGGGGACGACTTCTGTGGTCAAAACTACTTAGTTGAGAATTAGGTAGAATATGCAAGAGAGAAATTTAGATTCTCAGATTCCTGCTTATTATGAATATTTTTATACTCACTTTTCTAATTCCAAGTTCTAAATTAATTTGTTTTCTCATCTATGAAAATATGAAGGTTACTTTTATTGAGACCAACCATAGTAATTCAAAATAGAAAAAGTCATAATATTATGGATACTCAATCCCTTTTTAAGCAGAGGAATCCAAAACCATTACTCATACATTGTTAATTATTTTATTTACGTTATTAGTGTTGTTATGATGACTGTTTCTTTCTCCTTTAACACCTCTTGCTGTAGTACTCAAAATACAGCATTTATAGGAACATATCCACCAGTCATTGCTTCTATACCTCAATAAGCAGTTTTCTGTATCAAGGAGATTCTCACAGAGCCACAGCAAAACAACTTACAAATAAGCACTATATTTTGCCCAGGTGTAATAATGGGTGGGACAATAAGAAAAAAGTAGGCTCTTTAATAAGACTGAGAAATAATATTGAGCAAGAAGTCAAATATTGGACTAAATCTTTGAGTTTCCAGTTAAATATAAACTCTTTTGAGATCACAGGAGAAATTTATACTTCAGTTATTGCACTGAATGGGGCAAAAGAGCTTTATTTGCTTAAAGTGGAGGGTCTGTGGGTTTTCATTTAAAAATTAAGAATGGGTAGAGCATGATCTCTATACAAGATCAACACTTCATCCTAACACCTGTGTTGCTGTTATTTGAATTAATTTAATGCCAAACTTCTGAAATTTATGTTGAGGCAACAAATTACATAATAAATTACTGTAATTAATAATTAACTACCTATTTCACCTCCTCTTACTTAATTGGATGAACTGAAAAAAACATGTATTTGTTACATGAACTAAAAAGAAAAATAAAACAATGCTTAGCTAGCATTGCCATCTGTGTCCATCAATTTTAAGGCAATCCAGTCTTTTCCCTAAAAGTCTCCATTTGTGGAAAATAGAAGGCAATTTGATGGTAGCTCAGTTATAAGGACAGTAAGAGCTGTGGCCTTGGCTTGAGTCCTTAGGTTCTTATTAGGAAGAAATACCTACAGCCATGACTTACTTTATTTCTGTCTGCATCAGCTCTCACTTAAAAATTTGGCTGTGTAAAAAAACTTAAACATCTTTATACCAGTCAAGCACTATAGTATGTGTGCCACTACTGATCCATCTCTAGATCGTTCTGAGTGCCAATAGCTTTTTCTAAGCTGGATTTGGGATCAAGAGACATTCTAGGAATATTTTAATGAACAATTAACACAATTATTCCTCTTTGCTCATCCATAAATTCTTATGTTAAAAATGAATGTTTAGGCTGACTGATACTCTTTGCTCCCTCTGTTGATAATTCCAAATGCAAGAAATACCTGTGGTTATTAATAAACCATTATGCACTGGGAATTTTCCCTTCTCCCTATCTTTTTCTTCTCATTTCCTACAAAAACCATTTAGAAATAATTATGGTTGCTCCCATAATTGTTTCAAATAACACCCCACTTTATCAACTGTGTGTATAAGAGGAATCTTTTGTCCCTGCCAAAGATAACCATCAGCAAAATAAAAGGCTTAAGCAGGTCTACAGTAGTTTATTTAGCTGTTCGTAGGCAGGCAGCCATGATTTAACTCTGGCTCATTATAGTTCCCACTTGACATTACCTGTCTTTAGTATACCCCTTGTCTTGCATCAGTAATGACTGTCTTCAGGTGCCTCAGGCTTTTCTTAGACTGCTTTCAACTCCATTTTTTTTCACTTCATTTTTATTTCTCTCTCTTCTAAATTTTTCATGGCGTTGAAATTACGTGTTGACTGGAATTACATGACTTCAGCGCTTTTAGTCTGCTTTACCTGGAAAGACTTTGTGAGTGTATACAACTACTTTATTTCATTATAAATTATAATGTAGTGTCAGATATACCTGTCAACACAACAGTTTTTATTAACTTCACAAAAAGAAAAAAAAAATGCAGTAAGATCTAAGGCCCTGTATATAGTGAGTGACTTCTAGAAACGGAACTAGAAATGTGAAAGCCAAATACCTAAAGATAAATTACATAAAAATACTTCCATGTTTGTCATACCTATCCAAGGAATAATAAAATGCAATTGTGTCAAGAGGCAACTGGAAATATTTGAAAACTACATCCAACATTTTTTTTCCATAAAACTAGTGTGTATCTATATAAACACATATAAAAAAGCTGTGTATATAATAAAAAGAAATAGTTCAAAGACAGAGAATGTATAGACTCATACATATGAAGTCTACTGCTTATAAAAAGCCCATTCTAGCAACAGCGACTTTAACCAAGTCTTACAATTGAACTGCTGGGACACAATCATCACTGGATGACAGTCTATTTTATGTATTGTCAGATATCCTTTTGATCTTTTAAATCTGTGGAGAGTATCTTTTTTGTTTTGCTCAGTACATGTGGAAAACGCTTCAGATTTTGAAGTGATGAAGTCTTTGTCTGATTATTATTGCTATTAGCTAATATTATGGAAAAAATAAAAATATATAGCAAGACATTGTCATGTCTGTTCTACACATTGTATTTCTTTGTCATTAAAATATATCCCTTGCCTTAAAAGGTTTTGAACTAAAATTGTAAAATTAGGTGGATACAAGAAACAGATGATGAGAGCACAAGGTAACAGCGTGACAATTATGAGGAGCTTAAGAAGCAGAGATCAGAAAACTCCAGCTGCCTAGACAGTTATACATGTGTTCTTTCCTTATGTTTCTTTATCTGATTTTTAATTAAAAATAAGTGGCCTGATTTTTAAAAATCTTGAACACTCAAAACTTCCACTGGTTTCACAGGTGTCAGCACATTAGAAAATTAGGCCAGAAGTATTTTTATTTTTGGAAATTTCTTAAAATTTATCCCTCAAATGTGAGTGACTAAGGAAAAACCTTGACAACTGCAACTTAATGGAGTGAAATAAGATAGGCTTCAAAAAGCATGATAATTTCAGTATGTTACACCTTTCTTTTGTATCAGACCTCTGTTTGTTTCCCGGTGTTGCGTCTCTTGCCTGATACCTTTCTCACTAAATTTTGTTGAGGAAAAGTTCTAATAATCCTCAGTAAAGTTAATATTGTCCTTGTCAGGGCAGTGTGGTGCTAGGCTTGGAAATTTACTTCCAATTTGGGAATTTCAAGTAAGTATCAGGTAAACAACTTTGAAATATCTATAATAAGCTTAGAATTCTTTTCTTGTTTATAGCACATTTCTTTAATAAGAAGATATACAGGGGATCCCAACGATTACTATGGTCCATGCTTACTTTTATTGGTTGGAATTAAGTCTAACAAGAATTAAGAATACCAGGCTTTGGACAGAAGCTATGTGAAATATTGATATATTTTTATTATTCTAATTTATTTTTTAGGAAGCAATTTTATAAGGTGTTAGAACCCATTGTCATTTAACTGCAGAGAAAACTACTACACTAGTCATAAAAACAGATATTCAAAGAGATCTGTGAAGACGGATTAAAATAAAGTACTTGTACTCTGGTTATAGATGCACCTGATGCTTTTTGTTTGAACTGAAATTACTTGTCTGTCTTCACAAAAAGATTAAGTTAATGCAGCATTTCCTAGCTGCTTATAAGGTTCTTGCATACCTTCAGTATGCACTTACAGTTTCCAACAGTGTGGTTGGATGCTCCTCACCCCTCCCCCCTCCTGGCACGTGGTCACCAGGGTCCCCTAGATGTTGCAGGGAAGACCACACGCTGGGGAGGCAGGTAGCAAAGAGAGTTTATTCCCAGAGGTCTGGGTATTTATAGGGTTCCCAAGGGGAAGTGATGTCACATCCTGGACCTTGAGGGACAGAGGGTAGGGAAAGGGTTAACAAAAGAGGCAAGGGACAGGGGGGACAAGGGACAGGGGAGACATTCTCGTAAAACTGGTTTGGTCAGCTCCTTGCATAGTAAT
>JAWWTY010000106.1:87813583-87848872 GCA_035222235.1 Margarornis squamiger | reverse complement strand
AGTGGCAGAACAGCACATCCTTCATTTTACAAGGAAATAAACCTATGAGACTTTAGAACATTATGGTGAAGCTTTCTCTATCTTCTTAGGCTCACTGCAACAACAGTTCATATCAGTTCTGGTTTCTTCTAACAAATATCTTCAGAGATGTTCAGGCAATTCCATCATAAAATCTTCAAAAAATGACCGATATTGTGATTTTTCATGTTTTACACTTCAGACCTTGGGACTATCTGGATTTCCTGTTGGACTGTTTCATAGTTTCATTTCAGTATTACTTTGTGTCCTGGTGTCAACCAAGGAGAGGGTTAGTTTTTTCCAGTGCCCAAGAATGGGTTGTGGCTGAGGAGACATGGCCAAGACCATCGGGACAACTAAATTGAGAAGTACCATTCCTAAACCATGACATTTTTTCAGGTAAAGGGGAAGAGCTATCTTTGTAACAGATTAATTTGGTTTACTCCTTTCCGTTTTCTACTGTTTTGTACTCAGGTGTGCATAATTTCTGGAGCCTCCATTTCTTAACGGACTTTGGTATTGACACTCATAGTGCTAATACACTTCACTCATATCACACTGTGATAATATGATAATATGAGTGATCACAGTTTAGTGATCACAGATTTTTAGGCTAGGATGCCCCAGTATCAATACAGGCTGAACAGATATAGAACAGCCCCACCAAGAAGGACTTGGGGGTGCTGGCTGACTTGCAGACCAGAAAGCCAGTTATATCCCGGACTGCAGCAAATGGCCAGCAGGGGGAGGAAGGTGATTCTGTCACTCTACTCTGCTCTGGTGAGACCCCACCTGGAGTATTGTATCCAGCTCTGGGGTTCCCAGCACAGGAAGGACAATGAAGTGCTGAAGTGAGTCCAGAGGAGGGCCACCAAGATGATTTGAGGGATGGAGCAGCTCTCCTATTGAACTGGATTTGTTCATCCTGGAAAAGAGGAGGCCTCAGGGTGACCTAATTGTGATCAAAGTACCTGAAGGGAGCCTTCAAGAAAGGTGTGGTGTAGGCTGTGCTCCAGGGCTGCCTTTGACTGACAGCTTCTCTGACATTGCTCAATGAGGCTCATGTCCATGTGGGACAGGGACCTCACCTCAACTCCTTGAAAAATGACTATTTCCTCACCCCTTTCCTCTGCCAGAACTTGAGTTGGTCTGAGCCAATAATTAATATAAAAATCCAGTGCCTCACAGCCCCATCTCTGGAAGTGTTGAAGGCCATGTTAAATGGGACTTGGAGCAACCGGTTCTAATGAAAGAGTCTGCAGGGGATGCAGATGATCTTTATTGTCCCCCTCAACACAGGCTATTCCATAATTCAATGTTTCTATGCCTTGCAAGCTTCAAGTTGCTCATCTTGAAGCAACTCATCTGATGGTCTGTGTCACGTTAAAAAGAAAGAAAGGTAAAGGAAGGCAGAAATGCAAAGATTTCTTATCCCACCCCTACTTGTATTAATATATTATTAGCTATAAGCGTCCTCTGAATATCAAAGCCTTTTTGCACCCAACACAGTCCGTCTGTGTCCCACCTAACAGGGACCCTTCACTAAGACAGATTCACTGGTTGAACAGGAACTGTGATACTCCAATGAGAACTACACTTAACAGCAAGAGAGACCCTCTTCCATCAGGTTCTCTAAACCGTTTTATCACTGCCAGCACCAGCAACAAACTGGACTAAACTCTAGCAGTTCCCAAAATGTTTTTTATTAATACAAGGGTGTGACAATTATTGTGGGTTTTGTGTTGTCAGTGATAATGTTAGCTGCATGATTACGTTTAATGGATAACACAAAAGACCCTAAAGTAGCCAGCACAAAACATACTCTACAGACACAAAAAGACTCCAAAAACTCTATAGACAGCATAACCTAAGTTTCAATACAGCATTACACAACATCTTCCCTCACCAATACTTAAATAACAACAGAAAACTAACCAGAAGCACAACAACCTAAAACAACAATCTAAACCTGTTTGGTAACCCATAGTGCAGAGAAGAATCACACACAACACTCTCTGTGAAACAAAGATAACTGCTTCCCACTAACAAACATGTTAAAAGGAATTACACACTTTAAAGGAACACCCAATGTAAAGTCCCAATGTGTTACGAGATGTAAGGCAAGGTATAATGTTTATGAAATACAGATGTTAGCCAGGAAAAATAGTGAGTAAGGGTAGCTATGGGGTAAAGATGGAAAGGTATAAGTCATAAAGTAATAGGAAGGAAAAAGAGAAAATAGAGTAAAAGACTGCCCACCTCTTCATTGTCCAAGGCGTGGGAGGAAACAGGGCAGCTCGACAGTTACCCCTACATAGATGGGGGTTCTTTTCCCCCTTTTTTGCTTATGACCAATCTCTTTTTATACTTTTTTCCTCTTAGGTAGTTTGAGTGGCTATAGGCAATAATAGTTCCTGGGGTGATAGACAGATGACATAGGCTTAAGGGCTGGCTTCCTGTGCTTCCATAAGATGTAGCAAAGAAAGGCCATGTTATCTCCATAACGCTCCATTCTTCAGTGATCTTATCAATCTGGCTTGAGCACTTTAAGGAAACTCCTGGATCCTCTTTGTCTTCTGACAATGGTTTCTGAGAGCACCCTTCCAGGGGTGTTTCCCTTAACCCATCAGGAGCTTGTCAGGGCTATCACCCCACAGTCTGCATTCTGAACAAAGGTCCTCAAGGATTCTCCATATACATTTTTTTAATTAGTAGAATTCACTGAATGCTATCAATCAGTGTTTCTGAATACTCATGCAATTAAAACAAATAAATTAATTTCAGCTGCATTTGACTGCCTTTCATGTTCACTTTCTCCAAAGTGTCTATTCATCAGCTAATTTTTGCTTGGGGAAGAGCAGATAACCTGTTTAAAACTAGAAAGAGATGTATATTTACATTTCAGCATCATGCCATGCATTTTTTATGTTTTCATGTGCATTGATTATAAAGTATTTATTTTGCCTAATTTCAGATACATAACTGTTAATTAAGTATTTTAAATAAATAATAATTGTTGTTTATTGTCTTGGGAAATGCAAGTGTCTTGTTTCTTTGATATTTGTAATTAAGAAAGGAGCAGGTATTTCCCAGAACTGAAGATGACAAGCACAAATTTCTGACTACAAAGTCTAATTTTGTGATGTTATTCAAAGATATAAATATGATTATGTTTAATATGAATTCTCTTGGTCTAATGGGAAATATGTTTTGCAAAGAATTTTTATCATTGACTTAAAAATCCATTGAACTCAGGCAAAAGAACAAAACTTTGCCTTTAATTATCATCCAACTTTTTACATTGTTCTCTATTCAGTTATTGCACATCATAATATGCCAGTTCTCATTATACACTTGAATTTTTCTTTTTTCATCTTAACTCCAGACAGGATATGTTGAAAGGTCATGTAAACCAGCTGATCAGCATTACCAAAGGCCAATTTAATTCCTTTTACAGGCAAAGGGACTTAGAAGAGGATGGTATTTAAAGCAAAAATTTGTGGTTGTCCGTCCATCCAAAATGAGCATCGACTGCTTTCCAATCAAAAAATACAGAAGCCTAAACCACAATTTAAAGAATCTATGCATAACACATTATATAGCGCTTTGAACAAAATATCAGAAAACTAGATAAATTTACAGACATATTGATGGAATTTATATTTCTGTGTCATGACTCTTTTGAAAATAGGAATACAAGGGTCAGAAAGTTTATTTTGACTCATAAATCTTGTAGAATGACTTAATACTGGAGTGTCAGAGGCAGGTGGTGCATTCATGACATTACTATAGAATTAATACTGGTTTTGCTGAATAAGAACTATTTAGATACTTTGGTTTTCTTTGCCTCTTAATCCCTGCTCTTTCTGAAGAATGAAATGCAGACTAAAAAAGGTGGAACTACTGATGGATACTGGAGTGCCTTGTACTTTGGCCATATTCTTAAAGCAAAATGTTAAATTAGTTTAGTTAAAATGAAAAAACAACAACCAACCAAACAAAAACCCCACAAACAACCAAACAAAAAAAGCAAACAAAAAGAAAATCATAGAATCATAGAACATGATGATGTGCTATGGGAAGGAACCCACAAGGATCACCCAGTCCAGCTCCTGTGCCTGCACAGGACCATCACCAACAGTCACATGTGCCTGAGAGTATTATCCAAACAATTCTTGAACTCTGTCAGGCTTGGTGCCGTGACCACTTCCCTGGGCAGCCTGTTCCACCCACCACCCAACCACTCTCTGGGCAAAGAACCTTTCTCTAATATCTAACATAAACCTTCCCCTGACATAACTTCATGCAGTTCCCTCAGGTCCTATCATTGGTCACCAGAGAGAGGAGATCCCCTCTGCTTCCCCTCATAAGAAAGCTGTAGACCATGATAAGGTCTCCTCTCAATCTCCTCCTCTTTAGGTTGAACAAGCCGAGTGACCTCAGCTGCTCCTTGTATAATTTCCCCCCTAGGCCCTTCATTATCTTCATTGCCCTTTGTGCATGCTTTCTAACAGCTATATATCCTTCTTATATTATGGTGCCCAAAACTGCACACAGGACTTTTGGCCATAGATGCAATACCCCAAAAACAATGGGACTGCTCACATTTACAACTGATGTGTATAATTAATTCTCTATGTCAGCGACTTACAGTCAAGCTGGGTGATTAAAATAATGATCTTCACTGACCATGGTTTCTCTAAATGTATAACTCCAGTGGATATGACTGTCAGAACTCATTCTAAGCAGGTTTATCGAGTTAAGCTTTAAATATGCATTCTAATAGAATACATTTTTTTTCAAACATAACTGCATTTCAACTCATATAACAGATGTTTAGATTTATCTCTAAAACAAAGTTCAGGAAAAGTACTTAAACTGGCAGAAACTTGGACGTTATGGGCCCATAGCAAAAATTATTCCATGCAAAAATAAGATATTTCTAAAGATCCAGACTATGCATAACATATGTCAGATATCTTCATTAACTAGTTTCACATAGAATTTATTTCAGACAGATATTGAATTTAAATAGATGGCAATGTGTATTTTCAAATCCACTGTTACTTTTTTTCAGGAAAACTATGAGCAAAAGTTCCACCAGGCCACATTCCTAAAATTGTTTGCACTGAACTGAGTAATTTCAAAATAAATAAATAAAGGACCATTAAGGAACTTTTTTTTTTTTCCCCTATCTCAAGCACCTTCGTAAACTGCTTGAAGCAGAAGTAGGATAAATTGTCACCATATGTCTTGCACTACCTGAAATTCTTCCTCTTTAAGTCTTAGTGTTTTTTTAGTGTTCCCCTCCTTTGATTTATCCCCCATTGTATTCTGTCATTCTTAAATATATTTTTTCCAATGTCATCTGCTCTATCACAGTTATACTAGTATGTCTTCTCACATTCATTCGCATGTATATTTCTTGAGTACTGTGTTAACAGAAAAAGACAAGCAGTAGATCTACTAAGTGCAGTAAGAGATTTATTAAATTCTCAACATAACACAGGACACCATAGGAATGAATGCAGTGATTTGCAGTCTTCACAGTACTTCTCTTTTATGCCACAGGTTTGCACAAGTCAATATATACTTGAATAAAAGTTAGACAATGCAGAAATTGTCTATTCTATGTATGTCTTTATTCTTATACTAAGAAGACAGTGACAAAGTTACTGAGCAGAACCTACAAGATGATGAGAGACAGAAAACAAAAAGGTAACACCTTGAACTGTCATAATTTGGATTAATATATGGATGCAAAAAAATGCGATACAGAATCCAAAATACTCTGGAAACATATAAAGGGATCACTTTAGTATTAATTCTTCTGATTAGATTTTTTCCCAGTTTTCTGTTTCATTGGATGGAATTGTCACCGTTCTGGTGTTTTGTCTCATTACTGTCACCATTAATATCCATATCGCTTTCTCAAGAAGAATAATTCTCATTGCTACCATTTAAATCAATGCAGGACTTCCCGAATACACTTGAGTGGTGTGTATGTCATCAACAATAGATGCCTTTGGACTTCTGTCCTCTATCTTTAACTATGAGAATCAGAATAATATTAAAAATGACATGGTGATTTATTAATGTTGCTCGATTAACTTTGTCCCATCAAACTTATGACAACTGGAAAATGCTTCAGCTTTGATGGAAATAATGATGAATCATTATGAGGTGGAAGGGATCCAATAAATGTGGTACTGTGAGTTTGTATTGATTTTCTTACATTTACTGGCTTGTGTTGCTCTACTTACTAATTTCTGTACTTTGGTCTGTGCCAGTTTTCTACATTTTTATTTCTTTCCACCTTCTTATTCTGCCCAGAAAAGATTTTTGTGAACCAGTATCCTTAGATAATTCAATACCATTAGATAATTTAGTAGCATTCAGATTCCTGCAGTAATTAGGGTTCCTGATTCTTTGTAGGTTTTTCTGTCACATCTCTTATTACTTAAACTCTGTTCTTATTTCTCTGTAAGGCCTACAGCTAGAAAGTGTGATATTTGGCAACAAATACCATAGCCTTATTTCACAGTAGACAATAATAGTAATCTGACCAGCACAATCAAGAAATGATCAGATATTTTATGCATTCAGACTTAGGATGGTATTTAAAAAACAAACAAACTAACAAAACTGATCCTAGTCACTGATAAAATTCATGTGGGTCTTTTTACTAAAAGTTTTCCTGGGAGGTGGTCACACTTCTGCTCCAGAAGTGTGTAAAGGAAAAGATAAAATATTTTAACCTCCTGATACTTTTTATGATTATTTACCTTTTTATGTTTTTAATGCACTTGTGTTGCAGAACCTATTTGCCTGAAAAAGTACAGCTAGTAAACAATGTCCACACTGTATTCTGTATGTACTAAACAATAAGAGTATATAAGTTAAACATATATGTGAAATAACTTGTTAATTTTTTGCTGGTTTTGTTTGTATATTTTCTTATTTTTCTGCAGCAAAATTTCTTGTAATATTATTGTTATAAGCTAGCAAATTTTTAGAATCCATGTTGATGATGTTTGGTTGATATCACAAGCAGACGAGCCTCACCTCACTACATAGTCTGCGTGTATATGTATTTCTGGTGAGAACTCAGGTTTTAGATTTATACAGACAAATTAAAGTGTCTAGGTATCAATGCTTATATAGAGCCTAGTCATACACCCTGAGATTAGCTCCGTTGGTAGAGCATTGTCCTAATAACACAAAGGTTTGTGAGCTCAATCCCTGTACAAGCCATTCACTTAAGAGTTGGACTCCAGGATCCATATGGGTCCCTCCCACCCCAGAATATTCTGTGGAATTCTATGCTATGTATCAGGACATCTCTTACTGTTGGTGGGTCTCAGTGGAGTTGCCTGCATGTAAGTATTCAGTGCAATTATAGATGCCTTTTTTAATCAAAGATATACACATAGGATAGTGTGATAAAATGAAAGACCTGTGTCTTTCCATAGTCGCAGCTGGAGGCTAAGCTGGGTACTCTGGCAATTTAAGTGTGAACAGCTGCATACAGCACAGGAGTCCTAGTCAGCACAATCAGCAAGTCAACAAGTCTGAAAATTTATTCTACTGTGTAGCCTGTAGATGCTTGGTCCAATTGCTCATGCAGTGATGTCTAATGAGCTGTCCTAGACTGCTTGAGGTATCCCATAGGACAGTCAGATATGACACAGGGCCTGTGAGAGACTCATGCCCTTCTAAGGATCTACAAAAGCCAGACAACATGCCTAAAGAACCACAACAGTTACTGACACCTACACATGGGCAAATGAATCCCTGTGTTCTTGAGACTCAGCTGAAATACTGTCTAGACTCCACTGAGTGTATTGACTAGATCTCTCTTGTCTATGGCAGTATGTTAGATTCCTATGCTTCTGTAAGCCTTAACACAGAATTTAAACCTTGTTTAAGCATATCAGATATCATCCTAGTAACATTTTAACCTGCTTAGGTTATTTTAGTAGTCTAGATACATATTAAATTCTTGAAAATTTAGGAAAAAATAAGTAGTTGACTGAAAGATCCTGGTATTTAAATTCTGAAGAAAATACTTTTGTGTGCTTTCAAATTTGACATCACAGCATCCTCAAAGTAAAACACAAATCCATAAGAAACTGAGCTTTACTGGTTCTGCTACTCATGGTCCTACACACTTTCTGCGTGGTTCTGGAAGCACCTAGTTCTGTGTTACTTCTGTGTCTGCTTTGCCCTCACTTCTGTAATGCTAGCTTCTGTAGCACACCATATAATGAATGGCCTCCTCAAGGCTTGGTGCCTTATTTGCAAAATGTTTGCAACTGTTGAAACTTCTTTGGAATTCTATGGCTTCCATGATAACAGTCTTATTTTAAGTACAACAAGAGCAGAATAAAGAATAAAAACAGCGTGGTGCTTTAATACTCCTTGTGTTTTTTGAAGTGTCCATTCAATATGATGAAATCTTGCACAACATTTAATATATCAAGATGTGTGTTTTATTGAATCATAGAGCTAAAATATTTTACATAATTTTCCTGTAAAAAAGATATTCAAGTATTTGCTTTTCCATTGTCTCATTTTCTTTTCAGATTACAAACTTCCATTAGCTGGTTTTGCCATTTCACAGTAAATTAATATGTGGATATTGAAAATCCTAATCAACCCAATAAAACACTAAGGCTTTTGAGTTATGTCTGACATTAATGCATACTGTAAGGTACATCTAAATGTTCTAAACTGTGTATTGTCAGTGAACAATTGTTTTCATAGATCTCGTTACAGTAATTGTTAGAGTGATTCTCTCCAGTGCTGTTATAAAAGGTCAGTTTCTTTTTCCCACCATGATGACAGTCTTTCTTTTTTTTATGACCTAGCTTTTTTCCCCTGGTTTCACACATAATGTCAGCTCCTTTCAAAACTGGGTGATAATCAGTGAAGTAATTCCATAGTCAGAACATACTAAAAAACCTTTTCTATTGGTTTGAATTGTCTACTAATACAAGATTATTTTCAAATTTCTATAATTTCTTCTGAACCTCCAATTTTTACAGGTGAAAAGAATTAAATATGGTTGTTATTTACTGTTGAAAAATAGCTCCTGGGCATACCAAGAAGACACATTTATTAAACTTTAGCTTCTGCTTGAATAGTTATAATAAATCAGTATGGAACTGAAATAATTCCATTGACATTTGATTATCCTAAAAATCACCCACTCATTCTAAATCTCAATGGAAAAATTATGTTTTCACTTTAAATTGTCATTATACAACTAGATGTACAAGAAATAATTGCACTGGCTCATCAATTATTCTGACAATAAAGTAACACCGTAGTGACTTTTTGTTGAAGGGGGGGTCATTATAATAATAGCAAGAGAAAGTAGTTTTTGAATTGACATGTGAGCACTATCACTTCAAGAGCTTTATTCTGAGACAGCCTTTTTACTTCCCTGTGTGTTTCATGCTTTAGTATCATTAGGACATAAGAAACTGAATACTAAAGGTTACTGTGTAAAGTATGGTTGAGTATGATTTAGAGTAAAAGAAAGGAAACCACTCAGCGTAAAACTCTTTACTTACTTGGTATGTGATGCTTCTTGCCCAAAACATACCTGTGTTCATGGTGACTGACTATTGGAAAGAAAAACAATTCTGAAGTAGTTAATGTATTCTTCAAGATGGGAGGTGGTAGTTTGGGGTGTCATTTCTTTTCAGTGTTTTACCACAGGTCTTTTCTGTCAATTGGAAATAAAAGAAAAAACATATGCCTTTTCGGGGGATAAGCCATATACTGTTCTCAGCTCATTATAGTGCTCATCCTGCTTATTTTTGCAGCAGAGATGTCAAACTGTGCAGATATTTTTACCTCAGCAAATGCTTTTGGCTCCCTGGAAGAATTCTCAAGTATCTGGGCTGGCAGCTTTGGTGTTGTCACTTGAATTGTCATGTAGATATGCTTCTGATTAGTTCCTCTTGCTTCTGTATTCACTTTGCTGTCATTTTTTTGTTGTTGTTGTTGTTGATATCATTTTTTTTGTTTTACTAAGACTTGTGCCCCTCCATTTTTTTGATGGGGGCTTCCTTGCAACTAACCGTTCATAAGATCCGTGTGTGAAGAGTTTATCTGAGCTTTTTAATAGTCTCATGGCAACAAAACACAGGTGAAAGGATCATTTGCTGAGAGTCAGGAATGCTGTCTTCCATTGTATAGTGAAATGCCTCTGTAGTCATGTACTGTGGACGAAAAACACATTTTGCTGTGAATAAAGGCTTAGATTTTTAAAATACATATTGTATTAGAATTCACATTTGAGACTGGATAAATAGTTTGATATGCTTCTGAAGTTCTCTGAATTAAAAAAAAAAAAAAAAGTAAATTAGAATGATCATTTGCATGCAAAGACTTAGATAATACTACAAGATGTAAATAATATAAGTTCCCTGGTATGGATGCATCAGTTAAGGGAAATTGTACTTATCTATGCAGTAGAGACATGACAAAGGAAAAAATGTAAGGGAAATATGGAAAACTGCAGATCTTTTCTTACTATGACTTATCTTACCATCACTTAGGTGCTTCATTATCTTCTCCAGATTTAATTCTTAAAGACGTAAATTATGTTGCTCTCTGCTTTAATGAATACATCTAATTGCAACTTACATTAGATTGTGGATTCACTAGATTGTTATTTACAGCTAAACTTGGTAACAGGAGCCAAATCAAATACAGGAGCAGAATGACGAAAAAATCTAAATAGGCGGTTCACCATCCTTTCAACATCTTCCTTCTTCTTTCAAGAAATCTCTTGATAATGGTTCAAATTGTGATGTCAAAATCTTTTAGAAGACAGAAAACCATGTTTAAAAGATGGAGCTGTTTAAACCTGTTGCTCAAAGTAATAAAGACAGAGAGGTAAAACAGACTTTTGTTCTTCTGCTAAAGCCCGTCTTTCCAGTTTTCTGTGGTATATATAAATAAAATTTTACTGCGACTGACAAACTGGTTAGTCAGTGAAAATTCTGTGGTAAATTCTGATATTTTGATATAAATCAGTATTTGGCTGAAGGGAAATGTCGGACACTATAGCTCATGAGAAAGGCAAATAATGGTAAGGTCTTCATAGGAGAATCACTGAAGAATATTTGAGAGGGGTTTAGCCAGCTGGTCCACAGGATTAGAGCAAAAGAAAAATGACATTTAAAAAAAAAAAAAAGAGAGAGAGAAAAAATTATAACCTCTTAGAGACTAAGTGAAGAGGTATAACAAGGATAGCAGAAATAAAAGGCTATGGAGGAATTAATATAAGGGATAAAGAGATTCTTACTATAGGTCACATATGGCTTACTTGGGAAAAAAAGAGTACTGTTTGACTGTGCTGTCCTAATGTAAGTTTAAAAATGTGTATTCCTCTTACAAAATGGAAGGATTGCTTGGTGCAAGGAAGAGATTGTAAAAAGGATTTGAAAATCTAATAAGGAAAAAAAAAAAAAAGACAGGGAATAGAGGACAGACTAAAAGACAACATTTAGCACGAGGTCCAAGACTAATGTTATGAGGAAAATCACAGAATCACAGGATGGATAAGTTTGGAAGGGACTACAGTGGGTTATCTGGTCCAGCCTTCCTTCTCAAGCAGGGTCATCCTAGAGCACATGGCATAGGATTGTGTCCAGGCAGTTCTTGAATATCTCCAGCAACAGAGGCTCCACAATGAGCCTAGGCAATCTGTTCCTGTGCTGGTCACCTGTGCTGTAAAGAAGTTCTTCCTCATATTGAGGTGGAACTTCCGGTGCATCAGTGTCTGCCTGTTGCCTCTTGTCCTATTGCTTGGCACCACCAAGAAGAGCCTGGATCCATTCTTTTGACACCCTCCCTTCAGATACTTATAGACATTGATGGGGTCCCCCCTCAGTCATCTCTTCCTGAGGCTGAGCAGGCCTAGCTCCCTCAGCCTTTTCTCATAAGAGAGATGCTCCAGTCCTTTGATCATCTTTGCAGCCCTCTGCTGGACTCACTCCAGGACCACATCTCTCTAGTACTGAGGAGTCCAGAACTAGACACAGTACTCCACGTGCTTCCTCACTAGGGCTGAGCAGAGGGGCAGCATTAATTCTTTCAGTATTGATGAGAAAGAAGTTTTTAGAAAGTGGGTCTTTTTGCCCATGCACAACACTTTTAAAATGCCTTTAAAAATTGGTAGCAAAAATTTGAAAAACCTATGCTGTCACTAAGCAAGTCAATGAATAAAAAAAATTACAGATACATTTCAGGAAGTGGAGAAAAAAAAAAAATAAGGTTGAGAGAACTAAAGCTTATTTGTTTGTTTGTTTTGTTTTTTTTTTCTTTTTTCTTAATGAATAGAAGATTTAGAAGTATCGTGATAGCATTAAGAAAAAAGTCTTTAAAAAAAATTCAGTTGTCAAAAATCTATACAAAGTATTTCAGTATTTTTTTCTTACCTTGTGAAGTGCAGTTGTATTTGGATTTGGTCTCCAGACTCTTTAATGAAATTATTCTCCAAAATTTTTCAAAATGACAAGAGCTTTTATGAGATAAGAAAGCAATTTCTCTTCAAAGTAGTGCGTAAGTATTTTCATGGGTAGAAAGCACTAAAGTTCTTATTAATGAAACAGAAAAAAAAATGTAACAAGAATCAAGGGCTGGAAACTGAAGCCAGACAAATTCAAATACAAAACAAAACACAGGTTATAAAAGTGATAATAATTAACAGCTAAAATAAACATCCAACAGAAGTAGGAAATTTTCCATCATTGAACATTTTTTAAAAATTATAATTGAGGGCCCAATTCAGACTGTGTGGGGAGGAAGAGTTTGAAAACAGAAGATTGCTGAGGAGATAGGGTTATTTTTAGTTGGTTTTGTTCAAAGTGACTCTGAGAAATGTTAAAGTGTGGGGTAAATTCACCTATTCTGTTTTCCTTTGGGTTGTTTTCTGTCTGTTGAAAGAAAAGGAATTCTCTCAAAGAAGATAACAGAATGTTGTTAAAGACTTAAAAGCATTCTTTCCCACAGACTTGGGGGGAAGGGAGATAAGAGAGCTTAGAATGTAAAAACACAGCCTGGGATGAATTTGAGAATGTCAGGCCTTTGATATGTAAGGAGAAGTCCAGACTGGGCTAGCCTTTTTGCCCCTGCTAAATTTGGATTTGGCAGTGTATGTATGTCCCTGCAACGATGGAATAAATCTATTCTTCACACTTCAGCTGGTAGTCATAGCTGTTTTGGCGTTACCTGAGTGTAGTCAATTCACACAGACTACTTCCCTTATATTTTAAGCCAGGGAAGACGTCTGCTTCATGCCATCATATCAGAACATTCAACAGATTGCTCTTTCTGTAAGGGGCAGATATGTTACAGATCTAGATATGATTTCATGGAGTTGACACAAGACTTCACATGCAATCCTCATAAACCAATGTGGTATTTAACATTCAACATGAATATGTAGCATGTTGCATGACTTAGTTAAAACAGTACTGATGTGAAAGGTTCATTTCACAATACTGAGAGGAACTACTTGGAGAAAATCAACAGAAATCATAGAAGTGCTTGTCAACATCTTGCCAAACTTCATGATACTCCATCCAGTTCAGATTCAGAAGACCAAAACCTGTCCTGAATATGGCCACTTAAATGGTCATTATTTGGTTGCTGAGGCCAAATCATCCTTCAGCATCCCTTAAACTACCTAAGGATTGCACTCCAAATCATTGTCAGCTACATATACATAGTATAGGAAGCCCCAGTAAAGAAGGGATGGTTAAATATTGCTTTTCTTTTTTGATAAATAATTGCTGCTTAAAAAACCCAAACTTAACCGTGTTGAAAAGTAGAGGTATTTAAATCACTGAAATGAGCCCCTTCAGCACCCAAAAGTATAAAAACTATTCAAAATCTACAAAGTAAACACTACCTTCAACAGAAGGGATAGCTCAGAGGCCCATGCCTGACGTGCAGCGTGCACTCTAATTTTTCAAACATAGCTTGTCTTTGTTCTTTCTATTGAACATGATTACTGCAGAGGACAAATAGAGAAAATGGCAAGACTATGGAAGTTAATGGGGGGGAAAAAAAGTACAAATGTGAAACAGAAGAAATAATCACAGCTTGCTGTCTCTGGTTCAGTTCTACCTTCAGGGACAGGTAGGCATGATATTAGAGGGAGTTTTAAGAGACGTAAAAAATAATTCATCAAGCTGCATTTTAGATCTGAGCAGGTTCTTTCTTTGGAATTGTGGAGGAAATGCGGGAACACGTTATCCTAAATCTCTAAACCTCTATGTAAATATTTCCTTAAATATATATCTTAGTAAAATAATAGGGTAAAAAAACCTGCATCTAACCAAACCATCAAACCCCAGCTATGAATAATACACTTCTCTTCAAGTATTCATATACTCCAACCCAGTCTATAACTAAAACAAAAAATAACAATTAGAACAATCAGAACAATATGTTTGAAATGGCAGAAACTATAAGCTTAAAAGCTCTAAAAAAGGGGGAAATCCTTTAGAGTTAATTTAAAAACCTCTGGATGCCAGGAGATATTGCCATCTCTTCTGTCTTACCATCTGGGGTCTATTATATCTCCCTTAAAGACTCCCCCTTCTGGCAGATTTGTAAAACAAGTACAGCAGAAAATGGAGGGCATGGTGCACTACAACCCACCTGGCACTAAGAGGAGAAAGCTTGTTAGAGTCTGCCAGGAGAAAAAGCCTAAAGAACACTTCTTTTCAGTGGATAGGTTTCTCAATCTATTCAAGTGACAGGAATAATCTTGTCCTTGGTAAAGGTCTTTAATCCCCTAAGTGGAGTTTATATTTTTTCTAAAGCTATCTGTGCCTATCCTTTTAATGTAACAATGGCCACAGTACCCTGTTCTCCCAGTGGTTAGAGTGCCTGTTTAAGATTCAGTGCACAAGAGCACAAGCCCCTCTTGTGTCTGAAGGGATTCAAACCCACTACCCTTTTTTCTCTAATGGAAATGCTGTAAATTGTCATAAAATTTGTTAGGCCAGTTTGATGAAGAAGCGATCTCAGTACTTACTGACAAACTCTTTTTGCAATGCAGAAAATACAAAGACAATATCATTGTTTAGTGGGACTGAAACTAGCACCTGGTGCAACATTTCAAGTGTCATTTCAACAGGTATACTATTAAAAAAATGGAGGATGTTGATATTCAAAGATTGGCTATATCTTTCTCATATCTTAATACAAATTACAAGCGCATGATTTATTATACTAAATAGCAATAATAGCATATTGGCTATCTTGCCTAAGGTTCTGACTAATTGTTAATAAAAAATATGCAGTGAACTAAAGTCTGCCAGTGTCTGAAGTGTAAGCAGTTGCTCAATCACTCTTGCATAATTAGAGTCCACTGAATTCTTAATCAATTCACCAAAATATGACTTAAAGAATAGCACACTTAAGCCTGGGGTAACATGTATTTGTATATTTTTCAGCTTCAGTACATGAATAACGGTAGTAGAGGACTGATCTAGCAGTTCCACACTATACTAAAATTGTCTTTAAAAGAGATCCATTTACAAAACAAATAAACAAAAGAAGAATTCTACTTTCTTTTGTACACACTCCTGTGAAAATATATAGCATGTTCTGACACTTTTGAAACCTTTGTTGTCATAAGTGGGTATCTAAGGTATTTTCTTTTAATCTACCTGTCTCCATAGATACTACAGGTAGCTAACCATACATAGGTCAACCATTAAAATTATGTTACAGATATAGGGAACAAAGATTAGAGGCAATAAAGAAGTTAAGGGACTTGAACATATATCATGTTAAGTGCTGGAAAGTCTGAAAGTTAGACATCCAGCTTAGGAAGTGAAATCCATAAACCTGAATTAAGTGCCTAACAGTGGTGTTCATCAGTACTTTCCTCTAGTGGAAAAACTTTCTGCTCCCTCCTCTCTCTCAGTTATTTATTCTTAGCCTACACAGCAATATGCAGTTTTCTCAGTCTGTTCTGATGCAGCTGTTCCGGGAATATTGTAAATGGGTTCACTGGATTTTTAAAAAAAAAAATCAAAAAAAAAAATCTTAACAACAGCAACAACAGTAAAGAGGGGTTTTTTTGTTTTTTTTTTGTTTTTTTTTTCCTAATCCAGGTCACTTCAGTGTTCTCATTTATAATATAGCCCCACAAACTTTACCTCTTCTGACAAGACAGGGAACTACAGTGTCAAGATGCATGGTATTTTTACTTTCTGACCTACCAGAGAAAATATGCTCCTGAACCCGCACCTAAGAATATGATTTAAAAGAGGCAGGTCTATGAAGGTGTGGTCCAGTAGTCATCTGTGTTATGCCATTTCATAATAATTTCATACTACATCTATTGCTGGATCACAAAGAACTGCAGATCATCTTGGAGCAGAGGACTGTATTTCTGTCTGGGTAATCAGAGCAGATGATGTGAATTTTATGCTGACTTCATGCTTTTAACCAAGGTTTATGCTTGCTGTAAGTCGGTAGATGACACCTGAAGCAGCATAAAAACAGAGTGGTACAGACAGGTGATATTTCATCCAGCATAAGATCAGCAAAGAAAAAAAGCTATTCCTTCAAAGGCTTGTAAACCTGCTTGGTAAAACAGTCATGTGGCTGAAGTCTTTTGATCCAGTAGTAGGTACTCTAAAACCATATTTATTATCTCATCTAAACATGACATGTAATGGCTTGAGTCAGCACTTAGCACAACCAGTCCAAAGTGTTAAGTAGGGATCTGGTGACTTTTCCACGCATAACAAGCTAAGCCCGACCTTTGTCTGTGAAGAACTTTCTTACTGTTTTCTATATAAAAATATACATTGATCGTATGCTGTCTCTCTCTTTGCTGATTAGCCTAGCTGTTAAATTATTTGATTAACAACTTGAAACTGTGTGCTCCACACTTACGCTGGCACTAAAGTACTAAAACTCTTCACCTGCCTGTTGCCTATGGCCCTAACCAAGATGCTACTGAAGATTTTGAGTGGATTATTTTCAAAGTGGGACAACTGGGTTACTAGAAATGATTCATTCAGCCAGAGAGAAAGGCAGATGAGATAACATGCATCCATAGCCTAAAGATTAAAAAGCTCTTAGGGGCCACTTGGGAGTTCTTGTTCTTGCTCCTAACAGACTTTCTGACTTTTAATCCAGTGCTTTTTTGGAAGCATAAAGCAGCATCTGAATTCCCATTTTTCCTTTTCTGCAGTGTGTAAACTGTTAGCATGCTGGTATTCTCTGTACAGGAACCAGGAACTCAAACTGTGCTTGTTCACTCCAAAAAAACTCAAAAAACCAAAACGCCTCCAGCCCCTCCCCACCCCACTAAGTAAATGATCAGACAAAAAAGTACAAAACATAAAGTAAACTAAACTAAACAAACAAACAGAAAAATTGCAACCTAACCCATTTTTTTTTAATTTTTATTTTTAATTAATGTGGCCTCTGAAGGACCAGTGATTTACCACAGGGCAACCAGAAACAAAAAAATATTTCCTCTTATTACAAAGACAATTGCTTTCCCAAATTGTATCCAGTGTTCCTCTGGACACAGTAAGGAAGGATACAATCCTACATACTTCTTTTTACTGCCTAATATCTTTCACCAAAGTACCCACTAGCAGAGATGATTTAGCTAGACCCAGAGGTGACTTCTTCCAGACCTCATGAGTGCTGTTCATATCTTGAATAGGGATGATCAGCAGCAATACATAGCGCTTATTTCTCAGGCAGATGATGCAAAGATAACCATTTCCTTCAAAAGGTGATTTATGACTGCTTAGAGTCACTATCTTAGGCAGCCCACCAAGGTATTTGTAATATGATATGAAAGTTCTTTATTGACAGGATAATAATACCTTTTTTCTACCCAAAATACTTACCTGGTCTCTACTACAGCAGTACATGGTTCTCACTCAGCCTCACAAAATGTTCACCTACCCAGTCTCTGGACCAAGGAAATACATTGAGCCCAGTTTACAGTTGAGGAATACATATTCATATCTGTTCCTACTCCACTGAAATCCATAGCCTTGAGTCAAGTACCTAAACTCCCTGTTGTGATAATTAGGTACTAGAGAATAAATTTAAATACTAATTTTTCATCTTGGACAGTAAACAGGAAGATATGCAGCAGGAGGACAGGTGTGGGGAAACCCTGCCTTCAGAACTCACAGAACAGCCAAGATGAAACTTTGTGTTAGATAGCTACTCCTGTTGTATTTGTGTGACACACCCCCATCGATGAAGCAAGCCCTGAGCCACTCCCAGCTTCCCCCCCATCCTCTTCCTCCCTCCTTTCCCTACCTGCCGGGCCCCACCCTAGCCACGCCTCTCCTTTTCCATAATTGTATTCTCCCCTCCCCTCTTTCCCCATATTTGCCGCATTCCGCCCATAACTCCTCCCAAACTCCTCCCAGTTCCTAGACCCCTTAAAGGCTTCAGGTGCTTTCAATAAATTAGTTCCAACTTCACTCCCTGACCTCGCTGTGGACTTGATCCTTTGTCCTCCCTCCGGAACACAGTAGACAGGTCAGACAAGTAATGCATATTTAGCTTTAGAATTAACATGAACCCAAATAACATGACATTCCTAATAAATTCACGTATTGGCAGAGAAAAAAAAAAAAAGAATGGAAGGAAACTAGTTTGCACATTTGGCATTTTTTTTCCGTGTAATAACTTTAGGAAGGGGTATTCACTACCTGAGAACATATGTGTAACACTATGGTAACTGCCTGTGTTAATACCCTACGGCTGTTCTAAACTGATTTACTAAATCACTTAATCCCCTTTAGCTAAACAAGAGAATATGAAATGGGTTGTGAGATGTAAGACACATGATCAGTTTAGGGCTGTACAGTATTCTTAAACCCTAGACATCCCTGTCAGATTTTCACAATGGCTATTTCTAGTCTTTTCAAGAAGACATACACATTTCTTTCTACTGTGGGTCACAGCCTGCCCTCCAAAGACAAAATGCTGCAACTGAGTCTAAAATACAATTTTGCAGTTAGTTTTTAGGACTGCAGTTAGAACTTTTTTGGTAGAAAGCATCCTAAAGAGGCAGAATTAGTGAAAAGAGATGTAAAATGTCTTGGCTGTTGTTGGGTGCAAGAAATAGCTCTGGTAAAAGAAACCTAATCCACAGTTGTTTACGTACATGGATGACTTACTAGTCACTTCTGAAGGAGCAATATCAAGCATGGGATGTATATTAGTGTTTCATATTCTTTTAAAATGCTTTCCAAAATTAAATACTTATGTTCCTTGTTTAATGATTTAATGATTAAATCATCTTGCAAGCAGCGTGTTCTGACAATATTTTTTCTAACAGAAAAGTATCCCATCAGGTTTTCCCCACATGCACAATGTTTAGGTTTTGTAAATTAAACAAACACACTAGGTAAAAATGGTATTTAATTTTCACAAATTCTCCTGTTAATTATTTGTTTAGTTTACAGTTTTTCAGTGACTAGATGGTAACTTAACCTTGTTGAAATAAAACTGTCAGACTGTGGTTCTTCTGACATCCACGCTCCAGATTTTTTTTTTTTTTTTTTTTTTTTTTAAGGAAACATTGAGAACTATACAAAGAGTACAGGTGACTTTCCTTTTATGAGAAAGATTCACTATTTCAGATGTAATACTATAACTTAGAGTCCCTGAATTCATCTACTAAAGCCAAGAAAAAGTAAAATCCATGTCATAAGGACTTCTTTATATTTGTGAATAATTTGGCTTCTACTGCCTTGCATCTCTTAGTCCCATGTTTAATTCTAAAGGATGCTATAGTTGTATTTTCTGTGTAATTCCCTAATTCTCAAATGCAATAGTCCAAATTTTTTCTTCAAGGTCTGTTATGAAACTTAGACAGCCTGTATGACACTCCATTTATAAGCTGGACATCAGAACACATTATTGTTCTCATATGTGTTTGAAATACAGAAGTAAATGCACTAGTTTTGGATTATAGTCTCAATATGACTTTTATGTGCCATGAGAAGAATGCTAAAATAACAGAATTTAGTATGTTTGTGATGTCAATAATTAGTGCTTATTATCATTATAGTTTCTTGATGTTAATTTTATTGATATATGCATTTATTGATTCCAATAAAAGTAAGTATAAGCTAAAGCAAAAATCTAAAAAACTGAAGATGACATCTAAAAGGCAAATAACAAAACCCACAGAATGTGAAATTTTTCTGGGCAAAAGTAAACTCCTGTGTTTGACATAGTTATTTGTAGTCAGTGAGAAGAAATTATTACTTTCATGCAATTTTCATCTTATAATTACGATAGATATGTGAAGTATATCAGGTGATTCAGCTGTTTACAGTGAGTCAAGGGTGGTTGGATCAGATGTAGATGTCATGACTGTAGACATTTAAATTTAGCTGATAAGAATCATATCCAAAATTAATTGAGAAAGAACCATATCTTCTACTATCTCCATTGTAAATGATATTATGTTCACATAGCAGGCTCTGAAAAGATTTGCTATTCACTTAGGGAGTGAAGGGAGAAAAATTAGTAAGGAAAACACAGGAGCACTACAGAGAAGATGGCACTGCGAAAATGTAATACCTGAAATTACTTTTCACCAGTTAAAAAAAATGTGGGCACTACTAAATACAGAATCAGCAAAAAATATTTACTTTGAGACATTTTCATTCTTTTCTAATCATGATGTTGATGCAATTAATGAATCAGTCAGCACTGCTGATGCTGATAAATCACCTCTTTGGCTAACAATCATCCTTTTAAGTGCCTGTGGGTTGCTGACTTGGCAGGATTCCAATGTAGAATAATGCTTGACAACTTTCATTGAAAAGTTCCAAGAAAGTTTGTGCATCTGAGGAATGTGAACATAGATTATTTTTTCTTGTTTGTCACAGAAATGTTTTCACAAAATTCTGAAAAAGAAATCCCCAAGCTGGAATTTCATTACCTAATCACAAAATCATACATTTACATTAGCAAGCTGAAAAAAAGCAGAAGACAGTAATGGGTTGAAGACTCATCAGATAGTTCCTCTAGATAGTTTCCAGAGTTTAAGCATTTCCCACCATTTGGATTTCATAGAGTCGAGCCACCTCCCATAAGCAGGTGCTTTTGACATTTCTTTCAAATGAAAACCAAACAGTATTTGCTGTTGAAGTAGAATGGTGGGTGAAGCTGAGACTTCCCCCACAAATCAGCTGAAGAGTAATGATCTGTTTTAGACCATGGAAATGCTGACTTAATATCTATCTTTATCTTATTAGATTCAAACCTAATAACTCAAAAGTATTTTAGCCACCAGCTTTGACTAGTGCACTTCTTTACACTTCCTTTGGAATTTATCTAAATCAGTTTCAAGGGGTGGTTTACTTTCTGGTGCTGACTTTAAGGGTTGCATACACATTTTACCTTATAAAAGTACTGATTCAATCTTATGTAATAAACTGGAACCCATTAGTCCTCAGATGAACATACTGAACAACCATTAGACTTGACAGTCCAGCTTATATACATCACCTCTGCTTTCAATGCACTCTTCTTGATCACATACAAAGGAGAACATATTTAGGCTTTTTTTAGTGTTGACTTAATAGTACTACCACCTTAGAATAAGACATTTGTAGATGTGGAACATGAAGATTTGAACTCCTATTCACATACATAAATGGAGCTCATGTTTCTTGTCTGATCACAGAGCCATAGTAAAAAGAGTGATCTCTATATCTTTCCTTTGAAAAGACAGGTTTACACTTCAATCAGAAGGAAAAATATTTGCTTATCCTTCAGGAAAGGAAGAAAAATGCTTAGTTTAAAAGACTCTGGCAGAACTTCCTTTTGATACAGGCAAGTTGCTCTCTAGTGTCAAGACCAAGGTATTTATATAAGTAGAAGCAGTATTTCTGGAATCTAAGCAATTTCAATGTGAAACAGTAAGAATTTATGCACCTACCCTACCTCTAGCCATCTATGTAAATACTCTTAACATAGTTTGAAATGCTTTGACATCTTGAAATCAGTAAATTGCAACTTTAGAAACTTATGGTTGTCTATTGTTGCACTGGATGTCTGAGTTTTTATTGCTACTCTCTTCTCATAATTTCCACCCCTCTCCTGGGACAGTTCGCTTGGGCATCTTTAGGCAGATATGAACACACTCTCCAAGTAGGATATATATACAGTCTACAATTAGAAAGCAATTAGAGTTCTTGGTTAACACACAAAAATATAAATAGGATCTAACAAGCTATGATGCCCCACTCTGGCTTGATGGTCAACAAGATTTTACCTTCTGGACACACAAGTAAGGAGGAAAATGGCCACACCTCCTAGGGATACGGAGCTGCCACCTTCCTCCCATTGATCACTTCAATGGTTTGACCTCAATCCAGTGACTCCTGACTGTCTGATCCAGTGAGCCACTTCAGTCACTGCTAGTTAATGGTAAAAAACCAACCAACCAACCAACCAACCAAAAACAAAAACAAAACCCCTAAACAAACAAACAACAACAAAACAAAAAAAAAAACCAAAACAAAAAAAAACCAAAAACAAAACAAAACAAAAAAACAAACAAAAAAAAAAAAAAAGAGGGCTAGGGACTAACAGGGAAAGTCTACAAGTTGTACTTTGTAGCTGCATAGAACTCTTTAAAAAATGCCACTTAATAGGTAGAAAAGCAGCAATGCTTATCATATTGGGAGAGTTAGTATGTCCAGAGCTCACAAGTGGCTCATCGATATGGCATGACAGAAGTAAAAAATGGATAGTCAGACAGTAATTCCAGTGCTACATGTCAAGGCCAAAAGGGACAGAGATTGGAAATACCATGTTTGTGATGAGCCACCACTGTGACTCTGTTTGCAAATGTGTGATTAATGTAACTACTTGCTCCACTGGGAATTTTACTTATGAGCTTTCCTTGAAGAGAAATGCTAGTGTAGCAGTGTCATTGCTCAAAAAGGTGAGAGATCATCACCCTGTGTGTCCAGTACAGTTTGTGAAGCCATATGTCATGTCAGGATACAACAATGAATCTCTCACAGCCTTGCAAAGAATTTGTTAACTGTCTAGAACAGCTCCCAGCTGAAATGCTCTCAAACTGTATTTGTTAACAAAGTGTGAAGAAGTCCTAGAAGGTTCAATAAAATAGTTCACATACTCATTCCCTCTTGTTTACTCATGAGTCTTTTTCTCTTCCAATGGTAACAGTTCACTTCAAAGATAACAGTGGGATAGACTGAGACTGGGGGTGCTCCTCCACTTTTCTGCAAGGATGTATAGTTGCAGTACACAAAACTTCTTATTTTTACCCACCTAATTTAATTTGTATGGTGCTCCATTAATTTTTCCATACCACATACACTTCAGTAAGTCCCTTAGACCCAATGTATTTGTAAACGCAAATCTGTTGCATTTAATGGGAAATAATTAGTTTCCTTCCAGGCAGCAACACCAAATGGAAGTAAACTACCCAACATGCTTGCTACTGTGTCTTTCATCTTAGAGTATTGATTTTAAAACTTGTACTGATTTCTCCCAAATTAACCTTTTTTTTTTTTTTTTAGTTATATAAATAAATAATGTGAAGAAAAGCAAGTGAAACTGAACAGAGAATAATCAACAGCAGAGCTATGAGATCCTGAGCAAACCACTCTGAGCTTTCTTCAAGGAAAAATACTTCTCTCACTTTGTTATTAGATGTGCCACTTTTACTGATTTCAATAATATTAACCTGATCAAAATTTAACAAAGACAAATAGAAAAATCATATGCATAATACATAAAATAAAAATACATCCACTACTCTCCACTGGAAATCTTTTATGATTCTCTGATATTCTTTGAGGTGCTCATTTCAAATGCGAAACAGATAAAGAATTTATGATCAAAACTCTAAATCCTGCCTCATGTGTCTTCTGATTTGCCCTTAAAGAACAGATTAGCAACACTTTAGCTTGAAATAGTCACTGAAATGTAAACAATATACTCAGTGTTAGGTGGTGCTATAAATTCCAGCTAAGGAAGAAATGAAAATCCAATCAGAAATGTTCTATGTCATGCTTGTTTAAAAAAAAAAAAAGTCAAATACTAAAATTAGTCTAACCTCTTGCATTTAACTCAGTGATGGATCCAAAGTTTCTGCCATTTCTTATAGAACTCTAAGGTCCCTTATCTTGCCTTTTCCCATAAAAGAGCCACAGTGTCAACTGTCAGCAACCTTTTTCTCTTTCTTTGAAGTGAGTTTTGTTACTGCAGGGCAGTATGGTGCCTGACCTGAGATGGCCTGTATTGCCCTATGAAAACATGGCTTAGTAGAGAAGTGGGTAGACAGTTTAATAGCTGTCAGTGTATCAGCAGAAGACACTGGACTGTTTGAAAGGCAAGCTCCCTCCCACACCATCCAACCTTGTTTCTCTTCACAAAGGTATGGAGAAAAGCTGCAACCGGAGAGGGCAGAGAAAGAAGAACATTTGAAAGCTTGAAGTACTCAGTGACAATTTTAAGAGGGAGCAAGAGTTCAAGAAGAAAGTGGAGGTTAAAAAAAAAGGGCTTTACTTCCCTTGGCCAAGAATCTCTCACTTTTTATTATTTTTGTTCTCCAAATTACCTCCTTTTTTACTCTCTGTATCATTTTTCAGTTCTGTCTTGTTCTGGTAATTAGTCCCCTGTAGAGTCCACAGCACTTTGCACAATAGGGTTGGATACATACTACTTTACCCTTTGGCTAATGTTCTGAAAACTTTTCTGCTTCTGGCTTCACTTCAGGTCTTCCAATCCCCTTTTCCATTCTCATTTCTGGGGTCATTTCCAGACTTGCAACCACATTTCTGTTTACATGGTTATACCCATTACCCTAAGTGGAATCATGACTCCTGGAGTTTGAGAATCATTGTTCTAGAGAACTACTGCAATTTAAGGGATAAATAATATTAAGGTAAAAAAAAAAAAGGAAATTATAAAAATCTATTTAAGAAAAGCAAGGTCATATGAGAAAAGAGAGAAAAAAACTACCAAAGGAAGAGAAAATGTAAGGAAAATGAATTTAAACAAAAACAAAACAAACAAAAAAAAAAAAAACCAAAAAGAAAAAAAAACAAAACCAAAACACACAAACCTAAATGAGATAGAAATCATATGGAGGAAGCTACATAACATTTTAAAACGGTGCTTTGAAAATGTGTCTTATAGTGTAAAATTCTTTCTAACTAGCTTCGTAAACAAAGAATTGCATATTCACATCACTTAATATAAAACTTCTTTCATACTATTTTCATATAATTAAAGTACATAATCGTGAAGAAGTTTAATTATTGCTCTGGCAGTTGCTCTGTTCCAAAAGTAAAATGTCTCTCATCCAGCTTATCTCATCACTTTTAAGAAAACAATATTTTTGGGTTTATTCATCTTTTATTAACTGACACCTACTTTATAAACTTGATTTCGGTATGTTGTTGAATCTGATCAATGTCAAAAAACCCACCCCCTAAAATGGGAGCTCTTACTGAATGCCTCACAGTTCTCAATCACCTTTAAGTAGTGTTAAATGTTAACTACAACTGAAAAAAACAAGTTATGTCAGCTTTCACAACTTATATTTGCTAGTACGCAGAGTCAAAATATCGCATTAGTGCAAAAAAATCTGACGCACTTTCAAAGCAAAAGCTTACTTCAGGTATGTCAGGATTGAATTTGGTAGAATGATCAGAAAAAAGAAAAAGAAGCTCACACATTATTTATTTGTGCTATTACAGGTTTTAATTGGCTTCTTATCAACACACATACTGAATCAAACTAGTAGATAGTGGCTGTATAGAGAAAAGCAATAATAAGCAATAATAATAAAAAAAGTCATTTGCTTTGATCAACTCTGGAGACACAGTCACTAATAACTGAGATCTTTAAAATATTGCCTAAGCAATCATTTTATGAATGGAAAAAGTTTTAATTTCCTCAGATATCCTCAAAGAAATAGTCAAACAGCATCTTAATCTTCACCCTGTAAAAAAATTATGCTGATTCCTTTATATGCATTTCATGCTGGGCAGTGTGTTACTTTTAAAAGTTGACATTCAGGATTTTAGACTGACTTTGTCTCAGAACCTGAGTCTTCAAAGGCCATGAAAAAGACAAAAAGGATCCCATCAATGGTGTATAGTAGAATTACTAAGAGGACTGCCATGACTGTTCTCCTGGCAGTACTAAATAATTCTCCAAAAGTGCATATGGGTGAGATTTTAAACCTCTGCTTTTCGCAAAGGCACAGCTACCTAAAGCATTATAAAGAAATGCTAACTGAAGGAAATCTTGCTCCATCTTCCAAAGTCAGTTGAGTCTGTGTGATCCCACTAAGTAGCCCTATGCTTATTTAAGCAAGGCAGAAGTGAAACGGCAGGGGAGCAGAAGCTGATACTATGAATAAATCCATCATTCCTGTAAACAGTTACAAGAAAGTGATATTCCATCCTTTTCTAACTCTATCAACAGCTACCAGCCTCCTCATGAGTCTGGCTGCAACCTCTATTTAAGTCTTGAAAGGGAAGTCTGCCTGCCCCTGTTGCGCACCACCTGCAGAGTTGGATCCTAAATTCTAAGACTTTACAGTGGTAGCAAATGGTTGAGATAATACACAAAGATAATGAATTTTGTTTATGCTGAGAAAGGCTGGTTCTATTATACATGCAGTTTCAGTTAGCAAAGAAATTGAGATCATGGTAAAAGTTCTGTCTAGCCTGCAAATGAGACTTCTCAGATTAACAGATGAAGAATACCTTGCCCAAGCCAAAGACAACAATTAACAATAAGCATTATTCAAAACATTATGTCCAGGTCTTTCCACATTCAGGTATTCAGATAATTAATTCTGCTGTCAATTCTTCTTCAGACTAGACAATTATCTCCATGCTACATATAAGGAAAATGGTGGACAGAGAAATAGGGTATGGTCAGCTAGGTATAAGTGACTGAGCTTTTTTAGTTCAAAATGTTACTGGCCACCCCATCTCAGAAGAGATTATTTTCTTCAAGTACATTCATCTTTCATTACAAGTCATATGATTTAGCTCTAAGTCTCATGAAGCTAAGATACTGAAAATGGCGAATTATTCACAATGTAAATGAGCCCATCTTAACTGAAGGGTAATCATGTCCATTTGAGGTAAACTAAGCTCTTGAAATAGTTTTAAACCTTAAATTAATTGTGTATAAGCTATATCAGACCTCAGTGGTAAAAATCAGAATTAATTTCTACTATCTTTCCCCTTAATTAATAGACCATTTAAACCACAAATGTAGTGATGAGATTTTTATAAATGAGTATAAATGTAAATATATATATATATATATATATAAATAAAACCAATATCATAAAATACTATAAACACAAACACACATAATCTGAATACAAAACAAACCAATTCAGAGCTAAAAGCTGTTCATTTGCATGCATATCATACGCTAAGAAATTTTGCAGAAAAGCTTGGAAATTATGAATTGTTCAAGGGTGTGGAATATACAGTATGAAATTAAAAATCACACTTAATTTCTATCACACAGTACGTACCTCCATATTTACAAAAGTGTACTGTGCTTTGAAGCCAAGTATATACAAAGCCAACTGTTTATTTTGGAGTTACCCACTGTTGATTTGAAACTAAGCATATATTAAAGTACAGAGCTGAAATGCAATGTCTTTGTTATGTCAGCCTAGAGGTGCAAAATCTCATGGCTTAGTAATCTCATCTGTCATTTTGCTATACCTTTCAAAACAAACTCCCAGAGTGGTTCAGTGGCCAAAGAGGGCAAAGGCACTTTGAGTATTATTTTGGAAAGGTGTGTTAATACACAAAAATTTTATGTAACTATGCTATGATCTGAATTAATACTGACTTGTACAAGACCTTAGAATTGTGGTTTTGGTGATTATTCTCCTGCAGATAATTTATTCTGGAATAATCGCAAAGAGAAGCTTGATATCCCTTGGTGTTTTGCCTAAGTATAATGTATTACTCATCTGTTCTAAGAATGTTCTCAATCAGAATAACACCAAATATATTCTTGATAATAGGTCCTCTGATTCTGCTGAGCAGAAGAAATCTCTCACATTTATCCTGCACTTGGCTAGACTTCAACTGAAAGTGAAGTGAAACTTAGGTATTCTTTATTCAACCCACAGGGGTACATTAAGTCTCAGTTAACAGATATGACTTTGAGTGCGTTAGAAATTATTACTCTACAGATGAAGAAATAATTACTAATTTTGCAAAACAACTTTAAATACAAAGGAATAATACATTAAATACATAGTTTTGATCCATATATCAAGAAACTTGGAAGTAATTTATTTGAAGATAAAAATAATGTTGTAATATGTGTTCATTTATATTTTTTAGCTATATATTAAAAATGAACAGAAAAACAAATCCCAAAAACTGTCAGTTGCTTGGACAAAGTAAAAATTGCATTAATAAGTGTAGAATATGCAAAATTTTATTTCCACTATAATATATGAATGTTTTATACTTCTAATACCCTCTAATATTTATACTTAATACCTTCTAATATTTTGTTTGAGGAATTAATGCCTTGTTCTCAGTGTTATAGGCACAAGAGACCAATATCATGAAAGAAATTTAAGAATGTCTAAGTCTAACCATGGAAAAAAGTCATGTTGACTACCCTTGACTATATAGATTTGCAGAGAATGGATGCTCAAGAATATTACTGAGTGAGAAGATGAATGATCTACCTATTTGCTTTAGATACCTCGGTGATCCATCACCATTTTATCTGAGCACCTCACAAAACTTATACATTTTGGTGTACACTCAGATTTGAGATACTCCAGCCACATTCATTGAATACTGTGAGAAGAACATATTGGTGTAGGAACTGCAATGAGGCTATATTGTTCCAAAGTCCAGAACAGTTGGACTGATTTCAGTATTTGTTGATTGTCCCCGCTATCAAAGGCAATCACACATTTAACTTTTCACTAGTGACTTTGCTACCCAGTAACAGAAAAAAGAAAAAAATAGGTTCTAGCCATGTACTGGCTTTGATACATTTTTCTGTGGTTAAAGTCTTGCAATCTCTATCTACCTGTAGACTTGAAATTCTTTAAGAAATACCACTACAATGCTTTTTGGTACTTTAATATTGCCTATCAGGTTTGGTGACCCACTGATGTATTTTGCTCTCTACTTGATGGACAAAAGTTACTAAGGGAAGACAGAGTAAATTGTTCTAATGTTGCCCTGTGTCAGCACTCTTTCATTAATTAAAATTATTTGAAGGGGATGACAATATCCTGATGCCTAGACAGCTACAATTTTTGCTTTACAAAATTTTCTGCTATGAATAGGTGAAATGAAAGACTCATTAAATTAAAAATCTGCCAAATGACATCCAACACATTCCAGACACTGGCAAATATAATAAACTTTATGGAGTAATTATAGATTCTTCATCCTCTGTAACAGTAGGTCCTGATTCTCTTTTCACTTGTGCTGATGTATTTAAGAAACAGTTTAATTTTAAGGGAATCTAATTAAGCAGTAATAAAATGAGGGGAGACTCCAGCACAAGTTTTTCAGTTTCTTCTCTAGCATATATACTTTCCTGTTGACTTTAAGACATGTAATACCGCTTACAACGTATTGATTTCTAAGACCTAAGGCAATCTGGAAAACAAACATTTCATTTCTTGACTGATTTTGTAGTATGCTTTCATTCCACTTCCAAACAAAGTGAAGCTCTTTTCTAATTTTCCAAAAAGAAGGCACAGAGTGTGTAAAATGAGTATGCAAACAGCAGCTCAGCCAACATAGCATCCTTCTGAAAGGAGCCTTTCACTGAAAACGTCTCATCTGAAGCAAGAAGTATAAGTTCATATCATCAGTTCATTGAATAAATGTCTCTCCATGAACAATTTAATTCTGTACCTGTAGATGGTTTGGATTCATTGTCATTTGCCAGGACATGTTTGTCAAAGAAGCCTCAGCAAGTTTTTAAACTCTTCAAAGTTCCTTCATAGTTAAAAGAATTTAATCACATTAAAAAGCCTTTCAGTAAGTATAATGATAGCTTGTTACTTAAATATCTGGTCTTTATAGAATTATGAGAACATAATGGCCCATTTTGAATTATTATATTTGCATATTTTTACATAGATTATATACTTACATATATTTACAATACGTATATTTACATATTATAGTGTTGTATTCACAGCTTTCACAATGCTTTCCACATGACTTACAGCTTTTTTATATTTTTTTTCCTTTTTTGCTATTCTACATATAAATCCTCAGATACTTCGTTGTATTTCACTCTGCTTTCTTCTGCAAATATATTCCCAGGTTGTTTTGAAACATTTTGCTAAAGCAAACTCATACTCTCTTACTTCACTTCATGAATCAGCGATATTAAAAGACCTGAAAACTAATTTCATGGTGCAAAAGTATGATATTTAGAAATGTTTCCTATATAAAAGCTTTGTAGCTAAGCCTGTCTAGAAGAGCTCTCTCTTTTGCTGGGAGTCGGTGTAGAGCCAGCATGCAGTGTTTACATGTGCTGCTCTGGCTCTCATGCAATAGCCTTGGGGAGGTTTGTTGCATGCAGCCAAAGGATACTCCAGAATGAAAAAGAAAATTTAGAAAACATGTAGTCACTGTGCATTAGCTTGGTAATTTCAGAATTGTAGCAATCCAGCACAAAAGTATTTAGAAAACATACCAAGTTCGTTTCAGAATACTAGTATTTAAAGTTGAGCAGTTGAGTTCATTGAAGTTAACACCTAAAGAAATTTTTTAAGGCTTTTTTTATGGCTACACAAGAGAAGGTCTCCATACAGGGAGAAAGGTACAGTATATTACAGTTAACAGTGACTCAGCAGCCACTTATTAAACAAACTATTTATATATAAAAATAGAATTTTCTAAATGGCATGTAAGATACATAGAATATGATAAGGTCCATTGATTCCCTTCTCTGCAGGAGCACTGTTCATTTGTGAAGTGGTTGACTTTTAATTTAATTAATGTAACACATTTTTAAGGATTTGCTTGTATTTATAAGCAATTAAGTGATAAAAATTAATTATTTTCCCAATTTAATTTTTTCTGAATGAACACACCAGCTTTGCCTATGACTGTCTCAAAAATTTACTAAGAAGACAAACATCTTCTCTTAATGTACAGAGCTTTCCTTTTTGAGTCTTATTTACTGTCTGTTGCAACAAGACCAGAAAAGACATATGAAAATAGAAAGGGAGGTACTATTTCAATGTTTTTGTCACACTTAAAGTGTCACTGGACTCCAAAGAGATAATGTTACTCTTCATTTTAGTAGGAGAAAAAAGCATCATATTGCCATTTTAAAGATGGATGAAAATCTTAACCGGAAGATTGATATGTCTGAGCCTTTATATTGGAGAAAGAAATGGTCTAGGGGTAGATCCACTCCCACCTCAAATTATATAATCTGAATAGTACATGTTGTAGTTCATAAATGCGGGATGCAGGCCCTTAAGTGCCGGAATATACATACAACTTTTAAAACTTGAACTTTGGACACATAAAAGGGGAGGGGGTGGGGGAGTGCAGTTTAAACCATTGTATTCTGAGATGTTTGATGCTGTGCAGCAGTGCTGTTTAGGGTAAATTCAGTGCTTCAGTGAGAGTAAAGCATCTAGAAAAGTTACAGTAAACCTGTAATTTTACTTATGAAAAAATGGAGAGAGAGAAAGAACAAAAAGAGGAGATATGTATCTCCATGATGATATGAATCTAATTAAAAATTTCCCATGAAAAGCTTAATGCATTTTCTTTAATTTTTCACTTCGTATGCACCTTTATTCATACTTTGACAATCCACACTTACAAGCCACAAAATTACCCAATGCTAACTCTTGCCCCACTTTGAATCAAACACTATAATCAGAAAATATTTTTAAAATCTTATTTACTCTTTTACTGATGTTTATAGGTTTATCAGCTAGCTTAGACACAAAATCTTACAGTCTGAGCTGTGTTTTGTTTAGGGGATGAACATAATATTTGGAGGGGAAGAAAAAGTGTTGGCAATCTTATGTAAAAAGCATAATCTATATCTATTATCAAACCCATATAGTAATTGATCACTTGCAATATAGCCTTTTACAGAAAGTGCTGCAATGCCTCTTAACCTTTCAATCTAGAATGGCTTTCAGAAAAATATGGAAACATAACACATCTACTGAAGCAGTTTTATTGAATCAAAAACAAAACCAAAAAAAAAGATCTGGAATAGCACAGAATCTAAAGGGCAATCAAATCAAAGGAAAAAAAACCTTCTAATAGATTCATAGTAACTTTGATTTGTTTGGGAATAAATTATTTGAGGATATTTTCAAGCTTCATAAGCAAGGAAACAAGCTCTCTCTATTCCATTGACTTAGAAACAAACCAATCAAACAAGCACAACAAACAAACTAATACAAATATGCAAATAAGAATCCTGGTGTTAAAAATTGAGATTTACCAAAATAAGTATTGTTTCAAATTTTCCAACTGTAGAGACAACAATTTATAAATGTTCTGTATATCTCCATGGCTTCTCTTTGGCTCTTCAAGTGGCCATGGCAGAAGTACATGATCTCCTTTCCAGCCATCTGCATCCACAACCATGTGCGCTTCTGGAAGAGTATAGGGATGTGTCTCCATTATGTGACATGATCATGGTGATGATTACACCCGTTAACCTCTCTTTTGCACTTTTGCTGCATCTGCTTATCAGTATGGCACACTATGAGACTGGCATTAGGCCATCAGACAGAGAATGATGCTGTATAAACTGAAAGTTTTCTGCCAACCAGTTTGTACACAAATTTAATATTAATTGCTGTCAGTGATCCTACAGCCAACTCCTTTGGCATTGTGGTAAATATTGAGCATCTCACTTCTGAGAATATTCATCTGGGTAGCTCCATACATTTGTTCTCATAGTTCATAAATCATAAAATAAAATCAAGATTGCCAGTAGATGATCTTGAAAATCTGTCTCCTATCTAAATAAATATATGGAAATTACTAAGCCATGCTTTTCTACACCAGTTTTTATAGGTCTTTTTATATGCACTAATATTAATACCTCCCTGGAGTAAGTTAACAGTGATATCACTTGTTTAAATTCAGATGAATGGAAGTTTTAGAAGTGAAGGATTATTATGATTCTTCACAATAGATGGTTTTCTTTTATTGCTTGTAACACCACAAGAAGTCACTGGCATAAGAACCTGAAAGAACTACACTAGATCAAGACCTTTTAAAATTATAATTTTGTAATGGTAAAATTCCCTAAACAAATATTTATCATGTGTGGTTATTGGAAACATTAACAAAATAACAAATGGAAAAAAAATAGAAAATTGTGCAACTTGTGTGTTCTATTAATAGAATAACATCTTTGGTATTATAAATTATGTCTTCATAAAGGGCAAAGATTCTTAATTTAATTGTAAAATCATTTCTGTGCAAGCAACCTGTTTTTTTTTCTGATATAGACCTGAACTTATAGTTCAGCCTTGAAAATACCTGCACACGCAAGAAACTTTATTCCAGTGTTCATACTGCTGGAGGTTGTATGATTGATCATGTTTATATATATCTTTGTTCCTGAGTGAAAATTTGTTATAATCAAGCTTCATTGTTTTTTCTTAATTATATCAGTATCCTATCTCAGGGAAAAGGGTGAGAAGTATAGTAAATTCTAATAAGCAATTTTGTTAGAGGCACAAGTTATATTTTTTAGTAAAAAATATCCTCAGGTACAAATCCAACAAACAAAACAGAACTGGATGAAAAAAACCATGTGTTTCTAAGGTTAATACTTAGTTATTTTAAATAAATGACCTATGTACTATTCCTGAGCCTTCAATGCTGTCTTAGGTAGTATCAGAGCCCCAGAGTGACAACATGTGTGATTCTGCCTTACTAAAATTTTGAACACTGGAATCTACCACTGCCATTATAACCAAGCTGCATTTTTAATACCCTTTAGCCAACAAGTGTACTGGGAGGCTATTTGAAAGCAGTAACAAGGGGGAATTTAGAAATGGCAAAAATTTCCATATTCCTATTAACAAACACAACAAAAAGCTATAAAGATGTTTTTACATTCTGATTGTGTCAATTTGCACTCTTATTACTGTTAAACATTTGCTGATGGGGGAAATGAGATAATCATTTTACCTTACTGAGAATCAATTCTTCACGGATAGAAAGTGGACTTCTTGTATATTTTACTTTGTATAAAATCCTATTTCTTGATTAATAATTTTACCAGTTTGTCATAGTTGATTTTTGTTTTCATTTTATTTTAATGAAGAACTCAACAATATAGATCCTAATTTGCATTGCTTCGTATATAATTAATTTTTCAAAGCTGTAAGGTGCATTGGCTTGTTGTTACTTATTAAGTGACATTTTGTGAATCTTGTTATCACAAATATGATTAGGCAAATATACTTTACAATGTCACTATGTCCAATATAAACCCATAAAATAGTTCTGCGAAAGCCAGAATTACTGATGTCCTTTGCTCATCTTCTTTGTTACTTAGCAATGCAGAAGCTTCCTGATTCTTTTAACAAATTAACTTCTCAGTTGTATTACTGTATGAAAACATAGTAGAGAAAAGGAGAAGAAAAATAGTCAATGTGTATGAATGTGTAGGAGATGGGAATGATTATACCATTGAAATTGGCTACATGTTGGTATCAAGTTTCATGGAGAAAAGACCAGAAAGACTGACCTCTTTAACCTCTGGTGCTTGGAGATTGATGTGAAACAAGTGTTACATCTCTGTAGATCTGGGGACATCTGCTCTCTACATACCCTAATTGTATCCCTCTCTCTCTGAAAGGGCAGCTGGATCTGGCTACAGTGCTGTGGTTTTCAGTCCATATAATATTCAACAGCAGGCAAGAGTTCAAAATCACCTCATTTGAATGTATTAATATTGCATTGCCATGGCACAGGAACCACAGGCCCAACAGAACTGTTTGAGAGTTTTATGTCAGCTGAGCTGAGCTAAGAGAGGAAAAAAAAACAAAAAAAAACCCAAAAAACAAACACACACACACACACACACACACAAAAAAAAAACCCCAACCAAAGAGAAAAAAAAAATTAATCCAGAAGGAATATGTAACAATATATTGCTTTTTATTTTTCGGGGGGGGGGGGGGGGGGG
>JAWWTY010000106.1:87759159-87813483 GCA_035222235.1 Margarornis squamiger | reverse complement strand
CCCCCCCCCCCCCCCCCCCCCCCCCCCCCCCCCCCCCCCCCCCCCCCCCCCCCCCCCCCCCCCCCCCCCCCCACGGGGATGTAGCACTGAAACCAAACTGCATCAATTCATCAGTGTTATCAAATGTGAAGAGGTTAGAAAATTGCTTTAAATTATTTCTAGTTTTCATTGATTTAAAGTACTGAACTGACATTTCAGGTATTTAGTGCTTCTGGATTTAAGCACAAATAAAGCCACAGATGTTAGAACGTCAGTTGGGCATGTGTTTAGGTGTTTTATTGGACCAAAGCCTCATGTTCTGTGGCTCAATAGAGAAATTTCACCAGTTTCCTTAAAAGCACATCCAACAGTGTTATCCAGTGAGAGACCTTTTTGCTGTAAGACCTATCAAACTCTTTCCTTTTGAATTGCCATGAAGGTGAGTTATTTTCCATCTGTATGTGTGTAGTTACTCACTGCACAGTTATGCTTCCCAAGCAGAGCAAGCAGGGGACATTTAGCATCTTGATCTTTTCATAAGGATCCCTTTCAGAATGAAGAGCTTTAAATTCAGAGTAATTTTGTTCCTAGAGGGCCTCTGCTCTAAATACTATTTTTGTTTACTGGAATACTCCAGATCCTCATCCCTGAATAGTATTCACAAAAGCAAACACTGACCTCTTAAGGCTAATTTCCCTGGATTTCTTCAATAAGCAAGGGAAAAAGATACATTTTCCAGACAATTCATAGTGGTTGATTTAGACACCTCCTCTGAACCACTCTTCCAAGGACCTATCCTTGTCCATGGATTACTGAGGGAGTCACGGGAAATTACCCTCATGAGGCCAGTTTGTGTTTATGATTACTGCCTGTAGCCTTATATTTTATCTATATATCATGAATCACAGCTGAGCTGGTGTTGCCAGGTGATAAGGCTTGGACCATTACTTCAGAAGGCAGTAAAATACCTCTACTTCAGATCACTTTCATTTTATGAATGACTGCCAAATAAACAAACACACATTTACTTTGTTAAAATAAATATATATTGTGTTACAGTTTACTCAGAAATTATAGTAATATACATTCTATGTCATATATTTGCAGTCCTGCACACCCACTCAAAGTATGTTAATAAAGTACCAAAAGCATATAATTTTGAATCACAGCCACAATCATGTTAAAAAGCATGAAGGTTTGGATCAGAGTCAAAAGCCCCAAGAGGCTTATAATCTTCAGAATGTGAGAAGAAAAAGTTTGCAACAAGGAGAAGTAAAATTGTGGGTCTGGAATAAAGAATACTATAGTAGGATCATAGCAGTTATTCTGTTGTTTTAAACCTAGACAGCATATCAAAATTATACATATATTAAAAATGTAGTATTTTCCCTAAGCTTCATCCTTAAACAGATGCAAAAAAAAAAAAAAAAAAAAAAAAAAAAAATTCATTTCAAAGGGGCAACTCAGTTGTTAAACCAAATATCCTATCTGAAACAATCTTCCCCCAAGAAAATGATTACTGAATAAATTCATGGGTGATAATTACACATGTATTATATGAGCAGCACTTTCTGCTTTCATATGATCCAATGAAAAAGACCTACCTGCACATACTTTTGAATGTAATTTATTAGACTACATTTTTCAAAACATGTAAGCAATATAAAAATATACATACAATAATTTATATACAGAATGATCGACCTTCATTAGTTAGAAAAATTAACAATGAATAATTCCATTCTCATATGTATAACAGCATGATTCAACAACACATTTCTAATGTCAAGGTGCAAAGCAACCACCAGAATTTTTATTGACTATTTTGTCTTACAGTTTACTGACAAGTCTTCACTGTGAAATGAAACAAAGCAAAACCAACCACAAGAAATCAAAACACAAGAAATACAGTGTTTTCTTCCTCAGTCTATGTGCACCTGCATTACAGTTAGCAATATGCATTAATTGCCCAAATGTGTATCAAGCTTTATCTATCTAGTTTAAGCATCATTATTGGCCTGGTCATGGGATCTTACATTCCAACATGGGTCAGAAAAAGGAATAGGTGTCTTTGACCCTTGCACTAAACTGCATATTACTGTTTATCTTAAGGATTCCCAAATAAGATAGTTTCACATGAAACTAAAAAATATCCTGTCCTTAAATGTACTTTTGCTGAGAACCTTACAGCAGCTGATGAATATAAGAAATGTACATTCAACCAGAATATCTATATTGCATAAGTTTCAATCTAATTATATAAACACTATATTAAAAAAAAAAAAATAAAACAATTCCTCTGCTATTTGTCACTAGACTGACAAAAATAAACTAATAACCTTGCTAGAATCCTAAAGAACTATTGAAAGGGAAACTAAAAAAAAGCCAAACCAAACTAGTCAACAAACCTCCCTTTGGTTCTAACAAATTTTTGGAAAACAGAAATTTTTGTGCCATGATGTTGATAGAACATTTTCAGATGTTGTGTTGCAGCAGCAAGGCACAAATGCGAAAAGTATTTCTCCAGTTTGGATGCCTGCAAGTTTGATTCAGATAACCAGTGACATAAGTCAGGCAATGTTGGCAATCCGTCATGGTGCCTGGTCAGCTGATCTCTTATGCTTGTAAACTCAAGACATAAGAACCAGTACATACCACACTGTATGGTGATGAAAATAATTTATAATGAACTGTAGTTACAAAACACTGAAGAAATAGGTACATCACTCACCACTAGAAATAAGCTCTTTTTTCTTTTTTTTTTTTTTTTCCCTCCAAGAAGCAGTGGTCTTTAATAACAGCCATATTCACCTTGATCTCACTGTTTTCCATGCATCACACTGATACAATATTAATTTGATACCAGAAAGTATGAGCACATTAAAAAACAGTGTCTTTAAAATGACCAGAGAAAAATCACATTATCTGCAGGAAAGATCAAATGTCATAGTTCATCCTTTGTGTAGGAGATGTTTGTGAAAAGAAAGACTGCCTGTTATTTCTTATTTTTATGCAAAGCAAATACAAAAAGAAAATCACATTCTATACAAATTGAACTAATATGAGCAAACTGGCTAGAAGTACATGTGCAAAGCATCCAGCCAAAGTGTTTGCTTTGTCACATTGATTAATATCCAACACCTGTGCCAAGCAGGCTGTAAAACTGTCTTTTGTTCCAGTCCAGTTGATATGCTGCTGTTCAGGATAAGAAAATAGGCGCTATCTTGTTCCCTAAAGAATAGCTTTATCCATGGTCACTTGGATTGGAGTTTATTGCCTCATGCAGTGCAGAAGTTGATGATAATGTTCCATATTATAATTCCACATGCAACTTCACAAGTAGGAGTAGTAAAAACACTTTTTCTTCAACATAATCTAATATCTTGACCTTTATTTAAGATGAAATTTACATGAATGACCTAAGACTTTTGGGATTTCTTTTTATCCCCACAGCTTGTGTACATATTTTAAATTCTAACTGATTAATTTTCTGTTTCAAATTATTTTGTAATATCTTGAAACTCAATGAGAAAATTGATTTACTTAACCATAAGCAAAAAGTGAACAAATTCTTTGAAGGAATTACAATAAGAAGGATTTTAAATCACAGATTGTCATTAAATTTAATGGTTAGGTGTTTTCATTAAGATACACAATTTTGTAATAAGTTTCAGAAGTTTATAAATTATTTAAAACTAAATGAATGAGAATAAATAATTACCTCTACAATTGGTAGTGCTAATATTAAACATTAATATTCTTTGCAATTAATGTAAGTATAATATTAATCTAGCTTTTACATTATCAGATTTATTGTCTAGTTACATGATTAACCATTTAATATTGAATTATAAGTACTTCAGAAATATAGAAATTCCACTGGTGCATGCAAACAAAAGCATTGACTGTAGAAGAAAATTTAATTAAAATAAGAGAGGGATTTTGCTTCTAAGTCCTCTTTTGCAAAGACCGAATGTTCCTAGGATCTGCCAAGTACTTGTAGATCTAGTTTATTTGCATTTGAGTCTTTATTAATACCAATGAGAGAAACCTGCAGAGTCATGTCCTCTTCTGTTCGCGTTTGGATTTCTGCAGAATTGAATCCTGACCCTGTAAAAAATTTCTAAGTTTAACAGAAATGGTCAGGCTGATATCAGTGGGACCATTCATTTAGAAAGCCAAGCATCTGCATAAACACCCGTAGTTTCAAAGACATAAAGGGTCAAAATCAACTCCTCTCTAATTTGTCAGCATTTTGCGTAAAAGATCATCAAATATCAAGGCAAAACAACATACAAAGTGTGATACTGAACTAAACCAGAAAAGGGTGATTGCAGAATGTTTTAAAATTCCATACTAAAATAAATTTATTTTCAGGGCAACAGAAAACCATCTGAGAATAAAGAATTTAGGCAGTAATACGCTTTACAAGTCAAAAGGAATGTTTTATTTGGGTATCATCATGAATTTTACAGGAGTGTTGGAGCTTTTTTTTCCTTGATCTTATGAGGTTCTTCCATGCTGGATGATATGAATTTACCTGTTAGCTGGTAATAACTGCATCAAACTAAAATGCATCTGAAGAGTAGACCTTTTTTTCTCCTTTGTGCTAGATTGCACAGAAATGAGACATTCTTAAAAAACAAAGTGTGCTCTGATTTATGCAGCTTCAGTATCATGATATATTAACAGTGGTTATGAAATAGCTCTGAGTAATAAAATTTGAAATTTTCTGTAAACGGTCTTCATCGCACTTTGCTTGGCAAATGGTTTGATTTGCTCCTCATCTTGAAAACAAACACAAACTTGTAAGTTTAATGGTAAAAGGGCAACATTCACTTCATCTTATAATACTTGTTTGCCTAAATTTGCATCAATAATACATAAAAACATTACCAGATATTATATTTGATTTATTTATTATTTTTATGACACTCTGTGCTGCATCTTAAATGCAGTCAAACCTCAAGGTTAGAACCTTAAACCAAACACAGACATTAAAGTTATTTTCTGTTAATGATAGTTAAATATGCAACATTGCAGAAAATCAGGGTCATTAATTTCACATGACCAATTCTGGAACAGTTACCCCTGTACAACTAAGTGTTGATGTTACTTTCTTAAATATTCCCAACTATGCTGTCAGCTACTGGCAGCTTCACTAGGTTCCTACACAATTCTACATCAAGAACTGACCATTTGTATATATAGTTCTGAGACCTCTGGCACTATCCTGTACCTGTGTATTTGCAATACCTCTGCTATTTTACATGCTGACTCTGCCGCTACAGTCTTGAGACGGTTCATTTTTGCACATGTTCCTATGCTGGAGTCTGACTCAAGTTTCATTCTATATACTAGAGATTCCTATACTTGCACATACAGATGTAGGCCTTTCTCAGCTACTTACTATTGATATCTAATTACAGTAATATTAACAGTAATCATCAAAGCTGTTCACTTAAACTCATTTGATTCCCTTCAAGTAGCAACAGCCTTTATTAAAACACTGAATTCACAGTACCATTGAAAGAATTTATAATAATCTCATAAGCGTGAGCATTATACAATGAATACTGAAGCAGTTGGCATTTGTAATGTTAAACTAATATCCAAAAGCTGCTGTTTCTCCATTCTCAAATGATTATACTTACACTCATTTCAAGCTGAAGAAAGAAGAAGTACGTGATAAGTTAATGACACTAAAAGCTTCGCCTTTTAGTGCTATAAAAAGAAGAACCTCTGGATGAAAAAAAAAAAAAGAAGAAAAGGGGAAAAGAAAAACAAAGAGAAGGAAAAAAAGAAAAAAGAAAATAAACAATAGCTTGATTTCATTTAACTTTTGCTACAGTAATACTATAAAACATCCAGGTTAGAGATTTGTGCTACCTGCCCAGTCTGACACATACCTTAAGAAATATGTGTAACAAAGTTACCTAACCAAATTCACAGTTTTTGTCTCTTTTTTTCATGTCTATATCACTTGTTTTGTGAAATAAGTGATAATAAACTGTGTAAGACATTAATTCTACTTAAAAATGTGATCCAGTCCCTCCAAGGTTAGAAAAACCTATAGATACTTGCAGAAAATTCTTGCTCTCTACAAGATGAAGCAACCTTAAGGTCAATTATTTTCTGACTTTCACTTTATAGGACCACTAAGTAGTGTGTATTAGAAAATACAACGTGCTTATCATAGGTTTAGTACTACTCCCACTGAAGGAGCCAGGCCTTTACCCATCAACTCTAGTGGGAGTTCAATGAGACTCTTAAAATAAATTCTATTCTATTTTCTTAATATTTCCATCCTCTTCTTAGGTCAGATCATCCTCTCTGAATAATAAGAAACTGAAATACTTAGAAAAGTGTAGGAGAGACACTATTGATATTGCATAATTTAAATACAACAGTCCTCTGATTTTACATTAAACTTAAGACAATGTCAAGTACTTCTCGAAAAAAAAGCAATTTTAACTCCTGTTTGTTTGAAGACATTAAGTTGACTAACCAAAGACTTTGCCATGTCTTTTTGCTGCTTTTCTGTTCTGTAAGCAATCATTCTTTCTATGAGTTTGGAATTACTTTAAAATTAAGGTAGTCGTAATATTTTCTGTTCACAATAATAATTTTTAATTACAATACTGATGTAGAGAATACATGGTTATAATTACCCTTAGTTAATTTACTCTGATTCTGAACTAAAAAAAAGCACAGAAATAAGTGGCCTTTCTCATCTTTCCTGTCTACCAGTTTTTATCCAACACACTCCACTCTTTTTCTAGTTCTGCAGAAGGTAGCCAGTGCAATTTTCTTCTGTTTGCACAATTACATAACAACAGGCTTTTACATTTTCCTCCAGCTACAAAACAGAAAACAGTCTGGGAAACAGCCTGAGACCAACTACCACTCCTCCAGGCTGACCTGGACACGGAGTGGTGGTTAGCACAGGCTCAGCTGCCCTGTTTGAAGTACTGACTGCAAATAGTGTTTTTCCACTTGGTCTCAGTGAGCAGCACTGAACCTATTTACACAGAATCAAAGAATGAGTAAAGCTGGAAAGGACCAAAGGTCACCTAATCCAATTTCCCTTCTCAAGTAGGGTCATCATAAAGCACATTGCACAGCATTGCATCCAGACAGTTCTTGAATATCTCCAGAGAAGCAGAATCTACAACCTCTCTGGGCAACCTCTTCCAGTGCTCAGTCACCCACACAGTAAAGAAGTTATTCCTGATGTTCAGATGGATCTTCCAGCTTCTGTCACTTGCCTCTCATCCTATGGCTTGAAACCACCAAGAAGAGCTTGTACTTCTGCCCTCTCCTGGACCTGTCCCAGGAGCTACATGTCCCTCTTGTACTGAGCCCAGAACTGGACACAGCACTTCAGATTTGCCTCACTAGGGATGAGCAAAGGGACAGGATCCCTTCCCTTGACCTGCTGACAAAGTTCTTCCTGATGCAACCCAGGATACAATTGGCCTTCTTTGCCACAAGGGCACACTGTTGGCTCAGGGACGTCACCAGGATCACCAGGTCTTTCTTCACAGAGTTGTTTTCCAGCAGGTCAGCCCACCACTGGTGATTGGGGTTATTATTCTCTAAGTGCAGGACCTTGAACTTGCCTTTGTTGAATTTCAGACAGTTGTGTGCCCATCTCTCCAATCTGTCAAGGTCTTTCTGAAGAGCTGCACAGCCCTGTGGGGTATTAGCCACTCCTCTCAGCTTTGTGTCATCAGCAAACTTGCTGAGGGGGCAGCTACCTCTTCATCCAACTCGTTGATGAATAAGTTAAATAACCTGTGTCAGATCTTGGAATGATTAGGACATGTTGGAAGAAACTTCTGCTACAGCACAAGGAAGACAGAGGCAGGGGAGAATCCAGACAACTTATCTTGGAAGAAGACACCACTAGAAACAAGACTATCACTGTGACAACTTCCAGAACAGCAGAGACTTTAGAATTTAATATTACCTGCGTCTTTTAATGTAGGGGTGTCCCCCCTTTTAAATTGTAATCCCAATGATCTCCAGCACACATGCAACTTTCTATGGGAAGAGATGTGCCCCTCTTCTCGGATATCCAGCACTGCCACCCTATTGGATGTCTCACCTGTCACTCCCCATTCCTGTATTTCCACTGGGTCCTCCGGTTCCCTTATTGGTTCCTGTGCCCCCAAGCCACTCCCCTCCCCCTGAATCCTTACACAATCACACCCTACCTCCTAAAGCCCACCCCTGAAGGGCTTAAAAAACCCTTTCCACTTGTCATTAAGGGCTTTTCTACCACCAGACATCTCGGGAATGTTTGCATCACTTTACTCCTGCCCACGTAGGGATTTTGCAATCCCCTCCAGACCCCGAGAGGCTTGTGGAGTGGAGGAGCCATCCCCATCACGGCTGTTAAGGATGTCCCCCCAAGTTCCTCAAAATAGTCAACCTGCTACACAAGGATCAGTGCAGCCAAGTCAGATATGGCAATGCACTCTCTGAGCGCTTGCCAATAACCAGTGGTGTGAAACAAGGTTGCATTCTCGCACCAACTGTATTCACAATCTTCTTCAGCATGATGCTCCAAAGGGCCACGACAGACCTCGATGAAGAAAATGGCATCTGCATCCGATATCGTACCGATGGAAGCCTATTCAACCTGAGGCGACTGAAGGCCCACACTAAGACCCTAAATCACCTTGTCTGTGAGCTGCTTTTTGCTGATGATGCCGCCCTGGTTGCTCACACAGAAGCAGCTCTGCAGCGCTTAACATCCTGCTTTGCAGGGGCTGCTGAGCTTTTTGGGCTGGAAGTCAGCTCGAAGAAGACAGAAGTTCTCTAAGTTGAATAATACTGAGCCTAGTACTGAACCATGGGGGACAGTGTCAAAAGTCTTGCTGAAGTTGAGGTAGACAATACCCAGTGCTTTCCCCTCATCTATCCAGGTAGTTGTCCCATTGGAGAAGGCAAAGAGATTGGTTAAGCGTGATTTCCCTATGGTGAATCTATGCTGATTACTCCTGAAATGTATTTTTTAGTACAATCTTTATACAAGACACCAAAAAAACCCAACCAACCAACAACAAAAAAACAAAAAAACCACCAAAAAACAACAAACAAAAACAAACAAACAAACAAAAAAGAGTGAAAAAATTCTGGAAAGTATTCAAAAAAATACTTAAGATTTTCAAACACAGAAGGATGTCTCCAAGCCTCAAGCCTGGTTCACTAAGTTTTCTGACAGTAGCTCTGAATAAACTGTCTTGCTCACTGAAAACATCCTGTATCAGACACATCATCTTCAGAGTGCTTTGGGTTTGTTTTTGTTTTGTTGGTTTTTTTTTTTTTAAGCTGAATTAAGAAGATGTTGTTTGGACAAGACTCCAGAAATTCTTGGCAAATTCTATTGAAAATTGTACCTCTTTAATAGGAGTCATTGTACTTCAGATCTGCAGTGCAGTTATCGCATTTGATTCTGGACTCCATCTATAGTAAGAGGGACACAAAACATCTCATGCCTGGATTTGAGTGTGTTGAATTGTACCCTAGCAATTCTGCCTTTTCATCACTGGTTATAAATGGCACTCAGGTTATCAGATCAGGTATCAGTATCTACATCAATTGTCGTTTAAGGTTTTGAAGCTAAGAACATATGTTTTAAAGTTTATGTGCCCTTGGGTACTTGTCAGCTTTCTTCCCCTCAGCTGACAAGAATCAACAACAAGGTCATTCACAGACCTTGGCTGTGATTATGCCCATGTACTGCAAGTTATGAAAAAGTGAAAAAGCTAATGCATTTCTAGAATTTGAAAGAGTTTGCCATTTAAATTGAAATAATGTGCTTAGGAACTCAATTGGTATATTGGGATATTGAAACGTCATTGAAAATGAGAATACCCAAGTTACATCATTCATATACTATCAAACACAGAGCTGCTTAAAAAAAACCATTGTGATGAAAGTGCCAAATGACATTAAAATTTTAACAAAGGAGAAGGAGAAGGATCTATCTTGTGAATAGGAATGTTTTAAACAAACTGTCCCATTGGACATTTTAGTTTGTCTGGTTCTAGTCAGAGAAGTAAGATTTAATCTTGCTATTTCTGTGATGATTTAGTTAAAGCAGTAAAAAAAAAGAAAAAAAAATGACGCTGCTGATATTTGAATTATGGGTGCTCTTCCCACTGAATCAATCATAGTATAAGTCAGTGGTTTCAATTATTTGGAGCAGTATTTTAATTTTTCAGATAACTGTGTTTTGCACTGCACAGGTTATTTAATTTTTGAAAGATCTGTTTCTGAGAATTAAAGTTGCCCATAAAGCCAATATCCATAAAGCACTGGTGCCACGTCCTTCCATTTTCTTTTAGAAGAATACTTTCTTTACAAAGCATATGAAAAAGAGGAAACATTCCTTTGCATTACTCTTTTCTAGCGATCTGTTCAGTATCACTCCAAAAGAATTATGTGAAGAGGCTCCAGACAGTTTGTGGAGAATCATCACCTCTTTCCCTTTGTGATGCAGTTTTTACACAAACGATAAGTCATTGCTGTGGGACATACATCATAATCTTTGATTCTTATTAATGAGATTAATATAAATGGGTTTGTGCACAACTTGTCAAACTCCTGTCTCTTATCTATCATCCAAATAGAAGCTAAGCCTTTGCATAAAGTTTATATTTTGGTTGAAGTGGCAACATTATTGAGAATTGAGATCTTTACCTTTAATCCTTAAGAAGTTACTTCTTTCTTTGGAAGACTAAATGAACTGATAATCACCCTACAAAGTCTCATTAGACCACCTCACAGTTTCCAGAAGACTGGAGATTTACTGTTGTTTTCATTAATGAGCATCTTTGAAGCAGGCAAATGTATGCACCAATGTTCAGTTATGAAGAAAACAATGAAGTAAAAAGAACCTCTTTGCTCATTCAAGAAATTCCCAGACTAGCTGGAGCCATTTTTAAAAAAAAATATATTCAATGAGACACAGCTGTGAAGGACATACAGAGCACCACATCTTTCCAGGAAGAATAGAGAAAGGAATTTTCAAAACTTCATTTTTGAAACAGTAATGTTTTGGATGTGTTTCCAAAATGTAATCACTCAGCCTTCTCCAGCTTTCTGTCATGTTATGGAATGGTGACATTCCTAAATACGGGCAATATTAATTTCACATATTTTTTTATTTTCATTGCCCTACTAGCAAGCAAAAATTTAGTCTTTCACATTCCCAGATCCTGGTTAAATACTTCCTGCATATTTATGCTGCATGAGAAAATCCAGAGGAAAAAAATGTATCTACATAAGGGAAATACCAATAGAGTAGAACTATAGCAGCGTCAATACAGTAAACGCTGTTATTAATAATAACACATTAAACCAGTTGTTAGCTTTGCTTATAAACTCTTTCAGTTAACTCACTTTTTTATGGGCAATAGCTGAAAACTGTTGTCTTATTGTGGTTTGGCATTTAACAGTTCTAACCCCATGCTTGTTACATGTTACTTTGACAGCTGACACAATGTCATTCAGAGATCAATCTAAAAATAGCTTTCTGCAAACCTCAATGTCTATTTAAAGAGTATAGTCTCTCCTTGGTGCATAAAAGTATCTCCTAAATACATTAATGGCATTTTATGCAATTATTGATAGAGAACATCATTTGAGACCACTAAATATTTTCATATTTTATAGATAATAACCATATCTCAAAGTTCGAAATTCTAAATTTATTTACAAGGCATCTCTGAACTTAGGATGGTTTCATATTAAGATTCACTATTCAACTACTGAGAGAAAAATACCAGCTAACTGGACTATCTACAGAAATTATCAGCCAACTTGATTATTGTCACCACCATCACAACCACCTTTTAGCTATATGCTTAATTTCATAAAACTGGGACAGGTCCTTACCTTAGGTAAGTCTATTTTGACATAACACAGTTCTCATGAGAATACAAAGGAGAGAAGAGGCAATCCAAAATATGGTGGTGTTTCATGTTGTTTGCAATCCTTCACAAACTTTTTCTAAGCTCAAAACTTTGATTTTATGTTCATGAATATTAGCTCTGATGAAGTCAATGAGTCATATATCTGCTTATGTAACTGTAGTGAAATCAATGGAATTAAATCAGAGGAAAAAAAAATAGCCAAATAGAAGCTTCAGCATGTGTCTTGGAGCAGAATATTCATATTCTAGTGAATCACAGTTTTTGAATTTGACCTAAGCAGTTATTTCATGAATGTACATGTATACATGCATACATGTGAAAAATTTGAAATTGAATTCATAATTCATTTTATATTTTAATAATTGATTTGCAGGTTCTATGTACTTGTTTTGCCAGTAGAAATACATAGGTATCATCAAGGAACACAAAAATCAGAGAAAATTAATGACTTTATATGAGGGTCAAGACTAAGCTCTCAGTGGTATACTTCATCTTTACATACCCTGGGGAACTCCTTTTGTTTACTGTCTCATCTTTATTTCTCCAAGTTTTTCTTCTTTGTGTAGCTGGGCCTTTCTCATGCTTTTTACAGTATTCCTTTTCCTATTCCTGAAACAGAAATTCCACTTCAAAATTGTTTAAAATAACACAAATACTGCTGGAGAATTCCTCTGGAAGATCAATAAGGTTCCTTTTCATAGCTCTTTATGTCTGTGGTTGAGAAGAGTCAGGCTGCAGAGGAACTCTGGGCCTTGTGGCCTCCTGGTATGCAAGACTCAGAACTAGGGAGCCCTGACCTCCACAGGTCAGTTACTGGGCAGCGTGGAGGGATCCACATTGCAAATGCGGATATGTATTTCCTACAAAGGGACCTTCTTATCCATCAGCTGGAGAGGGGAATAGGATGAGGGCATAGGTGCTCTTTGTATCTGTGTGAGTGCTGAGTGTATCACCTGTGTTAATACATATGCCCAGCTGTGTGTATGTGTGCTATGCATATATGTGCTTGTGTGTCTACTGGCTTGACCTGTGGACACGGAGTAGTGGCAGCCTCAGTTCTATCACACTGCTGGATTCAGCAGCTCCTGATGCTTTTATTACTGATTTTGTGCTATTTCTGTATAAGCACCTGTAATTCCCATATTCCAATTCTAATTTTTTATGCATTCATCTTTCAAAGACATGCTGCAATTTTTGCATCTGATACCAAACACTTTTCAGAAATAGCCATTAAGTATATCAAGAAAATTGCTTTTCATTAAATTATTTTTCCTTTAAGTAACCATTTTAAATTGACCTCATAATTCTGAACCTACTGTAGCTATTTACATCAATAAAACCTGAATGGGATGTGGATTATACATGGTGCTAGATCAGAATAGCAGCAGTCTTCACTTATTTTGCACAGCAGATGTAGAAAACCGAAAAAAAAAAAAAATTATGTGTTCATAATTTGTTCAATTAATCCAATTTACCAGTTATTTTAATAATAGCAGGCAGTTTATTTAGCTGTTGTAGCCTAATTATTTTTATAAAAGAGACCTCTAACAGCATCAGTAAATATTTATGCATCAAGTATGTACTTCAGTTCAATATCAACAGGTGTATCTTAAGTCTGCATGGATATTTGCTTCTGAAATAACATATTATTTTGCTAATGTTTATAGTAGACTTACAGTGAAAGAAGGAGTTCTTCTGAAGGTACATTAAATCATAAGTATTTCCAATGATGAAGGGCATGGTCACTCCCTACATACGTTCTTCAGTGTGGTTAATTCTCTAGGGATGGCTACAGTAAAAGAAAAAAACAAAACAAAACAACAACAACAACAACAACAACAAACAAAAAACAAACAACCAAACAAACAAAAAAACCCAACCAAAACTAGACTGTGAGAAAGCCTTCAGGGTCAGTAACATACTAATGGGATACAGGAAATGAGAACAGAAAGAACTGCAAATACATCACTAATTGCTACTTTAATTATGATCACTTGGAAGACACACCTTACCATAAGCAGCCACAACATAAACATTGCATACACATACCAGGGACCCAGAGAAAGTGCAGCACTTTGCTGCCCGCTTAAGCCTCCTGTCAGTCTTCACTTCTTCAAAGAAAAGAAGCGCAGGCTTAACTATGAAGGTTATTGTCCACATATATTTTATGAATAATTCTTCTCATAAATAAGTCTGCTATGTTGTATCACTCTCTGAGGACCTGGCTGACTCAAGCTACAAGAGGAAAGATTGTTATCAGAAAGACCAAAAGAATAGCACACAAGACCAGTGAGAGCAGCACTTCCCTTAGGATGCTGACATTTTGCATTTTCCTCAGGTATTCAGAGCTGAGCTTCTTGATCCTTGTTAGTACGTTAGAATACCTGAGTTTTGAAGCTAAATGTGTAGTTTGTTATTCTCATTGTACCTTCACTGGGTAGTCTACTGTTTTCCCTTTTTCATTTTTAACTATAGTCAACTATCTTGACAGCAACCCCCTAAAAAGCTATTATGTCCCATAAGACTGCTCAATGGCTGCTATGTGTACCTCATAACTCTATTTTAGCTATAAATTAAAAAAAAAAAAAAAAAAAAAAGTTGTGAAAACCTAAAATTTATTGCATTAAATAATTACACCAATGAAGATAAATCCTCAGATCAATTCTAAGACATAGGCATTTTCCTAAGATTTTACTTCACCTATCTGGACTTCTGAAAGGCCTTTGACATGGTCCCTCTGAATACACTTCTGTCTAGATTGGAGAGATATGGATTTAATGGATGGAATATTTGGTGAATAAGGAATTGGCTGGGTGGTCTTATGTGAGGGTAGTGGTCCATGGCTCCAGATGGACACCAGTGTCAAAAGGTGTCCCTCAAGGTTCCATATTGGGCCTAGTGTTATTTAATACCTTCATTAATGACCTAGACAAAGGGACCCTCAGCAAGTTTTCAGGTGACACTAAGCTGTGTGGTGCAGCTGACACACCTGAAGGATGGGATGACATCCAGAGGGACCTGGCCGAGCTCAGGAAATGGGTTCCTGGGCCTCATGAGTTCCAACAAGGCCAAGTGCAATGTGCTACACCTGGGATGATTCACTCCCTGCTATTGACACAGGCTTGTGGATAAAGGGATTGAGAGCAGTCCTGCTGAGAAGGACTTGGGAATACTGAGGGACAAAAAAAGCTGGCAATGAGCTGGTAATGTGTCCTTCCAGTCCAGAAGCCAACCATATCCTAGGCTGCACCACAAGAAGTGTGTCCAGCAGGCAAATGGAGGTGATTCTGTCTCTGTACTCCACTCTTTTGAGACTCCACCTTGAGTGCTTGTCCATTTCTGAGGGCCTCAGTACAAGAAATACATGGATCTGTTGGAGTGGGTTCGTAGAAGGGCTACAAAAATGATCAGAGTGATGGAGCAGTTCTCCTATGAGAAAGACTGAGAGAGATGGAGTTTTTCACCTTGGAGAAGAGAAAGCTCTGGGGAGACCTTATTGTGTCCACTCAGTACTTAAAAGGGTGTATAAGAATAATTAAGACAGACTTTGTAATGATAGGATGACAGATAATGGTTATAAACTAAAAGAGGGTAGTTTTACACCAGATGTAAGGAAGAAATTCTTCCATTCAATGTGGATGATGGAACACTGAAACAGGTTTCCTAGTGAGACAGTAGATGCCCCATCCCTGGTAACATTCAAGGTCAAAATGGATGGGGCCCTGAGCAACCTGATCTGGTTGAAGATGTCCCTTCTCATTGCAGGTGCAGTAGGACTAGATGAACTTTAAGGTCCCTTCTAACCCAAACCATTTTATGACTCTGTGGAATCTCTCGGGAAATCCTCAATTTCCCTCACTTTATTGTTCCTATTTCCTCTATGTTCACTACTCTAGTCCCTGTATTACTGTTTATATTCACAGTGTCATGATTCAGACTGAAAGGAGAAGTACTTCTCTGGGCTACAAGCATGTATAACCACCTGTGATGGGAACATAGCCTTCACAAACTGAGATTCTGAGGACAAAGGCAGAGCACACAGATGATCTTGTCAAAAAACATGCATTTTTAATTTGCAAAGCAGAAATTATTTCCATTATCTGTTTTCCAAGATCCAAACCAGCAAGCTACAAATGTTAGGAAAATATGAAACATATGCCTAGACTCTGATCCTGCCAGCAATTCTGTATCAACCTAATGATAAAATCATGCATAGTCCTATGTATTGATGGATACACTTTTTAACAGAACCAAGACCTTATGTTCCACTGCTTACATTATTTTCACGCAGTGCTTTCCCACTAAAAATTATTCCATTTTTAAATATTTACCATCTACCATTTGTCAAAACTAAGAATTAGTCTGATTGCATTTTTACATTACATCTATTTACAGCAACAGGCCTATTGCCAGTAGGTAAAGTGATCTTTAAAGATAAGGTTTGTGGAAGAAAAGGTCTTTAAGGTTATTATTTTTTCTCAGCAGAGAAATCAAGCTGTTCTCCTACTTACTATTCTTTTTAATACCCCAATGAGAGAGTTACTGTTAATTATGGGGTGCAGTGATAGAAACAATGTAAAATGTAAATGTGTAATACAAATCATTATTATACATAGATCAAACTGTTAGTTGAGATTTATGTTAATCAATAGATGTGCTTTATATAGTACTTCCCAGTGTAAAATTGAGCATATTGCAATATATCACACTCTGCTAATTACAGGGTTTTAAAGTTTTCTTCTAAGGAATTCATCTCTACAAAATGCTATCTTTATCACTTTGGTACCCATTAGTGCTGCCATTTCCCATATGTCATGATGCTGTCCTAAGCCAAAATTCTTCACAGTGCTTATGAGTCAGATAGACAAAATCAGTCCAAATTAAAACTTATCATCAGACACCTGCCTGATAGGTTATCTATTGTTCTTGTTGATTTTTGCTCAAAGTGGCTTAAGATGTAAATTTCAGAAGCCAATCCTGATTACATTTACCTTATTTTTGTATATAAGTTTCAACTTACATTTTAAAACATTGGAAGTATTCAACTCCCTTCAAATGCTTTTCAAACATGAAAATGATGGACATGAAACATGGCATATTCTTCAACTTTTTTATAACGTCAACACTAACAGGCTGTTATTCGGGGATTTTTCCTTCTTGTCTACTGTAAGATTAGATTTTGGTGGTAAAGAGAAAATACCTGTCATTAGAAGCCATATAAAGAACCAAAAGGAGATGATATAGAAGGGATATAGTAAAAGACTACAAACCTCTGAGTGACATAATGGGCATGGAGGAACTGTTCAGGCATTCACTCTCTATTCTGCTGCTTAAGCTTGCAACCTCCATTTGAAGCCACTAGAATCCAGAATCAGACTAGTCAGGTGCAACTGATTCTTCACATCAGAGCAAGCAGATGTGCAGTACTTCCTGACAAACAATGCTGTGTGTAAAAAGACCCTGTGTATGTAAGTTTAAGGGGAGACTGGAAAAGTGCTTGAGATAAACTGAGCCAAATTTGGTATGGCAAAGTGTTGTGTGTCCCATTGCAGCTGTACCTTTTCCAAATTTATGAGGCAAACACAATGCAAAGTCAATTGTCTTGGCTGAAGTGGATTTCAAAAAAATCTTGTTTATTATATCAGAACTTCACTAGCAATATCTGTTGTTATATAATTGAAATATGGCCTTTACTAGGTTTTTCACTCTGAAATATAGTAAGTACATACCTTTAAAAACATTAATTCTCTCAAGCTGTGACAGATGGCTTATCTTAAAAAAAAAAAAATTATAATTGGCGTGTTTAGCATACACTACTACCATAATTTGTAGTTGACTACTGCTTTCCCTTTGAAACCTTTGACTGATTTATTATCTAATAGTTCTAAAGTAAACTCTTGTCAAAGGTTAAAAAGAGTAACCTTTCAAATCTGTAATTTTAAGGTTTTATTTCCAAAAGTGAATCACCCATTTCTGCATCATCATCCTTTGAATCATTTCCAAATATAACAATTATCATCTGCTTGCCTTAACTGATTTGGAGGTCAAATTTGTTTTCCCTTTCTGCCTTCCACTTTTCTATTATCCATTAACATTATTAACTAGATTTTTTCTGTATTGTGTTTTCTAAAATTCATAAAGATAACACTCGGGTTTGTGTTGGTTTTTTTTTTTGTTTTGTTTTGTTTGGTTTTCTTTGTTTTTTTTTTTTTTGTTTTTTTTTTTTTGTTTGTTTGTTTGTTTTGGTTTTTTTCCAATTTGGTAATATGTATTTGAAACATTTATGTTAATTAATTCATATTTATTGCTCAAGTTCCTTAAATTGTTAATTTTTTGTTGTTTAATTCCCTTTGGTCTACTTCCTTGTCACAAGTCCTGATTCTGCCTTTCATCAGTAGTATTCTATAGAATGGCTAGATAGTGAATTTTTGTACTGTTGAACGAAGACCTCTTTTTACAAAATCTGACCTTGTTTGAGTCAGAATAGGGCTACCTTATGTAATCATGCACCCAGCACAAAATAAGCGAGCTCTATAGCCTCACCCCAAATCAGTTTTACTTTCCTCTTTATATATCTGTGACCTAGTTCATACCTTTCCTATTACCTCTTTGTTATAAGATTATTCTGTGTCCCATATCCAGATTCAGAGACTACCGATTTCCTTCTGTTTCTTAGTATGTAAAATATTGTGTCCTGGGTTTCCTTTTCCTCTGGATTCCATAAGCTCTTTTTCTTTGTAAAATTCTTCACCAAACCATGGAAAAAACAGACATGGCAAAGGTCGTAGTAATGTTTTTCCTGACCACTTTTTATTCATGATTAGGGAGGCATAATTACCACAGTGTCATAAAATTATGGAGATAGCTATGATAAGAATAAGTTGGGTATTTAATACATCCTAAATATAATCTTCAGAGGCTTGAAACAGCAAGAGCTAGGGTTTCTGCTAACCATGCCAACAGTCAAGGAACATATTTCCTTCTATTATCTACAAATCTGAGCCTGCATTAGAATGTGCAAGTGTACTAATGAAGTATATTCTTGCTATTCACTGAAGTATTCTTGATCACAAGAAATGTTTTATTATACTGTTTTCCAAATCATGAGTGGCACCTTCTGAGCTCAGAGTTGTTATTATCCTATTCCATAACCAGATTTTGATTGGTAGAAAAATGTAGTACATCAAACAATGTCAGATGTGTCAAAAAATTGATTTTCTGGAATTCCCTGGCCTATTTGGGTTCTGTTAAATTCTGCAGCTTCTGTCTGGGAGCCTGAAAAAGATGAGAATTACATAAGATAAAGCAAAAGCCACTAATTACAGGGAGTAGACATTTCACAGGAAGATTATGAAGTAAAGGGAGAAAAGCTGTAGAATATGTGATTCTTGGCTTCAGATTAAGGAAGAAAAGATGGGTGACACACTCATAATGAAGGAATCAATAAAGAGGCAGATGTGAATCCTCAGTTTTGGTGCACTCGAGGTACTGAACCAAAATTAAAAATCCTTGTGGAAAAGATGGTTTCTGTCTGTCTTACAATATTATGTTTGACAATGTTGGAATAAAATATAGGGGATGTATTTTGACATCTTTAAAAAAAAAAAAAAAATAGGTGATAATTTATTATTTCAGGGTAGCTATGTACAGAAAACTAAATAAAAGCCTCAAAACAATATTTAGCAAGTGGAAAACTCATTTACTGAGAGGAAAAAACTCTACCATTCTATCTATTTATTAACATATTTATTTATTTACCATTTTACTTATACACTTTCACAATTCCTTCTGATACTGATAGAGAATATCTAGACTCTGTCTTTATTGACAACTTATGAGTGATTATAGAAATCACATCAGGTTTTCCCTGTGTCAAGTATTGATAATGATATTTCAGTCTTCTGGGAAATGTCACCTCTTTGTTCCTTAGTAAAATGTCAATCCACAGAATACATTCAAAGAGATAGAGGCAACCGTGTCCTGCCCCCAGCATAGACTCACATACATCTTGTGTCAATCCCTTTTGTTAGTCTTCAGAATAAGTCATTTGCTGGCTGATCTGTTCCCAGTGACTACTTTCATACAGCTCCAAATATCTTATGAGAATATTTTGCAGCTGCTTTCAACTGCTATATTTGTGTCAAGCTGTCAACCTTTGTTTTCCATACAGACACTAAGGAAAGCTAAACCAGATGTTTTCTTCTGTCCTTGGAGTACTCTTTAGAGGGCCAAAGTGAAACAGGGATAGATATGGATATCAAACCATTATAAATGATCTGTTGATGTATCATATCAATACAGTATTACATTGCATGCATATATAACCTCATATTATATTCCAGAATGGCATTACACTAACAACTGAAATTCCTGCATGTATGTCATCTACGATTCATTGCAAAGAAAATATGTGTCACAACCTTACTAGGATAAAAGGATGAAAAATAGAATCTAGTCATGTTTACTGGACAGTCTATTTATTTGAATTATCATTTTTAGCTGCCAAAATTTTCTGAACAATGAGAGGGATCAGACTTCAAGACACTGACAAAGATTTTCTCTTTTCACTGGTTGGTCTTTCTAAGCAGTCCCTTTTGCTCCATAGGTGTTAGGGGTAAATGACAAAACAATCTAACCACAAGATTGTATACACCATACAACTCTGCATGATACATCAGCCTGTCTCTTTATTTATTTATGTACTCAGTAGACAGCAAACTATCAGAATTTCTACAGCAAACCTAAGGATGTCCTTCTAATTAACCAGTTTTAAGAGGGTGATAATGAGTTTATATATTCTGGAGATGATTTTGATTTTTTTTTTCCCCCAACAATATATTCTGCAGGAACATAAGTTAAGACAGGGAGGAACAAAAATTGAAGTAACAATCAGGACAATATCCTTTTCTCTAAGAGCATGCACACAATGTAGTGTAGCTGACAAGTAACTCTCAAGCTACAGTAGTGCAAGTAGACATCTAAGCTTTAACTGGCAAAATGGTTCATGATTAAAAACACACCATGATACTTAGTTTCTAATATAAGAAAGTAATTTATTAAGTGAAACTTTGTTCCAATGAAGCATATGGCTTCAAGTGTGCACATATATACGTACATATAATCACAAAAAACACGTGTGTCCAAAAGAGTCAATGGGTCAGCTAGTTTACCCTAATAGCATGAAAAGATTAGCTAGTCTATTCCTATTTTATTCAAAAATTGTTGTAGTGGATTGAGTGACTCACTTCCTTTGTAGAAGACAAGTAGTAATATGTTTAGTGATACAAAGCAGTGATTTAAGAAATGTTAATAGAAAATGAAACAGTGGTTCAAGAAGACTTGATGGCAAGGTACACTTGATTACTTACCACATAGACAACTAAGGCAAAACTGTCAGAGAGACACCACACACACACACACACACACACACAGAGAATCAGAAATATCTCTGCATTCTAAATTCCATCTCAGAGAAAAGTATATGTGCAGCTTAGTCCCAGACTTGGTCAACATTTATGTCTAAAAGAACACATGTACAATCAATCTCCCACATCACTCACCTAAGACTTCAAAGTTTAACATGCTGTTAACCACTTAGCAACAAATCTCTCAGCCTTGAGGAGTCACCTTGAGAGGTGTCTCTGGGAGGGAAGTCCTGGCATGTTACCTGCTGCTGTGCAGGAGAGCTCAACTACAATTCTCTGATTTACTTGTACTCATATTTACCTACCAGCAAGACATCTGGGTTTCCATTCCATACAGCTCTTGACTACCACATTGCCATTCATCTCCCAAAGCCTAGAAGAACCTAGAGGCAGCATCACAATTTCCACTGGCAGTGTGGCTTAAGCAAGGAGGGGGGCAGGGAAGTGCGTGACACCACAATGTGATAGAGGTCATACAGCTTCTCTAGGAAATGTGTTCTAATGCTTAACTATTCTTATAGGTTAAAAAAAAAAAAAAAAAAAAATTCTGACATAAACAGTGCTCTCAGCCTATTTACAGGTGACTTGAAGAAAACAGCTTATTACCTTTCTTTTGACACTATATATAGTCTATTATTTTATCTTTCTTTCTCCTTTTGTCTAGGTAAAATAAGAAAATTTCTTCAATTACTTAGCCAATTATTCTCTGTCCTCATTTCATGTATCTAATTATTCCCACTTTGCAAATGTCCTTGTAGAATTGTATCTCTTTTTTGAATTGTTATTCTATTTTCTCAAAATTATTTTGAATTCAACTTCAGTGTGTTTACAGGTTCCAGAGGTTGATGTCATCTGTGAATTTAATCAGTGTGCTTGCCATTCCATCAGACAGACTGTTAATAAAACTACTGAACATTACTAGAGCCCTCACAGGCTCCCTTAAAATTCTGCTCAGTCCATTCCTCAAGTTTCACAGTAAACCTTTAATGACTCTTCTTTTTGTACAGCTTTGCAATCAAGTTTTTGCTCACCTGATAGGAATCCTATGGGGAAAATATTGTAGGCAGTATCAAAAGAATTGCAAAAATCAAGCTATGTGGTTCTCTGACTTCTCACCTGCAATTGCTACTTTTTTTATCTCTTGAAAGAAAATAGTCACAGTGTGAATAGTTGTTGACAAAGAAAAGTTGGTGGCTGCCCATTTACCTGGTCATCCTTGGAATGATTAAAAATTGTGATTATTTTGGTTTTTTGCAGTCACAGACACAATACAATGAACCATAATATTCTTTTACAAGAGATATTATTATATCTTAACATTGTAATGTATAATATTTTTCTAACTAAATGTAGAGCTTCCAATATATATTTCAATAATATGCTTCCAATAAGATAGGTCTCTCACTTTTTTAAAAAAACAACCTATTTTCCTTTGATGATATGCATTATAAAGGTCTTTTCCAGTTTCCATGACCTTGCTAATCTTCCACATTTCCATAGGTAACCATTAAGTATCATCTTATGAAGTAGCCTGTCAACATAACATGTCATATTTGACTCCTAATAGCATGTTGCTATAATTCTGTAATTAGAATTTATATTGCCAGAATTATAAATTCAGCAAATTCACTTAGCTTACATATTATGTCATTATATGTCATTATCTTTTTGGTCTGTGTATAAACCAGAGAAATAACCCAAAAAAAAAAAATCACTCAAATAATTAATATGACATACATTTCATGTAGACAGAATATTCATTTGTTCTTTTCAAAATGCATCCTAACAAAATTAAAACCTCTTTTGGAAAATCCCAAGTTTTTTCAAGTTCATGTCACCACAGACAATGTTAAGATGTAAAAACATGTTAATTTTTTAAGAACAGATAATTTTAGATTTATTTATATATAATTTCTGAAAACTCAGTATAAAAATTACAGAAAGACGCATTATAATGTAATTATTAGACAAAACCATAAACCATTAGAGCAAATGTAATTGCTGAAAGTTCATTCATTGTTTACAAGACTAAGAACAGCTGTGTTTCTTTAAGAATTGCTTTTTCTGACTTTACTGTTTTTCACTTCAATAATGGAGCTTCTTTAGTCTGGACTGAAGTTCCTAAATCAATTTGATTAAGTCTTTCATTTGGGATGGGACAGGGAGGAGAAGGGTAAGACTAATATGGGAGTTCTTTACATTATATTTTAATAAGTCTGTTTGGAGCAATAAATGACTAAACCAAATGGTATATAATATTTTACATAAATGGGCATTTATTGAATGTACTTTACAAGAAAGGAGAAAATTAAAATATTACCTTCAGATTTATACCAAACAAACATGCTGCATAAAACAATAAATCTCAATATGTGGTAAGAAAAATGTCATTCATCAGTCATCAAATCTTTTTTAACAGATTTCACCACTGTAGGGAGAAAATTCATGTGGCCAGAGCTCAATTAGAGTTCATGCTGGTCAACACTGTGAAGGACAACAGAAAGGGCTTTTGAAAAATATGCTAACAGCAAAGGAAAGATCAGAGATAACATTGATCTACTATTTGATGAGGTCATTTACTTTACAAATAAGGACAGACAAAGTAGAGAAGTTTAATTCCTTCTTCACCTCTATCTTAACACCAATCCTGGGACTCTGGAAACCCAGTGTTGGAAGACCATGACTTAGGGGACAATAAACTCCCAGTCAATTCCAAAATCCTTTGAGACTTGCTGCTCCAGCTGGATGCATATAAATCTATGGGGCCTGACAGGATTCATCCCAGGGTACTGAAAGAGCTGGCTGATGTCATCATAGGACCTCTTGTCATCATTTTTCAATAGTCTTGGGACTCTGGAGAAGTCCCGGTTGACTGGAACCTAGGAAATGTTATCCCAGTTTTAAGAAGGAAGAAAATGGCAATTACATCCCTATCAGTCTCATTTCAGGGGCTGGTAAAATTATGGAGTAGTTTATTTTGAGAATTCTTGAAAAGCACTTGAGAAACTACACAGTCATTGGTCACAGATGGCATGGGTTCATGAGTAGAAAGTCCTGCTTAACCTACTTAATTCGTTTTAGAACAGTCACCCATTTTGTTGACCAAGGGAAACCAGTAGATGTGTTTTGCTTCTCTTTCTTATTTCAGCAAAGGTTTTGATACTGTCTCTCACAGAATGCTTCCAGGCAAAATTTCCAGCACACAACTAGACAAGTCCATAATATGCTGGGTGAGCAACTGACTGACAGGTCAGACTAAAAGGGTTATAGTAAGTGATGTTACATCAGGCTGGCAGCCAGTCACCAGAGAGGTTCCACAGGGCTCCATTTTAGGGCCAGTGCTCTTCAAAGTTTTTTAAATGATCTGGACACAGCAATCAAATGTACAGTACATAAGTTTGCTGATGATAGTAAGTGTGGAGGAGCTGTAGAATCCTTGAGGGACAGAGAAATCTTATAGGGAGGTCTGGATAGACTAGAAAGCTGGGCAACCAGCAACCGTATGAAATTTAAAAAAAGCAAGTACTAGGTTTTTCACCTGGGATAGGGTGATTCAAATTTTACATATGCATTTTGGGATTATAGTCTGAAGAGCAGCCCCATAGATAAAGATCTAGGGTTTTCAGTGGATTACAAGTTCAGCACAAGTCAACAGTGTGCCCTGCTAGCTGGAAAGGCCAATCATATCCGGTAGTGCATCAAGCACAACCTTTCCAGCCAGTTGAGAGAGGTGATTGCCACACTCCACTCCGTGCTGGTGCAGCTTCACCTCACCTACTGAGTGCAGTTCTGGGGTACCTCAGTATAGGAAGGACATCAAACTATTAGTATGTCCAGAGGAGGGAGACCAAGATGATAAAAGGTCTTAAAGGTAAGACTTATGAGGAAAGGATGAATTCACTTGCATTTTTTCAGCTTGGAGAAGAGAAAACTGAGAGGGGACCTCATTGAAGTCCACAGCTTCCTCAATTTGGAAAACAGAGGGTGAGATGGTGATGTCCTTCCTTTGGTGATCAGGAATACTACTTGGGGAAATGAACTGAAGCTGCCTCAGGGGAAGTTCAGACTGGACCAGTGGGAAAGGGTCATTGAACTGAGAGGGTGGTCAGTTGCTGAAACAGCATACCAGGGGAGGACATCATAGTTCAAGGAGCATCTGGATGATTCTTTCAGTCATATGGTTTGTTTTTAGGTAGTTTTGCAAGGAGCAGGGAGTTGTACTTGATGATCTTTATGGGTCTGTTTCAGATTGTGATGATACTATCTGATTCAAAACGTAAAATTTTGAGCCACCAGGATCACAGTATCACTTAGTAATAAAAGGAAATGAAAAATGCACTGCATAAAATGTATATTCCATAACTCAGCTCATTGATAAGGTCCCCAATTTCATTACATGTAGCACTGAAGTATAATACAAGTCTACTTTTCTGATGTTCTAGCTCTCAAGAACTTGCAACATTATATTATAGCCTTCCAAATTGCCTATCAGTATTTTTTGTCTTCATCTGAACTCTACACCAAAATGAGTTCTGCAACTTGATTTCCACTGGTGTATTCATTTATTTTCCTTTCCTTGTTCTAAAATCATGTCATGGTTTAACTCCACCTGGCACCCAGGCCCCATGCAGCCACTTGCTCACTCCACCAGAGGGATGAGGGAGAGAATCCACAGGGTAAAAGCTACAAAACTCATTGGTTGAGATAAAGACAGTTAAATAGGAAAAGCAAAACACAAGAAAAGCAAAACAAGGAATTAATTCACTCTTTCCCATGAGCAGGCAGGTATTCAGCCATCTCCAGGAGAGCAGGACCCCTTCACACATTATGGTTACTTGGGAAGACAAATACCATCACTCCAAACGTCTCCCATTCCTCTTTCTCCCACTTTATATGCTGAGCATGATGTCATAAGGTATGGAATATCCCTCTGTTCAGTTTGTTCTGGCTGTGTCTCCTCCCAGCCTTCCACACACCCCCAACCCCCTCACTAACATTGCAGTACAAAAAGCAGAAAAGGCCTTTGCTCTGTGTATTTGCTCAGCAATAACAAAAATATCTCTATATTATCAACCCTGTGTTCAGCACAAATGCAAAACATAGCCCCATATTAGTTACTGTAAAGAAAATTAACTCTACACCAACTAAAACCGGTACAAGTCATTAAATTCGGTCTGGGAAACTGTTAAAAAAATAAAATTAACCCCCCCCATTTGATAGCCTACTATTTAGCAAAAATTGGACATTGCTTTGTTGAACTCTTCAGAGCACCTCACTGTAGATTTGAAAGCACAACCAGTCCTTGAATTAAGGTCATCCAGGCACAGGGCAAAAGATCAACTAAAGAGGTAAAAACCTCTGCACTGGTCTGTGGCAAGTAAAAGAATGTCTTTAAAAAAAGTAGTGGGCATGAGTCATTCTGGATAGTACCTGTAGGAGGAGGCCCCTCGGGAAAAGGAGATCAGGAAGATCATTTCTGTGAATGGATGGAGTGGCACTCACTATAGTCAGCAGAAGCTGCGGCTCCCTGGTCAAGTTTTACAGTTAGACAGTTGGACAATTGTATTAGTTAGATAGTAATGTTATATGTTTGTACTTCTGTTCCCATTGGCTGTTTCCCCTAAGTTCTACCCAGTTACTGGTTGCCCATAGGTAGCTCCCTTTCCCTTATTAGGTCCTGCTCCGCCTCTACTTTTCCTTATTTGTCCTGGTTCCGGCCTTGTTCTAGAGGCTTCCCTACCCCGACCCTACAAGAGCCCCTTGCTCCCCCCAATAAATGGTTCCACTTTGTTCACCATGCCTCGTGTGTGGACCTTCTCCTTCTCACCCCCGGCGGGCCGTGACAAGTACCCTTTAAAGTTTTCTGCATGAGATCAACTTTGCATTATGACCTAACTTAGCTTACAATAAGAAAATTGGTTTATGGTAAATTATTGGTCACTCCATTGCTCATTAAGGAAGCAGCTAGTCACAATATCATACTCAGTAAAGCTTGATTTTTTGATCAGTGCAATTGTTTCTGGTTTACTTGTACTGAGAATTTTTATGAAACAGGTCTTTGTGAAACATCTGTTATTGCTCAAGAGGGTTATAAATCCATTCTGAATGATCTAAATGCTATCTTCTAGACTAATACAGAAACAAAAGTTCAAAGTTTCATTTTCCTATTTTCTCGTATAATACTAGTACAGTCTTGTTAACATAAATCATGTCCATCAACTGATTCGTCAACATTTTCTTCCTTTTTCCTAATTATTTTTAGCCACCAGTCTCTTTTAACAATATGTTTCTTATAATACCAACACAATGACTTATGTAAAAAAAAATAACTAAAATCCATATAAGTCTGAGACACTAAGTGCCTGAGATTTCCAATACATGCTAAATTCTTTAAAAACAGCAGACATTAATAGGAGTGTTAAATCTACTGAACACTTCTACTGAACTCTTCACATATTCTGACATGCTCTAAAATTAAAGATATGGAGAAGATAAAGAAAGACTGAGGACTATAATGGCTGGAATAGACTGTGATGAAAGGCATTTTGCAAATGAGCTGACTCAGACAACTTTTATTGTATAGGATTATTCATTGTGAGCCGAAGTATCACAATATGTTCAAAAAAATAATGCACTGGATTTAAAAAGTAACATTTTAACCACTTTAATAGCTAACTATAGAGAATAGCTTGTTGATACTAAATCATAAAGGACCAATTTTGTCATGTCTCACAGGGTGTCTGTTCGAGGCATTAAATATATTTTTTAACATGTTCTTCCAAAGCCAGTGCAAGAAAAAAAAATAAAATTAAAAGTCTGGAGTCACAAGAGAGTCTATTCACTCCCTTCCCACTGATCAAAATACATCACTGTCTGAGCATCACTTCAGTTCCACCATTCCAATGCACATGACAGAACAACTACATGAAAATTAAAGTGTACGTTATACTACACAGAGATGTTTGATAATTCCAAAACTGAATAATCCTTTTTTATAACTTCCTAAAATTCCTAACTTAAAAAAAAAAAAAAAGCAATTATTAAAAGAGTAAAAAGAAAAAAAAAAAATTGTCTACTATAATTTTTTCCAACTAGCTAGTATTTTACAATATGTATTTATCCTTGTTATCTGCTGCTGCTTAGATTAAAGTTTTGATATAACTTTATTTTGTTAAAAATAAAATCCTATTGTTTTAAATTTATTTCACACACTTGCAGAATCACAGAATTTCTGAGATTCCAAGGAAACTCTGGAGCTTCTGTAGTCCAAAAACACTGCTTAAACAGAGTCAAGTATAGCAGGTTACCCAGGGCTGTGTCCAGTCATGATTTTAGGATCTCATAAGTGTAGAGACTCCACAACATCTCTTGGTCATTTGTCCCAGAATTCAACCACTCCTACAGTAAAAAAGGTTGTTGTCCTGGTTCCAGCCCAGATCAGCTGGAGGAGGTGTGGCCTCCTCCAGCTGCATTGTGTTATTGCAAACCATCTTACATCACAGCTGGGAGCAGAGGAAAGGAACTCCTGCTTTCTTGGAAGGAAGGCACCTCTTTCTGGTGGAGCAAGCGTGACAGAGCAGTGGGGCAATGCTTGTCCTGCCTACAGGGAGCGGTTTCAGTGTCGTGGCTGCAATCAGGTCAGGCTTCCACGCTCTCCTTTCGTTCCTTTTTGTTGTTAATATTATTACTGTTACTGTTTGTTTTCTTATCTCCTTGTTATTTCTAGTAAATTGTTCCTATCTCAACCTGTAATTTTCACTTTTTGTACCTCTAATTCTCAACTCCTTCCTCAGAGTAGGAAGAGAGAAGGGAAAAGGGGGAACATGTGAGCAGAGTCTGGTTTAGGAGACTCTCAGGGGAGGGGGGTCACTAATGGGGGGGTGCCATTCCAAAACCATGACACTTGTGTTCAGACTGAATTCCATGTGTTTTAATTTGTGCCCTTGAGGAGATCCCATCAACCCTTCTCCAAGCTGAGCAGTTCCAGCTCTCTCATCCTCTCTTCAAATATAAGATACTTCAGTCCCTTGTCATTTTAGTAGCTATTTGACAGACTTATTGCAGTCCATCCACATATCTCTTGCACTGGGGAGTTCAGACCTGAACCAAGACCTCCAGATGTTTCTCAACAGTGCTGAGGAAAGGAGAAGGATCACATCACTCAGCCTTCATGCTCAGCGTACCCTTGTGCAACCCAGAATGCTGTTGACCTTCCTTGCCATGAAAGGCACATTGCTGGCTCATGATCAGCTTACTGTTTACCAGGACCCCCAAGACCCTTCCTGCAGAGCTACTTTCCAGCCAGTTGACCTCTAATATGTACTACTGCCTGAGATTATTCCTCTGCAGATTTAGAACTTTTAATTTTCCTTTGTGGAATTTTGTGAGATTACTGTCAGCTCAATTGCCCAGCCTGTCAAGGCAGTTCTATCTGCTACATTCATCTTAGTTCCCAATTTTTTATCATCTGCAAACCTGCTGAGGGTGACTTGGTCCAAACATCCAGGTCATTAAGCAAGATGTTAAACAGTTTTTCACTCAGTATCAACTCATGGGGTACACCACTGATAACTGGCTTCCAGATGGAGTTTGTGCAACCAACCACAACCCTTTGGATCCAGCTGTTCAGCTAGTTTTCAATCCATTCTCTAATGGGGACAGAGCCAAAAACCTTACTAAAGTCAAAGTGAACAACACACACTGCTCTCTCCTCATCTACCAAGACAGTAACCAAGGCTGTTATGTTGGTGAAACAAGTTTTCCCTTTTTATAAGCTCATTATGACTATTCCAGGTCATCTTCTTGTCCTTCATGGGTTTGGAAATTACTTCCAGGATTAGTTGCTCCATTACCTTTCCAGGCCGACAGACCTGTACTTCTGTAGATCCTTCTTGTCTTTCTTGAAGAGTGACAGGAGTGACATTTTCTTTCTTCCATTCTTCAGGAACCTCTCCCGATTAGGACCTTTCAAAGACCAAGAGTTGCCTCGCATTAGCATCAGCCAACTTTCTTATTGATTGTGAGTGCATCCCATTAGGCCCCATTGATTTAAGTAGGTCCATTTTTTTTTCAAGTGCTTCCAAACCTGATCCTCTTTTGCCAAAAGTCTTCATACCCAATGGCATCCATATATAAAACAAAATAATTCAGTGTCTTCTATAAATAATTAGTTTTAAATCATTTATGCAAACATAATAATTAACTACAGATTTATAAAGAACAATTTAATTGTTCTACAAAAAATGTACATAGAATTGAAAGTCCAAATATAGAAAATAATGATTTTCTTCTTGGTAACAGATTATTTTAATTCCTAATAGATATATTTGGAAATAAATTCATTTTTTTTTAAAAAAAGTTGTTTTGGTTTATTTATTTATTTGAGATAAACAAAGGAAATTATGCTGTAGTTCATGGGTATATGAAAACCTGTGATTGTAAAGATAATTGTGCTATGCTATCATGTCATCCAAAGTCGTCCTGAAAGGGAAAATAAAACCAACAAGGATATGCTTAAACCAGCTCTAAATAGCTTATTTGACAAATCCTTTAAAATCATTTATAAAAAAAAAAAAAAAAAAAGATTATATCAAGCTAAATTTTGTCACATTTACATGAATTAGAAGTGACTGATAAGCACTGCTACTCACTAGGCAGTGATAATCACTCATCTGAGCTTATCTTACAACTTGTATGATAAAGTCTTCTAGTATCTCAGTCAAAACAAAAATGTTCTATGATGTGTTCTTTTTAAAAATCAGAACACTAGGTTTAGAGCATTTATAATATACATATCTGAGAAAACATTTGCACCCAATATTTCATATTATTACCAAATCAGATTTTATTATAGATCTTTTTTTAAATTCTGAAAAGATATACTCTCATTTCAATGTGCCAGAAGTCTAAAAAATGCATTGAAATTAACCTTTGGGACACGTTCTTTTCTCAGACACCATCTAGCTGTGAAGCTATTCATTCAGTGTGAAAGTTTTGGGTGTTCTTGAAGGTTGCTTTGTTTTCTTTTGTTATTGTTGTGGTTCCAGTACACCCTGAATTAAATAGTTCATTTAAAAATAAATATTTGGTTCACCTGATTTTTTTTTTAAAAAACATGTACCATGGAATAGAGAGATTTTTTGATTCAGCATTACTTCTCTTTTAACAATCTCTGTCAGCATGGGATTATACTTTCAACAATCTACTGCAACAAATATTTATGAGGCAAAAATCTTCCCCTTCAAGAAGAATAATTGAAAACCCCTCAAAAACATCAACACAGACCTCTTCAAAGACAGCTTACTGAAATCATTATTTCTCTACCTGCAGGATGTGTGGAGGTAGGCCCATGTAGGAGCAGATTTTCTGGCAGTAACTGTTACATGGGGAGGATGTGCATTGGAGCAGTTCATGAAGGAGAGCATCCTGTGTGAGGAACCTGATGCTGGATCAGGGGAAGAGTGTGAGTGGGGAGAAGTTGCAGAGAGGAAGTGTTATTAATTGACTGCAACTCCATTTTCCATTCCCCTGGGCTGCTTGATCAGGTAGAGGTAGAATAGTTAGGAGTGGAATTGAACCTGGAAAAAACAGGGGGAAAGGTGGGGAGCAGGAGGGGAATGTTTTTATTTCTCACCATCTTATTCTCTTACAAATAGCTGTCAATAAATTATTTTTTTTTTCCTGAGTCTGTTTTGCCCATGACAGTAACTGGCAAATTATCTCCCTGTCCTTATCCCAATTCATGAGCTTTTCCATCATTTTTTTATCCCTATGTCCTGTTGGGGCGGTCCGAGCCAGACAAGGTCAACCCACCACAAACACTAAGGATCTATCTAGCTCTTAGTTTTGATAAGGAACATAGACATTTCCCAATTACAGATCTAGAGATAAAAACAAAAGAATATTTTCCATCAGTGCTAATAAAAGGTCTTCCCAAGTGCAACTAGCAGGATGAACAGCAAAGATATATGTAGACCAGTCCACATAAGTTACTTCATTTATACAACTGTTTTGCATTTAAATTCACTAGCCATATGATCCTTAAATATCATATACAGAAACTCTGAGAGGTAACACTAAGATGGAACCTTTTTCCTTGTTCATATTTTCTGCCTCCCAATATATATGTAGCAGTCTTCAATACACTTCAATGGATGGTGTCCCTGCTAATGATAACACAAGACTTTATTTATGTCAGACACTGTACTAAATCTAATTTAGCTTAATTCAGTACTGTCTTCTTTCTGCTCACTATGAATCTATGACTATGTTTTCTTTTGTTTATTTTTCTTCCAAAATTCATCTCATGTTATCTTCAAGATCTACCAGAAGGAATACTTAATGAAGAATCTCTGAAGATATTGCTAGAAGAATTTTATTCTTCTGGTTCAAGAAGAAAGTCCACCCTTTTTCCCCACTGTTGGTTGTGGTCAGATGTTCAGAAAGATTGTCTCCTCAGTTATGTGTAACTGTTTTGGTCATGCTGCAAGAATTACGCAAAGAACATTTTATAATTGAATAAAAGTGATACTTTTAATGATGCATTTAAGTGGAAAACACTGAACCAAGACAATTTTACCTCCTTGGGTCTCAGGACTCTCAGTAATGGCTTCAATCATCAGGAACTGTAAGCAAAATAAAATTTGTTCTCACTAGGTGTTATCAGTGATACTGAAAAATTAACTCAAACAAGATAATGGAAGAAAAAGCAAAATAAAACAAAACTTGGAAGAAGTCAGAAAGTGAACACCTTTAGACTTGTACAAAAGTATACATAACACACAAAAAAAGTCAAAACGGAAAAGACCTACCACATTTACTTTAGTTATCAGTTGCACAGTGAAGAACAGGCATTTTCTTATAGGAGTAAAGTCCCATAATAATCTTTCTTAGATTTTTCTTCTGAATTTAAATTGCTATCTTTAATGGAAAAGCCTACTTTTGTCTTTGAAGATAGGCCCCCTGTCTTCAGCTCTCATGATTTACTGTCAACCTGTAGTTTCTCAAAAACATGATTAATGCTAGGAATATAATTTTTTCTTACTTTGGTTCATTTGTAAACTAAATCAACATAAAGAGTGCCAACTGAGCAAAAGCAGAGACACATAAGTCAGCTGATGAATCTGAGTAGTAAAACAAGTAAAAAAAACAAAAGCAAAGTCTATGCTGCTTGTGGGTCTCAATAAGTGGTCATCCTTTTTTGAATTTTTGAATTTTTGAATTTTTATTTTCACTTGAGGAAACAGGGCATATTGGAGAAGTGCCTGTCATTATTGGTTTTGTCAGCTTCTCATCTGGTACCTCATTCTGGTGTCAAAGCTCTGTTTCTGTTTCTGTTCCACTGAATATCCAGTATAGTACACTGGAGTCACTTTCTACAGCTAGCAGATAGGCAGGTAGCCATGAGATGCTCTTTGCTCAAATGGCCATCTGGCTTCTCTGTTTCCAGATTCTGGAAAACACTTATCCTTGTACTTTCCTGTAGGAAACAGAAACAGTACAATTAGGAAGCTATGGCAGGTATATTTGTCAAAAAAAAAAATAAAAAAAAAAAAATCATAAAGAAATAGATGGGCCAAACATGAAAGGCAAAATGACTATCCAAATAGGAAGGGGTCCAAGATCTCATGGGAACAGTAACACAATGTTTCTTCAAGTATTGTTTCTTTGCTACAGAACAATTATGATGCAGATATCAATCAAGTTTTCAGATGTAAAAGTCCTTAATGTTTTTGATATAGTACATGTAAAACATTTGAAAGACAACAATGCCCACAGGCAGGGCAGGGAACAGAAAGGATGAAGATAAAAAAAATTCTACAGTTTTGCTGTCCAAAACTGGTATCTTTGTTCCATGTGAGCTACATTGATTCACTGCTGTCTCTGCCCAATTTCATGGTTTATTGTCCTTGCTAAAAGAAGACTGGTTCCAACTTCATTGTCCTATACAAAAGAACAGTCCATCCTTCCAAAGATAGCAAATGGCCATTAGACCTTACTGTGAGTACAAACACTACAGACACTGGCAGGTGCACTGTTGTGGAGCAATTAAAATCTGTTACAATCGTCCTCTAACAGGATGGTTGTTAAATATATGTTTACAATCTTAGCTCTCTTCAGCACATGATGAACATACAGCATAAAAGCAAGACAACATAATTTCATAGTTTCTCCTGTATCTGTTTCTATTCTACCATTACATCTGCTACACTGTCCATATTTTGGGAAAGAGAGAGGGGTTGGTTTAGAGATAGTACAACTGTTTGAGACTGGGTCACCAAGTCACAACCATTATTATCATCATAAAACAGAGCAGTGTCAAGGACAGAAGGTTTGAAAGAGTTCCAGACATACTAGGAATAACTGAAGATCTTGGATTATTTTAAGAAATGCAAAAAAATGAAGAGACTACTGTTGCCTGGAAAATCCATTTTCCTCTCTCATCTGAAAAAAAAAAAAAAACAAAAAAAAAAAAACAACAACAGAATTGAGGTATGGTTGGAAAGAATAAATTAGAGCAGCACCCATCCTGTGTGAGAGTATACCTGTACGAGAGGTGCAAGAACACATCTCCACCTACACGTGTTCTTTCAATGAATAATCTGTTCCTTTCTGTGCAATTTGCATAGGAGTTTCCTGCATGACTAATCCCCTTCTGGAAGATACTCTGGTAGGTTCCTGTATCCTAAAACAATTTTCAAGCAGTAGGGGATAGTATCATGTCTCCTGCCTTTTCATCTCTCATCTAATAAAATTAAATATATTTTAACAAAATATATTTATTACATGAAAAGCAGAAAAATAAAAAGAAAACAGAAGAGTAATGTCTGATGATTTTCTGTGGAGAGAGCAAAATTAAAATACTTATTAGTAAAAATGGAACAGTTTTTCAATATCAGATTCTTACACTGAAGTGTCATTTTTTTATTGGCTTCAAATCTTTGGTGTGCTAAGATTGCAAAAGGTTGCTCCACCCTAAAAATATATATATAGAAAATATAGAGTAATATGTATACTGCTTCTTCATTTGGATTAATAGAATCTTTATTTGAAAAAAAAACAACCAAACAAAAAAAAATGTTCTTAATCCTTGGTTCCGGACAGGTGTTTTTTTCTGAAAGAGGATTTAGTCCATGGTATGTGAAAGTTGAATTTCTGGTTTCAAGAAGCAAAACACCCAAATTTAATCCTTTATTGTGCAAACAATGAAAAGAAAGATAATGACTCCACAGCACATTTTAAAAATACCAGTCTCAAGAGAGAGTCACTGTATTGCAGTACTTACTCCACCGAATGCTTGATAATGCCAGTAAATCAGAAGACATTCATTCTTCTTTTGGGGAAAGCTAATAACCAACTAAGGGGACTTGAAGTGGAACTTCTTGGACATGTGAATTTGCTTGCTTAGGAAATGGAATGGTCTTACATGTGACCTCGACAATTGTTCTCATGATAAGTTAGTGAAAGGACTTGACCTGGGATAGGGAAAGAATCACATTCATGTACCCCTGTATTGTGTGTGATTAGGTAGGTTGTGATAAGACTTCAGAGGTAAAATAGAAGAAGGAAGTGGCCTTCAGTGGCCTGAAGGAAGTATATGCCTTTCAGAGAAACTTAGATGTCCCTGGAACAAGAGAAGCAGATTTTTAGGAAGCATCTTTGAGATGTATACTGTAGTTTGAGGGGGGCAGTGCTGGATGGGATAACAATTTACACTCATAAACAGTGCCAAGACTATATTGTTACTCACAAGCTTAGAAACAACTTGCATCCCTGCTGTTAAACTTCTTTACCCTTCAGACTGAGATGGTCATATGCAAATTAACTTTTGAGAATGATTTGTGGACCTAACCTACTACCAAACCATACTCAGAATCCTTTAGGAGAATGCAAGTCACCCAAGGCTGAAACTTGGGTGACTAAGATGCAGCCCTGTCCCAAGTCTTTGCTCTGCTTAATTAATAAAGATGAAGACTAAACACCTACTTACTCCTCATCAATATAACACTGCCTTTTTAAAATGTAGCACCAGAGACAGATGAGTTGAGTAAAAACCAAAACAATGAGATTACTTTGAAAATTTTATTTTAAGCAAGGGAAATACTTTAAGTAGGAAGAGATGATTAAGAAAGAAGAGAAAAGATAGATGAGCCACAGCACAGATGAAAAGTCTCAGAATTAGTTTCCATTAACCTCAAAAAACTATATGATAGTTCTAAAAATCAAATATTTCATTTTTTTCCTCTCATGTCTAAGGATACTTCAGAGAAATTATCCTAAACAGTGAGGTGTATAATGAGATTATAAAAGAGCAGTCACTGGTCACAGTAGCATAGGTTCAGAAGGGGAAAGTCCTGCTTGAAAATCTCATTTTCCTGTTACAACCAGATCAAGGAAATACAACAGGAAAACACAACGCAGCACTCTGCTGTATGCTCCACAAGCAAAATACCTACATTAATTTAAAACAGAGTTTAACAAGCTAAGGAAAGAAAGGATATATAAAGAAAAGGAGTATTGTCTAGTTTGGAAATTAGGATATCCAATATAGCACTATAGAGTGCTTCTTTATGCTTTTATGTTATATTTACTTGACCATTAAAGACCCAGGACAATCCACCATTATTTCTGAATAACATATGTACTACACAGCCTTACAATAAATGAGATATGTTCATTAAAAAAAGAAGTATCTGTGTCTAGTCTTGAAACTCATACACATGTTTCTGTTGCATCAAAGCCTACTTACCCTGCACCATCCACATACATGTTTTTTTCCTGATCAAGATTAGGACACAAAATACAGTTCTGTCTGAGTAAGTGAAATATTGAGCAATCAACATTAAAATAGTGCAATACAGTCTTATGGCTATACACATTTTACTGGGTTTCAATAACACAAAACTTACTTTGTGTCTATGATGTAACAAAGTACAACTAGGCTCAATTTTAAATGGAAGCTATGTCATATAATCTTTAAGTATAAGACATTAAAGTTATTCAGCAAGTATCACAGTTTAGTGCTCACCACAATGTCTGTAAAATGCTATTATCTAATGAATATAAAGCCAATATTGACTTACAGCTCATTGAGCTCATTGATATTTGTCCATGGGTCATTGACGGCAAACATTTTACATCTACTATGATTGTGTTTAGACACATATTTATATCTAATAGTTTGTTGTTGCAATTATACAAAGGATTTAAAATGACACTGACTTTAAAGCAGTCATGTTAAGGAAATTCAGTTTAAAGGTAAACTGATATCTTCATCCAGATCTTACAGCAGGAACCTGTTATTACCCAATTACACATTGTTCCACAAAATACAAAATCTATTTTTTAATCAATGCTTTGTTTATTGACTAAATAAAGCTTAAAACAGACTGGACTGCTGTTGAAACCCCTGGATGCTGGAGCATATTTTACTGGACCAACCTTTCACATTTATTAAAGAAACTCCACAAAAGGCTAAAGTTTACTGGTTTTCCTTGGTTTCTCAATGTCCTTGTATAAGCCAAATCAATGCCCTATAATATTAGGACTTGTATGTGCATTGGTGCTATATTCCTAGTTGCAAAAGAAAACTCTGCAAGGAAAACTTTAAATACTCATTTATTTATTATTTAATAGGATTCTACATCACTGCCTCAGGAAAAGCTACTGGTTACTGTACAGTTACATGCAAAATGTACCCCAAACTTCAATAAGGTACAGAAACAGACAAAGACTATCTACAAAGACTAATCCAGAGAAAGTGTAATGGCCTCAGGAACTGAAAATCACTGAGATATGTAGAAAGAAATCATAAGGTTATCACAATAGTGAAAATACTTTTTTTTTCAGTTTCATTATATATTTTATGAATCAACAATACTTTGCTTTGCAAAGAGAGGTAAATCTAGTTTATCAACTGCCAAATCACAGCACAAAAAAATACTTTTATCTCAAAAGCTGTGTTTTCAAACTTTGGAAGGATAACAATAGGTAAAGCTTTAGCAGTGAAAAGTCTCACTTTATTACAGTAAAATGACTCACTTACTACAAATGGAATTGGAAACAGAAACTTGGCCAATCCATTCATCTCCAAAAAAAACCCGCGGAAGACTGTTGTCTATGAAATAGCTTCACAATTCTTACCATAGAATTAATACAAAAAAAATTGTTGCTTAAAGTAAAGGAAAAATTGCTTGTCCTTTTTCAACATGAATAATGTTATAAAAGTTATATATTCTCATAATTATAAAATATGGGGCCTGAATTCAATTCTCCTAAATTTAATTGTTCTAGACATTTCAGTAATATCCCTAATGTTACCTGTATACCTAAGTTAGGTATACATCCTTGTGTATCTTGTTCCTTCTCCTGAGTTTTATAGATGAGTGACACCAACATTCTTCACAGAAGCCTTTCAAAGGCTTATTCGTACAGCAAAAATAACCCTAAACTAATACTTGTCTCACAGATTTCCAGTCCAGATAGGAACTTATTCTTTACAATCTAAACTATCATTCGATTGAGTCTAGAGAAGAAAAGACTGAGAAGGCATCTCATCAATATATATAAACATCTCAGTGGAGGGTGCCTGCCAAGAGATGGTGCCAGACTCTTTTCAATGGTACCCAGTAACAAGATAAGAACTAATGGCCTTAACTAAAACACAAGAAGTTCCACCCCAATATGGTGGCAAACCACTGGAACAGGCTTCCAAGGGAGGTCACAACATCTCCCTCTCTGGAGCCGTCCCTGTGTAATCTGCACGAGATGTCCCTGCCTTGGCAGGGAGGTTGGACTAGATGATTTCTAGGGGTCCCTTCCAACCCTATGTATTCTGTGATTCTGTGGCTACATTTTAGAAGTGAATTGTTGGTTGTTTTTATGTTTGATATACACCTAACAGAAGGAAATAGTTAAATAAACTCTAGCTAAATAAAATAGAAAATAGTTAAATAAAATAAAATTATTAAATAAACTCTATGTATGCAAGGACTCTTTCTATGCTCCTGTGTTTTCAGTATTATAAAATAAATTCTAGCAATAACAATAATCTAACATTGGCATAATGATCAATAAGGAGAATCACTGATAATCAGTTAAGAATTAGTTTCCTCTACTTTATAGTGTACTTATATTTGCTTTGAAAGTAGACGATGAATACAATTAAACATTTAAGCAAAAGTTGAAACTCCGTAAAAACATCTTGAGATTTTATTGTTTGTCTCTATAGTGATTTTTATACTTCTATTCTAAAAGTTCCTAATTAAAATTAAACAAGGAACATTTTTACATTTTTTGCCTAATAAATAATTAGAAACAAGAGATATGACTGTTTGATAATAAGATAGAGTGATAATTTCCAAATTAACACTTTTGTGAAATAACTGATGATTTTTCTCTACTAAATTGTTGAATGGTGTAATTCACCTATTACTTTTCATTTTGACTTGGGTCTGGTTTGTAAAAGGCAGAAGCAGCTTAATAAAAATACAGTATTTTTAATTATTAAAATAAAGATTTCATTGCGATTTTCATTTTTCTTTTATTCAGGAGAAAGAAAGGAAGAATTTTGTCATATTATCTAAAAATTCTAATACTTTTTAAGTAACATGGTGGGTAATGAAGAATTCTCATACTTTGACCTCCCCAAAAGTAGACAAAATATAAAAGTTTTTTATAAATTTTGTGACACAAAGTGAAATGACTCATATAGAAAATGCACTCTAAAAATAGACTTCACACTCCCACTCCAACCTACTGTAACCCAGGGGACTTGTACTAAATATCAAAATATTCAGTCAGCAGGATTGTTTTAACATGATTGAAATGGTAATGAGAAATATATTTAAATTCTGATGGATTTTAGAATTGACTTTAAAATCAAAAGTCAAATCACTGAAATCAACAGAGAAGAAGTGTGGGGACGTTCTGCCATCACAGGAAGGACACAAGACATGTAAAACCAGTGAGGGTTTAGTTTTGTTTGTTTTTATTCGGGTGGGGATTTTTTTCTTTCTTTTTTTTTCTTTTTGTTTTTTTTTCTTTTTGTTTTTTTTTTTTTTTTTCTTTTTCCACATGGACTTCAGTGCAGCCAAATTTTTGAAAAGTGCTAAAATATGAAATTGTGGTGGAAAGACTGAAATCAAGACTTTCTGATTTATTTTTTTTTCTCAGGAAATGGTTTGGCATTGGTATACTGACTACTGACACAGCAACCTAGCAGCTGAGGTTCCTGTCCCATGTATCCTTTTTTATTGTACTCTCTCAGGATGGAAAGTTTTCATCTGGAATATATCAGGATTGGAACTAACCAAGTACTGTTTTCTGACCTCTAATTATCTTCTACCATCTTTCTGCCATTACTGAATTCTTTAAAGTTTGTGTTAGAAATGTTTCACTCAAGTTAGCTATTATAAGCTCAAATATAGAATATGTGCCACCAGATAAGCTATTTTACAGTCTGAAAGGCTGCCCTGTGTTCTGGAATGTTTCCTTAAAATCAGTCTATGCTTTCCTTTGTTCAAGATTATCCAACTTCCAGCAAAACAATCTCTTCTCTTTCCTACTGTCATGTTTATACCCTTCAATTACATGCCAGTCTTGTTTCATTGATTATACAGAGGTTCCGTAGTGCAGATATTGTATTATAGTAATGTAGAATGTGTATGTGCCCTTCCAAACAAAACCAATTTCTAAACTTGAGCATGTGGAAGTGGGTTCTTTGTTTGTTTTCCTTCTTTCGTTCTCATATATTCTCACTGCATTACAGAAAGAAGAGCAAATGTAACTGAAATCAGCTCTGGTTAGTCTGAAATATTTTATGGACTGGCTCAAAGCAAGTAAAGAGATTAAGTAGCATGCTTATTGCTGCATAGTCCATTTATTTGCTTTTATTATGGTTTTGATCACAAAAGAGGTCAAGCACTTCTCCCTTGAAGAACAATCAAGTATCTGTCTGTGGCAATTCAATGTAATCTTAAATTATGCATATAGACAAGGTCAGGAGTGAACATATAGAAATTAGTCTTTACAAAGCAGAATGGAATTACTCATTTGCCTGCAAACTAAAGTCTTTCTGTTCGATACTGTGTCCTTATGGCACTCCATAAAACTCTTTTGTAGTTCTTAAAAATGAAAGCTTATGTGCAGAGAGTTATTGAGGTAAAGGAGAAGAAAAGGAAACAAAATAAGCATAATATTAACAAATTAATGTGTTAGATTTGCAAAATATAAGACAAAAAATATGTAGAGGATTGGTATTTTTTATGTCTGGATTGTCCATGTACTTGGACATAAAAGAAAAACAAAGAAAAGTACTAGTGATGACATGCCAAATCCAGCAGTCCTTATCCTAATAAAAAAGAAGTCACTCTTACAAAAAAATCAAAAAACTAAAACCAAACCAAACCAAAACTCATGAAAAATTGTGAGGTAATCTATAAGCATCACAGTGGACACAGTTACTTTGTCATTCCATGAGCCTGATTGATGACTGTTGAAGTCTGTGTTGGTGACAGAACTATTGATTGACTGCTTCTGAATTAGGACTCATACAGGTATACGTTGAAACTTCTGTACCAGTCTGAACTAGAAGAAAGACCTTAACAATAACACAAATTACTTTTCTGGACATTTTTATCCAAACTGAAGCAAATATCCTCCAAATAGTTATAAACTTTTCAATTGTATAGTTTCCTGTCACCAATGAGTTTGTTACTTCACCCATTACTTCAAAAAAGAGAGGTGTTGTTTTTTTGTTTTTTTTTCCCAGTGTGTATATATTTTATTTTATAATGTTATGTAATATAAAAAGGACAAGGACTGATGCCAGAAAACACATAAATTGAGGATGAATTCATCTGGGACAACTCAGTAGCCCCCACACAGTTGTCTAATTAATTTTGAGATACCTAAGACACTTTGCCTGGCTTTCAGGCTTTGCTTCACAAGAAAACAATTCTCCCATCAATTCCAAGACTTGTTTGTTAGTTTTCTTGATATCTCTAATATCCTATAATATCCCAAATGGCAACTAACACCAACATGTGGGTAAATGAATCCAGCTTGTTCTGTAGCTTGTACAAAAATTCTTGTGCAATGTTAACTAAGCTTTTGACTTCCTATTAACACTATGTGATTATCATATATCAATATCATAAGTTATGTTGCTGTGGTGGGCTCTTCTCTCACATACACACTTGCTCTAAGACAGTTGTGTTAAGATTAGGTTCTTTAAAATTATTAGAGAGATGCCTCTGCCCGAATTAAGGTGCAAAGCAAGCCATATGCCAAAGTCAATAGGATGGATTTTTATTTAACAGTAAATGCAAGGTAGAGAGAGATAGAAAGAAATAAGAGAAAGTGAGAGGAGGGAGAGAAAGAGTGACAGAGAGACAAATTAGGTAGGAAATATATCACCATTCCATGGATTCTAACAGAATCCCATTGATCCTCTTCTTGTGGTCTTCTTGGTGGTGAGAGTCCCAGTTTTGTCAAAGTCATGGTCGCAGTCTGGATCTGTCAAGGGAAGCCCAGCATAGTGAGGGAAGAAGCCTGTGTTGGTGAAGGAAGTCCTGTGTGGTGAGGGAAGAAGCCGGTGTGTGTGAGAGAAGAAGCCCATGGGAGGGGAAGTCCCAGTATGTTGGGTGAAGTATGTTGTGTATTTTATTGAACTTAGGCTAGGTAGAAATGCCCCCAGCACCTCCCCTGGGGCGGGGAGTTTTACAAGGGATGATGTAATACTTGATCATGTGACATGTCAGGAGTCTCTGACACCTTCTAAGACATTATGGCTGCCTATTACTGTCAGTGCAGGTGAGTCCATTATGGGGTATCAACAGAGATGAATATCTTTAGGCTATGTATCAATTGTCCTGATGCTTCCCCAGAGGGGAGTTATCACAAATGAGTCACTTGTCTAAGGAAAAAGAAACCTACTCTGTCTCCAGGATTTGCCTCTTTCCTTCTCTTGTTCAACACCCAGTTTGTAGCCTGAAATGATGGGTGTGCCTGCCCTCAACATCTGGGTGATTACTTTGCACAATGTTAGCTTGCACCTTGATTGTCTGAGACATCAACATTCCAGATTTTCACACTTGTGGTTATATTCTTCTCCTAGGAAAATTGGGCAATGCTACCACCTTTTTCTTATCTCAAGTTCCTGTCACAGTCCAAATTAGACATGGTCCTGAGCAACATATGATAGATGACCGTGATTCAGCAAGGATATTAAATTAGATAATATCCAGGGATTCCTTCCAGCCTCAGAGGCTCTGTGATTTTTCTTCTGTTAATTGTCAGTCTCTTCCAAACTTGTTAAACTTTTAACAGCTACAGTTTCCTAGAGTAGAGACAGCTTGATAACCCATTGCTTGAAGCATCATGTTCCTCTGTATTAACCTTTCTCCTCCTGACTTCATTGAATGTGTTTTGTGTTGAAAAAAAGCAACAGAAAACGAATCCCTATCCTCCTTGCCCCCTTGCCCATATTTTTCATGCCCCTCTTGATCCTATAAACCTCTATCAAATTCTCCTTTATTCATACTTTGCTTATAATAAAGAGTCCAAGTTTAATTAGCTCTGGCTTAGTCATTCCTCACGCAGATTGATTTCATGCTTTTCCTTTACTTCCCTTTTTCTGAAGCTTTCCATTGTAATTTACTTTTCTGACATTTAGGAATCCAGCATATACATTCATATAGTGGCATAATTATGTATCATCTACTGTAATAGCTCTCTATTACTGTCAAATAATCTTTGATATTATGATGATTTGCTTGTTTTGTACTGCTACTAAATACTGAACAAATGTTCAGTATAGAACAGTTTATCTTAACCCCCAGATTTCAGATTGAATCACAGTGGTCAGTTCAGAACACATAATTCTTTATGCAAGATGATATGCTTATGCATTTATATATTTTGTTTTAATGAATTTATTGCCCACCAGTATTGTAAGAACTTTTGATGATTATTCACACTGTTGTACTTTTTTTCTAAGATTATTTCCCTGTAGAAAGCTTTTTGGTAATCTAACAATACATTTCAGTGGGATTGACCATATTGACAAACTTCTTGACTGTTTGACAAGCTATATAAGGCAAGATTTAATTTTCCAAAAGCCAGTTCTTCCACTATTCTGTCCTTGCACAAATAACAACTACTTCTGTTCTTTATCTACCAAATTGCTTGTGTGCATTAGTTTTACAGACCTGTATGTCATTGCATGTCTCATCAAACCTTTTCTCAGAGGAACTACATTTGTATTTGCATAGTACATTTCCTGCATATAACAAAAGAAATATTCTTAATTCCATAACTGGAGCGAGCAAGCTGCAAAAGAGCAACAATTAAAGTTTAATACATAACATGACATTATTAGGTGAAGTGGAACCTTAATGGAACCTTCAGGAACCTCAGCACAGAAGCATAATTTGAATCTCTGACTAGATAGAATTAAAGTTACGTTTAAGATTTTATTGCACTTTCTAGTGGGGAATTATTTCACAAACATCTTATTTTGTTTCAGATTTCTAATACCTTGCAATATGTAAAGTCTTATTTGTCTAAAGGTAAATGAATCATCACCAATATATTTGAATGCACATTTTCCTCTCTAATGTCAAAGTAAATCACAGACCATCACTCTGGATCAGTTTTGCTCTAGTATTTTAAAGAGAAAAGCCAAGTTATTCTATACTCTACAAGGCAGAAAAAGGACAAAAAAGACACCAGGTTTGACACACAGGGTGGCATGTGCTGATTCATTAGAAAAAACCACAGTTTGTCCAGACAGTGCTAAACTATACATGTAACTAAATCTTTACATATTAAATTTTTTACATAAACGACAGAACAAGAATTCAGCTGTTTGGTGTGTTGCTAAATTTTTTGTTAATACAAACTTGCATTTTGAACATGCACTTTTTGGTGGGCTATTTGGTAATTCAAAAGGTAAACTTTTTAACATTCATTTACTTTTGGTTAATTAATCTTTGAACTGTTGTGCACCAAGGTCCTTATCAAGACTGAGACCTGATTCATCCATGTACTGTTAATATGCAATAAGATGAACTTTGTCTCAAATAGATGGTAATATAAAGACAAAAGACAGTACAAGGTTGGGAAACTGAAGCTTAAATAAGTGAAGAGGAGAATAAATTTCCTGTGTCTTGAGCTAGATACAAACCAAGCACCTACATATAATACATCTCCCTTAGCTTTAGTCCTACTGAAAACATCTAAAGCAGTTGTCCAGAATTCATGTAGTGCCAGTGAAGAAAGGCAAACTTATTATCTACACTAATGTATGCCTCTGAATAGTACTTGTCTGGCCATTTATTGCAGGGTATAAGCTGGATGTAGCAGAACTTACTTTCTGTCAGACCTTTCCTTTCATAGGAATCTAGGTTTGTCTGCATAGAAGAACATGAAATGAAGTTTGTGCATTCCAAACAGAGGGTCAGGACATAGTTAGAGAACACTTTTAGATTTAGCTTGATGATATTCTAGATTTCAACAGTTTAGATACAACCACTACAATTTTCACCTTCAGATTTCTGTACTTCAGTGTTTTGTCTTAAAATCCTAAATCTTGCCTGTTCATAGCTTCTTCAAGTTACTATTTCCAAACAGACAAATTCTTAACACAAATTAATTTAATTTTGGAGGTATATAAAATATATAAATATATCTGTTTTCTAAGTTAGGTAATTTTAAACAGAAAAAGTAAAATTAATTCAAAGTTATCTAATTGTTTTGGCATTTCTTGAATGGAGCTCTATTTTGACTTTAAAAAACAAAACAAAACAAACAAAAAAAACCAAACAAAAAAACCCAACCAACCAACCAAACAAACAAAAAAAACCCAAACAAAAAACCCACACCAAACAGGTAAGTACTAATCAAGGAAGCCTATCTGTAGAAAATGTTTTGCACATCACAATAGAGCTATTGATTAGAATGATCATATGTGCAGAAAGTCAAATATATTTCTATATGTCTGAGGAAAATTTACATTTCAGTTCACTATGAAGCCAGAACAATTCAATTGACAGTGGAACAGAAGCTGGCACTTAGTTTGGGTTTTTTCAACCCCTAGTAGCATTTTTTATTTTTCATTACAATTCTGATGAAAAAATTAATTTGGGAAAGTAATTAATTTGCTTGTTCCCTTGCCATCTGAATCTGTCATCTGACAATGGCTCAGCATATTCATCACAAGGGGTCAAGCATGGGTAATGAAGCAGCTACAAGTTCACTGGCAACTACTATGCCAACATTGTTAGTGAAATGTAGTCCAATCTTCTGATTACAGTTGTCTATATTGGGGCACTGAATTTGTTCAGAGCCTCTGTCTTAGATGCATCATCATCACCATCATTCTCAATACTACAACAAAGGCTTTTCCTCAAATCGGGTTACAAAACTTTACTTTTTACACGCAATAGGTCTTTGCCTCAAAAAACATAGAGATAAAGGGCAGAATGAAAAATCTACTCATGGTGTACTGAGGCATATTCAGCTTCACCTTTCTGTCATTTCAGAATCACTCCATCTCTTAATAATCAAAAGTATTTGCTTCTCATTTACACTTATCTTCCTGAATAAATTAGTCCAACTTTCATTCTGCAGAGATATTAAACAGACAAAGATAAAAGCAGAAGATATTTTTCTTGTAGCTGGAGTTGCAATTTGAGATGGTCTGTGTAAGATATAGATTCAGCAATTATCTCCTCTGAGCTGAGGACAGTACACAAAGATAACCTTTTTATTCCCTAATGCTAGTAATCTTCTCAATATGGTTTTGGTTGAAACAGTGTTGAGGGATGTGCTACATTTGCAGGAACTTTGTAGCCTAATGGTTACAAATCCTGAGCATGTAGCTGTATAATGGTATTTATTATGATCAAATTTTCTTTTGAACTTCTATCCTCCACAAACTGTGGAATTTTAAAATGAAGTTCTTACATCTACCTATATTATTATCTTTAAGGGGAAAAGATCATTTGAAAAAACAGATCAAGTTTAGTGCCTCATCTGATATGGCATCTGACTTAACAGTTTTACTTATCCTTTTGTAAATAGTGAAATATTCATTGTGTAGGTACTACAATGTGACAATTCTAATACTAGTGGGTTTATTTTTATGTAATAATTTGTTTATCAAGGTAAAAACATATTTTATTTCATATGCATATGGTAAAGTGTCTTAATTTGGTTAAACTGGTATTATATGCAGATGATCAAGATGCTTAGAGTGTTTTTTTTAGTACTTTCATTATCTCTTCACCTTTGCATAATATAAATGAAATATGCCTTATGGGGGAAAAAAAAAAAAAAAAAAAAGCAACACAAACCTAATACAGTTTCTCACTGAGTTCAGTGACTAGCTATCATTTATTTCGACAGAGGAAAAAAAAATGATATAAAAGAATTGCCTTTTTTTAGAAGTTTATACAATTCCTGCTTCAAAACCCTATATAGTGTAGTCCACTACCCTCCAAAAAAGCAGGGTTAGGAGTTATGGTTATCAGGTGACAGTGTGCTGTTTCCTTATACTTGATGAATACAAGCCATTATCCTTTTTTTTTTTTTTTCTCCATGATCCTTTGACTACACTATTAGCCTCCTCAGAGAACTGAAATAACTAGTCTCCTTCAATGTAGGATTCCTAAAGGAGAGAGAATGTGAGCTTTTCTTCTTCTGGGAAACTGATTTTATAATGGTGAAGGCGTCAGACCTAATTAAGATGAATGATTGTGTACCCACCTAAATGAATCTTATCATTGTAAATTTGACATTTTTCCTATACTGTTCATGAGTCTAATAGGAAGAAATCAAACGCACATCTTCTTAGCAGGAGTCAGAGGCAGGATAAAGTACACAACACTGTTAAATAACTGCTGAAATCGCAGAAGTCTGAAGACCTTCTTCAGTCTTTTTAACACAAATGTTGAAGGAAAAAAAAATTATGTTTTATGACTTAAATGTGATTTATATCACAATTTTTTCAGATTTCCTCATTCAGTGAAGATAGTAAAAAAAGTACCTAAACTCTCAATCAAGCTAGCAACTCACTGAAAATTTAAAAACCCCAAAAAAAATAATTGGTTTATTTTAGAGGTAAGACACAGATAATGCCCACTACTGTTCTTTATTTTGTCTTTCTACCACCTTGTCTCAGCAACCTTTTAAGTCTTTTCAGGTCTTTTTGTTTGGGTGGTTTGGTTTTTCGTTTTTTATTGCTGTTGTTGTTGTTGTTGTTTTTTGTTTGGTTGGGTGGAGTTCTTTGTCTTGTTTTTTGTCTTTTTTAAGAACCAGCTGCTAATCCAGCCCATTATAACAACTCTCTCAGTAAGTCAGTTTCCAAATGAATTTCAGATTCCCATGAAGATGATCACATATTTATTCTTTCAGGGGGAAAAAAACTCACTTTACCATACACCATCAATTAGATTACTATCAATTATTTGCAACCACTACAAAATCTATGTATCTCAGTGTACTGTAAACAGGGAAAATATCCAGCTCTTATTAACCACTTCTGGTAGAATTTTTATTTGTAGTTTGTATGGCTATGACTAATCATTTCATATTAAGAAGTGAACAGCAACTATCAGTCCAAAATATACAATGGGCCAAGACAAGATGGTGTTTTCTTTAGACAGTCTGATTTTTGGCAATCAAATAAAATCCATTACATAGATAAGAAAGACAACAAAGAACAAATATCCCATGTATTTAAAGCAGGACACAGTAAATTCAGATATGATATCAAATTGAAAGCCAACGAAGAAAATAAGAAATAAGGAGATTTTACTATCAAAATAACACATAAATGATCTCAACATGATCCAAATGAAGAAGAAGAAATCATTAGCTTAAGCATAAGATTCTTTCTGGCAAAGAGTTTGGGATGGTAATTGTTATAATCTATGTCTTCTTACTGAGGGAAATTGGCTTCGTCAACCCTAGGACCCAAGGAGATACCGTACGTGATTGTTATCCCCCTGCTTCCCACCTCTGGTAATGCGGTTAGCATCACTTACATTACTTTATAAACCAAGAAGCCATTCTTCATGGCTGAGTGGGTCACACATTCTTTTCATTTCCTCTCACGTCCCAAAGATCCTGTGAACCAACTAGAAAAATAAAATATGTTTCTTCTTCTATTCTACTGCCACCTTGGATTTCTGAAGGGCAAACTTTGGCTTGTTTAGGAGCCTGGTCATCACAGTATCTGGGAGGCAGTCCTGAAGGACAGAGGAGTTCAGGAAGGCTGGACATTCTTCAAGAAGAAAATCTTAAAGGTGCAGGAGCAGGCCATCTCCTGCATCACCTACATCACCTATTGTACCAACTCAGTCTCTACCTGTGGTCTCAGAGAAGTAACTGAAGTGAACCTTTTCCTCAGTGTGAGATTCCATGACTCTGACATTCCATAATGGATCATTATTTGATATAGACCACTATATGATACTAACTTATGTCTGGATCATAGAGTTTTATTGCTTTGTTCTTTTAAATATCTGGCATTAGGTTGAAGCAGTCATATCAACATCATTTTGGGCTTTATCTAGTGATAAGGAAGAGAAGATACATACAGAGATTTTGCCATATAGTAGTGCTTTCAAGTGGATAAAGCTAAGAATGTGGCTCAGATAGTAATAGCCTTTTCTGTTAAATTCAAGAGCTCTAGCTTCACTTCCTGCATGTGATCCAGCTACGATCAGTGTTGCATTCAGTGCCTCAGAATTAACATACCACTCAATATTGACAGCTTTCATAGCCAAAAAGCATCAGTAAATGACAATATAAAATATTAATAATCAGCTGTCATCTTGATTTCAGTGGGACAACTCACATCAAATAGATCTTGTAAGTGTTTCGGATCAGCCCGAGGCTCTGTCTCTAAACTTTTGTTAGGCATAATCAGTCTCACACACAGAAATGTTAAGAGGTTTTTCAACTGCTGTAATGCGTTCAGTAGCATATATTATTTTTTTACTCTTGTTTCTAAGAATTATATGAAAAAAAAATTAGGGCAAGCTTGAAAACCCAAAGTTTAAATAAGCATTGAACAGATTGCACAAGGTGGTTATGGGATCTCCATAACTGAAGATTATGAAGAGTAAAACACACAAAAAAATTTTACTCTGGGACAAGAGGACAAACTATATAACTTCTTGAGGTCCTTTCAGGAGCTAATTGTGATGATTCTGACATGCCTATATGGAGAAGCAAAGAAATAGTAAGTACTTCTTACTTTCCTGACAGGGCTGAAGACCTGCAGACTCCTCCTCATTGAGGATAACAATGTCTCTGGATCAGCAAGTTGCCATAAAGAAGCAAATAGCTATGAGCTGTAATTCAATTGCAGGCTGCTTCCTCCCTAGAGCAGGAAAAAACCAGAAAATTATTTGAAATTCTGAATGAAAACTAATTCTTTAACCCAGTCCTGAGCTCTGGAAATATTGTCAAAAGAAACTTTCATGTTGCAACCTATCCCCTAGGAAGAGTATATCATCTGTCTATCTATCTATCTATCTATCTATCTATCTATCTATCTATCTATCTAGATCTCACTATATAACGATTATATATGGCCTTATAAAGGATAAGAGTAGGATTTTTTACTGCATTTGAACTCATATTTATGGAGACAAAAAATTTGGAATTAGGATATGAACAGAATGTGCCAGGTATGGTTATTATAAAGTGAAATGGCTTCTAAAAGGACCAAACAGTGTAAGTCCAAAAAGGTTAAGAAAATAAGGAGAGAAATTAAAAATGCTTTGGCAGATATTTTTATGTACTTTTGCTCTTCTAAACAAATCAAGTGAAATCTGAGATGACTGGAGAGTAGCCATCATAAATGCCATTATTTTAAAATGACCTAAGGAGAAACGAGGGAGGTAAAGACTTACTAACTCATTGGAATTCTCAGAGGATATGGCTGTCAACTTAGACAAAGGAGATATGCACATCACACGAATGCTCAGAAAGCATTCAGCAAAATTCTGTGTTGCAGCTACAGTCTTTGTTGCAAAGTCAAGAAATTAATTAAAAGCAGGCATATTAAGATGAGTGGTGGAAATCAACTCTAACAAATGCATACTGAAAATAGAAAATAAAGTTAATGAGGATGTTTTCGACCAAGCTGGTTGCTTAAAAAATGTTTAAAGAAGAAATGACACAGCTAGACTGTTAACTGCACACCTCCTTTCAGAGTCTTCTCAAAGGAGGTTACTTGCTTGGGATTGACTTATTAATGTAGCTCCTTTCAAGTCTGACATCTTTGTAATGTTATTGTTCTACCCTCTGCTGTCAGAGTTCCCTCCAACATCCTTCTTCACTTTAAATCAGGTGAATTTTCATGTTCATGAAAACATTTTCCTGTCCTCAGAAAAGAATTACTCTCTATTTGCACCATCGGGAGCTGCAGCAAAAGGTTCTCACAGTGTTCTGTGAGAGTGAGTGGGGAAAAAATCAGTTGTGTCTACACTGATTTAGTCCATGACAACTTTATTGCTGCTAGTAGCAATGGAACAATTTTATAGGTGAGGGCTGTGCCATAGGCTGAGATCACAAATAAGTGTAACAAATATTCCATTAAATTGTTGTCTAGTAGCAACCTTTGATAGCGAGTCAAGAAAGACTTGTAATATTAGGAAAGCAAGAAAGGACTCTGATCCTGATTATCCTAACTTACCTTTTTCATATTCCTAATATGAAAATAGGGAAAAATTTTAGTGTACCTATTTATTTTCTTTGAATAATATTTATGAATTCTGGCACAGAATTGCCAAAAACTCTCCAGCATGAATGATTAGAAAGAATCCTGAATAATGATAATCTTCTAACAGCATCTGTCATCCAGCTCCTTCTCAGTCTTAAAGTACAGACTTCATATACCATGACTTTGTCCCTGAATGTTTCCAGTTGGAGTTTTAACTTCTTGGTTTTTTGAATGACAGATATTAGAGTTATTCTACAACAAAGTAAAAGGTCCATGTGTGCCATAAAGAACTTCTGTATCCTGATAATCTCCAGGCAGTGTTAGAAGACAACAGACAAGACCCCATAAGGAAATTAGGGTACCAAGGTAAGTCAGCAGCCAGCTGAGCATAATGATTTTGAGTTTCTTTCCCCCCCTCCCCCCCAACAATTCTAGTAAAAGAAATTGATATAATTGATCTAATCTTCATTTCAGAAGCAACTAAAGTTCTATGGCAGGCACATTGAAAACAAAACTCAAGAAAGCCTGTAAGCTGTTCTGTGAGCCACTAAATAATATTACTGATCTTGCCTCTGAAGAAGAAGTGAACCAATTCCTCTGTTATTATTCCTCTGAATACTTAGCCTCTATTTTTTCTTATTTTTTTGAAAGCTCAAAAATCTCGCTAGAAAAGACTGTATTAAAGAAAGATTATACTTTGGTTGAAACAACACGTGGAAATCAATTTCTGTAAAGCATAGGACCATTTGTCCAAAATGTCTAATAAGAATAATAATGACCTATATTAAAAGTATGGTCTTATTCCTCATATTCTTACAAAATAAGCATTTTTTACACAGCTATAAAGTACAAAAAACAAACAAACAAACAAACAACCGACTAAAAACCTACACAACCCCCCAAAGCCCCCAAACAGGCATAGGTATTTCTAGTCCATATAGACTTAATTTTGTTCCAGAACTTGCTTAGTCTCTAACAGCTGAGTTTCAGACAATTAAAAACATTCACATAGTCATTTCAGTAAGGTACGATTTTTTCCAAAAAATGTTTAGTTTTTGATGTATTGCTTTTTATTTTTTTTTTTTTTTTTTTTTACTGTCATTGTCATGTATGCTTACTGTAAATTTTTTGTAAAGAGTGAGTCATATATAGTTCATTGCAAGTGGCTGTATCAGTATTCAATAACATGGTCACTGTGAAGACGAGAAATGGGCAGAAACAAAATACCTAACATTGAGAAGAGAAAAATTCATCTGGAAAACTCCAGAAAAAGGCAGAGAGGTTTCCCTGTTAAGCTTGATAAGTTGTTTTTAAACTTAATTCTAATTTTAATTAAGCTTCAAATTGAGAAATATTTTCAATAGTTACCCATATACTCACAGGGAAAGGAGTCTACATATTTCTTCAGCAAACCAAAGGAGCCAAAACCAACTGTCTTTATTTTAAAGACAGTAAAGAGTTGAAAGACTGATAAGTGAAAATGAACTTATATTAAGAACACTGGAGCAAATTAAAATAAAACCAAACCCAAAGTGTTCAAACTTTAAAGAGAAAATTATAATGAAAATCTTTGAGTGTGTGTAGTAACAGATCTTGAGTTTTCAAGGATGCTTGGAGTTTCCTAAAGATAAAAGTCATAATATTATCAAGGATGTGTGTTGCAGAGGGATGGGTTTTTCTTATTTCTTTTTTATCAGTTTCTATGTTCCATGCTTTTAAAGAGGAAGATACTAGACAGAGTGAAATTCTTCAGAGGCAAGGGGAGATTGATAATGCGGGGGGGGAGGGGAATGTCCTGGGGGAAAAAAAAAAGTACCAGAACTAGCAAGATTTTGCCAAGTGAGAGGATCACAACAACAGCAAGAGCAAGTCACTTGTAAACACAGTTTGCTGAGAAAAGCACAGAAAAGGCACTGAAGACTTAAAGGTGATAGAAAATTGGAATTTCAGTCTTGATAGCAGATAAGTTTCATAATTTCATGATGTCAGGCAGGCAGAGTTAGATGGAGAAACTGAAAACTTTGTATCTTCTCTTGCAATCAAGATAATTATGATCTGAGCCATTATATGTCTGTAAGTTTGATCTCAGTAAGACTTAAACTCCTGGACTACAGAAAAGACTTTGAAGAAGAAGATAGCACACAGAGGAATACAGAAACTGGGAGAATGTGCAGCATAAGTTTGGAAAGGTAAATTTTGACAGATTTAGTCAAGAGAAGGGGAGGGGAGGGAA
>JAWWTY010000106.1:87639398-87754594 GCA_035222235.1 Margarornis squamiger | reverse complement strand
GGGGGAGGGGAGGGATGTCATCAATGCATATACATATCTCAAAGGTAGGTGTCAAGAGGATGGGGTCGGACTCTTTTCAGCAGTGCCCAACAAGGAGTAATAGCCATAAACTAAAAGACAGGCTGTTCCACCTCAATATGAGGAAGAACTTCTTTACCTTGAGGTTGGCAGAGCACTGGAACAGGCTTCCCAGGGAGGTGGTAGAATCTCCCTCTCTGGAGACATTCAAAACCCACCTGGTGGGGTTCCTGTGTAACCTGCTCTAGGAGATTCTGCATGTCTAGATTTGCCTTCCAAGCCTAACTATTCTGTAATTTTGTGATTCAGTAAAATATTTCATCTGGAACAACATTAGAAATATTACATGGGGGAAAAGGCCAGAGATTAATAGCGGAACTATAAGGTGAATGAACAGCTTGCAGGAGACAGGAGGCAAGTAGGAAAATACTAAAAAGGAAAAGTATCAGCCCAGAGATCACTGCTATTTTATAATTTCATTAGTGATTTTAGCATGGATATTAGAATTATAGTTATGAAATTTGCCAAAGACACTATGTCGGAAACATCATCAAGCAGTGTTTAGGAATAATGTAGAAAGAACTTGATGATCTTGAGGATCACGGTAACAGAAATTAAATTAAATATGTGTAGTACAGATGTAAAGTCACACATTTTGTGATTGACAAACAAAGGTTTTTGTCAGTAGAATTGTCAGCTGAAAATAGAGAAGGAAGAGGACAAGAGTTTGAATATAGGATGTCTATGAACTGCAAACATTTTCTATCTGTGAAAGAGAAGTGCGAGTGTTAGGCACATCAGATGATACATTTTTTAGTATAATTAAGGAGATATTACTTCTATTAAATATATTCATCAGGGCACAGTATTGGCCAATAAGGTTTGAGAAAAAAGGAAGCCAGAGATAATCAAGCAGAAGGAAGAGATAATTTAACCATGCAGAGAACTTAAGTGGAAGAGCAGAAATACACAGGCTTTTGACAATTCTCTACAAAGAATTCCAGTTGAACCAGGTGCATTAAATAAACTTCAGTTGGAAGAGTTTTTTTAGAATGCATTCTGTGAACACCTCAAAATTTTTCACTGAGGAAAACACCTTTTTAATTTATTTCATTTTGCTTTATATTTACTATGAAAAGAAAGCTACAGAGGTATGTCAACAAGATATGTAATGCATTTATGAGCAGAACCATAAAGAAGGTCTGTAGGGGAAACAGTTGTCTCAAGTAAGTTTATAGTGCTAAAATTATTCCTTTGCTAAAATTATTCATAATTCTAAGCAATGCATTATTAACTGTATTCTGCCGGGTGCTACATAAAAACATTCTTCTAGTAGAAATAATGTTACCCATAACACACCAGTCCGTAAATTTTGGCCAGCTTTGTGAATGGCTATATGATTTGGGAAACATGAATTCATGTTGCAGTGAGTGAGTTACTTTTTTTTTTTTTTTTCTTTTTATGGGTTTGCTAAAAAAACACTGCAAGGAAAATAAAGATGGAAATAAAATGAGTTATGATGGCTTGATCTGATGGGATCATCAAAACACACAAAAGTGCTATGGAAGGAGAACAAAGCCAGATTTCAGTATTTTGCAAAATCTTATAAATATTAGAAAAAGTGAGGAAATACCAGAGTAGGCTTTATTGGAATAACCAAACACTTTCTGGTTATTTGTGTGGTAGTCTCCTGATTGAAAGTATGGAGCATACCAAACTCCTTTAGGTGCTGTTTTCTCTCCATAGATCCTTAAAATAGAGGGGAAACTGATGAGGGAATAAGGTATCCTTGTGGGAAATTTGTTTTCTATTTGGTTTCATCCTGTCAAAATAGCTTTTTCTATCACCTTCCAGAATCAGAACCTTTGATCTATCCTTCTGGTCTAAACAGAACAGGTATGTTTAAGAGGCCCTAGCCTGAAAGAGAGCATGGACAAAGGATTCAACCAAAAGCTGAATGTATTCAGTATATTCATCATATTTTAATGTTAAAGGAAATAAATAATCTGGGACTGTACAAAATAAGGCATGATAGATTTGTCTTGTAGAAGTTCTCAAGTAGATATGTTACCAAGGAGATTTTTTAACACATGCATTATAAAAAAAAAAAAAAAAAAAAAAAAGCACCAGGCAGAGGAAGAATGTGCATGGGATTCTGTTGACTTAGCTCTTTGCTTTATGTGTTGTCTATCTTTCAAGTTAAATAATAGACACAGATTTGTTTTGAAAATACTGATACACATTTTTTAGTGTACAATCCTACCAGGAGACAAGAACAGCACTGAGCAATAAAGATCAGCTAGCCTGGGGGAAGATCAGGTTAAGGTAAGATCTGTGACTAGGAATTTCCTGTGTCAGGGACTTCTGATATTGAGCTTGAGTTGTTGGAGGAATGGAAGAAAAGAGGAAGAGGATATTAGATTTTAAATAAATAAATAAATAAATAATCAGTCTTACTGTCCAAGATGAAACGACCTCCAGTAGTTATCCTGCACCTATGTATAACAACATATGTATTTTAACTATGTCCATCTGATTGAAAGTACATGGTTTATATCTGAAACACTCAGGATAGTCTCCTTTCTCTATATATAGTGATATTGTAACTGAAAGCAGAGATATAAATTGTATTCATGCAATCTTGAACACAGTTACCTTTTACTTAACTACAAAAATACAATAAAGTAATGGACACCAATAGAAGTATTTATATCTAGTCATATCAGTCCCACAGCTGTGGACCTTTGTGTTCAGACATTGAAAAGCTCAATTCAAACCTTTATTCAATCATATTTCTCATCTAGTACTGTGTAGAGTTGTGCTCTTAATTCTAAGAATCCCTACCTCAGCTCTTTATATAAAAGTGTAATTGAAATTTTATTTAGTAATTCCAGTCTGACAATTAAAAAAAGAATAACTAGTAATATTTTTACTGTCTGTCAATATTGGAATGGAGTTAACAATGCAGTGGTTATAACCTTGGAATAAGCATATGTATACTGTTCCACTTAATGTACTCATACAAATATAAACCGAAGTAACAACGTAACAAAGCTTTCATATTTTTATGATATGTTGATATTTTATGTTTTTAAAACACTACAGAAACTTGAAAAATCTTTCTGTGCATTCTTCCTTTTTCAGTTCTTTCAGTATGATACACACTGGCTTTTCTTGTAGTAGCACTTACTTAAGACAACTCATGGTATTGTTTTTTATTGTTTTGCTTGTTCACCTGAAACACTGCTGGTGCCAGTATTGCTTCAAGCTCTTTGAAAGTAATGGTTATGGGCCAGAAGAGCAAAGACAAGGACAAAACACCATTGCTTCAGGGCTCTATTCATTTCTCTTTAATCAGGTAGAGCTGCCATTGAAATCAGTGACAGCTTTGCTTGAATAAAAAGGGCTGGATAGGGATTTCAGGACTTTGAGTGTGTAACTTAGCAATCTGCCCTACATGGCAGGAAAGGACTAGCAAAGGAAGAACAGTTTATCTCAGTTAAAAAATACTCTTTGTATCCCTTTTCTGTGGAATTGAAATAAAACTATGTAAATTTTTTTGTAGAACATATTCTTTTCTCTGTTACTCCTCTATAAACCTATATACATCTCATATAGTAACCCATGCATTGCAGCTCAGCCAAAATCCCGCATCCCTATCTCTGTACATATCTTTCCCAGTGTCACATCCACTTTTTTACAGGTGACGGGTTTTGGGTTGGTTTTTTTTTTCCTATTTAAAAAACGTTCTTATCATGGACAAAAGAGAAGCAAAGAAGAACCTAAGTGCATTAACAACATGACCTAATGTAACCTGAGTACTCTGATAATGTACCCTACTGTTTAAAAATCTTTCTTCTTAACAGAAAAGTTAAAAACAGATCCAAAAATATATTTTGAAGTCTGAGGATATTCCTTAGCAGACTACTTTCAGAGCCACTGAGTCATGATATTTGAGTCACTTCTTTAGAATACTCTTAACTAGTACCATGGGAATAAAATGCCAGTGATTTATTGTCAGAAAATAAAGATAAATAACAACTTGGTACTCTCCTGACTTTAATATATACACTTCTGGTATCCTTTTATTTACTCAGACATAACAGGTTTTGGTGAAAAATACAGTAACTGTAAAACACTGAGAAAGAGCCTCAAGTGTGAATTTCCATGCTGCTAAATATATTGTCCTCATTTACTGACATGAAGAGTCCCTTGACACTCTCTGGTGCAACAGAATTATAGATTATGCAATTCTTAATCAGCTATGTAATGCACAAACCTTCCTCACCCAATTGTACCAGTTCAATTTAGGTCATTAAAACTGCCACAAGGCAGCTTTCCTCCTCTGGCACTGACTGTCTGGAAAGATTTTCTAGCAGTACAAGTCAGCAGTCACCTGCTGAGAAAGCTGGTGTGGCTTTTAAAAGCTGCTTCAGCACAAGAAAAAGAGAAGCTGACACTAACTATAATTTTCAGAAACTCAACTACTGTGCTTTTAAGCATCTGAGAAAATCCAACTGGAAAAGAGAAGGAAAAAAATAGGAGAATGAGACAAATGTGAAAAAAATAAAGTCTAACAAAGACAACAGAAGGAAAAAAAATAAAAAGAAAACAAATCAAAAAGAAAGTTTAAACCTTAACTCCTTGATAGAAGATATTGGAAAATAAAGCAACAAAAAATTTAAAAGACTATTTGTACTTTAAAAAGAGTTACAAAGCTTAAAGTGATGAGTAATACTTCTCAATTAAAATTGATGTTTTATGTTTAACACTGTGTGAAATTCATCTCTGCCCATTAAAGTCATATGAATTTCTGTGCTGACCTCAGTCTGTATCAGTTGCACTCTCCAGCAAGCATAGAGGCACACAACCAGAACAGTTTGACAAAAACACTCCTGTTTAACCAATGTATGATGGCAAAAATTAATTTAACATTGTACAAATAGATAGAACCTATTTTACCAAAGAACCTACACACAATATGCTCGTGTTGTGCTTCAAAGTACATCTACAGAAAAAAAGGGCATGATAACATCCATGAGTACTGGGCATGAATTCGAGCTGATATTTGCCAAGGCAAGCTAAAAATATTAGTAAATATGAACAGCTTATTTGAGAGGAAAAGAAAGAGGAAGAAGTGGTTACCATGGAGGGTAGTAGGAGGGAGAGGAAGAAAGATTTATGTTTTAAAATTTAATCTCTGAAGTCAAAGCAAAAATCCTACATATCAGAGGTAGTGGACAAGTTCATAATTGATCTGGAATTCTTTTTTTCATTAACTATAACATAATAAACATTAGAAAAAATATCTTGGAAATCAATTTCCTATTTTTTAAAAACAGGACCTAGGTAAAATGTTTCTGGGACATTGGTTTTTGGTAAGCAAGTTGTCCTGCCTCAAGGCCAATACCTTAATTGCACCTGGGTATTGTAGTAGTTTTCCAAGATGGTAAAAAGTATGAAGCTTTTGAGATCTCCTGTGAAATACAACAAATTAGAATAATGTTAATTACTAAAGCTAAAATGGATTTGAAGAGGGAATGGAATTTTTTTAATCTGATGCTGATGATTTGTGATTAACAGAACAGGTAAAGATGGAATGAGTGTAACAAAATTGAAATCAGCAGCTCTAGTGACAGCTGTTTTAGTGGAAGACCAAAAATGGTGAAAAAATCAAGTGAATTTTCAGTTTCTGGGTCATTCCTGTTTACAGGCTTGAAAATATACATGACTATCTTATTCAATACTCTAGCTTTAGCAAAGGGGCTTTCAGAACAAGCACAGTATGGGTATGGAGTAAGATATCTGGGAAGAAACCACTGCATTTACAAGTGGTCTATTGTAAGCTTACATTTGAAAGATTTATAGTTTAAAGAGAAAATGTACCAAAGATAAATTGGTGGTGGTATAATTTCTGCTGGCAAGAGAAAGAAAACAATATGATGAATTTTTCAATTTTCTACATTCCTAAATGTGCAGAATTCTCAGTATTCTATATTGGTTTTTTAGGTTTTTTTTTCTTCCATTCTAGTTTCAGTTTGGATTTTTGGTTTGGATAAGAAAAGAGAAGCCATTCTGGTACAAAGATGCAAATTATCTCTTTCAGATGGTGAAAGTTCCTGCCTCAATTGACCTGTTTTCAAACTTTGTGTCACACTGAGCATATCTAGTTCTGACAAAGAACTTCAGAGGATGGTGGCATGTTGCAGCAAAATGTTTGTTCCAGAGTCAAGCTTCACTATCCAAAGGGAGACTGACTAGAACCGTCATTATGTGTCAGAACAAAGACACTGTCTTATGCACTGGCTGATACAAATGGTCACAAAAGTGATGGTCTATTTGGTGTCTCACTTTGGTTTTCCTGTCTTTGCCATCTTCAGCAGTGCAACACTCACTCTCTTCTTTTTTTTTTTTTTTTTTTTTTTTTTTTTTTTTTTTTTCCAGTTACTGTCCCTCAGGATTATTTGATTTCCCCAAGTCTCTTTCTGTGTTCTTCATCTGGTGAGATGATCTGTTGTGTGTTGCTAATTGGCATGAGTAAGGTCCCTGGCCTTTAGTAGTCAGACTGTAAAGAGTGCTCTGCCTGGTCCCCCATACATTACCTTTTTTGGATGGGGGTGAAGGTAGATCCTCTGTGTCCTCTTGTATTCATTGTTTTCTCAGCACTACGAGGAAAACCAACAGGAGCAATGGCAGGTGAAGGTGTCTAGGTGAATAAAACAGTGCTATAACGTGAAAAACTGGTCGGGTCCTGTCCTCCCTCTTTATATAGTTTGCGGCCCACCACCATGATATCCACAATTTTTGTGTAATAACTTGTATCAGACTTCTATCACCTTCCAAAAGTTTTAGATCTAGAGGGTGTTTGCATCCAACCTTTATAGGAGAAAACTTCTCAAAATCTACAGTTGTTTTTTCATTCAAGAATACTGAAGGCCAACATACAAGCAAAACTGTAAAGTTACAATTCCCTAATCATCCAGCAGACTTGGAAACCTTCAGCACCTCTTTGATGTTTGCAGACAATGTGCTAAGCTGAAGAGACTGGACTAGGGCACCCAGAGGATTTCAGTGTATTTATAAACTGTTCTCTTTGCTCTCCTATTTGTAATTCACCCTGCTTCATCTAGGGAATCAGGGAACACAGATTTGCTGCAATGGGCTGAAGAGAAAAGCAGCTTCCCAAAGATGAGATCTTTTATTTAGAATAAAGTGAAATTATAAGATCTGTGTACTGTGGCATCTCATAGAACCACCATGATAGTATTTTGATTGCAATAGAAAAAAAGCCCTAATTACAATGTAGAAAATATTAAACCCAAACTTTGATGAGTAACTTTGTCTAATGTAAGTTGATTCTCAGGTGATGCCATTTATCAATAAATTCAATTATTTGAAGTTTAGAAAACTACTGAGAAAATTTCTCTACCATTAGATATTAGCAACACATGTATATGGAATAATTTATCCAAAGAAGAATGCAGCAATATCTTGTGTAACTAATAGACTGCATTAAAATCTGTATGTTTCAAGTTGTGCCTCAGAAAACAATTAACATTTATTACAGACAAATTTGTTTTTTCACAACATGGCCTGAAGTTTATTTACTAAAAATCCTTTCAATAGCAGGAGTTTAATAGACAAATTCTTCATAAGCAATGGGTTGCGACATAATCAAGGAGAAATTTGGAGTGAAAGGAATTTGTTCGGCTTCTAAGAGCAGTAAATTTACAATATTCAGGAGGTAAAAATCAGAAGTGTAAAAGTGAGAAAACCTGTGGGTTGAGATAAAGACAGTTTAATAGGAAAAGTAAAAGCTGTATGCCCAAACAAAGCAAAATAAGGAATTCATTCCCCACTTCCCATGGGCAAGCAGGTGTTCAGCCATCTCCATGAAAGCAGGACTCCTTCACATGCAATGGTGAATTGTGAAGCCAAATGCCATCACTCCAAGTGTTTCCCACTTCCTCCCTCTTCTAAGCATGACTCTGTATGGCATGGGGAATCCCTTTAGGCAGTTGGGTTCAGCTGTCCTATCTGTCCCTTCTTGTGTATCCCCAGTCTGCTCACTGGAAGGGCAGCATGAGAAGCAGAAAATACCTTGACACTGGGTAAAATGTCAGTGTGTTGCCAATACCACTTTGGTCCCAAATCAAAAACATAGCAACCTGCAAACCAGTAGGCAGAAAATTAACTCTTTCCCAGACAAAACCTGTGGACTACAACTTCAGCCAAATGCCTTTGTAGGACAGTACATAAAAGACCAGTTTAGTAGTGATTTGCATAACATCCATAAATAGTACTGAGTTTCTGAAGTTTGAGGTATACAGTAACTAATTCTATCAGATCTTGACTAATAAATAAAAGTCATTCAGACCTCTGAGGATGTATAGGAATTCTTAAAAAACCCCAACCAAACAGCAATAAAATCCAACCTGCTAAAAATACCTCAGTATGTTGTTGGAGAAAATAAAATTAAAATAAAAAATAATATATATATATATATATATATATATAAAATTACATGCATTTGGAAGACTGATCTGTCCCATAATTAATGGTGAAAAATAAAACCCTCTCCTAAATAAACCAAATATCCTACTGAGTTAACAACTTTTGACTCTCTCTCACAGAGCACTGGATGAAACAATCAACCATGAAAACAGTCTAAGAAAGTGCCAGACGGATGTAGCACCAACTTCTAAACTTGAGCTTGGGTGCTCTGAAAACGGACATATTTCCTGTTTAGGCTATAATAGATGGATCTGTTTGATACAGACCACACAGTAACTGACATTTCTAGAAGCTTATTAAAAATTTATCTTAGTGTTTAAAAACAAGTTAGGAGACTTTACATGGAAGAGGCAATTGTGATGATGACTTATAGAATACATAATCTATTTGGGCAGTATAGGCACTTTTTGAGGACTGCAAGGTATGACACCCTATACAATATATAATTAAGCCAGACAAGGACAAGGCAGGTTTCCCCATAAATTGTAAGTCATAGAGTTCTGACTGATCATATGTAAGAGTATTAAAAGTAAAAAGCAACCACCAAGTCAAGGGAAGCAATCATGTCTGCAGTACAGACAAAAAGAAACAGTGACAATGCTCCTTAGTAAATTTTCTGGTGATGTATGTTTGGAAATTGTTAGGTGGGAATTGTTTGCTCTTTGTTCATGCTTTATTCAATAGATGAAAACCTCTGTTGCAATACTGGTCTTTCACAAAGAAGGTACAACGAAGAAATGCCCAGCTCAAACAATTTCTACTAACAGAAAAATGGCAGTGATTTGAATCAAGCAAAACACTCTGGCCACGAGGAACAATTTTTTTTTATTTTTTTTTTAATTACTCAAAAAATTTTAACTTCAACTCTCTAAAGTTTGAAGCAGGCACACAAGTTTATATATGCAATATATAACCATAAAAATTGTTGTCAGCTGAATGTGCTCATTAGGAATTGTAAGTCAGTAGCACTACTTTCAATAACAGAAAACTGTGTTAATATGTAAACTTCAGCTGAAGAAATAAATCAAATATTTAGCTTGATACATATAGAGTTTTTCTATCTATGCAATATATTTTCAGATCACAGCTTTTTTGAATTTATTAATTATTCCAATACATTACCCAAATACCTTATGAAACTGTATATTATACAAAATACAAATAAAGAATCAGAAACCAGGCATATCTGGTTCATGGTTACTCTACACATCTGAAATCTTTTGCCAAGAAAGCTGCCCCAACTCATTAATTCAAAAAGAAGTTAACGGGGAAACCAACATCAATAAACCAGAAAAATTCCTCTTACGCTTTCCTAGACAACACCTCTGAACAATGTAATTCATTGTGGACAAGATAGTCAGCCTACTGATATTAAAGGCTAGGCTAACAGAGGAAAATATCCACAGAACAACTGATGGATTAGAAACTGATTATATTAGTATCTGGACACATAGAGATAATCAAGTGAAATAGATTTAATGCTTTGTATTTAAATTACAGTACTGAAAATAATATAATTTAAAATAATATTAGAGACATGGCAGCTGGGAAGGTAACAAAGTTACAACTCCTATCTGTGTAATTTACTTGCATTTGCAAAGTTCTCAGTGTGCACTTTACTTATAATTTGTCGCTGACATTTGCTATCTAGGACACTTTCCATGTGCTTCCTGTAAAATTATCTACTGATAAGTCAAGCATTCAGAAGCTTAATGCTGTGACAGCCAGGCTTATATTTTCAGTTTTGCATACAGCATTGCAGACTTCTGGGTTCAAACATTTCTTACTTTTGAGAAGACCAAAATTCAAAGTGACAGGAAATAATTGAAAATTGTAGATAAAAACATGTGGGTAAATTTAACCTTGTGCAAACTACGCTGAAGCATCAAGTAACAGCAGATTGTGCCATCATGATGCACACTTTGAAGCAGGGCTCTTTGTCTAGTTATTTCACTGGTATTGCTCTGTGAAAAAATAAGCAGTGCTGAACATCAAGGTGGTCTCAGCACAGAAGTTCAAGATTGTTACACAAAGTGTTTGCAATGTAATTGCATTATTTCCATGTAAAATAACTAATGTTAATGAATTAAGGAATGTGCCGCAGTCCCCATTCTACACCTTGCTCCTCCCCATGTAACTACAGTATGATAAGTTAAACTGCTGTAGCAAGATTAGATTTCATGACAGATCAAGATCTTTTGCAGAAATCGGATTCTGTTATTCAATCATTGTGCCCCAAAAAATTGTTTCCAGCATATCATCCTCTACCTAAACTGATCTATTTGACTGCCTATTTTTATTACTAATCTATGTTTGTGTTTTCTCGACACGTGGAAAAATGCAATTTACCCCATAAAAAGGGAGAACAGAGACCTAAAAGAGGGTGGATTAGGAAAAAAAGACCTCTCTTATTTACATTTCTTTGATAAATGGTTTATACTTAAAGCAATTAGTTTAATCTTGAATAATCTACTGTTTTCTTTTACTAAAGAAAAGTTTAATTATTGTGTTTTTTCTTCTCTTCAAATGCAGACAGTGTTCTCTAACAGTTAAGAGGACATAAGAGAATGTTGAACCATTACATATGATTCTTAATTTCATAATGCTAATTTTGTACAAGAACATTATTCTTACCAGACATTAGTACAAATATTAAGACACTTTTAGGCTACATTAAAATGTTAAGTGTTTATCTATTTCATGGTAAGAGAGAAAGCTCTTTATGAACAGACTGCATTTCACTAATTAAAGTACTTGTGGATAATATAGGAAATATTTCCTTTTTTGAAAAAAGAAGTCAGCTTCCTAAAAAGCTGGCTTTATTTACTGGGAAAAAAAATCTCAAAATATTATTGAAGAGGAACAAAACCAAATTGTAAAGTACTAAGCATAAACCATAACAAAAGGATATTTTGTACAGATGTTCTTGTTGGTGAACTGAAACAAATCAAAAGGAGGACTAAACAATACTTTTCAAATGGAAACAGATAGTGTTTGTGTAAATAAACAATGACAATATAGATTAAATAAAAGAAACTAGTTGTGACACTTCCAAAATGCTCCCCAGGTGAGCGTTCTTCCGGATAAACTCTATAGCCTTCCTATGTTTTGGGATGGACCCTTGATTCAGAGAAATTACTTTGAAAATGGAGAATGCTGGGGGTTAGGCAACATCTAATGAGACTTCAAGGTCCACATTTTAAATGCCTTTCAAGTTTCATTTAACTGCAACTGTGACTGGCTGTACTGGAGTAAAAAATACAAATCTAGAACCAAAGACTCCCTTTCTAGTACTAAGACAGGCAGAAATTGAAGAGAAACTATTGATTGCACAGACAACCTGGGACTTGGAAGCACTCAGAGAACATCTTGTGCCTAGCACTTTTGGAATTATTTCAGGAGGAGATACTAGCCACTTCTCTGCACATGGACATATCTTTGAGTCATCCTCAATACATTTTGTGATACTTCATGGACTGTATTTTGTCAACAGAGTAAGTTTGAAAACACCTCTGAAAGAGAAACCTCTTCCACAGACCATAACCATGTGCTTTAACTGCCTTGTTTTTGTTTCCTGACTGCAGGACTTTGAATCTGCAACAACATTTCTGTTTCGCTCTGCAGAAGCTTCACCAGTAGGGTTGAAAAGGGTAGATCCATGAGTAGACTTCCATGCTTAAATCAGGTATCCTTACATGGTTGCTATGTTGCCAGAACTGTTCAGTGGGTAAACAAACACACCAAAATAATGAATTATACTCGATTCTGCAAATAATTGTGCCTGACTCCTACTCTGCTCTTTTATCTAAATTAGATCCTCCTGGGTTTTGTGATCATTACATTTTCAAACTGAAATGCATATCTGTGCTTAAATAACAAAGTTAACATTTAAAGAGATTTATCAGCATTAAATTACAAATGTGCACAACATTGCAATGCAACAAGTCTGAGCAAGTAAAAAAAAAAAAAAAGGATGACAGTTCCAAATTAAAATATATTTATGTAATAATTTTAAACTGAAACATCTTTCAAGAAGAAATACTGCTTTCTGATGTCTTTGTTTTATTAAAAAAAAAAAAAAAACACAACAAAAAAACCATAAAAAAATATGTTACAGAGTATAAGTCTCAAGTTTTTAGACATAAAATAATTTTTCATTTCATCTTTTTTTGGGGATTTTTAAAAAATCCTGCAGAACAGTTACAGTGAGAGAGCTTTGCAAGCAGCTGTTCTTCAGTCCCTATTAAAAATATATGTGAGATCAGGAACCCTCAGATATTATCAGTTTTATAGCCTGGAATCAAATGAGCCTCTGCTAATCTTTTATGAAGGAGCATCTTCAGTGATGCCAAGTCCCTCATGATTTCAGGAGCTTCTGAAACACATGCTACTAGTCCAAAAGGCATCACAGGCACAAAGCTAAAAACAAGGACAGTAAGACCCCCCTTGGGGGCCTCAGCCTTATTGACTGTATTATATGGATCAAGAGGCTTCTCTAGTATCCATGAATTTCCCTGTTGTTTTTGTGCTGCCTTAATCCAAAGCCTTTTAACTGATTCTTTTCCGCTTAACAATTACAAAAGCTTGACAACCAAAAAAAAACCAACAAAACCACAATCTTTAGAAATTTGGTGAGAATAGCACCACTCTCTTCTGTTCCTTATGTGTTGGAACAGACCCAAACTAAGTCAAAAGGCAGTTATATAGACAAATCAGTTTCTATTAAAAACAGCAACGTAGCCATTAAAAGCATTAAACATATACTCATTAAGTTTTCTTTGTGTATAATCCTCAACCCTATTGTCAAGAGTGTTAAAAGATTGTTAAACACAAATATGCATGTTTAAGAAACAATCCAGGACTGTAAGCTTGAATGGAATGTATAAATTTGTTTAGTTAGTTTATTTTGCAGAATCTTCTTTTATTTTCAAGGATTATATCAGGGCTTTTATTTACTTAAATTTAATTGATTGAAGTAATGAAGATCCAGTAGCCCAACAATCGTTTTATCTATATGATTCTTGTCTATTCTTCCATTTCCTGCCTTTTTATTGTGTATTTGTTTCCTGTAACTTGTGAGAGTCAGATTATATCTTTTCAAGATGCAAGCTAATTCATTAATAGAAAGTAAGTTCTTTAAATTTTGACTGTAAATTGACATGGCACCATTACTGGAGGTTACTTTCTGTGTCAAAGGTATCAAATACTTCATTAATGCCTTCAGTATGCTTTCCTGAAAGAATCTGGGAATTAATTTTTACTTATTGGCTAATTCCCTCGATCATAGCAGTATATTACACACACATTTGCTGTATGTAGCAACAGTTCATGCTTGTGGCTGGACAACGGGCATAAAGGCCTGTGCAGCTGGAAGCTCCAGTTTGTTCTTGCAAACTGAACAGTCTGCAGAAGGCTAAAAAAGTGACCCTCCTGGTTATGAATTCACCATGCCATTCTCTTGCCATGCCTGTGTGTCTCATATTTTGGCCTTTTATGCAGTTAAGATGCAATCTCTTTTATTCTTCACACTCACAACGGACCTCAGTCCTTTGGCACAAGTAATTACTTCTGTAGATTAAAAACATGCATTTCATTCTTTTTAATTGTAAAAATCACAACCAAAACCAAATAATAAACCTTTGCAAACACAGTGCTCCCTAGAGCAATTGAAATGGCACATGTACACCGAAAGAACAACACAACTTGTGAAATAAAGGCTTTCTTATTCCTCTTAGTAATTTCTGCTTATGTTAACAGTAACCTACATAAGGCCTTAAGATGGCAAACACATTGTAAAAAAAATGAAAGTAGGTTTATATTAAACTGCAACATTTGAAAAATACTTACCACCATGTGAACTTGTTCATCAACACATTCTACAAGCAACAACTGCTTGATTAAAGGAAATACAAAAGTTTCAGACAACAAGCACAAAAGTCTGGAACTGCAAAATGTGTGCTTAAACACTCGTGTGGATCTTGGTCTTAATATTTACACAGCACCCTAAGTGTTTAAAAAGTACCTCAGAAATTTCATTGAATTAATCCACAAAACACATGTATAATTCCCACTTGATACACAGGTAAATTGTAGCACAAAAAGTATTCCTTGCAATACACACAGGTATGTAGCAGGTGCAGAACTGGGACACAACACTGCTTTATGCTTCACCAAGTCCATGTTCTCCCATGCCACCCAAATTTCTTGTAATTGAAAGATAAACTTATAAAAGTTACAAACAACATGTTGGCATCTTCTCTGCTTCAACCAGTATCAAAGCACAGGAGATTTACACATTAACGTATTTCATAATGTGTTTAATGACATGAGTTAGAAGACATATGGAGTGCTTCATTCATAACTGGATTACCTTGGGTTTGATTTTTGTTTAACAGTGCTTTTCTGGCACTCAGTTTTAAAAGTCTCCCTCTGTGGGTTTTTTTGTGTGTGAACATAATTACAGACAGGTTTTGCTATCTAGAACTTTGTATTTCATATTCTGTATTGTAATTCAATTTACAGTTCCTAACAGCAAGGGGTGAGGTTTCTCAGTGACTAAATAAAGTGGCTGATAGATATGATTACTTCTGAAGAGAAGAAGGAAAGAGAGAAACATTTCTGTGAGTCTAGTCCTATTTGTTTCTAAACAAGGGGAATTATGATCAGTAAACCTCCTCAAATGAACTATAGTTACAAATAAAATAGGTTTGATCATGTCTATGAAGAGTTTTCTCTAAGATTTAGAGCACCAACAGAGAGAATCTCATAAAGCAGGAAACCGAATTAATTGCAGCAGAGAGAATAAAAGTCTTCCTTGAACAGCAAACACTAGGAACTGGAGGTGGCGTTTCCAGACACCAGATTTGCCTGCACCGCTGTTCAAAGAAGAAAGCTAGTAGACTACTTAGCACAGATATCAGGGTTACTACAGCTGTGACTGAACTGAGGACAATACAGGTTTCAAAACATGACCAGTCCCCTAATGCTGTGTGTATATTTTTAGAGATCATCAAGATATGTGGCTTCAGTTCAACACTGTTAAGTTGGTGTTACACTGATTTTATTGCTATGACTGTAGTATCAGTGTGCATGACCATTTTTGTAATATAAATATCCATTTTTTTCAGGTAGTTGAGTTGCTGGGTTCAGACTATAGAGTCATTAAATGACTGAGCAAAAAACATACTGAGAAAGTATCAGCCAAATCATCCACACTTTTTAGACCCTTCTCAATATTGCATCAATTTATTGAAAATTTAGAATTGCAGTATTTTGTTTGATTTTTCACAACCATAACAGCAATACTGATCTAAAGAAGGATAAGGGATGATCTGTGTGTGACACAGCTAAACTGACAGAAACTTTTAGCAAAGATAAAATAGTATCACCAAATTGCATTTCACAAAGAGAGTTTGTTTTATTTGAAGTGGTAGAATTAAAAATTACAGTGCAAAGTGCAGATTTCCTGATAGAGTTTCATCTATCTATTTACGTTAAGAGAGTGCTTTGCTTGTACCACACACCAGTGTCTTACAGTGCATTTCTAGTGTAGGGCTGTCCAACGACAGCAAAGACTCTAAAGGATGAAGTGACAGTGAGGAGAAAGTGTCAGAGGAGGGGAAGTCTAGACAAACTGTGTAATTGTTAAGCAGTAACTATGAGTTTATTTTAAAAAGTTAGAAATGTAATCCAATAGTTATCTCAAATGGGATTAATGGTAATTTAAACATGTCATCAATGCTTAAGAAAAGTATGTTTGTCGAAAGTCTTCTCACTGACAGTGACCAGTAACAGATGCCAGGGGGAAGAAAAATGATGCAATATAAGTGTAAACATATTAGTTTCCCAGAAAATTCCCTCAATTTTAAGTTGTCAGTCATGACTCCAATATGAAAATCATAAAAGCCTGTGGTTAGAAATGCCATTAACTAATTAAATTTTGAACTGCAAACCTCTCTGAGCTCCTAGTCTGTGTATGCAACAACATTAATTTGTAGGACTGGTCATCTAGTGCTTGCCTTACTTCCATTATAGTTCAGATATAACATTGTGAAACACACAAAACACCCAAATCTCAATGACAGACAATTTGATACATAGTCTTAGATCATATCAAACATACTCCAGTAGGACAGAGCACCTCACAGAGGAAATTGTTGCTAGGCATTGCTTTTGAAAACACATTGCCTCTGATGTCACCAAGAGTTTTGGAAGATAGGAGAAATTTTGCAATATTTATGTAGTGTATTTTGAAGTTGTAAGAGATCGAAGTGCTGCAGAACAATACTTTTCCTCATCACAGGTATATGTGCACAGGTTGTTTGTTTTTTTCTTTAACTTGACAGCTAAATAAACCAAACAATTCAAAGAGCATATTTATTGAGTGCCAATAAAAGGAATGAGGTTTTTTTTCTGTGTTAGTTATACTTCAAACAAACACTGATGTGAAAACCTTGATATGCATGTGCCTGTGTACTTTAGGTTTATTCTTTCTAATTTTACCAAATGTGCCAATAGGCAATCTATAATGTTAAAAGTGCAAGACATTAAATACTTGTGTCAAGTAATGTGTTTGTCTACCCATCTGCAATAAACAAGCAAAGATAAAAGCTCTATTTTATGTCATAGGATTCCGTAAAATAAAATTTATTAAATTAGGAACAACTTGTCTTTTTGTCAATGTTTAAGACTATTTGCTTTCAAAATTAAGGTCTTTAGTGCTAATTTTTCATATTTTATTAAAAAATAGTATAAAAGACAATGTGCTCAGGACAAGATGCATATTGTAAATCAACATCTCTCATATACAGATACAGGAATGGTTAGCTCAAAGAAGCAAAAATGGTTGGATAAGGTGACCTTTCAGTAATCTGTATTACTGTCCTTCTTCCACAAAAGCTAGCCTTTCCTGCATTGGAAATTAATGGTGGAAACAGATAATCAACCCAGCTTTGCTCATGTGTACTGCAGTTCTGAAAGAACCCAGTGTTCCCTGGGGCAAATTAGTTGCTGCTGGCAATATGTGCGGCTGCTGGTACAAAGGGCAAGGCAATGTAGTAATATTTTACTGGAGTCAGAGAGTGTTGTGCAGTAAGAGGCTAGGGCAATTTAATGCAATGCCGTTTATTTATAATGGAAGCCTGAATCTCCATCCACTGAGCTATAAACTTGCATTTTGTTGAATATAGTCTATTTCACTAGATCACTGAAGCTATTAAAATCTGAAGACTAAGTTATTGATATGAAAATGTGTGGCTGAGCTCTTTAGATCTGTCTAGTTTTCTAGCACATATATTTTGGAGGTCTTAGATGTTTGTTTCTTTTTCAGGCTTTATGATATACTTAAGCCTGTCACATAGTCACTATTTATCTTATTGATGATGTAATAGAAAGTATAGCTTTAATAGCCAAATGGGACACAAGTTCTTACATTGTATAAACTGATTTATCTTCAGAATCAGCATATTTTCACTGACCCTTCATATTTTAAGAAAATGGTCAGATATAATTTTATAAGAAAAATCTTCACTGTCAAACTCATACATGTATTCTACAGTGGACATTGACATATAATTGACACCACTGAATTGAAAAGTTTCATATAAATTTATATCTAGAAACAATAAAGAAAGGCAGTCAAAAGTGTTCTAGCACTTTATAATAACTTAAGCTATGTAACACATGTATTGTAGTGTTATCTCTCTCTTCAACACACACTGTTACAGAGCATTATCCAAGCACCACAGAGGAAAGAAGATGAATTCAGATTACTGCTTTTGATACATCTAATATACTCATTGCTACTGTACAATAAACTATGGTTACAATAAATCATATCCTGATATGGCTGACTTACAGAGTTCTTTTATGTCTCACGAGTACCTTAGCAATACCTATTGATTTAATAATTTTCTTTTTTACTGCCAATGGTGTTCCTCTATCAGGTCAATTTTTAGGTGGTGTTTTGGTTTGGTTTTTTTGTGGGTTTTTTGTTTGTTTGTTTGTTTGTTTTGAATTCAAAACTGCCTATATGAAACAGAATATGTATCACAGTGTCCAATAGGTAATGCTTTTTTACGTGAGTGGGTTTAATTCACAAGGATACTAAATGTACCAAGGACACCAAGTTTCAAAGAATGGAAGTAGTTACATATGAATGTATCATGGGAGAACAGAATAGTCCAAGATGCTTTTCCTAAAGGATAGTACAAAAGTTGTTCCCACAGTCCCAGATACGTCACAGACCATGCTATTTTGATTGTTCCACTAGTTCTGTTGACAGCTAGATATTCATTCATTCAAAATCTGCCCACAATCTTAAATTTTAAAAATCTGGCTCAAATTTCATATTGGCAAGATCAGAGAATATCCTGAAAACTAAGCCAAAACTATCACTATGACTACCTGAATTGGCAGACAGTTACCAGGTCCTAGTGGACTACACAATAGTTTTGTTCATGGAGAAAGGGTAGATAACAAGAGCAGAAAAATACATAGAGTGTATATCTATGCTCTTTTTTCTCTAGTTACAAACTTTTTTTTAATGAAGATATTAAACTTGTTGGGTCAAATAATTTTTGGTCTAGGACCATTAAAATCAATACAACAAAAAAAATCCCCTAATCTGATGAAACTTTGGAAGCCTCTTAGTCATGCCTAAGGCTGAATCACAGTCACTTATTGCAAGAGAAAACAGAGCTCCTGCATTTATCATCAGGAGTCCTTAGCTTTCAGCCAACATTAAACAGAACTGTCTGTTCCCCCAAATATTGGTTAATGGGCTTTTGTTTTCACCAGGTCTTTCACATCTGCAATATCACATGTTGATAGTTACAGCTCAGACATGTTGCCTAGATGGAAGCAACATATATTGCTAAATAATATAAACTTACAAAAATTATGGAAAAAAAAATTATGAAATAAAAATATATCCATGGAACTACATCTGTTTATATAAGACCTACTCTAATGTCCAGTGATATTTCCAAGGGTGATTACTAACTATGATTTAAGAATGTATATTCCCTTCATGCAGCACTTTTGTCCTGAAAGCATAATTTGGGGCAACTATGCTTTAAATATAATTTTAATTGTTCTTGACAATTACAGTAATTAGTGGCATTGACAAAAAGAAAAGCAAATGGAAATGTTATTCTATCCAACAGGGAAGTGAAAGGACTAGACAGACTTTACCTCTACTAGTTAGTAACAATCAATTCAATATTAGTGTTCTCTGAAAATTATTGTGTCTGTATTCAACAAGTTTTCAGCTTTCCTCTTCTTTCCTCATATATATTATAGCTTCATATGCCCTATTTTAAATTATAAAAAACAAAAGTCACAGCAATGCCACCTATTGGGTACACATAGAGATTTCAATCCAATAAATTCCAAGCTGTGAACCAGACAGCGTAGTCATCATGCCCTGCAGTTTGCCAACACTTACAAACTTAAGGAGTTTCCATTGTTAGCCTTGCAGTTTCCTTGGTGTCTGAAGTCAAACACAATCCTCCAAAAGTGATAAGGGTAAAACTCCTGTGTTTTGTACTTGATTAGCTAAAGAAAAAAAGACCGGACATCTCCCTATCAATGGATTTGAGACAACAGATCCCATACCTTGACAGCATCATAAAGGGTCTCTTAAAATGATGTGGTTACAACTACTTTAAGTTAGGCCGTCATATGGTCATATATGCAGAGAACATAGGGCAGGATGCAGAAAAGGCACAGAGGAGCAGGGACTTATCCTGTAAGTTAACTCTTTCAGCTGAATGATGAAGGCTCCAGTTATGAGAAGAACAAATAGACTGGATATTGAAAGATATGACTTAGCATGAATATTATGCCACATAGGGTAGATTTACTTTATATACAGATCTCTAAAAATCAAAAGAGCTTTATCTTTGCAATGAAGACTGCAGGGTAAGATTTAAATGACACAAGTACGAATTACTCAGCATTACACATTCATTCAGAAAAATAAAAAGCCCAGTCACATTCAGACATGTTTATTTGAGACACTTCTACAGATGAAGGCCTTTGGGTAGCATATTCTCACAGGATCAAGAAGTTAAAACTATTTCTATTCATGCTTATCTTAAAATAAATCAGTACATACATTCTTAATTTTATTGGCAGAATGTAATAACTCTGTAATCTTAAAATTTATAACACATAATAATGCCAACTCTTTAATAATAAACGTCTCAATTGACATTGTAATTTTAAAGACTAGAAACAGATGTATTCCATCAAATTTCCTTTAGTATACAAAGAAAGATATTTATAAAGTGGGAAAAAAACCCACCCAGTTTAAAATCAATGCCTGTCTAATTTTGTGAAACCATTGAGATCTCTCAGTACTTTGTTACCTTATGCATTAACTCATTCTAAAAGATTGCAATGCTTTTTGAGAAGTTTCAAGGGCACAGTGAAGAAGAATTAAATTATTGAGTAATGTTACTGCTTGTTCTTGTATTTACATTTATCCTGGATGAAGTTAATTTACTGGGGGGAGGGGGCAAAGAGAGCCATACATTACACTAATGCAAAGTCCATGAAAAATTTGTCCTTCATGCTGTCACTGGACACTGTCAAACAAGGTTTACAACCTTTTTATCTGTATCTAAGCAAAGCTGAAGGATTTAGTTCCCTCAGTTGTCTCTAGTTACAATATTTCCCCCCAATTATATTTATGAAGAAAAGGAGTAAAACAATTCATTAACAAGAAATAACCTCTAAAGCATAACCTCCAGCGTCTGATGTACTGATTATCTTATGTTTCCTCAGACGGAAAAGTGGTGAAACACAACCAAGAAAACCCAGAGGCTGTTGCTGTGGCTTTTCTGCATAGGACTTTAGGAAGATGAAGCTTAAGCATTAATTGTCTGTAATACTGCTCTGGCTCCTTTTACATTGCATGCATAAAAATTGTCATGTGAAATCTGTGAAAAATGAGATTTAAAATAGACTGTAGTTGTGACATAAGAACTGTCACTGAAAGCCCAGGTCTTAGTGCAATGCTGTAAACTCAGACTGAGCTTGAAATCTCACTGCTATAGAACAGAACAGCACTGTAGAACAGACTACTGGACAATGAGATTATGACAAATCCATGATGTTTTATTTTTGCAACAAGGAGTTAATTTAAATTCAATTTCAAGGTAATTTAAATTCAATTTCAACAAAATTTCCTGTGCGAAAGCTTAATCTTATTTTCACTGATATTCTACCTGTCATAGAAAAGGCCTAGAGTAGAAGCTTTGTTCCAGAGAATTTACATTGCATTCTAAAGCACATGAACAATCATCACTTGTCTTCTTGAAATTAAAGAGGTATTTTAAAAATAGAGTTTGCATACTCCAGTATTCTAAATTGTGAAAAGAACCAAATTAAAAGGAAACTAGAGCAAAAAAACCCACAAAACAACAAAAGGCATGCTTTGCAAAGATAGTAAAGTGTGTAGTTGTAGTAAACTCTGCCTCTAGAGACATTATTTCCCACTGTTTTTTTCCAGCAGTATTTCCATCTCTGTCATTTCATCTCAATAGCTCTGTCTGTTTCAAAGACAGGGATGCTGTTTTATTCCTGCTGCAACACAGAACTCTCAGCCATTTGTATTGTCCCACAGAGACCCCTATGGGCTCCTAGAAAGGCTTTGCAGCCCACATATGGTCCTTTTAAAGGTATTCTGCTCCTTTCTAGACCCATAAACTTCATAGGCAATATAAGAACACAAAGAAGTCCCAGTGCTGCTACAGATCATACATGAATATAAACAGACTGACTTCAGGAACAGTCTGTTTACTAAGAGATACAGAATCAGTAGGATCAGTGCATCTGCTAATGAGTCTGGAAGCTCTAATAGGGCAAAGAGGATAGTAGCAATAATGAAAACCTTTAGACATGAAGTACTAGATAATTTTTTCTGGACAGAATTATTGCATGACTCTAAGCAAAACCTATTAAAATGTGGGAAAAGGACCAACACTATACAATATATCTTGTGAAAACACTGGGGAATTTATACTTTTAAAAGGTTTTTTTCATTAAGATAGTATCAACTTTTATTGAAGTATCAATGTTTAGTGTTTTTTTATATCTGAATTTTATTACAGAACTTAACCTTTCAAAATGCAGCATGTAAATGCAGGCAAATATTGAAATGGGCAATACAGGGAATTGCTCAAAAAGTTGGCAATTAGCTTTAGAATTTATCAGAACCTGACACCTCTGAAGTTAGGCTAGTTCTCTCTTACCTGTGCTGATTTACTGGTGAGACAGAATTGCAATCATCTTTTGCAGGGATTGCATACTTCGCTTGCTAATCCTTTTCATCTTGCTCCTCAAGTCAGCATTTAGCTTCCTACTCCCTGATGTATGCAATACATTTTACCCCTCTTTAATAAACTTTGGTAACAGACTGCAGATGTTCTGTGTCCAATTACACTTTTCAAAATGAAAACCAATTGAAACTTATTTCAGTAAACTATACAAAATACAATATTGATCTTTTATCAGTTTAAATAATACCTGCCTACCTTTAGATTGCAAGTATCCCATCTATAAAAGGCAAAGAAACAATTTTATTGTCCAAAACCCATATATAGGAGTCATCTGTAAGAGGTGCTGAAGCAATTGTATGGGACACAACAAAAATCATCCATTGCCATTCTGGACAGACACAACACACATGCACATGTACATCACAGCCTCATGATCTTTCTCATCCTGCAGTAGTAGAAAAAACATAGGAATATTATAGCAGTACAGACTTTTCAAAGAACAGATACTCTCTGATTCTTACTTGACCAAATTTCTTAGTCTAAGAGAGTTTTACCTCAGAAGTGGTACCAAGAAATTCTGTTGCTGTAAAAGTAAATTCACCAGACCTTGAAATCTTTTTATGGATTTAGACCTACTATAAATTCAGAACATTCAGTCCAAGTTCTGCATTTACTTTTAATGTAACTGTACTACTGAAATTTTAGCTTGATTTTTTTGCTGAAAACCTTCCAACAAAGTCCTGCTTTCCTCTGCATTGCTTTATGCAGAGCACCATTCTTTTACAGCTTATGTGCAAAATTATGTTAATGGACTGTACTCACTACTATCAAGAGAACATCCTCCTATGGAAGTGAACAATTAAAGAGTTTTGTCATCAAAATACTGGATAGGTCATACAACAGTGCATTGTAATACTGCAAACACTATGTATTATATAAGCAGTGTTTTGTACACTTAGCTGTCATAAAATTTGCACATTTACACATAATTTCCTTGTTGTCTTTGATTTTAAACGTATGCTCTTCTCTGGTCTTCTTCAGACACGTGTTGAGAAGGGAATAGGGGATCTTATTATTCCATACCAGAATACAGTTCTAAACCTACAACAAGGCAGATATTTTAGTCTTTCATTCTGTAACATCAAATTATTTTCCATTTCTGCAATTTGAAGCCTCAAATTTCAATTAGCATCTGTGCTAATTTATTAGCTGAAAAATTCTCTCTGAATCTCACTTTGTGTTTTGAAGTCTTCTTTAATTATCCTTCAGAAAGGGATTAAATTCAGATTAAATTTCCATTTTATTAAAAGATTCCTTTGGTCTCATTAATAATACAATAATGGTCACTGAAGTAAAGATATAAATGATGATTGCATTGCAATATAATTGTAAAAACCCTGTAAATATACTACATTGTTTCCAAAGTATTACAAGGAGGTCATATAGGGATATAACATAAGATTTCAGACACTGTGTCAATAACTGAAACAAAAATAGGTACTTCTTTTTCTCATTAACATATGGTGGAATCCCATCTAGCATATCTAACCAGTTTGAGAATTATAACATGTCCTGGAGTGTTTTCCTAATTTATTAGGTCTTTACTAGTAGCAGTGGTAAAATTTCTCAATTCACAATGCAGCAGGTAAGTCTGAACTTCCATGTGAATCACATGAAGAGTCATGCAAAGTGATTTTGAAAGAAGTATGTAAGTAATGGTTTCAAAATAGAATTTGTATTTCTTTGTAAAAAATTAAAGATAAATGTTGATGATACAAATCCATGTGTGATTATAAAGTCAAGGTGAATGCTTATGTATTGATGTAAAATGCCAAAACAACTGTAGAATTTCTTTTCTTGTTCATTCTTTATGGATAATAGTTAACTACAGCCAATAGGATATCAGTTCTTCAGTTTAGCACATTGTGGATTTCCATCGGAAAGGGGAAAGCACATGTTAGCATATTTTTCAGGGCAGCCATCACTGGGTCTTTCACTGATGAGCGGTAAATTGTCCCACCTATATCTCTCCTCCCCTCTAAACTAAAACACCTTTTTCCATTAAAATGTCTAAATAGAGAGATTTCTGGATTTGCACCAGCCATACTGACACTAAATACTGGCAGAGCAACAACATCATAATTCACTATTTGTTTATGCTGTGCATGATGCCACCTTGCACTAACTGGATCAGGAAAAAGGAAGAAAACTTCAGAACTGCCAGCTTGACCTCATCATCTCTTCTTGTTATAGTTTACTTACAACTGCCTCTGAAAGTCCAAGCGAAACTGGGCAGCTCAGCCCAGAGCTGCACATCCCATCCCACTGCTGCCTGTGTGGAGTGGGGCAGTGAGCAGCTCAAACCCTGGCACAGCCAGGCTGTGCCTCCAAGCAGCTGCACCCCCCATGCAGGACTCCCATTGCTCACTGCCCAGCCCAGCCTTCTGCACCCACGCCAGCATCTCAGCAACATAAAACTTTTTCTGACAAAATAGCTTTCCAGGTTTTGTTTTTGTCCCTACTTAGCCTTTTTTTTTTCCTGAGGGGTGGGGGTGCCACTTTTTTGGGGGGGATCTTTGTGGTTAAACTGGTTTTGGGGTTTTTTCTTGTATTTTTGTAGTTATTGCTATTTTCTGCTTGTAAAATACTTTTTTTTTTTTTTCACATACATCTCGAATTTTTTGTCTTTTCTGTATTGCAGGGAGGAATTTCATCCTATTTGAATTTCTGCATCCCAAATATATTGTCTTTAAACCAGGACACTTCATAATTTCTTGTATTCTCATTATTTTCTACATCTGAATAGGACTCACACCATATGACTAAGTTCTTTGATATATAATCCCAATATATTGTTCAGGAATATACACACCTAAGTAACTTCTACTGTTCCTATCGAATGAGTACGTAAACCAAGTAGAACAAACACATCCTCAATTGTTTACCATTGTATATCACATAATGCTAATGAATTTAATAGACAGTATGGAAATTGTTATTAAAAAACTACTATGGAAAGAGACCATTTTATCTGACAGTGCAATACTTTGTGACTGATACAGCCCCACAGCTGTACTGAAAATATTAAAATCCCCTGGACTCCATTGTGATAAATATACAAGCTATAAGACAGGATTTATTTGTAAAAGAGAGATGCCTAAAGCTAAAAGGAAGCCCCTAGATATCCAAAGTAGCTGTATTGATACAATAACAGATACAATAGGGAGCTGTGGATGACCCATAGCTTTCTAGAGTGGCTGCTAGAAGTGACCTGAGCTGCCCTAGGCATTGGAGTTTCACATGTAGACACCTGAATTATGCACAAGGAGTATACAATACCTGAAAATGTTCCTCTACTAATAAATTCCGTTAGGCATATACTGATTTTCAAATTTGAAAACTTTCTATGCAGTTGCCTGAAATGTATCCTTACAGGTTACAGGCATCATTACACAAATAAGCCGATTCCACCATTCCTGTAGGTAAATATTTGCCACCTCTGTTTACTTTTGTAGCAGTTTGACTAATGAAAGTGAATGCTAGATTTGAAAAGCTAAACAATCCCAAATTTCTCACTGAAAATAAAAAACACAGCAGAGGCTTTATGGGATTTCTGCTTCACATAATTTCCTTGATGGTTCCACTTTTTTGCACAACAATGTAACTATTATTTTTGTGCACAGTGTACAGAGAAGCTGGATATATTTCATCTCTGCTATGGAAGAAAGGAGTTCTTAACACACTCCATTTGTCTTGCCAACCCTAAACCACTTAACTATAAATATTCTGTCAAATATTTAACGTTTATACTCCAGTTTGGTATCTATACTCCAATTCTAATTTTATTCAAAATGTTACAACTTTTGAAAGGAGTAACTTAAAAAAAAAAAAAAAAAAAAAAAGGCAGTTTCTTAGTTTCAGACTGAAACAATTTTTTTAGCTTTCCTAATGGTGCACAGACTCATCCTGAACACTGTACCTTTTTTTTCATTTTGGACAGAGAGTGAAGTCTGATAAAACTCACAGCATGAGAACTGAAAATTAATGGTGCTTCTACTAGCCAAGTTCCAAGTCTAGTTATTGCATTTATCATAGATATATTTAATCGTTGAGCTCATTATGAAGACCTACATAAAACTGTTTTACTGGATATATAAGGACTGAGTTTTCTTTCTGTATTATCTTAGTGTTTATAGTTAAAAAAAAAAAAATAAAAATTTACATTCATTTGCCATGGCGTACCCTGTTAAATTTATGCTCATTATTAAATATATCTTAATTAATATACAATTATTAGGCAACAGTTTCTGTTTCTCCAGCATCAATTTAGTTTAACTCCTCTCGCTTTAATAGACTTTTGCTGAAAATACTGTGACGGCACAAAGAATAACATTTTGCTTAGTGACACTCTGCAGATGCTTTCAAATCTCTTCCTGTGCAAAACCAGGACACAGACAGAATGTGCAGCCTACATTTAGAGATGGAAAGCTCTTGTGATTTCTCCAAAAGAGGAAGATTGAGTGGTCCAGTTGAACTCATACTCCTGACTCACTTTGAGAGTACCACAGAGCTCAGAAGTAAGGAGTCTTGACACGTTAAATATACCCAAAATATTACATGGAATATGATATATACAAAGACTAACCTTAGTGCCAGGCCTGGGGGTTTATCCCAAAAGAGATGCAATTTTTCAGTTGGCCATTTTTAGTGATATAAAATGAAATTCAAATCTAACAGGAATATCAAAGCTTATTTCAAAATTGGAAGGAAGCAAGTTATCAAAAGAGAGTCAAAGTCCCTCAAATAATTGAAAAACAGCTACCTGCTTCACAGGGACTTGCCCTCTAGAGCTTTTAAAATGGTTGTAAGAAATGCAGCTCATGCCAAACAAACTGCAAGACTACAAAATTGAATCACAATGTTAATTTTCTAGTAGAATACATATTATTAAATGTAAAATAAACACTATAAAACCTTAGTAACTACAAACTTCTACATTAGCTCTGGAATTATTCTGGTTTTGTTGCTTATTATGCTTGTGCTCATGTAATGGTGAGAAACAAGACAAAAACTATAACACCTTAACTCCACTTTCCTTTTCTCCAGCCTTGGCTTCACTCACTTTGTATCTTCTCTCCACCCCTGAGCAGTGCAGGCAGATGGAGAATGGGGGTTGTGGTCAGTCTGTAACAGCTCCCCTCTGCTGCTCCTTCCTTCTCACACTTTTGACCAACTCTGATGTGGGCTCTTCATGGGCCACAGATCCTTCAGGGGATCACCATGAGCACATGGCTCCAACATGGGGTCCTTCATAGGCTGCAGTGTGGAAGAGCCTGTGCTCTTCTTCCTGGACTGCAGGGGAATCACTGCTCTGGTGTCTGGAGCGCCACCTCCCCCTCCTTCTTCAGTGTCTACAGAGCTGTTGCTCTCATATATTCTCACTCCTCTCTCTTACAACCTTCAGCACAGTATTTTTTGGCTCTTTCTTCACCATCTTTCCACTGAGATGCCCCTACCTTGGCTGTGAGTTCAGCTGTGTCCTGCCGCAGGTGGGTTGGAGTTGCCAGCTGTATCCAGTATCATGGAATCTGTATCCAGCACAGCTCTCATAAGCTTGCTCAGTTTCCTCTAATATAAAGGAAAGTGTTTTTTTTCAATAGTATCCTACTTAATAAGAATCAGCTTTAGATCTGTCCCTACCATCAATGGATCTGTCAGCAATCTCATTGAAGTTAAGGAGGACTTAAGAACCTAATTCTAAAGTTGCTTCATAAAAACTGCTTAGGTTTTGACTACCATAAAAAAAAAGAATTATATTTATTACAGTCAGCAAAGAAATCACATGAAACTATGCATGTTTCCTGCAAGTATCATAATGGAGACCTGATTTATCAAGGTCCTTCATCCCATCATCCAAGTCATAAATGTGACCAAGAAGATGGAGTCAGGGAATGGTGTGAATTCCTTAGGCACCTGGGCTAATTGGAAAGTTCTTGTATTTGCTGATTAATTTTAGAAGTGGATCATTACAGGCCATTTTTTTATTACAACCATAAAGTATAATGTTGACCTGTCAGATCATCAGAGATGAAGAAATATTTTAAGTACAACTGGACCACCCTTCTCTCCCTAGAAGTATCTTGTTCTGACAAGTCTCCATTATGCTTTATGGCATTAATTAGAGACACAATATAGAAAAATATTTCAACTGTCTCAGACACTAGACAAAAGTAATATACTTTTCCCACCAATGTGAGCTAACCTCTATATTGAAAGTGCCACTGGAGCATATGAGAATACTCCTTGGATTGTCTATACTTCTATTTAAACAATATAGTAAGGATTGTCACAATTTTCCCAGATAGATGTCTCGTATTGTGGAGCAATAACCAACAATATTTTGTATGGTACCTTATAAAAGAAGCCTGAATTGTTTTAAGTGGACTTAGTGTCTTTTATAACAATAGAAATCTCAAAACACTCATTAACAATAAATAGATTAAAAGTACTTTGAGCCCATGTTTTCATAGGGAAATACCTCCAGCTTGTGGAGACAGGCAGTTGCAGGTAGTTTTCAGTCAGAACAAAAAAGTTTACCATTACCTAGGTGAGCTAATGAAACCTTCAGATACAATACTCTTTCTCTTTAAAAAATAGTTGGTCACTAACTCTATATCACATTGTTAATTGTCTGGCAGCTAAGGTGAAAACATCCACACAGCCAAAGAACTCTCTGTAATGAACACTTTAGCCTTTTGCAGCTCTCCCCAGGCTGTACCTGCTGAGTAACACAATAAACTGCTGTAGTCCAAGCGACCTTGATGCTGGAGAGGCTCAGCCAGCCATAATTGCTCTTTTGCAGCTGGAAGGCTTGGCTCATTTTTTGCTAGGAAACATTTAGTTATTTGTGTGGCAGATTTAATGTGGAAATTACTCATCAGATGATCTGGACTATGTGGTGCAGACATACAGAGAGAAAGTGGTTTTTTAAAAAAAATTCATTTTTGTGATCTTGGCACTTGGCAACTTTTTCATGGAGAATGAGAGTCACAAATAGGACAGTCAGTTGCTTTACAAATGGAAACAGGAATCTCTGTTGCATGCATTCTTGCAATAGTGTATTCAGCTGGATCACATAAGTCTTCCAAAGTTCCTGTTCTGCTCAGTTTGTAAATTCCAGGTGGTCTGTGGTCCTACATAACTGCTCCAGTTATTGGCCATCTTAACTACACATAGCAATCTCCCTTAACTGCCTTCCCTATGTACAAAAGGCTGTCCCACATGACTATTTCTACATCTGCCGAAACAGTCTCTATTGACCATTTACAAGTGCATTAGCTAAGTATAATTTTGATATTTCTGCAGCAGGAAACACCCAACAGAATGCCTGGAAGGGCCAGATTCTTCCAGATCCTTCACTTGGGATTTTAATTAATATGTTTGAGCAGATAAAATTAGTACAGCAAGAGCAGAATTGTCGTGGTGGAAATACTCTGAAAACCTTCTTGAAGCCACCTTGAAACCTTCTGCAACAATTGCTCAAATACTTTCTTGCGAAGGATGTGGGATTTCAGTCAATCAATCTGCCGCATGTTCACTGTGTTATCTCTGCAGAAGAATGGCTCAGAAAATTTCTCGCTCCCCAAGGAATTAACAAGGTAACTGGATGTGTAAGAGGTACCATTCTGACACCCAGTTATGCAATAACTATAACACATAAACTGTATTTTGTACTTTAACTTAAATTCCATAGTGTTTGCCATATTCGCAATACCTCATAAAATAGACTTGAAGTACCACATGTATTTTAAGTTGGTTTATAAACTAGATTATAATTACTTCCCAATTAGACTATAAATAAGGATGTTCAGAATTATTTCTCCATTCCATCTCCTTAAAGAATTTAGCTTCCAATTGTAGCAGATTTCTAAAATACCCCAATCCAGTACCTCCACAGAGGCTATACACAGACATTCTGCATAAAAGTAGACATGTAGGAAACTTTACAGAAGGTGATGGACATGAAAACAGTTTTTGCTCATACTTCACTCTCGGCAAACTTGATAGATGTTCATATTTCTACAGGAACATGGTCGCATCTCTGCAGGTATTTTACTTCATGTCTTTGACTTTGGGTTGGTTCTTTGACCTCACAGAACTGCTGCATACTGACAAAAACTTTGAGAAATTTTAGTCCCAGTGTTAGTCAGGTACATAAATAACTATACAAAGTATGGAACAAGTAATTTTCATGAGGAACTCTTAGATTATGTCTAAGAAACACTTTTCTGGTTTTTTTGGTTTGTTTGTTTGTTTGCCCAGCTGGAAAATAGCTTGTAATCCTAAAACAAAATGCTTTGCCTCTCCACATGGTGATCTCTGTTGTCTACCGCCACTGTCCTTGTTATAGTGGCCAGGACCAGTTTATTACTGTGTGGGTGTAAACAAACCTGTGTATTCTACAACCTCTATGTCATTTCTGATGAACTGTTAATAATGGATCATTTGCAGCAGCTGCCCAGGGCACAGCTGACCCCTCAGGCTACCAGCTGGGTGTTTAAGAACTCTTCGAGATAGGGAAGTTTTCGTGTCTTTGCACCAGTGACTCATCTGTGGTAACTCTCTTCCAGGGAGTCACTAGTTCCTTCACACCCAGCCTGAGGGGTCATGTCTGCTAACGGGCCATTAAGTATTCAAAAAATCAATCATTGTGAAACTTCCTGCCATGGAGGAGGTATTGTGCATTCCTATCTGAACCTAAGCATATATAATCTTGGGGTTTGGGTACTTCTGGTACCAGAACCTCAACAGGACTGCAACTGCCACTCTCAAACAGACTGCAACCATCATACTCACCTAACAGGTTTTTCTTTCCTTTCACTTTGTACTCAGGGGGACCACATGGTGCTCAGTACAGGAGTTAACAAACACCATTCTGTTCATGCCCCAGGCTGCTGGATTATACATCTGGGTTTTGTGGGTCAAAACCAATTTTTCCTCTGTATCATTGTATTTATTGTAATATTTCTATTAAATTGTAATTCTGACTTGTAATCTCTTTTTGAGTTGGGTTCATTTCTTCTGCTGGTTTACCTTTAAACCAGCACACCCTACAGAGAAGATAGACTATTGAGAACAATCCTTCACACACCGTATCACTAGTGAGAATTAATACAACAGAACAGCCACAGAGACCATTTAACAGCTGAACATGCACAGAAGGAACAATTAAAGACAGTGAGTTTTTAGAAGATTGATAAATTAGTCCAGTTTTAAACTTACTTGGACTAGAACTGATTAATAACACCATTCCTGCTAATGGTTAATTCTTTTTATGAGGCATAATTATCACTATGTATTTGAAGTAGTCAGTCCTTATCAATCACAGATGATGCTAGCTGCCAAAATGGAATACCAAGGATTTGATGACACCTGATTAGCACCGATGGTTGGAGTCCTGGAATTTCTCAGTCTCCCTGGTGAAGGTAAGATGGATATTCAGTGAATGCCTTCTCCCCACCTGTTACACACTGGATCAGTGATTACTGGGTCAGAACCACGGTGTGCGTGTGTCGGGGTAGGGACCAGCCCTCCCGCACAGCACCCACAGCTCCCGTGACCCGGCCTGCCAGTCAATGGGGCTGCCTGGTAACCACCCACAGTGCACCCCAGAGCCTCTGATTGGCTGTTGCACCTGTCACTCTGGGCAAGGGGGACAGTGAGTGGCCAGTGAGCCAAAGGTCCTGCCTGGGGGGCGTGGCCACAGTTGATATAGAGGCAGCATGAGGTCTCCATCATGCCCTGGCCTGCTCTCCTCAAAGCTGTCAGCATGTGACTGCTTAGTGGTGACTCTGTTTTTCTCTTTTCTCTTTCTATCTTTCTTCTCTTAATCTCTCTTCGTTTACTCTTTTCTTCCTCTTGTGAGTAACTTAACATCTGTTTTCTGTTGTGGATATCTCACTTAAATTGTATAAAGTTTTGTGTTTGCTGGGTGTAACAAAAGTTCCTTACTCTATAACAATGCTTGCTAGTTTCAGCAGCCTATTGCAATGTTTTGTGAAGTTGCATGTTATTTCTCTAAAACCTTTTTTGCCATAGTGCCTATTCTCTCACCCAATTAAAAGAAATCTCTTAGAGAAAAGCATGTAGTTTTTCTCCAGAAGTGAACTCAAGATACCAAAGAGCCAGAGATTTTGCAAGAGTTTGTGTGAGGAAAATCTCTTGAAGTCCAAAATTAAAATGTGCACCCAGTAAAACTAGACCAGGGTGTAACACCATGCACCAAATTTGATAAGGCTAGTCAATTCCCACACCTCAGCCTCAACTCCAGGCTTGATCCTGGGGGGGTGAATATTACTTTTCCATGCTGTGGCAGGTGCCTTATCCTGCTGCCCATCTGCTGCTCTTTTCCTAAAGCAAAAGAAGTATTTTCCCAGTTCACTAGGCTGCATTTTTTCGATGATCACTAACTGTCCATCAGTGTGGGGTTTTTTATAACAATGGGGATGCTGCCCTCAACCACTGTTCATATTTTCAAGTCTTTGGTATTAACCCATACTTAAACTGTGCATCATAACAAGAGACACCTGGCATCAAGCTGAGTTCAAGTCACAATTTCTCATAATTTGATAACCAGCCTAACAGGCCAGGACTGGAACTTCACATAATAAACATAAGACCCATGACAAGCAATGACAATACTATTTTTACTGCATTATTGGGTAAAAAAGTGTTTATGCAGGTATTCTATTAATCTGTTCCCACTAGGATTCAAAAGAAGCTACAATTGAAGTCTGCTGTGTGTGCTTCTGCATTTATAGGTGTGATATGCATGTGCTTTAGCTGCAACTATTTTATTAATTAGTATAACCGTAGCATCAGGGACTGAAAACTACATAGGGCCTGGCAGTTTTGTTAAACTTATTACTAGATAAGTTCCCTTGGAAAAAGGAGCAGCTTCTCAGGCTGATTTTACCAGCAGGGAATCCCTTGCACATATTGATACATTCTCAATGTTGACTAGGTCAGCTTGGGAAATAAAGCTGATCTAATTTATACAGCTGTAGAAAATCCTCCAAAAAATCAAGTTTTGATCCAAAAACCAACAATCTCTTCTAGGTCTTGCATACCTTTTTTAAGCAGCTACAACTGATTTCTGCCTCTCCTGTTACTCCCTATTAGGCAGAGGAGCCATCTCAATCATCTTTGTACCTGTTACTTAGCTTCAAGGGGCATTCCCAACCCCTCTGTCGCATTTCAGTGCCATACCCAGAGTTCATACCATATATACTCTTTTTTGAATTTTTGACTGAGATTGTCAATACCTATGGAAGAAAAGAGTAATAAGCTTCTCTTCTTGGATTTTGAGCTACATATACTGCATGACAGTTATGTCCCTTAATTTTCAAGTATTCACTGGCTGTATCCAAGCTTTTCTCAGCCTCATATATCTGAAACTCTGTGGAATGGCTTAACAGTGTGCAGCTGCTTAGGATGAAATCCAAAACATCTATTTAGGATTCTAAAAATAGGGATTTAAATTTACCTAATTACAAAGTACTAGAAACCCCTCAGTACAGCAGCTATGTAACCCTGAAGGCAACAGAAATTCCCCTCTGCCAGTTAATTTAAATTCCCTCATCAGATCAACCAGACAAAAAGTATGTAGAGGAGCCCAGGATCTTGAGCTCTTTCCTCTTGCGTGCTTACAGATTCTCTTTCTCTCCTCTGATTTCTATATTCCAAGAAAATGATGACCTGTCTTTCATACCCAAGTTTGAGAATATTTCTGCACACAGATTCTTCTATTGCCTCATCACTAGATTGCTATATATAGGATGACACTTTCAGGAAAACAGGAGTTGTGACTCTTGGTTATGGTCCTGTGCAGGGCTAAGAGGACTCAATGATCCTTGTGATCCATGTATTCTGTGATTCTGTGACACAGAAGTTTATATAGTTAAGGATCTCTCCTGTGGGGGAGAAGAGCTCCACAATACTAATTTCCCAACAGACAAAATTCCAGCGTTCAGGATCTGGAGTTCAGTTTCTCTGAAATTCAATCACACCCTGCCCTTAGTGTTCTTCGCTCCCCTGGGGAGCTTACATACCAAGAGGGACAATTAAGAAGTATCTAATTCTCTCCTTGCACTACACCAGGAACTCAGACAACCTGTTTCATCACTTTACCTGGCCAAGCTGGTGGGTTAACATTACAATACTAAATAAAGAAGGAGAGACTACTCATTTTATGAGTTATATCATTAAATAAGATACATGATCCCACTTAAGGCAAGAAAGCTGTGAGAAGGAACATGCTGCATGCAGTCTTCTCATTAATCAAAGAATGGTGTGTTGCATTTCTTTCTTTTGCTGATCAATGGATAGTCCATCATTATTGTCTCCTAAGGCATGCTAATATCTTACTATCTTATCTGTAATCTCTGTTAAATAGCATACCTCGGAAAACAATTAGTCATTTTTGTTAGCCTCATGTATATAAAAATTATCTTGACTTAGTGTTGCAGTCTGAGAGAGATGTCAGAAGTTTAAGAGGAAGAATGATAATGCTCAGCAAAGATAATCCTACTCTGGTATCCCACTGACATTATATCTTTTTCTTTGTAATCAGGATTGTATCAGAATCCTTTTCATCTGTTTTTGCTATGACTCATCTTAATCATGCAGTCTTTTTAGTGTTCACAGAGATCTAATGTCAATTTAGTTCACACTCAATAAAAATAAATGGATTTGGGTTAACTTATTGAATGACAATCTAATTAAACACTTAATGTTGAAAGTATAAGTGACATATGTAGCAGAGCATAGAGGTGTTTATGTAGTTTATGTAGCAGTTTCAGGTGTAAAACATCAATGATTAAACCACTACAATTTTGCTTTACTCATAAATCAACTGGGCTCAGTTTTATGCAAAATGAAGGCACACTTTCTTTTTAAATTACCCTTATGTGAGTTAAGTATCATTCAATAATGACAGTAAGGAAAAAAGCAGATAAAAAAATCCAGTTGCAAATTATACAATTCAATTATCCTTTACAATAGCTGAGGCAAGATCAAGTGTTAATGGACACTAAATGAGAAGATGACTTTCCATTGGCATTGCTGGTCATATTTTGTTGGTGTTGCCCATTGTCACTGTTAAGGGAGACTGAGGTTGATTGATAGAAAGTGGTTAAGAGTAAGGCAGAACGGAAATATCTAGAGCATCAGACAGGTCGTAAGCTGCCTGTCATGTTAAGTGGCCTTGGATGATCTAGCCATTACTGGTTATATTTGAGTTGATCTATGCACACAGGCACAAAATCTGGGCTCTGAAACCCTGCATTCACACATGGTTATCTTCATTACCTAGTGAGTCTGTTATTTTCTCCAGATCACCTTCAGTTTGCCTAATAAATATATTAAATATATAAAAGTCAAGAATAAATTTTCTACACGTCTATTTACTCATGGTCTTTTATTGTGGACTGCCTAGCATAGCTCAGACTTGCATTTTTAGCATAAAATACAGATTTTATTTTTGTTCCTCTTTATAACAGTGTAAATTTAATACAGTCTCTGTTCTCTTGACACTCTTCTTCGAGATGTTTAAGATGCTTCTTTTTCATGGTGCTAGGTACAGGTGAATCACTAAAATAGGCAGCTGTATGCCCTTAATATCTCTGCATAGAATATCTATTAATCAATTAAACATTATGAAAGTGCCTTGTAGTCCAAATGAGAGGACAGCAAATAAATAGTGCCCTTTCCTAACTCTCAAAATTTCAAATGCTGCATTAATTTGAAAGTTGTGAGAAAGGAACCTACAAGTAATCTATCTCTAAATGCTGAGCACAGATTCTCCAATCCATTCAACTGTCTATATAACTTGGACATTCTATTTGAGGATCGCTTCATTATCATAGTATACTTATAGCTAAGTTATGCTGCTTTTTTTTTTTTTTTTTTTTTTTTTTATTTAAACACAAAACACAACTGTTACATTTCAGTTCTCCATATCTGTCTCAGTTTTCATGTCAGGTCAGCAAATTCTTCAGAATAGTTTCTGATCCTTCAGGAATCTTTCTTATGATTTTTGAGCTATGACTTTTTACTCACCACTCCTCAAAATGGTATTGTATCTGATACAGGTATAGACTCATAATTCTTAGCTAGATTTCCTTCATGACTCCTTCTACACTCTACAGTCTTATGGTGCTTTCATTCCCTGGGCAGAAGGCTACACTTAGCCCTGTCATTGTTAAGGAACAGTCTACTAGTAAAGTAAATGCTATATACTACCAATGGCCACTACTTATTTGCCCTTAGTCTCCAAATTTTTCTATACTTTTTTTTTTCTTTTTAATGATACAAAATGGATTTGACAATTTTTGGCCAAAGAAAAGTTCAAATAACAAAAAATTTGAGCATGCATTACACCTATTATTATATATAAAAGTCAGAGATAGCTTCTGCTTGTGTAAGTTGATCCTGTGTTCAGAGGAAAAGTTCAGTGATTTTGATTTAGTTACTCTCCTATACATGTTTTTGCTTGAAGAAAAATTAGATTATCCTTATGGGGTTTTATGAGAGAAGGAGGCTCAGAATGGGGGGAAGGGAGTACGTTCCCAACATTGCTATGCCATGGAAGTTTTCCATCTGCTTACTTAAAACATTCTCTAGTGCTCCAACCCAGTTAAGATTATTGGTGACTTATATCTCTCATAGGATACTCTTCTTACTATCAAATAATACAGGATCAGGAATCAAATGGATAGGAGGGCCTTTCAAGCTATTTTTTATCCGTATTTGCGACAGATTATACTCTATTTTCATACTGCAGTACCAGCTCTTTCTGGAACTGCTGAGGGAAGAACAGGGAATATTTTGTGTTCTGGGGCTGTTTCCTGGTGTTAAAAATAATTTCAAAATATCAGGGCAAGTATGTGGTGGATGATGAAATCTTATGTTTGAAGCAGTTTCCTTTTTTGCTTTTGTATTGCAAACAAAGAAGTATATGTCCTCCTGCAGGGATTCCTTCCTTATATATATATATATATAATGCTACCATTGTAATTATTCTACATTAAATCACTACTTGTAGAACAGATTCCTGTTTTATAGCCTCATTTTTTATAGTTTTTATTCATGGTATGAATATTTGGGCTTTCATCATTTTGAACTGTCATAGTTTGAAGGGAATAATCTTCATCTTAAACCCCTTCTGCTTCTCATATCTGATTCCACAGAAATTCTGCTTCTAATTTTTTTCTTTTATCTTAAAAGGTTTTTATTTATGTCCTTACCCCTGTATCTTACTCTTTCCAAGCTGTGCCCATATTCCCTCAAAAGATTCTGGTTTAATTTGATTTGAGCTTTATTTTAGTTCACTGTGCAAAGACAATTTCTCTACTAAAGGCAGGAAAATAATGTCCTAAAAAGCAAGTCCTGTGGGAGATCTGTAAATGACAATCATCTGCTTAAAATATCACAGAGTTATTATGCTAAGTATTTCACTAGTGAATAATGTACTCCAGTCTTTAAGCTTGCAACCCAGTTTCTTATTTCTCCCCTATTTTAAGTCATTCACAGAAATCCACTGACTGAATTATATTTCTGCTAACTTGCCATTCAGTTTTAAGAGAGAAGTGTCATTATTGTATTTGTGAAAACCAATTTCTTCCTTGGTTGAACAATTTAGTCTTTCATTTTTTTAATAAAAATATAATTTTCTATGTACAGCAGGAGCAAATAAACAGTGCAATAGAAAATTAGATGATCCAGTATACTGTGGTGCTAGCAGTGCTACCGAATATTCAAGGGAAATAGTATAGGGACTCAGTTTTGATTTAAGGAGTGACTTCTCGTGAAAAAGTGGCAGACTAGTATTATACAGATGGGCTACTACAAAGCAAAGCTGATCAGGTACATGTCTGTAGTCTGAGTTTCTGATGGTACCCACAACACAAAGAGTTGTGATGGTGTCTGGTTACTGACAGCTGCGTTCTCTTCCTTCCTTTTCTCCTTTGTTCTCTCTGACTTACCCCAAGGCTGTATAATTACTGATCTATTATTCCATTGCCAATCACTAACTAGTTCTTATTAACAATTTTTTGCCCATTATGATACTGTAGATGTCACAATGTTACACAGTCCTTATTACTGCATTTATCCCTGCAGATTTCATAGATTGAAATGGGTGTTGAAGTAATGTAGACAAAGGCAGTAACAAAATGGAAGGGGTGATTTTGAAGAGGTAAGTGAGTAAACTAAGGTCAGACTTACTAAATCTTAACTAAATATCCAAATAACAAAGAAACTTAGGCACAACTCAGCTTGTATTTGTGTTTTAATTATTACTTGTTATTACTTCCTAATTATTATTGATTGTGATGAATATTAACATTTTCATAACATAAAACCTAAAAAGAACTTAATTAAATATACATACACACTTATACATCTTTGTGTGTGTATCTATCTTATTGCTAAGGAAATCCCTGTGCTTCAAAATACATGTCTTTCCTCTGTCAAGTTTAATTCCTCTTGTCTTGAGTGAGGTATCATTCAGTATTCTCATCAGTGATCTGGTTAAGCAAGTGTAGACTACTTTTACTAACTCTTTTAGAAAGTCTAAACAAACAGGGGTAGCCAATATGCTCCTGGATTGAAAGAAAATTCGAAACAATTTTGAGAATTTGAAGAAACAATTGCATAAAATTGAAGACAAGCAACTTCCATGTTCTTAATCATCTGCATAAACTTGTTTCAAAGGCATCTGGGTAGCTAAGAGTTCTGTATCAAAGTATGTAGAGGTTGTAATAGATTATGAACAGAATATGAGTCAAAATGTTGCCAAAGAAACTCCAACCAAAACAAACCACAACAAAAATAAACAAACCCAGAAATTATCATGAGATATAGAGAGAGCGGCATTGCCTGTAAGATGCATTTTGTAATCTTTTTCATCTACTTGTTACATGTAGGGCCTTAAGGCTAAAACATTGGGTCCAGAGGGTATAGTGAGGAGCAATGAAAATTATTAGAGGTCTGGAAAACGTGACCTATGAGAAAGAGTTGAAATTGTTTAGCCTGAGGAAGACTGAGGTGGATTGAGATAGCCTTCAAAAACATAAAAGGCTGCTGTTGGAAAGAAAGGAATACTCTATTTATGACCACAGTGGATAAAATAAATAATAATGAGCTTTAGTCTCAAAAAAGTACAAGTTACATTTAGGAGAAAAATGTTTCATGGTAATATTAGTTAAGTTTCTTGTGAGACTGTGGCATCTCATCCCTTTTTTTCTTGTGAGCTGAACTAACATCTGTTAGAAGTAACTGAGGGAAAGTTGCTCCTGTCTGAGATATTTAAAATATTAGGTGATCTCATGAAGTTCCTTCCAGCACTATGAGTATGTGATTACAAGATTATTAGTTTTCTTTTTAATATTGATTATGTTATTTCTGTTAATATAGTAGATATTACTTGCAGAGATGTTTTTAGTAAAAGCCTTTAGCCGAGCCTTTAAAAAATGTTGCTGTGGGATAGGTAAATGACAGCAGTACTTAAATGTTTTTGCCAGATCCAGATTTGTGAGATTTACTTTGTATCATACCTCCTAAAAATAAAAAACTTCAGATTGCATCTAGAAAGCTGGATAGTTCACATATTGATACACAGCAGCATTAGAACATGTAAAACTTTAAACAAAATAGAATTTACAGGAAAGAATCATCAAGCCAATCCTTCCATATCTTATGAATTCTCAAGCTTTTTTGAACTTCTTGAAAACTCCACAAGCCTTTGAGCCAGGCTTACATGGCTCCAGTTAAGTCCCTGCTGTGTTGAGCATGTCAAAATCCATTGAACTGCTTACTGCTACTGACTTGATAAAATGAGCTGTTTATTTCTGGGAATTTTATGCATTTGACCTGTTTTGCATTTTTAATGAAATGCCTATAGCTTAACACAAGAGAAAGCAATAAAATAAATGGTGCTGATTCTCATACTGCTTGCATCAGTTTGTGTTTGAATTAACTTCACAAGTGTCAGTGGAATTTCTTCTGGATTATGATATAAGAAAGCTATTTATATATTAGAATATATGACTTGTCTAATACATAACAGGATGTCTGCAAAAGTGTTGTTACGTAGTCACGGGAAAAAGATATATATATTACTAACTCTATTAACTATAGAATTTTTGTAACCAATCAGAATGTACCAAAAGAGAAAAACAGGATGCCTTACCAGATGGAATTGTCTAAGTAGCAAAATAATGAAAAACAAGTGAACAGGGCATGCGCCAAGACATAAGGTCGAAAGTTTAGTGATGAAGACTACTTTGTGAGACCACCGAACTGAGGAAGAAACAGAAAAGACCACCGCAGTTCTTAACTGCTCATTCTCCAACAGAAAGACTGGTGTAATCAGAAGTGTAAAATGATGTGAAGAAAAGAGGCTGTCTATTCATAATTTCCTGTTTATTAAAGTGTATAAATATGTAAGTTTTGTTCTAGAAAGCAAGTGAGTTTAGCGAAGTTATTCCCAGTACCGTGAATAACAAATACCTTCTACTCAAAGATGCAAACAAGTCTCTGAGTGGTTTTTATTAGCCAGGGTTTCCTGGCATCAATTGCACTAATGAAACCAATGCAGAATCAGGCATGCTTTTTATAAAAAAAATAAATTATGTTTATTTTTTGAAAAGTCATCTCCAAATGCATTAAATACATAGTTAAACACCAAGTTAATAGCACACAGCATTGTTCTCCCAAGCCGTGGCTCAATTTTCTCACTCTGATTAGCTAGCAATTTGTACAATTACACCTAAATGGATGCAATGCTGATTTCACCGCTTATTTTATTACAGCACTAAAGCAGGTACAGAACTCTCTGCAATGCTTGTTTACAGTATTGCTCATAAACAATTTTTTTACGCACTCTATTAAAATTTCTTGGCTTGATTAGCTACCAATCTGCACTAAAACACTCAAGTTAAAATGAAAAGCTAATTGCTCTGAGTTTTTCAGATCATTTACATGCAACAGGATTTATTGGTGTTAATGAAGCTCCAGAACAGGATGGCTTCTATCTCACAGCCTTTTCTATCTTTCTACTTAATAATAACATAATAATAAAATAAAGTTCTATTAGACTTGTAGGGTAACCAATCAATCTGATGATACCCTCAAGTCTGAAAAAAATCCACTGAAATCAGTGGAACCCTAGGAAGTCTAGCTGAAAGCTATATTTCAGAACTAATTATTTAAAGAAAAATATGAAGTTACAGAAAAAAAAAAAATCCTCTTCCAATTCAAGCATAAGAGACTGTTTGTCCTAGCAAGATTAATCTGATTTTTATGCAAATCAGACATTAATTTAGGAGCAACCTGTCCCATAGGTCATTTTTACAGTGGTATCAGCAAGTTTGGGGTGTCCATTGCTTTTTCATTATCTTTCACTTTTTTTCTTTTTTTTTTTTTTTTTCAGTACACAAGGGCAAGCAAATTTGGGAATCTGAGAACAAGATTTCATAAGCAAAATTGCTAAGTAATATAAGTATAATAAAATAAAATTAAATATAAGTAATAAGTTCTAGTTTGAAATATCACCTGATAATAGTTTTTTTTTTCATTTGAACACAAGCTTATTTTCACCACCTAATGGTTCTCTCTTTTCTCTGCCTTGCCTGATGCACAATATCCTGCAATGTGCAATGTATTTCTCCTGCTGTGCAGTTTCATACTGGTTCAAGAGAAGGGGCATAAGTCTCTCGTCAACTACAGCACAGCTCATGGCTTAAAAAGACAAGGATGCTGAGCCTGGAAAGGTAGTGCCTGGGGAAAAACACAGAAATCAGATCTTGGACAAATACCCTAATCACTGAGAAACTGCTAAAACCTTGTACTGGTCACTCTTGAAACACTTAAGTCTATGAATCCACAGCTTAAAACCACATAAAATCAAGTCAGTTTCCTAAATGTTTCCAATTGCCAGAGCAATGTGCATCCCAGATGTGTAGTCTAGGTGAAATGAGAAAGGAAAACAAGAACAAAATGCAAAAAACCATGAAAGTTCTGATCTGCCTTTGAGATGCTCAGCAAGGGAATGAGGAGGCCACCATTCACCTGGTACAATATTTGCCTGAGAAGTATGAGACCCGAAATCTAGAATCATCTTGGGCTGATGAAGCTAAGTCCCAGAATTGCTTAAACATGACAGTGTTTCAGCTGTTAGTTGTAGCTACCTTCTGTTTTTGTTACTGGACATGGAATGATATATGTCAAAGTGTCTAATAATCAGGCCCAGAAGATAAAAAATTGTGGTAAAATGACTTGTACTACCGTTGGGATGGAGTTAAGTTCCTTCACAGAAGCACTTATGGTGCCATGGTTTGGATCTGTGACCAAAGAGGTGTTAACACACCAGTGTTTTGACTATTGCTGAGCAGCTGCACAGCATCAAGGCTGTTTTTGCTTCTCACACTGCCCTCACCTGCCTAAGAAAACCCATTGAGGTTATTGTAAGAGACTTAAAGATCACAATTGCCTTAAACACTGTCAAGGCCACAGAAGGATGTTGCCCACTATGGTAAACTGTATAAAGAAGCAACTGCTCCTCTGCAACCACTGAACATGCCCCTGTCAACAACCCCTGAACCCCAAATATGCTCCCATGAATTCTTGGAAATTTGGACACTAAGTTAAGCCACCTGCCTGATGGAAACTTGAGATAAGACAAAGGTGGTACTATTGCCTAATTATCTCAGGTCTAAGAAGAAGTAAACAAGTATCCATAAAGAAAGCCAACTCAACAGCTGTGTTGAAAATCACCTCCGGGTCTGGCAGGGGGCGGCCATAATGCACAGACTCAGTTCTGAGACTTTCCATCAGAGAACTGCACGTTATCCACAATGTTGCAACAGATCCACAGAGTTGCAAAAGACAATGTAAAACATCACCCCGCAGGAGGATGCTTGGGTGTTCCCATGTATACCTGAATGTATATTAACCCATTGAACTCGGTGTTTCATGTGACTCCCCACTACTGAGAACAGAAGAAGAAGACTAGCGGGATGTCATCTGTATCCAAAAGGTGGTGACATCTTTTTACTTAATTTGTCTCTCTCTCACTCTTTCTCTTCCCATCTCCCTGCCACTGCACCCCACCCCCCAGTCCCCATTTCTTTCTCTCTCTCTACCTCACATTTACTGTTAAATAAAATCCATATCATTGACTTGGACATATGGTCTTGTTTGCACCTTCATTCAGGTAGAGGCATCTCTCTCTAATAATCGTAATAATCAGATCACAGCATCTTTTTTCTTCCTTTTCCCCACTCTGCTTCCTGAGCTAGTGGACTGAGGAAGGTGGACTAGGAGATTGGGACACAGATGGGACAGGTGACCCCAGCTGAGCAAAAGTATATCCAGTACCATATGGCATCATGCTCAGCAATAAAATCTGGGGAAAGAAGGAGGAAGGGGGTGGGTTTGGGAGTGATGGCATTTGTCTTCCCAAGTAACTGTTATGTGTGATGAAGTCCTGCTTTCTTGGAGATGGCTGAACACCTGCCTGCCCATGGCAACTGTTGAATGAATTCTTTATTTTGCTTTGCTTGCACATGCAGCTTTTGCTTTCCCTATTAAACTGTCTTTATCTCAATACACAAGATTTTTTTCTCTTTTGCTTTTCTGATTTCGTTCCCCATCCTGCTGGGGCAGGGGTGCATGAACAACTTTGTGGGGTCTTAGCTACCAACTAGGATCAACAGACCACAACTGTGTAGCCAACTCATGAAGGCTGAGTTGAATATGAAAAGCTTAAAATACTCCTCCATATTAATGTGAAACATAGATAAATTCTGTAAGGATCACACAGATCACTGATGGTGCTCTAAATCCAAGAAAAAAGAAAACAAGATAGTTATAACAAAAATTTTAAACGTTTTAGGCTGTTGGCTCTTTAAAACACTTGCATTCAGCAAACAAAAGTTTTTCATCAAATAGAGAGGCTAGATGGTTTTTTTCACTGATTTATTCATAAGTAGAATACATCTCTGACATGTCAAAGTCACTAAAGAACAGCAAATAGAAATTCACAAGAGAACTTTTTCAGGATTAAAATTCAGAAGTTATCCTCTTAAAATTCTCAGGGGCAGTTCTTAGCAAATGTATGAGATGAAATGCATGTATGAGAAAAGAAGCATCCTTTGATAAGTAGGTGGTAACAAATGTTCATTAAGAGTTCATTGCACTCAGTAATGTTACTTTTACATTGGCAGGAATAATACTATCAGTAACTGAATATGTTAACTGAACCCCAGAAAAAATATCACAGATGAAACCACTGCCAGTTACAGTTTATTTTGAATTCAGAAATATCTCACTTCACTCAGATAGAGCAAATGTCATTGGTTTTCTAAAGTGTTAAAGCTTTCAAAAGAAATATTGTGATGACATTAGAAATTAATGTGATAAGCAAGTTTCAGTAAATACCATCTTGTTAAAATGTCAATAGCTAGGCAAGGAAGACAAACTATTCATGTTCTAATATGAATTTGTACCCAGAAGGAAGCATTACAGTGTAAAAATATTGCACAATAAATATTTTCAAGCAAACTAAATTAAATTCTATTTGAAACCTGTACTTTTTTTTTCTGGCAGGTTTTTTTTAGTTATGTTAAAAGATGGTTACCCTTTTAAAATTTCACGATCAAACTAAATTATGATAAATAAGCAAAAACTAGTTACAGATGCTGGGATAGAGAATATTACAAGAAATGGGTTACTTCCTCTGTTACAGAGGATATCCAACTAGATATTCTAATTGTCCCGCCAACTTTATAAATGCTCATGATTTTATAAATCCTGAAGAAAATGTAAAAGAAGCTTAAGGATCCCACATGTGATGTAGATGAGGTTGTTTCAGGAAGTGCACACACATATGAAAACAATGGAAGCTAATGCTCTTTGTCAAGTAGTTCATCACAGATTGTGCAAAGCAACAAACTCGATCTGCCAGTTTTATGAAAAGTTGATTCAATGTAAGCACAATGCAATAATACTAAGACTCTAAGTGTCAATACAAAAAGCTGAAGAGAAGAAAAGAATATAAATAGAGAACTTGACTCTTTGTGATATTACCTGATTTCAATCATATAGGGATTTGAACTTCCTGGCATCTGAGCTTTGTTCACTAAATGTTTAACTAACATTTGGAAAATAAATTCATAAAACATTCTCCTCCATACCTTAAAAACAAGGATTTTTTTCTTGTTAAAAATACCCACAAATTATAGAATAACATTGAAGGCTTTTTAATTTTTCATTTCCAAATTGAAAGTGATTCTGTGAAAGTATATTTATAACAAGAAAATTAAAACTCTAACAGGGAATATTAGCAAAAGTCCTGTGTATCAAAAGAAAGCTCAGTCAAATGGCACACATTCACAAGCAGGGTTTTATTTGAGAACAAACCTCTTAATTGTGTTATATTCTGCAAACTAAGTCAAAGTTTGTAAATGAGGAAGAAACAACATCACTTTTTCTATTAATAACCCAAATAGTGTAGAAGTCTATATGCACGCTGTTGGGCTATTTCAGCACTGCAGGACAGAAACAGTTTTATTCTAGAATCTTCAGGGCCTTTGTTTCAGGATCCAATTTATTCTTCAAACAGAACAAATCCAGAAGGAATACAAATCAATGCAGTTTCCTTATTGCTAAAAAACAAAAAACAAAAAACACCACAACAACAACAACAAAAACCCACCAAAAAAAAACCACCACAAAAACAAACCTGTAGTCTCTGCAAGGCCTTTTCCACTTGTTTGTTTTTCATATGTCTTCTCAGAATAATGCCTCTTACTTTAATAGTTTATAACATATTCAGAGACAGAAAGTACTTAATCTTCTTTTGGACTATTTCACCCTGCCTGAGAGGGAGTCCACACTGCAAACAAATGAAAAGATGTGGATTTAACTTTCAGTGTCTTTTCTGCATTATGTACCTTAAGCTAAATTAAAGAACTATTCCTTCAAGCTTATACTATCTTCAAGTATTAATGAAAGAATCTAAATATAGAAAAGATATTTTAAATTAACTATGGCCCTCAACTCCACTGGGTCATTCCTCAGTGAACATTTTCTCATTATTTGTCCATTTTAATTCAAATAGTCCAAAACAAAATGGTTTTCAATAGAACAGAGGTACTATAAAAAATGCAGAGTTCTCCTCCTTTCTTACTATACACTACTGCATGGTAAAATGCATCCCCATGTATTTCTGAGGCAGGTGTCTACAAAACACTAATGTGATGACTAGGATTATTTCAAAATGAAAGGAATAATGTGGAAAAGCATATCCATGTACAGAATTTGATACCACTGAGAGGTCCACTTGATCCAAATGGCTCTTGTGCTATTTGATTCTCCCACCTTTATTTGAACTTAAGTGATAACTTTTCCCAACTCTACAGAGAATTTTTGTCATTTTCTCACAGACCCTGTCCACCATTTACATAGCACAAAATCAGCAGAATCTGCCTTCACATTTGTACCTAAACAATGATGTGGAGGTATCTTATACTCTGAAGTGCAACTTTTTAGGAAATGGCATGCCAATTCATAAAATTATAGTGTGGACTAGGTTCTTGAAAACTTCGTTCAGCAACAGGTCCCTGAAAAGTAGAATTAACTCCAGTGTGTGTGGTAATGAGCTGTCAGACTTTTTGGGATGATTTAGTACATTGTGGATGTGGAACACAGATCAGTTAAGAGCTTCGTGATGCTTGTCTGGCATTAGATGTCATTGAATATGATTGATATTGGAACCTTAAAAATGGCTGTGGAAATGAACCCTTATGGAAGATCTTCTCAAATTTGCAGAATCACAGAATGGGTAAGGTTGGAAGGGACCACAGTGAGTCATGTAGTCCAACCTCTCTGTTCAAGCGCATTGCACAGGATTGTGTGTGGGTGGTTCTTGAATATCTCCAGTGAGGAAGACTCCACTCTGGATAATCTGCTCCGGTGAGTGGTCATCCGGATGGTAAAGTTCTTCCTCATATTCAGGTGGAACTTCCTGTGCAGCAGTTTCTACCCATTGCCTCTTTTCCTACTGTTTGGCACCACCAGAAATAACCTGACTTCATCCTCTTGACACCTTCCGTTCGGATACTTACATATAGTGATGAGGTCCCCTCTGAGTTGTTCCTTCTTGAGACTGAACAGGCCCAGCTCCCTCAGCCTTTCCTCATAAAAAAGATGCTCCAGTCCCTTAATCATCTTTGTTGCTCTCCATTGGACCTGCTCCAGGAGATCCATGCCTCTCTTGTACTAAGGAACCCAGAACTGCACACTGCACTCCAAATATGTCCTCACTAGGGCTGAGCAGAGAGGCAGGATCACCTTCCTTGATGTGCTGATGATGCTGTTCCCCAATGCAATGCTGCCCCAGGATAGCATTGCCCTTCTTGGCCACAAGGACTCACTGCTGGCTCCTGAAGAGCTTCTTCTCCAACAGGAGCTCCAGGCTCTTTTTTTCAGAGTTGATATCCATCAGGTCAGCTCCCATTCTGTATTGGTGCATTATTCTTCCCCAAGTGTAGGACCCTTCATTTGCATTGTTGAACTTTAGACAGTTCTTCTCTCTCCAACTTGTTGAGGTCCTTCTGAAGAGCTGCACAGCCCTCTGGGATATTGGCTACTCCTCCCAGCTTTGTGTCAGTGAACTCACTGAGGAGGCATCTCTCTGCTCATCCAAGTCATTGATGAATAAGTTAAATAATATTGGGGCCAGTATTGAACCTTGGGGGACACCACTAGTGACAGGCCTCCAACTGGACCCTGTGCCACAGCCCTCTGGAATCTGTCCTTCAACCAGTTCTCAACCACCTCACTGTCCACTCATCTGGTCCACGCTTCCTGATTTTGCCTATCAGGATATTGTGAGAGACAGTGTCAAAAACATTGCTGAAGTCAAGGTAGACAATATCCACTGCTCTCCCCTCATCCATCCAGGTAGTTGTTTCATCATAGAAGATAATCCAGTTGGTCAAGCATGACTTCCCTTTAGTGAATCCATGCAGACTACTGATCAGGTTTTTGTCATCCATGTGGATAGAGGAGACCTTCAGAATAAGGCACTCCATCACTTTTGCAGGACTGAGATAAAGATCATTGCTCAGGTTCTCCCTTCTTGCCCTTTTTCAAGACTAAGATGACATTTGCTTTCTTCCAGTTATCAGGCATGTCTCCTGATCTCTATGACCTTTCAGACTGTGAGTGGCCTCACAATGGTGTCTGCCAGCTCTCTCAGCACTCGTGGATCCCCATGGACAGGTCAGGACCCATGGACTTGGGGATGTCAAGTATTCTTGGGGATGCATAAATGTTCTCTAACCCCATCTTCCTTGACCAAGGGGAAGTCTTCCTTGCAACATTCTTTTACCCTGGTTTCCTGAGTCAGAGATTCCTGAGGGCTGGTTTTGTTAGTGAAGACTGATGCAAACAAGATGTTCAGTAACTCTGCCTCCTCTGTGTCCTCTGTTAGAAGGCTCCCCCTTCCATTTAGTAGGAGGCCCACAGCTATTCGCTTTTTATTATTGATGTATTTGACAAAGCCCTTCTTCTTCTTCTTTACTACCTTGGCCAGATTTAATTCCAGATGGGCCTTGGCCTTCCTTGTTTCATTTCTACTTACTCTGACAACCTCTCTATGTTCATTCCAAGTGGCCTGAATCTGCTTCCTTTTCACATGTGTTTCTCACTTATACTTGAGCAATGGCAGTTCTTTGTTCATCCATGCAGGTCTCTTGCACCCTTTGCCCCATTTCTTGCTCATTGGAAAAAATCATTCTTGATCTTGAAGGAAGAGATTTTTGAATATCAACCAACTCTCTTGGAACCCTATTCCCTGCAGGAGATGTTCCCATGGGATTCTTCCAAGAAAATCCCTGAAGAGGCTAAAGTGAGCTCTCCTAAAATCTATGGTTGTAGTTTTACTTGCTGCCCTGTTTCCTCCTCACCTGATACTGAACTCTACAATGTTACTGTCCCTGCAGCCAAGGCTGCTCCCAACAGTCACATCTCCAGCAAGGCCTTCCCTGTTTGTTAATATGAGGTCAAGGAGCAGATTGTTTCTTATGGGATCCTCCTCTACCTGTGACAGGAAGCTGTCGTCGATGCTTTCCAGGAATTCCTTGGACTGTTTGTACTTCTCTGTGTTACTTCTCCAGCAGATGTCAGGGTAGTTAAAAGAACCCAAAAAACCAGTGCCTGTGACTTTGAGGCTGCTTCATGCTGCCTGTGGAAGGTCTCATCCACTTCTTCTACCTGATGAGGTGGCCTGTAACAAATATCCACAACAGTGTCACCCTTAGTAGTCTGCCCTTTTACTCTAACCCGTGAACTCTCAGCTTGCTAGTTATCCACCTCAAGACAGAGCCTGATACTTTCCAAGTGTTGCCTCACATAGAGAGCAACTTCATCCCCATTCATTGACACTCAGTCAGTTAGCTCACTGGTAAGGAAGTATCTGAAGAGGGAAAAAGACACAGAACAACTATGCAGAAGTTCTATTATATTCTTTGCACATTTAATTGGAAAAACAAGTTACAGTGCATAATGAATATTAGGTTACAGAAACAGGGCAGTTGTTAAACAGAAACATAACAAATTTTTTTGATCTTCATCATTGAGTGAAGGGCACGTAGCAAAGCAGTTTGAAGTTCTCAGTTGTTTAGAAATAATTGGTTTTAATCATTTTTTTAAATACTAAAATTTTAAATGATGGTGAAAAATAATGATTCAAAAAAAGAAACAAAATGTACACTGGGAAATAATTCTACAAAAAATTGTTGACTGTTTTGTCAAGAAAATCTGTCAAACCAACATAGTCAGGAGAGTAATAGAAGTTATAAGGCTGTGGTAATAATATTTTTTCCCCCATTAAGACATGAAATTTAAGTTTTGCATCCTCTGGAACAAGCTGGACCTGCATTATTTGGCCTAAGCATAGATTAAACATCACTGTCCTAAAAAAACCCCACGAAAACTCTGGTATTATTTTCTTTTAAAAAGAAAGCAGAAGTTTAGAAGGTGTCTTGTGTTTTAATAAATCTCCTGTGTAATGTATTGATACAACTACTATTGAAACCAAGCCATTTCTTTTGACATTCAATATATTTGTATATATTTCATATTTACAGTTTTCTGATTATGATTCATATTTACAGTCCACTAATATATAGGTTTTATACTGGCAATAAAGAATTTCTTAAGAAAGCTTTTTGAAAACTGGACAACTGAAAATCTGGCAATAGAGTAGACTGGTGATGGATTTTATGGAATTATGATTGTGTTATTCAAATGGTATTCTCAAAACAACCAGCAGTAATTTAGAGTACTGGCTTGCTTGCTAAGACTCTTATTGGTAGCACTGGGATTAGGCTCTAAGTTCTCATTGATAACCATATGCCAAAATTTTTCAACCTTTTAATTTTATTTTTATTATTTGTAGCCAACAGTATACAACAAATAACTGAAATAAATTAAGCATTCCATGAGTAAATGGTAGATGGTATTCCATTCTTTTTTTTTACTTTTTAATTACATTTTTCAACACTTTCTTTACAAATAGAAAGAATTATTATAGTTTCCTCACTTACAGAATTCCTGATGAACTGCTTTCTCAGCACTACAGTATGTAGAAACACTTTTTCAGAATTAAAAAAAATTTATTCCTGCTTAGGTTAATTGTTAACAGAACAAGACCAATACACTGGAAGAAATCAGCAGAAGTAGTTCTTGAACACAACAATTTTATAACCACAGATGTAAACCAGGTATTGAAGAACAGCTTGATGGCAATTTATCATTCCTAATGGTGTTTCCCTCTCTTTCTCCAGAGACCTTATGAATGGGTTTTCTCTCACCTAACTGATATAAAAGTCTCTAAGACTGGAGCCAGAGAGCGCAATTCTATTTTCTCTAATAGACAGGAGGAGAACTGTTTTATTACACAAGAACTGGTTCAGAAAAGAAGTGGAACAAACTAACCTTCAGTTGCCACAATTAACCTATTATAAAGCATGTTGTAAGACTGGTTTTATATCCCTCTTTGCTTTTTGCAAATATTCTTTAGTTACTGTTTAAGTTTTTTAAAGGCAAAACTCAGAAGTTTCAGTCATGATAATTGTTGTAGACAGGCATAAAGAGATTCAGTTCAGAGAGCATACAGTCCTATAAATCAGAGAAAGAAACAGAAGGAAAAAATGTACAAACATATGGGCTGATATAAAATTTCCACAGCCTGCACTTAATAGAATAAAAATAGTAAGTGATTAAATTAGTCTGATTGAACAAAATATTTCTACTAGAATAAATATTTATTAACAATATTCAAAATTTTGTAATTGATGCTAGAAATGGTTTGTTGCAGAATAAGTTGTAGGAACATATGATTCGTTTACAGTAAATACTTTTTTTTCTGGAAAATTTATGAAGGAAAACATTAGAAGAGCCATTTTAAACGGTTTCCTTACTGGTCAATAAAGTTGAGTTAATTCTACCAATATCTTCTTGGTTTCACTTTCCAAAGGGAAAACTGAATGTGTCTCACTTAACTTGTTCATTTTGAATGACGAACCTCAAAACATAAGGTTTGGAGGTAGAAAGCCAAGCCTCAAGTAGTTAGTGTCATCTTTTACCAGAGATGAAGTCAAGCAATGTACGTAACTTCACCAGTGCTGGGAGACAGCGCAAGGACACGTTATTGATGCCTAAGTGCTCTACAATTTACGGCTGTGAGTGTGTTTTGTGGGAGCTCAGGAGTGCTTCTCACTCTAGAGTATTCACAAAGCATCCACACATGTGCAGGATGTGCACCCCTCTGGTGTTACTCTCTGACATCACAGAGATAGTGTTTCTATACTCACTCAGCAAATTCGTAATTTGTCTGCAGATCCAGAAAGCACTTTTGAAAGAGTTCCTGTATGACAGATGGGCATAACCCTTAGACCCAAGTTCCAAAACCAGAAGATACACCAGTGGAAAAACTGTATTTCTGAGATTTTTTGAAAATAAAGATCCTGTAGAGCTACAAATCATTTGAGAAAATCTCGACTCACGTCTTTTTTTTACTGTGAATCCCAGGAAGCAGTATCCCAGGCTTTAACACACTTAAACTTTCTCTAATTCTCCCTGACTTCCAAGTCTCTATTGGCCTTTCCAGCTGTTCACTGATTATTCTCCATGCTTGACTGCATCTCTCAACTGCTCACCCTCATCCTTTGTGACAGACCCTCTGTCTTTGATGCTGTGATTTTCTGCTATGTCTTTTCTCACCTTTGTGCCTTTCTCACCACTCACAGGCTCAAGGACTAAACTTCTCTCTCAGATTCTATCAGCAGGGATTTAAGATTTGGCTTCAAAGAAAATTATGCTCAGATGAAGCTGATGTATCACTTACTCTCTTAACAGAGACTAAAGCCTCCATATGTGTAAAAAGTCTTTCCCCCACACCACCAGATGATGCTTTTAGTAAGTATTGAAATGGGTAAGTTTAACACATAAGTAAAGCAGCAGAAACTATATACTTTTTTTTTCAAAGTTCCACACAGCAATGAGAGGCTAATCTTTAACATGTTATCCAAAAAATGTCAGTCTCATAGAAGATATACCTTCCATTCGTTGCAAAATTCTTTTGTTTCATTCTTTTAAAAAACATCTGCAAGCCAGGAAAGGAAATAATATCTTCCTCTCTTTACCCAGTCTTTACAAATTCTTTACATTGCTGTGATCAGGTTATTTTCTCCACTGCAGCCTTCAAATATTGATAAGCAAAGGCTGCCCCCAAAAATGTTTATTACCATGGAACAGACTGGGCTTAAGGTTACCTTAAAAATACCACGGGGGATTTGGTTTGCTGTTTCAAGAAAAGACAAGTAATTGTAGCATTGTTTACTGTGCAAAGTGCCATGTCCAATCAGTGTCAAAGGGAATTTTAAGGCTGCTACAGGAAAAAGGGTTGCTTTCACTTGTGTATCCTTATAGCTGCTAGCTACAAGTTCAATTTATTTCCATTGTAAGTAAATACTGTACCTGTGCATGAGATTTCTTCAGAAAAGACACAGAAAGGGGTTTTTTTGTCTCGACCTACTTTAGCACTTGGGAAAAGGAGTAACTTCTCTAAACACCCTATTGCCTGTGTCCTGACAAACTGTTCTTGGATCTGATAAACTTCAAACTTTTCTGTGCCCTGGAAGGCAGCTAAAATTTTTGTTGATAAGATCAAAAAAAGTCCTCCACATTATTTTGTTTGTTTGTTTTGGTTTTGTTTGTTTGGTTTTGCTTTTGCTTTTTAAATCTACTTAGGAGGTGTTTGTACTACTATATTGCATATTTAACTTACAGTGTACACAGAAACATAAAAGGTAACAGTGGCTCCCTTTTAGCAAGTTTTTTATGCCTACCTACTCCTTAGACACTATTAGAGGCGTTTTTAGGTTTTGAACCTGACGGCAAAGTGCTGTGGATTCATCATCCCTTCATCCAAAATTTCCTGCAGCTGCCATGGGAATTGTTAATTTACCATGTTAGCCAACGTCAGCAGTAGTAAAGAAAGGACCAGACTGGAAATTTAATTTTAAATCTGCACTCTCTAGAGATTCAAGCTCTGCCAGATATCTTGGGAAAATAAACTATCCCTGGACATGATTAGAAGGCAACAGGTTCTTCTCATCCTGGCCCCTTGGACCTTCTGCAGCACACAAGCCACTACCATCAGAGATTTACCCTTTAAAGCAATGCAAATGGATTTTTTTTCTCTCTTATTGTTTGCTTGATTATTTTTTAAGCTTCATTTATCCACCAATGCATAACTAGACTTCAATTATAGGCATGTCAATTAGATTGCAGTTCCTTTTTACTAGAGTTTGTAATATTTCAAGGTCTCTGTGGTCAAAAACTACATTTATTTTAGACCTGATGTTCCCTATATCTTGCTCTTTTAATTTAAGATGGGCAAGTTAACATATGGTTATAAATTGCTTAATTCTATACAAATTTTAGGTCATAAGATTACACAAGGAACACAGAATAAGCCACAAATGTTATTCCAGGTACACCAAGAAAAAGGTGTAATTAGTTTAATGGCAGAGGAACATGTTACTTTTAAAATTGAAAAGTTCCGTAATTGCTAAAAGAGTAGATAAGATGTTAAGTGCAACCACGTAGCAGAATTTCTGATCCGGAATAATTTATTTCACTTTATCTCACTGCCTTGGGCCTATAAAAATAACATCACACGTTGTTCAAATTGGCCATTTAAAGATAGTTACATATTGGGAGAATTCTTGGCGAACTAAAGACTGTGTAAACAACAGCTATTGCTAAGTCCTCAGGAAAACTAATGAAGATACGATTTTTTCCTGAGTCCCAGTTTCTGTCTTTCTGCTCACGGTAGAGATTTAGTCTTAAGGTTCAGTTTCTTTCCTCAGCTTCTCCCCAGTATTTGTTTCAGAAGATCATCTTGAATGAGCTACGCTCAAAAATCACTCTTGTTTTTTTCTGTCTTATGTCAACTTCCATTTGACCACAAATACTACTATAGTTCTGGACCTTAGTATCTTTTCTAATTTATACGCTTGAAATTTATCCTCTGTTCTCAAATCCTGTCTCTGTCTAAAGAGGTATTTTCAATTTCCTTTGATAATTTGATTCTGTCTTCTTGTGTGCACTGAAAATAATTTATTTGCCTCAGATTTTCCTCTGTAATATTCTTTCTCAGTTATTTGGCTATGTTGTAAACCTTGAATCTAATTATGAAACAATATTTATCTGTGCATCCAGCCTACCTTATAATACCTATTTAATGGAAAGATTCCACTCATTATTCTAAACACTTAAACCTAACAAAGTAAAAAAACCCAAAAATCAAACCCAGAGAAAAGACCAGAGTTTATGACCTTTACTTGAATCATATATATATAAATAAGCATTAAGTGTCTTCAATAGTATTTTTTTTTTAATTGCACAATGGAATCTGAATGAAGAAGGAAGCAAGGTATAAGCAGAGTAGGAAAGCAGTACAACTCTCAAGTCTGCTGGCTAAGGGAAAGGAAAACAAAATATGTGTCAGTTTCCTCAGCTAATTGTGAACTGTTATCACAGAAGATGAAAGGACACTGAGCCTAGACAGGATTTATTTATATGTCTATGGGCTTGAACAAAGTATCACGGGGTCTGTGTACAGCTTTGATAAGAAATTAAATATGAGAATGTAACCAGAATTTGAATGGGAAGCAGACAAATCTTCAGTCCCCTGTTTCACATGCCTCTCTAACCCTCAGACACTGCCCTTGCTGCCATCCTACATTGCAATAGGCTACAGGTGACCAGTCCCCTGTGGAGGTGAAGACCAGGCTGACTATGGGGAATTCTTTACCGAAATCCAGTTATAAGATAGTGCTTTGGTTTCCTCTTGAAAATACAAGAGAAAAAAAAAAAAAAAAAAAAAGAGAGAGTTCTTCACAAAGACTTAAACAAGTATAACAAATAATTTCAAAACTAAGAATAAGCACTATCATTAATTATGATTTGTAAAAGTTGTGTATGTGATAAAGACTGTGATGTCAGCACCATACCAACACAGCTTACACTGTTATCACAGTTCAGTTCCTCAGATGTAAGAGTTCACTGCAGAGTTTAAAGTAGTTGAAATCTCACATACATATTCCTACACTGTCACAAACATGAACACATATGTATATGCCCCTTCCTTTCACTTACCTGTTAGAACACTCTGGTCTCAAACCTTCACGCTTGGCCAGGTGTTTTATTTAATCTCCAAGAGATTTCACCCATGCGAACTCTTCCAAAGCCCTAGTTCTTTGATACCTCCAATCACATAAAGAGAGCATGCTGCAAGTGTTTCCCAAGAGATTTCTTTTAATTTGGTGAGAAATAGGTGTTTTGGCAAAAGCTTCACAGAAGTATCATACAACCAAGGAGAGGATTCCACAAAAGCACTACAGTAAATAACAGGCTACTGGAACAAAAGGACTTCCCTGGTTCCATTCAGACAGCATTCTGAGCTGTGCCTCTACACCTCCCAAGGGTTTTACAAGCCAGCACACATTGCTGTGAAGTAGGGAACCTTCTTTGCACTCAGCAGACACCAACCCACAACTTAAGTGAAATACCACCCAATGGGTTTTTTTTACCCACAAGAGGAAGAAAAGACTAATGGAAGAAAAGAGAGATTGAGAAAAGAAAGAAGTTAAAAAAAAAGAGAGGAGAGAAAAATAGTTACCACCGAAAGGTCACATGTTGGTAAGTTCCAGGGGAGAAGGGTGGACCAAAAATGGAGCAAAAATGCAGCTCTTTTATATTGCTTGGCTACTGTGGACACTCCCCCTAGGTGGGACATCTGGTTCGCTGACAACTCTGTGCTCTCCCAGCTGGAGTTAGGGATGCTGCAGCCAGTCAAGCGGGCATGGTGTGAGTGGGCTCCCAGGAAGCCCTTTGTGACTGACAGGCCAACCACACAGCTCTGGGCCAGGTGCACTCCGTGGGCTGCAGAGCCCCTGCTGTCAGACCCCGCCGTGAGGCTGCAGGGCCGGCCATGGCCCCTTCCGCAACACGCACAGACAAGAGGGCTGATCCAATTAAACAATCTAGTCAGATACGCATCTGGTCCCTCACACCTGTCTATTCCTGTTTTCTGAAGAAACACTGACTTACATTTTGTCATGGAAAGAAGAAGCCAACACTTTTAGAGGTGGACGTGAGTTCTTAAGTGACTTATCAACAGTGACAGCAGTTTGCTTAAATGAGACACTAATGTGAGCCTGAGAACAAGGCAAGTGTAGGTTTAGCTTTGGCTGAGTAAAAAGGAAACAGGGAAGCTGTGGCTCAGTGGACTGCCAAATACAAGGCACGTGTACAGCTAGGAAAAGAGAGCCAAGTGCAGTTGACCTACTTATATCTGATCTGCTTTAATACTCTCTTATATCCAGTTCTTGAAAGTGTTAGACGTTTTCAGAGCCCTGAGTGCCTTCCCTGCAGCCCCCATGGCTCAGCTGCCTGGGTTCAGGGATAGCTTTGAAGATGCTCCTCTCTGGCTATGAGAAGCCCCAGCAGTGACTTGTTCCTTTGCACCTGGGAGATTCTTTCAAGCTCAGGCTCTCTCCCTTGATCTCTGAAAAAATCTGCAGGTATCCCAGTCCTGTTCCTCCTTGACTCACCCAGAGCCTAAATTGCAGGTGTGACTTTGTGACTTTTTAGCTTGACATTGGACCTGCCACATTACTATGGACCTACCTGATGTTTTGAACTCTTGGCTGAACTAAATGACCACTGCAAGAGCTGCTTGCCTGTGTCCATCCCATGTGGCCCCCACACTGCTGTTACTGCTTGCATCCCTGTCACCTGCCCTTGCAGAAACTGCCTGCTCTTGCTGCTTCCTGGCAGCTGTAAGAGCTGATTAGCAAGTGCAACCATTTATAGAGCATAAATGTCCTATAAATGCCAGGCGGACAGTTAATAATAAATAAGCACAATAAAAATAACCCTGTCTAATATAGGGAGAGCACTAGATGACTTGAACTCCTCTGTGCCTACTCTGTAATGGATGGCTGCACGGTCAGTAGGAATGGGGTGGGGTTGATTTTCCCTGATTTTTCTTCATTTTCTACTTGTCACACTGCCTAAATAAAAGAGCCTGAATGATGAGGCCAGAAGGGAAGTGATCTGGTAACTGGATACTTTGGGGTCCCTAAAAGGAGGACCCCAGAGCCATTTGCCATTGCCTGGTGTGTGAACAGCTGTGCTCTGGAGTAGTCAGCAAACAGAGGTCCCTGCAAGATGCTGAAAGGAGGAGCAACAGCTTTCATATTAGAAAGGCCATATGTTTCTATGCATGGCAGATTCTGCATCATGCACTTACATCACATTTAGAAAAAAAATCTGAGATTCTGGCAGCCCCAACATTTGCAGTATTGAAGAGCTTATGAATAGAAAATTTAAATGAAAACAGAAAAAGAAATTATTTTTTTTTCTTTTATTTTCTTTTTGGAGGAAAACCAAAAGTGTGTAAGTGTAGAGCACTCAGTGACTGTATGGTCTCATTATAGTTGTGTCCTTGATCCAGCTGTATAAAACTATTTGATTCTCAGGGAATTCCCTGCAGTTCTCTGCAGGATCAAAGGCTTTCAACTCGTAGGTCTTCTGCCATCATACTGACCTGAGTTGTCTATCCTGAATCTGGGCATTAGTTTTCATTTAGCTGAGATCACTGGCTGTGATCTCTGCTGCTGCAGAGCCACAGCAATGAGTTCAGTGAGAGTGACATTCAGCACTATGTTCAGTCTAAAAAAGAGAAAATATGAAAGAATTAAAATAATGGGAAAAGAGTAGAGAAATCCAGGTAGGTGACGCCTAAAGGGAAGGCTTTTTAGTTTCTATATTCTATTCAGGGCTATTGTTTGTGAGAGAAGAAAATTTTTTTCTACCTTTGGACAGTCTTACAATGCTGACTTATTAAAAAGAAAATTTAATCATTCTCATGGTAGTGATTCTGCCTAGCAGGCTGACAGGTTGAGCACACATATATAATAGAGTCTCTGAAAAACAATCCATCTGATGTCAGGTCACATGAATGAGTCATGAGTATTTATCAGTGTGTCTGAATATTTATAGTAGAAAAACAAGGTTTGTTTTATATGGTATCATGCTCTGTGTCAAATAAACTTATGAACCTAGTAGACAGTCTAACACTGTCATTGCTGTAGAGACCTAATTTTACACACTATGTACATATTATATGTTATGCATTACAAATAGCATTCTATTGCCCTGCTTTAGATACAAGTTCTGCTGTGGCCTCTAACAGATCTGTAGGAAATCTGAATGTCACTTTCTTTACTCCAGCAGTAATCATAAATTACTTCATGTCAAGTATCTTGAGAGTCCTCTATGGGTTTAATTTCATTATTTGGCTGTGTATATACCTGATGCACAATCAGTGTTCAGTTACCTGGGGTCATTTTCATTCATAGGTATTCTGTAGACCTGTCATTTATAAATACCTAGGGTCTTTGTACGCTCAAGCATAAACTGTTCATTATAGTTTCAATCATTTCACACTTACTGAAGTCAATAAAACACTGCATTAAAGATATTTTCTAAGAAAAATGTACACCACTAAACTACTTAAACTTATTTATAACCTCTTTTTTAAACATTCAAATAAGCACTCAGTGACTGAATTAAATATAGTTCTTGTAAAGGCTTCAGAGACTTTTAAATGCCTTTATATGAAAACCAGAAAATTCATAGTTCAAATTTATTTATGCAGAAGTTCTCTAGGCTTGCCTTTGAGATTTAAAATCATAATCTACTAAATTATGTTCAGAAAGTTCCACTCAAAGAGAAGACTAAAGAAATCAGCTCTAAAAAAATTCCACAAGATCTTGCCATTTTTCCAATGCTAAAAGAAAAAAAAAAATAAAAATCTGAAAACCAAATAGCTGAGGTAAATAATTTAATAGAATTAGGGGAGAGGTGTTCAGCTCTTGTTTGTGAAAACTATCCAAAACTCTAATATTTTATATCACTGTTCCAGATTTTATTATTTGCCTTAAAAATAAGAAGAGAACCTTCATCTTAAAGCAAAATAGTGTCTAAGAAGAAAAAAAAATGTCTGAACAGCTTTATTTATTAAGCCTTAGACATACTGACTGCAAGACATCTTAAAACACATGGTCTTACAGACTTTCTACAAATGTCTAAACAGATTATTTTAAAAAATCCCCATACTTTTATATTATATTCATGTCTTCCTTTGACTTAAGATAAACATTTCCTACTACGCAGGTTTTTCCCATGATCAACTTTTGATAACACCCTGTGCAACCTCCCCATGTATTTAGCCTCACCTTTTTTCTTACATAAAGAATTATCTGACACATAAAAAAATCTGGGTTTCTGTTTTGGCCTTAGTTTTCTGGTTTTATTTTATAGTAAATGACCATGATAAGCACACATGATCACTTATGACTGCAAAGGTTCACCTGGTAAACAATTATCTATTTGTTATAAGCACCATTTTAAGCCATCTCATTCCTTCACAGTAACGGAATTTTCTTATCTTGCTAACTGCTGCTTTCTTACTGTGATAAACAAGATACTTATCTTCTTCAAATATCAAACTAATGCTGCCTCAACACATTTGTCCAAATCCTGTGTTTCGATGGTAAATGATAAATTAAAGTCTGTATTTCTAATCATCACTTTTTAACATAATTTTGTTCCATCTGCAAAAGCCCTGATACAGCTCATGACACTTCATTTTATTTTCTAAGTTTGGGGGGATTTTTGTTGGGGTTTTTATTATGTCTGTCAGAAAAGAGAAAATGTGTGTGTAAAATGGAGCACAATTTTGTATTATCATATTAAACAATAAGGAAGACCTTATATCTTAACTTTTTCTGTGAGGATGGTCAGAAACAGGCTGCCTTAATCCTTCTTGATCATGGCCCATCACAGGTTCCATATTGATTTTCTTTCAGTACAAGTGATAATTTTCTAAATGTTTAGTTTTGCCATTGGCTTTGCAGAATTAACAGGCAGATAATCATTAGTTTTTTGCAGAACTGTATGGAACGTGACAATAACAAAAGAGGTTGTTGCAAAGTCTTTAACACCTGTTCCAAAAATACACAATAGTATAGCCTCTTTTAGGTTTCTAGAAATCCCGATAGAATTATTGGTAAAGGAAAGAAGTTGAGAGGAGTGAAAAATTCTGTTTAAAGACAACTCATGAGGAAAAAAAAAAATCTGTACACCACAGAGACTGTGTCTACTAAGTGTCTAGAAGCAACTGCTAAATAGTGAAAAATTTGTTTATGTTCTTAGCCAAGATATCAGATGTGTTTGTCTGATAAAATGTGTATGTTCCATTTCCAGGCTTGCTCTCCCTCACTGATGTGAAATAAAATGAAATATTGTTGCTGTTTGTTGAGAACATCTCAAGGCATTTCTTAACACTATGTATTATAATTTGATGAATCTTGCCACGGTTTCATATTTTTGCTGTATTATTTTCCCTCTGCCTGCATCTCTTCTGATGTTATGTATCTCATTCTGTCCACATTTTAATTTTAAAAACAGCTGCCATCATCAGTTTAAGAGTGTGGGCCAAAAGACCGTAAAAACTGTAATGATTAAACTAATACTGTGAATAATATCTGTGATTTGAACAATAAAGGCTGAGTATAAATAATAACTAATGCATAAATAATAACTAAGCACTGAATACTATGAAACAATAGAATTGTATATGTGATAGATGTGCAGGGCAGAGAATAGGTCGTTGAGGCTGGAAATTATTAAATTCTCTTTCACTGACACAAGGTCATTCATTATTGTTGAACACACAAAGGAAACATGTTTAAATACCTGTGAACCCTCACACACACACACATACAGGTGCATTCCAAAATGCACCCATCTTCAGTCACAGCCTTCTCTTTGACTCCTGAATCACTGAGTTTGCCTCTAGGACAATTTTAATCCTTCTTTGTTCTCCCTCCTAGTCAAAAGCATAAATTCCTTTTCCCCAAGAAGGACCTTTACAGTCCAAATTCACTGTATAACAATGTTATTTTTAGGTGAGTCCCATCACTGCCAAAAACAGATGAGCTGTTGCTAGTACAAGGACTGAAGCTGCTTTCAGACACTTCTCTGAAGTGAAGTAAGCAGCAAGACCAAGAAATCTTGTCTGGAGAGTTCCAAAAGAAAATTAGGTAGGAAAATGCATTAGTTGTGTTTAGCTGCCTAAACACAAAGCAGAGGCACTGTTTTGTCCAACTTCTCCTTTGATTCTAAGCTACATAAAATTAGCAAACAGTTCTCATGTATTGTGTTGTTGATCCTATATATTTATACCTGCGCAGAAAGAAGATTCAGGGAACTTGTGATGTCACATCAAGAGCAGTAAATTGGATTCCAGTTTAGCAAGAAAATAGCATTTTTTTCTTTCTTAATTCGATTTGTGTGAAGTTGAAATTCCAATTACTTCTGTTCTCCAGTGTTCTGGAGCTCAGCTGAAAGCTTACTTCTGGCTATTCCTTGCTCCTTGACTGGTAGCCTTCACTAGACAGTGTTGGGGCCAGGGGAAGAACAAGTCCTCCGAGTGTAGCATTGGATCAAGTTCAAGTTATACAGACCATAAAAGGATTATAATTGTTCTTCTGACTGCATCACTACTGTTAGGGTCTTCTAGACTGTCAAACAAAGTAAAAGAGAATAAGATATAAGCTAGAGAACAAAGTTATCAATAATTTTTAGTGGTAGGAGGGGTTCGTTTGTGTTTATTAATGTTGCAGTTGTTGTAGGAGGAGTGATTGTTGTTGTTCTTATGGTTTTTAACATTTATTATCTTTCATATTGTGATTTTAAGTATATCAGTAAGTAAGATACCTGAAAACAGAAAAGCCACAGGAAATGCATCTGTTAGATGCTGGTGGTCCTACTAGGTTTACGTAAGACTTAGGCCCTAAAAGTAAACATTCCTCTTGAAAGTTGCATCATCTAAAGCCCTAGAATGAAGGAGCAGATAATTCTGAATTTCTATGGTACTGAGAGGATCATTCCATTCCCTGTCACTTCTTGCTACTTTATGTGTTGCTACAACAATGTGAAACCTTGTTTAGGAAAATTTGTTCAATACCCTTCAGAAAAATATCTCATTGAATGACAAAATGAATTGAGAAATAGGTTAGATTGTACCCATAGGAGCATGTGGTTAACAGCTGTTTACCAACTATGTTCATAAAACATCTCTGTCCTTTATATGGGTTTCTAGTCATGTTCCACCCTAATAGTTTGTTTCTAAGTATAATAATTCAGGAGTTTATATTACAACTGTTCCTAAAGATTGTTTTCAGAAAGAGAACTTGACACTTCCTATAGTTTCTTATCTGTGTAAAAAACTTCATATTTTCAGGAAATGTTTGCAATTTCTCTTTCAATTGACTGCAGATTTTTTACCTTGAGTTTCAGTAGATCTCTTTTAACTAAAAGAGTGCAGTTATTTATTTTGACATTATCTCTCTTGTTCTGCTAAATATATGACCATTGATCACAAATTTTTATTAATATTTTCCTTATAGAAAGTAACCTGAACATATAAATGTACTTTCTTTGATGCTTGCAACTGGGTTTTATGCATATTGAAACTGGTGAGGGTACTGACTGCCTGTCACTGAGGCTAAAAGAATAGGGGAAAGCTTATGGAAATGGTGGTTAGCTTCAAAACGCCGAATGTTATCTGCTGGAACTCTTCCTGTTTGTAAAAGTAATGACATAAACACAAAGGACACACATCGATAGATATGCTGGATACGAACACATGCAGATTTGAATAGTATCCTGAGAAAAGACCTTTGAGATAAGTGGTGACTAGAAAATGTCTTGAAATCTGAGCAAACAAATGGTCTCCAGCTGTTTGATTCTTCTTATGCAGAAACAGGATTTTGTTGATATTTTTTGTAAATATAATAAGCATCAAAGACCTGCCTACTTTTAGTCATTTCTTCTCAAAACAGGAGCAGTAGGAAGAACCAAACACATGTGAAAGTTACCCCTTGAATGCAGACATAAGAATTCTTGAGGACAAATGCCATGTGTTCTTTTTAGGAGATTTTTTTTGTTGTTTAGGGGGGAGGTGGTGGTGGTGGTCGTGTTTTGTGGTTTGTTTGTTTTTATCTGGATTACTTTAAACTGTATTTGGTAGCTAACCATATTTACCAAAGACAAATTTAAGTACTGATTAAACACAGCTATACAGAAAATACAGAGATGAAAAGTTGCCTATGTTCTCATGATCATCACAGAAGTAAAGTTTACAGGAACTACAAGTGAAAGAACTCTATCAATTTTTAGTCTACCTTCAACCCAAAACCTGATGACTTGTCCAAGATCAAAGTAGTAAACAAGAGGGAAAGCTGCAATCAAAATTCAGGAATTCCTGTTACTTTTATTCTTGAGCAAGGCAAAAATCACATGAAGATAAAACTAACCATCTAGACTACAGATTGTAAAGCTTTACAAGGCAACGGCAAAATCTTATTTCTGATTATGCAAACAGATTGCCAGCTTTGCATGATACAGAAATAATTTAAAAAAGTGTATATTGTCTGTGCTTGCCTATTCTGGACATCCAATATCTGTTGGGCTGATTTGAGTGGCAAATCTGACATTTTTACGTTGTTTACAACTGGCATAGAAATTACGGATGCCTCACAGATGCCTTGTTGTTGCTCTTTGGGTGGTCTGACTTCATAGATGATTTTTGCTGCCTCAGAAAAAAGCAGGAAATCATAAGGATTTTGAAGCAAGTGCCCAGAAGTTAATAGAATATTTTAGACCAAGGAAAAAATATTTCCTGTTAGAAACATGTGTTCAGGTCAGATAGCTGAACAACAGGACAACATTACTGATTTCTTGGGGTATGCATTTCATCCTTGTGCTGTTTAAGAGCACCATGGTGTATCACAGACTTGCAAAAAAACCCAAAAAACCAACAAATCTTCTGAGTTTGTTCTAATAAATCTTTCTGAATTAACATTTCTGAATTCTAACTATACATTGTGAAACATCTGATATGAAAGAAAAAAAAAAAGGAGTATTTAAGTAGAATTATTGTGTCAGTTTGTTTTCAAACTACTTTCACCCAATGTTTTCTGTCAAGGCTATGAGGAATGGACATTAAGGGAGGCCTTAAGGAAATTAAAGGTGCAAGGTTGCATTTTGAAAGGCAAAAGTTTCAGTCTGGTATATCAGAAATGGGACTATTTGTTATTGCATATAATACTACAAGTTATTGCATATCTTTTTTATATATCAGAACAAAAAAGTTCAAGGTAGATGTATTAAAAAAATGTTTAGTAGCTGATATGTTCACATGTGTATAATAGAAGAGAAAAACTGAGAAATACAGAAATTAAATTTATGAATCTTAAATAATATTACTGCATGTGCTTCAATTTGCCAGTTAACTCCTGTGTACTCTTCAGCTCTTCAACTGATATTAACTTTTAGAAAAGTCTAGAAATCATGGCTCAACTGAATAAAGGAAAGCTCTTTGATGCCTTTTGTTGTTCTTTCTTTTCCTTAGCTCTTTTTCGGCTTCCACTCTGCTCTTTGTAACAAGCTCAATTTTTTCTCCCCTTCATTCAGATCACCTCACAAGGCTACCCCAGGCTGTCTGTCTGATGTGTTTCATTGTGTTGTTCTCCTCCTTCTTTTCCCATGAAGCCAGGCTTGACTTCTCCTCAATTTCTTTTATGTTAATAAGCTCACTGTGGTTTTTAGGTCATGGTTCTAGTTTTGTGGCTCATAGTTCCAATATTTGAGTTCCCCCAGCCAGTATATTTCTTGATAAAAATGCACCCTAAAAATGGCTTTCTAAATACATTTTCAGTTAAGTAACCATAAAAATAATATAATTAATTTTAATGGTATGATCAAGATGTGTACACATTATAAATGTGAAATTGTGCTGTCTTATGGATGTTGCTTGTCCTTTTCCTGTGCTTCCAAAACCCCTGAAAAGCACAGATTCTTCCTCTGGACAGACTGGTAGCTTCTTGCATGTGGTACTGATCCTATTAGCAGCTTCTTTTGATTCTATTTAAATTTCAACAGTGCAAATGTTCATATGTTTTCTAATGAAACAGAATTTGATCAGAAAGTAATAATTAATTTGCTGTATTACAGTGAGAATATCTCAGGCCCAGAAACTATCCCCACCTTAATTTCAAAGTTTAATATAACAGGTGAGAGTAGTTCAAAATGGAGATGTCCCTCACCTCCTCAGCTAAACATGTATTTTCATCTGGTTAAATTTCACTTTCCTCATCTCATGATGATATGCTGTATCAAGTTATGTGCTGAGAAAGCAATTAAAGTACCAGATGATGTAGCACAACTGGATAGCCGCATGGGGTTACATGATAACAGAGGTTTCTAAAAGACACATGGCAACCAAATAATATGTTCTCTACAGGGATCTTTTCAGCACAAACCCTTCCCTGAAAAGGACTGCCCCAGCTGATATGCAAAGCCCTTGTTTCTTGTCCATCCCTTGACCCATGTGCAAGGAGCAGCTGGTTACCCAATTAATAAACCACCAACGAACTGTCTGACAAGTGAAGTCATGAAAAAGAAGAAAGGCCAAGGTACAATGATAGAAATACATGAGGCAATTATGAGAAGGGAGTCAACACTGTGCATCTTACAATCAGTGCATGCAGCTTGACAGGTTTTGCATTTTTTGCCAGTATCACAGCTCAGAGCTCATTTTTCTGAGCAGCTGCAAAGTTTGGGAAGCTTCCAGCTCACAGGAAATTCTAAATTTTTTTTTGTTTGTTCATTTTGGGCTGATTCATAATGAAAAACTTTTCTTTTTTTTTTAAAAAAAAAAAAGAAAGACATTTTCTGGAAACCATAATGCTATTTTTCAGCCAGCTCTGCTTCACGAACTACTACATGGCAGCATGGAACACCAATTACTGACACTTTCAGTTTGGCTTGAAAGTGGAATCTAAGTGCTGATGGCTATAAATGTCACTCTAGGGAAACACTGCCCAAATAAACTTGTCCAAGTGTGAACTATCTAAGCTGTCCCCTCAGTGTTCATAATTTTTAACAGGTCAAGTGCCAAAATGGGGGAAAAAAATATATATACATTTGAAATAATGCTCCTAATCTCTTTATGAAAAAAAAAGACAGTGGTCTACAGTTGAAAATTTAACTTTCCCATAAATTGATTAGATATTTATAAGAAAAATAAAATATCATATTTAGCACAGATTGACTCTTCAGCAATTTTGTTCAGGCCATACAGAAGTCCAAAGCAGAACCAGAAAACTTTCTAGCATTTAACCTTAAAATCTGGCAGGATTTTCACTGGAGCTTTTTATCTTTAACGTCATGCTTGAATAGCTATAGAAGAGTAGAAATATCATTATACTGGATAAATTCAGTGTATTTCATCATAGTTTCAAGCCAGTTTAGTTTACTTCTGAAAAGTCAGTCATGCTTGTTGCACCTATGTCATATGTTAACATGAAAAATCTTTAAACATTCATTATAGCCCAAAAAAACCACAACTACTAAAGCACTTCTTTAAAACATTGAGACTCTCCAAAGATTTTGACATGTTCACAAGAATTGTAGGAGCTAGTCACTTTCAACACGGCCCAGATGAGCACAATTGAAGCAACACTTCTGAGGGTATGTCTTACAAGTGGGAAGGAGAATCAGAGAATAGGAGATTGGAGATTGGACAGCGTCTCTGGAAGTCATCTAGTCCAATCCTTTTGCTTAAGTACGGTCAGGTATAGTAGGTTGCCCAGGACTAGTCTATTCCTTCAATACCTTAGCTCTCATTTGCTGGACTCATTCTATTCTCTAGGGCCCTCCACTGTTTGTACCTCTCTTGTATTGGCGAGCTCAAAACTGGATACAGCACTAGGGGTGTTTCTCATCAGTGCTGAGCAGAGGTAAAGGATCATCTCCTTAAATCTGCAGGTAACATTTTTTTAATACATGTCACAGTAGCATATGTACCTCAGTATGGAAACCTCTACTGCTTTCTTTGTGTAAAGCTGTCCTTATAGCAGAAGATTTCAGCATCAAATGATATTTAATTTGTTTGGGGTTTTGTTTTTGTTTGTTTGGTTGTTTTTTTTTTTATTAATGGTAAAGAGAATTCAATGCCTATGAAAAGTAGGACTAAACACGTTGCAAATAAGCATGAGGTTGTTGGAGTTTGAGACCTAGAAAATTCAGGTCTCTGAGCACACCTTCGCAATCCTCTGAACTTTGCCTGCTGAATTTTAGCTTTAAAAAATAGGAGTTTACTTTGAGCTTGCTTAAGTCTAGAACATTTAAATCAAATCACTAAGCTAAAAGTTCATAATTTTCTTCTCATCAACTGAAGCTATTCCTTCCTCAGTCCTTAAGGCATCTGAAATCTGCCCAGTTCCTCTATTTCTACTGGATAATGACCTCAGACTGTTCACATTACTATAAAATAAACCACCAAGTATCTGTGAGTCACACTACAGCCATAATACCATGGCCACTTCTCACTCCTGATGTTATCCTTGTCCCAGTCCCAAGTGTGCACAGGATCTCAGAAACCTCCTGACTTGCTGTTGCTAAATCCAAATTGCGTCATCACCAAACACACATGCCAGTTGCAAGGCAAAACTAATAGGAAAGCAAAGGTAAAATGTGAGTTGTTTTTTTTAAACTACCACTCAGTCACCCTACCTTAAACTTGCCTGTGTGTATTAGAAATGCTTAAAATGCTAGACACAGGTTTGCATACCTCAGCATTAAATAGCAGATAAGAGGTGGGATGCAGAACCTGACTCACTTGTACTAAATATAAAGACTATTTCAGTCTTTTGCCAAATCAAGCAGGTTTGTTTAAGCTGATGAATTGATTTGATTAATTTGCCTTCAAAATATCTAATATCTAATCTAAATCCACCCTCCTTGTGAAAAGTCCCTCTCCAGCATTCTTGTAAGCCCCCTTTAGGTATTGGAAGGCTGATACAAAGTCTCTCTGAGGACTTTTATGGGCTGAACAATCCCAGCTCTCTCAGCCTGTGTTCATAGGAGCTCAGCATGCTTCTGTTCAGATTTCAGGTATTTCCTAGTGCCTTCCCCGCCCCCACCCCTCCCCCCACTTCTTTCAAAACGATTCTCCTTAAGTAAAAACAAAGTTTTTCAGTCTTTTTAAAACCTTTTCTTTAGTTTTCGGGTTTTTTCTTCCCTTTTAATAAGTACAGGTTTAGGAAGGAATGTCAATATTTCAAATATTGGCTTACCAACTGCATGTGATAGGATGTATTTGGTAGCTTCTTGTAATGTCATCTATAAAGGCAAAAATTTTGTGGTCAGAGCAAAGGTAATGAGATGAAAATATACAGGTTGTGTCACCGTTGCTTGCCCTCTGACAAACAGGCACTGGAGAATGACTGTAAGAAAACATTTCTTCCTTTTTTCTGGCATGGGCTACTATCATCCTCTGATCTAAATTGCAGTGTTGTGGGATACTTGAAAACCAAATACTCAAATATGTTTTTACCAAAGGATTTGTCTTCAAACCTATTTTATTTGGTTAAATTATTACCGTGAAATAAATCATGATTTCTGAAGCATAGGCAATGCATTGGCAATGCTAAAAAAAATTAGAAAGTAACCAACACATTTTACTTTATCAAAGCACAGAATTTGGGTTTCAATTATATAACTGAAAGCAGAAATTGAACTCAAAAAGTGAAAATTAAGAAAGTAGATGCTGAAAATACATCTGAGATCAAGCTGATGTGCAAATCTCTCTGAGGTTTTTATCAGCTATAGAAGCCAAGGAATCAGCTGACTAGTATCTAACTGCCAAAGTACTGCCTTTCAGAGTGGTATATGTTTGGGATTTAATAGCTAAGACAATTGAGCAGCACTTCAGACTTAACATATAAAACTGGTTGTGAGCCTAGCCAAGCTCACTACTCCAAAACCTACTAGAACAGTTTGTCTGAAAAAGCTAAGAATCTCTAGAAATGCTTTTTATGACTGAAAAATAAGAAAAAATAATCTATAACTCACCTTATGATAAGAGGAAGGACTGTATAGCAGCTTAGAACCCCTTCTAAGCCTATTTTGCCATGAATTAATCTTTTATCTGTGCTTTGCTGACATCCATGAGTAGCTTGTTGTGAGACCCAGGCAAGGAAAAAGGAAATCATTTCCCACATTTACAGCTTTTATCACCAGAAATAGACAAAAGATTAGCAATTCCTCTTGAACATCTAAGAAATTTTTGCAACAAAAAAAGTACAGTGGAAAATTTCTTGACTGAAATTTGAAAAAGTCATAACATGATTGTAATACATTTTTTGTGTGTCAGTGTGGCTTGTCCACAGTGAAAAACCCAAATCCAACAAATTGTGTCCAATAAGCTTGATGTATGAATCATATTATTGAATATTCTTCTTTGGATCCTTTTGGTTCATGATAGTGGTTTTATTTCAAAATAATTGCAAAATCTACAAAGTGAAACAAGGCAGAAATTATTAAAAGTTATAAATCTGAATTATTTACTCTGAATTAATTTTTTTACAGCAAAGTGCAGAAATAGGCCCTTTTTGTTTGTTGGTTTTGATGCTCCAATGAATATGCAGATTCTCCTTTTCCCAATATATATTTCACGACTGAAATCCTAGGGATGTGCTTTTTGTTTTTTTGGTTTTTGATTGTTTTTTGTTGTTGTTGTTGTTGTTGTTGTTGTTGGGGGTTTTTTTTGTTTTTTAATGGAAAGAATGAAACAATTCTGATTTAGTTTAATTGCATTCCTGTTGATTCCAGACTACACTCAAATTGTTTCAATAAACTTTTGTGTTGCTTTCTAGAAATTTAATGTTTAATAGAAAAGGAAAATAAGATCTTTTTATAATGCCATAAGAAAAAATATACAAGAAAAATAATCTACTAGCCTAGTTGTCTATTTATACATGATTTAAAAAAACAACTACAATACTTTAAACCCTAAAATCCAAGAAAACAAAAACAAAAACAAAAAAAATCCTAGGAATTTCTCAAAGTAGTGAAAAATTACTACTTTTTCAATGTTTCAATGCAGGAAAAATAGCAGCAGAAATTTAGCTATCTCAAGTTAGAAGTTTCAGTAATTTTAGAAACATTTGTTAAAAAAAAGACTGATACTGATAGTGGTTTACTTGATTTAGGGGCTTCCAAAGTCTGACAGACATTTTGTGAAAAACAAGAAACAAGCGAAAATCCTGTTTTATTTTATAAATTTTGCATTTATTGCTTTTCATTTCCTGTGAGAATGTTCCTTTGTTCACACTCTGCAAGAATAAATATCCAATTTGCTTCTCTGTATTTTTATTATTTGGTGTAGTAGTACTGTCATCTCCCATTGTATACATAAAATAAACAATCTCATTTTTTTATGAGTTGTAGAGTAATAACATTAAAATATTATTTGTTTTTGTTTTAAAATGCCACAGAAGGATTTCTATATACTGGTTTAGGACAACTTAGATTTGCTTTAGTATAAGATCACAGTTTTTTTCATTTCCTTGTCTTAAAGCAGCTTTCCATAATAGTATGATGTTACAACTCAAAATGCATTAAATTGAGTAAAGAGACAGAGAAAAAAATCAGATCTGAAACTGAGTATTTAACACAATTAACAAAATTGGTGGAATTTAATTGAAGCACTATTCTTGTCTTTAGTTGGTAGCAGAATTTTCTTCTTTACAATTCTGCTAGCATTTAATTTGCTAGTATTTCAAAATCTGGGTGAACAAGCATTTGCACTAGACATGGTTTTGCCTAGTGGGGAAAGCAGGCCCTCTTCGTATTTAAATAGAGAGATCTGTTCTATTGTAGGTTTCTCTTAAAAAAAAAAAAAAAAAAATCTGTATTAAAATAAATAAACCACCAAAACCCAAAAAACCAGAAATACTGATAAAAGCCCTCAAGCATTCACATTTTCAGTGCACTATAATTAAGTGTCCAAGTTCTCTTTTTCATTTGTCAAATAAAAGCATATTTCGGCATTTTTTGTGCTTGCAGTAAAACAATAATTGAACAACCTGAAGGGCTTTCTAGGACATATTATACATTTGACAAAGTCTAAGTAGGGAGAAGATGAAACCACAAAGGATATTGATTTTCTATGGAAGGGCAAGACTGATACTTCTTCATTTGAAGGTTTAGCTTTTTCACTGAATATCACTAAGGAAATCCAGCCTATAAGGAAAGAAGATATGAAAACAGTATATTATAAAAAAATAATTATTTCAAAACTAAACCACTTCATTTGCCATCCTATAGTCCAAAATGGAAAGAAACACATTATGTACCTTAAAAAAAAAATTAAAGACAAATAAAGGCATTTCAGATGTATGAAATTTTTAATCCACTCTTCTCTGCTGCACATCCTTTCTCTGTTTGTGTTTGGGTTGAGAACGAAGAATGTGATCCCAAAGGGTCTAGAAGTGTTTGTTTTCCTTAATGAATGGAACATCAGAATTCACCAGAACATCTGTGTTGAATAGCAACTTTAACATCTCTAGTGTATTTCCCAGAGTCGCACTTTTTCACAGTAAAGGTTTCACAGCTAAGTTACAGTGTCAGTGGAAAAAGAGAACAAGACTCTCATGTCTCACGACTAAGGTACAAACACATGGAAGGCTGAGGATCAAGTTCTTGTCCTGCTCGATTCAAAACAGTCCGAAACCCCTCAGACACAAGGGTACAAGAGCACTTATCCCGCACACAAAGACCTGGATTTGCCCTGAATGTCAATGTAATGTTGTGTTGTACAAAGACTTCTGCTTTCCTTCCAGCAGAGAACAAAAGCAAATTTTAGAATCTCAGAAGTGCCCATGTAACAGAATAGTCACCCTGCCATCAGCTGCATAGGGAACAGACTTTCAAAGCCAAAAAGTGGGACACCTTATGCCATCTCCCTTTACAGTCATGAAACACGTACGTGCTTGGTCTTCTGGCTCTGGTCTTTGAGTTGGTTAACGAAATCTCCTTCAGAATGGTAAAGGCATCAAAGAAAGTCTTAGCTATACTACTTTTCCGTTGTGGGAATATTCCTTGATAAAAACATACAAGGTATTTCTTTACTATAGCACAAGAGTTTAGGAAACCAGTTTGCAAGTTAAACTTTGTCCTGTTGCTGTGTCATGATTCCTGCAGAACAGAATCATTTTGTCATATCACTTTTTTCATAAACCTCTAAACACTATTTTAGACTTTATTATAGTGGAATTTCTGCATTATATCAATTTTAATAAATTTAAGAAAGTTACAATCTGTATAAGTTTAAAGCTGTACAGTTATATGAAAATAGAAAAAAAAAAAGCAAAAAACAACAACCAAATATAAAAAGAAAAACATCATTGAAATGCCATGCTTTAACTTGTTTTCAGAGCTGGAAAACATACTGCAGTTCATTCTGATATGTTTGCAGACTTTTCTGTAAAACTCAGTATCATGTTAGGTGTTTGTAAGGATTTTCAAATCTATACTCTGCAATATAAATTAAATATTTCAAATTTTATATTTAATAGTACCTTTTTTTCACACAGATTGTATATATACCTCTATCCTGCATACATACCGTGTCACATACAAATAAAACATTAATTGTTCAAAGTAATATTGAGTTACTTTTTACAAAGCATTTTGGAAAAGTCCATAATTTCAGTTGCAAATGCAGTATCTATTCCACCTCAGCAATTATATAATTTGAGAGAAAAAAAGTCTTTGAAAAAAATTATGAATATTTTCCTGTCTTTTCTATATAAGTACTAAAGGTTAACTACATTTTAAAAAAGTATTTTGCATGTCAGACTTCTCTTGGACAGTTTTGAATATGAATTCATTTTTACTTAAAATTTAATGAGCTACATATGTAGAAGGCAACTTCACGACCTTCCACTGCTGTAACAGCTAGCTTCAATACTTCATTCTCATAATTGTTTATTAATATCACACTCATTTAACCTAAGTGCACATCTCACTGCTCATGCCATATGCACACAAGAGCGATAAGGTGCTTTGAGTCACCATCCCTGGAGGTATTTAAAGGATGCGCAGATATAGCACTTAGGGACATGGTTTTGTGGTGGAGTTGGCAGTGTCGGTATAATGATTGAACCTGATAATCTTAAGGGTGTTTTTCAGCCTTAATGATTCTATAGTTCTGTGATTCTAGAGTAAAGTCACCTCATAATAAGAAAGAAGGGGAAGGAAATATTTGTGAAGTCATCAAGATTTCTACAACAATTGCCCTACTTCCTTTAAGAGATCTGATGAGCTATCTAAGTTTTTGCAGAAGCCCCAAAAAAGTCTAAGGCTGTGGCATCTTAATTACTGTGTACAATTATTTTGATACTGTTGCTATAACACTTATTTATTCCTATTATTGAATTATTGCATGCAGAGCTATACCACTATGTAACCATATACACAGAAGTAGCTGTGCTGATCCTCAACAAGCCTATTAACACTGCTTCTACCTATGGAAAGGACAAAGATAGCCTTACTTTTTCTACAGAAGTTGAAGAAATCTTCAGATGAGCAGAAAAAAATCTACTACTGTTAGAATTATAAAATTTAAGAGAAACAGAAGTCCAGATCAGAAGTTGTTCACACAGAAATTCTATACCAACATCCAGAAATGCACTGATTTTTTTTTTTACCTGACACTAAAACACATACATTTTAGCTATGTAAGAATAGTTCCAGGATAGGAGAGAGATAGACTTAAAAGAAACTCCATCAAAGCAGAAAAAAAAACAAGCAAAATTTCACAGAAGTATAGTATCAGACACCAAGAAAACAAATGGACTTGAAAATCTACCTCTTCTACAGAAACAACAGGAGGTTCTTAGAGAAGTGTAGAAATGAATACTATTGTATTTTAGGTTAGGCAGACTATATCTCAGAAGAAACTGAGATATTTGATTTCAGAACCTTCAAAATAAGCAAACCTGTGAGTACTCAGAACCCAAGACTGGACATACGGTGTGTAGAGTGAGCGAATAGTAAGATTCACAAGTCCAGCAGCTAAACTTGTGCAAAGAAAAGGTATTCATTTGAATTCACTGGGTTTATGACAAATTGCATCAGGTGTTATCTTTGCTATATTTACTTGGTATTGTTTAGACTGAGATTTTTTTTTTCTTCAATGCAGAATAATGATACCTTTAGAGCAGAGAACATATACCTCCTGTTTTTTGCTTGGTTTAATGCAGCATTACCATCAGTTTTGATGGAAAAATGCTTGATAAATAAATTTATTTCATGGATATCAGAGGGATGGGTGAATGGATGGGTGGATGTATATTTTTGTGTGCATGAGTATTTTCCTAAAGTAAAACCTAACACATGTATTGCAATAGGCAGATCTACTTAACCCATGTTACATGTGAAAGCTACATATGAAAGTGGTTATTATCTGAGAATTTTATTCAACTCACTAAGTGGGGCTCTGAAAAAAAAAATAAGTATTTTAAAATTTACTACTCTTACTGTTATTTTTAGGTTTTAGTAGTGTTTTGGAAATGTGTGATCATATTTGAAAACACATTTTTTCCTTAGATTTTAAGTATTAAGAAGTTCTGTGGGTTCTTTTTCATACTTAGTAAAAAACTAATAATTTTTAAGAATAAATAATCCATTAAAATTAACACCTCTTTATTCCAAGTGTAAAGGAATTCTTTATTTAGGAAGAATGCCAGTATTTGGTATTATGTATTTTTTATAAATATGCTCAATTTTTATATTTTTTTTAACCGAGTCATATCTGAATTAAAAAAATACTTAGGTCTGAAGAAACTATAGTACATTGATCTTACCTTTCCCCTTTTCATGCATTATGGATATAAAATTCAGCATCATAGCTATTAGAAGTCCATTTTAAGTCAAGTACTTCATTGGATCTGTCAACCTGTTCAGGAATGAGTAATGGTTTACTTTGACTCCAGATTCAAGTAAACAGACATCAGACAATTTATGAGTTGGAATAATTTTTATGTTCCTCTCAGTTGTAACACCTCTATAGACAAGTTTAAGACACAGTTACAGAAAATAAGTATATTTCTAAAGAATTATGGACTGTTTATTTATAAAGAATTCTAGACTGTTACTTTGTGTACTGCAGCTCCATATGTTGGGTTTTTAAGTTAATGACTAGTTATATGCTCTGGGTTTGGTTTTTGGGTTTTGTTTTGTTTTTTTCTTGTTTGTTTTTAAATTTGAAATATAAGAACTAGAAAAATACTAGAATAGTGGCATTCATTCTTCCATAAGTGTGATGTTCAGCTGGTAACTTTTGTCTGCTTATTAAATAGCATGCTGTGTCTTAAAAATTTATCAATTTCCTAAATCATTTTCTTATCTGTTCATTGTTCACCATACACCTGTGAATTCTAAAATCATAGACTGGTAAAACAATTTTGGTCTAAAGTGACCTCCAGAGATTATCTAGTTCATTCCTAAGACTCAGAGCTCATCCTGACTTTAAAGACCTCACTTTACCATTATTTCTGTTTCTTGGTATTACTTAGTATTTCAATATGTTTATATACATACTGTGTATCCTGGTGTTTTCTTGTATAATAATATTATTACTATTATTAGGTCTAGAAAACTTAGCTTATAAGGAGCAGTTGAAGGTGTTGTGGTTGTTCAGTCTCAAGAAGTGGCTCAAAGGGAATCTCATCACCCTCTACAACTCCCTGAAAAGAGGGTGTAGTGAGGTGGGGCCTGTCTCTTCTACCATGCCTGCAGTGAGAAGACAAGAGGAAATGGCCTTAGACTGAGACAGGCGAGATCCAGATAAGATCTTAGAAAAATTTTTTCACTGTTAGGGTGATCAGGCATTGGAATAGATTGCCCAGGGATGTGGTGGAGCCACCATTCCTGGAGGTGTTCAAAAGGCGTCTGGATCTGGCACTGGGTGATGTGATTTAGTGGTTTAGGGGTTACAGTGGTACGGCTGAGTGGACGGTTGGACTTCATGAACTTAAAGGTCTCTTCCAGCCTTGATGATTCTATCATCCCATGATTCTATTATTTTTATCAAGTACTTGTAGGAATGTTTTCTGATGATTATTATGTAATGTTATTCATATGTTTGTGAAAATTATGCAAATATCAGATAAGTAATTTTGACTAAAGTTAAGCATTTCAGCCTTTTTTCCCTTCATAAAAACATATATACAGTTCTTCACATTTTACAGATTAAATATGTGTTCCAAATCCCCCTTGACAAACCGTAAAACTCAGATCTAAAATGCATTGTGTCATTTTATTATAACTGTACCAATAAACTGGACTATTAGACAGTTAAAAAAATTGATTGGTATACCAAAAAACTCCAGAAAAATAGTCTTAGACACAGGTATTTTAAGTGTAACATCTACACTTGATCAAGTAAAATTAGGCATTTAGATTAGTCACCCTCTCACCTCTAGGTAATAGGAATGCCATCTGCAGGTTAAATGTTTTTCACAAAACTTGGCACCCTTTGAAGTTGTTACTATTCAGTCAATGAATTCTTAAGAATAAACAATGATATAATACCTGCTTATTTTGGAAAATTCATAGTCTGTCATGCCAGTAAAACAAAAAGGAAGACAGATTCATTATCATACCAAAAAGTAAGTCTATTATTGTCCCTTTACATTGAGTATATTGGCTTCCTAGGGACTTTCCACAGGATTGTTTTCAATAAGTTCTAATTACAAATATCTCTGATACTTATCACTGCCTCATCTTTATATATCAAAGAAATTTGTAGATTTTTTTTTTCTGCACTGAATTCTGTGTAAAGAAATAGCAGTTAGTAAAACCACTTTTTTGAAAAGGAAGAAAAATTACTGGGTAAAATAAATAACTAGTCCAAAGCTGCTTTCATGTCTGTGCTTCAATTGGATATGAAAACTCATTTTCCTAAAGCCACTAGTATATATGTATATATGTACTAGTATATATGTACTGGTTTTGGTTGGGATAGGGTTAATTTTCTTCACAGTAGCCAGTATCAGAGTGTCTTTTGGATTTGCACTGGAAATAGTGATGATAACACGAAGAAGTTTTTGCTGTTGTTGAACAGTGTTTGTGTAGAGTCAAGGCCTTTTCTGCTCCTCGCCCCACCCTAGCAGTGAGGAGGCTGGGGGTGCACAAGTAGTTTGGAAGGGACACAGCCAAGACAGCTGACCCCAACTGTTATCCCATACCATGTGGCATCATGCTCTGCATGGAAAGTTGAAGGAGAAGTGAGGGATGGCAATTGGAGTGATAATGTTTTTCTTCCCAAGTCACCATTACAAGTGATAGAGCCTTGCTTTCCTGGGGATGGGAGAACACCTGCCTGCCCATGGGAAGTGTTGAGTGAATTTCTTGTTTCATTTTGCTTCCATGCACAGCTTTTGCATTACCTATTAAACTGTCAGCCCACTGAGTTTCCTCACTCTTATCTTCTGACTCTCTGCCCCATCCCACAGGGGGAATGTGAGTGAGCAGTTGTGTGGGGCTTAGTTGCATGCTGGGTTTCAACCATGACAATATATTGATTTTCAAATGTTCCAATCTTCTTCCCAGGAGCTGAAAACACCATTGACAGTAACACCAAAGCAGTCTGAAAAATTTTCTCATTTTCAGTTATTCAAATACTTCAGAAGACAGAGTAGAGAGAACTACAAGGACGAGGCAGAAGATAGGTGCACTACCTGTGAGTAAAGGAGGAAATTTCTGTGTGGATCAGTAGAGCATAGGACAGTTTGTTTGTTTATTTTTTAACATGTTAGAAGGTATTGGTTTCAAATTGAGTAAATCTTTCTTTGTTCATGGATCATTGACTGGGTAGATTGTAACAGCTCCTTTGGAGCCATTATGGTATGTCATTTCAATCCAACCATTGAAAGTGTATATTCAGCCTCTCTGTTGCAGCTCCACCAAAAATGTCATTGAAATCATTGCCTGTGTGCTCAGCATATTGTTTTTAAACTTCTACCTAATTGTTATTTATTTTTTTTAAATATCATGAGCGGTTAGGCCATGCTGTAAATGAACTGTAAACAACAGATGCTTTAAGGTAATGGTTTAAGAAAAAAAGTCCCTCTATAAGTCAAACAAAAATCATCTAGAAATCTTTTCAAAATACTGTTTAATAAATGAAAAAAAAAATATTACCAAAGTATAAACATGTTCTCAGATTAGAGCACTTTTCCAGGCTGTGTGGGTATGGAGCTGGTTGTCATTAGCATGCTGAGCATGCCATAGCTCTGTACTGTTTGTTAAACCTGCAAATAAAGTAACAATCAGATTCAACAGAGGAAGCTTAAAGTATGTGAGAGAGGCCTTAGAGTTCGTGAGCGCTCGGGAAATCTTAGAAAAGGAACTGAACCGTATTCAGGTAGAAAGAATGCCCCACTTGAAAGCAGTGAAAGCTGTCCTCCAAAGAAGATATTTCAGTCTAAACTAGGGAAACAATATGTATAAAGCATACTACATGTAATGAGCATTTCCAATTTCAGATTTCTCTTCTAAAACATCTGTCTCAGGGAAACATTCTGTGGTCCAAGCCATATCACAGTATAGAGAATTTCCTGTTATAACAGAAAATCAGTTACAGTCCAGAATTTAAATTAATATTTCCAAGTTTTAGCATTTATTATTTTAGGATCCTTTCATGGCAATTGGGTTTAAATCCTTTTTCCCTTATGAATGAAAAGGAAATGAAGGAAACAGCATTAAACACCAGGAAATATGTGGTCATTTTGTCCTGTCCTCCATGTGTTGATTCTTCAGACACACATAGATTCTGGTTTCTAAATAAAAAATACATCTAGTACCAAAAGAGACTATGAAATGATGTTTTATAATGTGAATGAATGTTTCCACATAATATCTTACAGTAAATCATGGAATCAGAGAATCGCTTGGATTGGAAGGGACAATAAAGACCATTTACTTCCAAAGCCCCTGCCATGGGCAGGGACATCTTTTCCTAGCCCAGGTTGTTCAAAGCCTCATTCAATCTGGCCTTAAACACTTCCAATTATGGGGCTGCCACAACATCTCTAGGCAACCTGTTCCAGTGTCTCACCACCCTCACAGTAAAGAATTTCTTCCTAATAGCTAGTCTAAACCTACTTTCTTTCAGTTTAGAGCCATTGCCCTTTCCTATCACTACATGCCCTTGTAAAAAGTCCCACTTCAACTTTCTTATAGGCCCTTTTTAGATACTGGAAGGCTGCAATCCTGAAGCCTTCTCTTCTCCAGGCTGAACAACCCCAACTCTCTCAGCCCGTTTTCATACGAGAAGCACTCCAGCCAGCTGATTGTCTTTGTTGCCCTGACCTGGGGTTGCTTCAATAGGTCCATGTCCTTCTTATTTTGGAGCCACCAGAGCTGGACACAGCACGCCAGATGGGGTCTCATCAGAGTGGAGTAGAGGTACAGAATCACCTCCACTCACCTGCTGGCTACACTTCATTAGATGCGGCTGAGGATACAGTTGACTTTCTGGACAGCAAGCTCTCATTTCCCAGCTCATGCTGAGATTCGCATCAACCACCTCCCCCAAGTCCTTCTCCTCAGGGCAGCTTTAAATCCATTCTCTGCCCAATTAGCATTGGTGCTTTTTCAGGGCCTTGATTTGGCTCTGTTGAACTTCGTGAGGTTCAAACAGGCCCACCTCCCAAGGCTGTCAAGACCCTTCTGAAAGGTGTCCTTTTCCTCCAGCATGTCAGCCACACCACTCAGCTTGGTGTTACTGGCAAACTTGCTGGGGGTACACTCAATCCCACTGTATGTGCTGACAACAAAGGTGTTAGAAAGTGCTGCTCCCAAAGCCGATCCCTGAGGAACACCAGATTTCATTGGTCTCCATTTGGATGTCAAGCCATTGACCACAACTCTTTCAGTGTACCCATCCAGCCAATTCCTTATGACAGAATGTATTCTCTTCCGTGAGGCTGAAATAAAGAGATTCAGGGGGGAGAACTGTTTCAAATTTCACAGATTTTGAAAAACAAAGTACTTCACCCAAACCAAAATTCAAATTTAACTTAGAAATAGTTCATAATTTCCATTAGCTATCTCCATTTTTATAACCCTTAAGAATTACTTTGTGATGTGGTTCTAAACTGTGTGTTTACCAAACAATCATGTATTTTTATACTGATTAGAGAAAAAGCTCATAATAGAACACAAGCTAGGGAACAAACCAGCATTTGGCATAATTATGTATGACTTGTCTGCTTCCTCTCTTCCTCCTGAACTTCCAGCCCCTGCAGTCATTGACTGAACAAAGGCAACCCCATTAGATTCATATTCAAAAGGGTTAACAGGGTACAAAATGTTATGGTCTCAGAAAAAAAGAAAATGAAATAAACAAACAAACAAACAAACCATCAAAAAAAAAAAAAAAGACCACCCAAAAATGCAGGGCTTTTACTTGTCTAGAATTTAGAACAACATTATAAGTCTGGCTGCTTTTCTGAAGCTGCTCCAGATAAAACTCCCACTTTTCCTTTGAGATTACTGCATTGTTTCTGCTAGTCTTAGAGCAGAAGCCCAGAGTCATTCATCATCTCTCAATATGACATCTCTCTGACCAACAAGTCAGTTAGCAAAGTCTCCCAGCAGGTTGACAGTATTATATGCAAAGAGAGCAGAAAATCTCAGGGGGGAACAGATCCTTTCCTCACCCTTTTCTCTTGTCTAAGGCACATAGATTGCCTGAAAAACAGTTTTTAGGCATCTGTAATTGAATGTGAGATGAACTTCCACAAGCTTTAATGAGGAGTAATATTACTGCCCAGGCAGCAGAAGTTAGTGCTCTGCTCCATGTCCCAAATTATTTCATTAATATTAACCAAGGTTTCCAACTCTCCCCAGGCAACAATGCTGTAGCAGGGAAGAAAGATGCAAATAACTCTCAGAGTCACCCAACTAAGCACTGGAACGTGCAGGAATAACAAGTATGTGAAAGTGATGTCTGTCAGGTGAGGGAAACAGGTCTTTTCCACTAGGAAAATAGCTTTTGTTACTGTAGTTACATATTGAATCCTTTTGTACAGCATTTTAGCATTAAATGTGTACGTTTCTTGTGTTGCCTTTCACACTTTTAAGAAAAAAGAATTCCAAATAGCAAGAAGGCATTAATATTAAAACTTTGCATTAAGAAGTATAAGCTATAATAAAATCCTTTGTAATGGTTTTCAAAGGTATTCTGTTCAATGATAGACTATAACAATTTCAAAATTAAATTTGAATGTAAATATAAATATATATAAAGAAAGAAGTGTCATGAAGAGCGCTTTGAAGGGCAGGCTAGTGAGCTCTCAAGGGCAGTGGAAGACCATAATACCTAAAGTAGCTGTGCAAGTTGTTCAACATGAGGCTGAGATATCCTTAAGCTTGTGAGGGCCTGAATATACACTAGTTCCATACATTTTTAACAGAGAACCAAACAAATAAGTTGTCTGAATTATTCTTTTAAAGAGCCTCTCACTTGGGGGAGAACTGGAAAGTTGAGACACTAACTCTTCTCCATATGAAACTCTGAACAAGGCTCAGTATGATAAAACTTGCTCAGGCTATGCTCTCTTTCTGCAAGGCAGAAGCTCTCAGATTTCAGAAAGCTTGATAATGTTCCCAGTTCTAAGTAGGCTGTTATCTGGTGGTTCAACTACTCTCCAGAGAGTAAAGAAATACAGATTTATTTTCATATAAGACTAAAGCCAGGAAAATTCTTTTTTTCCTTGTACTTTCATTCAGATTTTGGGTTGAGTATTCTTTCCTCTATGATTAAACTAGCACCCTTGCCCTGTTTCATCCCATAAATTCTTTGCTTCATTCTGAACATAAGATGAAACTGTTTCTCCAACACCCTTAACAACTTTTAATCTATTATTTATTATTAAACCACATAATTTTATTATTTATAGCTTTTCTTGTAAAGTATCTTGGGACACATTTGTATGAAGTGCTATTCAAAATAAAATTGTATTGCCCTGAAGAACAGTTCTCATTTATTTTTTAATAATTATTTGATCTTGCCTTGATATATTGAGTCACTAAGGCATCTTATTCCTGGTGATTTAAGGGATGCTGTGAAGTTAAAACTCATATAAACTCAGATCCTCAGCTAATGTAATCGGCAAAGTTCCAGTGCAACCAAGAGAGTCTGCCAATTCACACTAGTTCTGTCCTACTGTAGTTTTTAAAAATCTTTCCTCATCTATGTTTTAAATGGCACTTTAGATGCCAAATAATTTCTTTTAATCTGCATTGCTTGTCACTATATAGAGTTTATTTTTTCCATTTCATCTTACTTAGACAGGTAAATCAGACTGGTTTATTTCTAAAAGCCTTTCAGTTTTGCCTCTGATGTAATACTACAATTTTGAAATGTTTTCATTGCTACCTCTGCCGGGAAATGTAATAAAATTGAAGCTATATGTTTTGCGAGTTTTATGGATATGCTTTTGTCAAATCATAGTCACTGAGAACTTCCTTATTAATATAACACCATAGTGATCATTCTCAAACACTATAAGAAGAATATAAAATAATATGCACATAAGATAACCCAATTTTTTGAGTGAATGAATGATTTTAGGTGCCTCCATTTTCAGACACACAAACTGAGAAATCATGGAGACACCTGATTCATCAAGATTCTGCATAGTGGCATAAATTGTGCATGCAAAGAGAATATGGTGACAAAAAAATACAGTGAGAAAGCCCTTTTTCTGTGTATGAAAAACAAAATATGCAAAATATGTAGTATTTTACATTTATCCACCTAACCTGTTTTTACATCTTTTTTATTAATATTGTCAGGAAGTTGTTACTAGTAGACATGGTAGAACAGAAAGCCTATCTAGTGATGTGAAAGATAGTTTTGTATCTTGATTAGCTACATAACTACTTCAGCAGCACTCTTCATATCTCTTACTTCAGTATTAAGCCTCCACCTTCAGTAGCATCCCTAATTTTATCCTCTCTCTCCAACATGACTGCCTAGTTATAATTTTAAATTATATTATTTTAATAGCTCCCATGGATCAAAAATATACCATTTACTTCTGGTACAGAATACATATGTGATGTTTGGGCTCTGATTGGGTATCAGATGCCCAACACAGCTGATCTATCACTCCCCTCCTCAGCTGGACAGAGGAGAGAAAATATAATGAAAGGCTTGTGAATCAAGAGAAGGGCAGGGAGAGATCACTCACCAGTTACCATCAAGGGTTAAACAGGCACAACTTGGAGAAAATTACTTTATTACCAATCAAATCAGAGTACAGCAACGAGAAATGAAACCAAATCTTAAAAACACCTTCCCCCTACCCTTCCTTTCCTCTTAAGCTTAACTTTCCTCATGATTTACTCTACCTCCTCCCCCTTCCTTCAGCACATGGGACAGTGTGGAAGTCCAGAAGATAAGGGACTAATGTGTATGTCTTTAACCCCAACAGCTGGATAGCCATGGAGCCAACCAAGGATTGCTGGTAATAACACACTGTGAGAAAGAACTGTATGTGTCTGGGGAAAGGAGCCATACAGAGGAATGTCAGCACTTTTTTGGAACAACTGTCCTTGTTCTAGCTCCTGGAGATAAGCAGAACACAGTACTTCTCAAGCACAGCAATGAGGTTGAGAGGCAGACATGGATTGTCAAGTAAAGGCAGATCCAGTGGCAGGAGTGGGGGGATGGGGGGGAAGGGGGGTTGGGAATCAAGACCACCAGAGATCCCAAAAGTCTTCCAACCCATTTCCAGAAAGGTCTAGAAGAACGAACCTAAGCATGGTAACTAATCTACATAGGAAACAAAAAACTTAGTTGCAGGACAGAGGAACATATTTATATAAAGGTATCTCCATGAAGCCCAGGCAGGACCCTGGCACCCCATCAGCTGGATCGATGATGGAGCCAGGACTGATGATCTTTCTTTCTTTCCTCCTTTCTTCCTGACTTCCTTTCTTTCTTTCTCTCGCTCTCTCAATTTGATCTCTCTCTCTCTCTTTTCTTTCATCCTAGCCCTTATTCAAAACCCACCACTGTGTATTTATGCTATAAGGAACTAACATACCAATTTAACATTCCATGCCATTCTATAATTTACTAATAAAACTTTGTCAGTTTTTTGCAGATCTTCTGAGTTTTGTGGTTCCCTTTTGAACATGAGCATCGCCAAATTTTGAGTGTTCTTTTGCCCTTAAGGGCGGGATGCCACAGACAGGGAAGGGGGATTTTAGTCAGTTCATCACATATCTCTGTCATTCCTTTCTCCTCAAGGGGAGGATTTATCACACTCTTCCAGTGTGAAGTGTCTCCAGTGGGAGACAGTTCTCCACAAACTTCTCCAACATGAGTCCTTCTCAAAGTCTCCAGTTCTTCACAAACTGCTTCTTTGTAGGTCTCTTCCACAGAGTGCAGTCCTTCAGGACCCTGTTTGCTCATGGGTCCCCCACAAGATAGCAAGGCCTGACACGAATCTGCTTCAGCACAGGTTTCCTGCAGGGTCACAACTTCCTTTGGGTGTCTACCTGATCCAGTGGGCTGCCTCACCACGGTTTTCATCATGGGCTGCAGAGGAATGTCTGCTCTCGTGCCTGGAGTACCTCCTTCCCCATCTTCACTGACCTCAGTGTCTGCAGAGCTGTTTTTCTCAGATATCCTCACTCCTCACTCCCATCACAGTTGCACCTGTGTTTTTCCCCCTTCCTAATTACTTTATCACAGATGTGCTACTAGTGTTGCTGGTAAGCTTGGCCTTGGCCAGCAGTGAGTCTGTCTTGGAGCCAGCTGGCATTGGCTCTATCAGACATAGGGAAAGCCCCTAGCAGCCTCTCACATAAGCCAGCCCTGCAGCCCATCCAATACTAAAAACCTTGCCATGCAAAAGTAAGTAAAAATTTCTTATTAATTAAGTTGTTTTCTGGCTAGCATTATTTTCAGACTTTTGACTTTACCACAGTCAAGTATAATGGAATTTGGTGTTTCAATTTAATATAAGGCAGGAAAGAAACTACATTACACCATATATCTTCAGACTAACACCAATACAAAGATGTAGGAGCTGCTAACTTCATTGAAGGCATATTGTTGCCTTAAATTTTGCCATGAGTTAGCCCCAGCTGGCAACTAAACTCCACACAGCTGCTTGCTCATGTCCCTCTGGTGGGATGAGGGAGAGATCAGAGGGGTAAAAGTGATAAAACTCCTGAGCTGAGATAAGGACAGTTTAACAGGTAAAGCTAAAATCATGCGTGCAAGCAAAGCAAAACCAGTAATTCATTCACCATTTCCCATGGACAGGCACGTGTTCACCCAACTCCAGGAAAACAGGGCTTCATCACACATTGCAGTAACTTGGGAAGACAAATGTCATCATTCTGAGTGTCCTCCCTTCCCTCTTCTTCCCCCAGATTTATATATATTTCTTGCACACCCCCACTGCTGGGGCATGGTGAGGAGCAGAAAAGGCCTTGACTCTGCACAAGCACTGCTCAGCAATAGCAAAAACATCCCTGTTATCAGGGATTGATAATGTTATCAACATTATTTCCAGCATAAATCCAAAACACAACTCCATACTGGCTACTGTGAAGAAAATTAACTCTATCGCAGCCAAAACCAGCACAAATGGTTGCTATTTTCCTATAGGACTGGAAATTGATTTAAAAAAAAAAAATGTTTTGACAATTTTAGCACTTCTTGGATTTGATTTTTTTAAAAATAAGACTAATGAGTTGTAAATGTTATCAATACTGCATTTTTTTATTTTATTGCTTTTCTGAGGGAAGTTATTTGTGGGTACTATTTTGACAAGATTTTTTAATTGGTTAACATAAAATGTAAAAATATGGTATAAATCTCAGGAGACAATTTTTTGAGTAAGAAAACCAGATGATGGCAGAAGCATGCATGAAACCAGGAGCTCCTTTTGGTCTTGCAAATTCAGCAGCAAGAAAGAAATATATTAGCTTTTCACACATGTCTTCATTTCAGCTGGGATAGAGTTAATTTTCCTCCTAGTAAGTGGTACAGCTATATTTTGCTTTCAGTATGAGAATATTGTTGATAACACACTGATGTTTTGGGTTTTGCAGAATACTGCCTGCCATGAAGCAAGGACCCTGCAGTGTCTCATGCTCTGCCAGAGAGGAGGTGCAGATGAAGCCAGGAGGGAGCATAGCAAGGACCTGGACAAGCCAAAGGGCTATTCCATACCATGTAACATCATATTCAGTATATAAACTGGGTAGAGTTGGCCAGGAGAGGCCAATCACTTTTCAAGGACAAGCAGGGAATTGGTCAGTGGGTGGTGAGCAATTGTATCATGCATCACTTGTTTTTTGTGGGGTTTAATTCTTTCTCTTCTTCTTGTTCTTCCCCCCAGCCCCCCCCGCACTGTTCTTAGCTTAGCTCACAGGTTTTACCTTTTTTCTATTCTCCTCCCCATCCCACTGGAATAAGGGCGAGTGAGCAAGCAGCTGCATAGTACTTAGTTGCAGAGTGCTGTTAAGCCATGACAATATTTTATAGCATACTAGTGCATTTGAGAATTATATCAAATTTAAAATTGTGAGCAATCCTAATCATAAAGAAACTGGATTAACCACTAACATGGTAACCTTCAGGAACTAGTAGATATTAACAGTAGATGTAACAAGTTTCACAGTAAAAGAAGAGAAATAGGTACTGCAGGCATGCACTTCTAATCAAAAACAGAACTCTGAAACGGATCTAAATTTTCCGTTCACTAAAAAAAAAACCCCAGGGTGACCAACTCAACTGTTAACATCTAAGAGTAAATATCTAGGGCAGGACTCAGTTCAAGATTAAAACATTTATATTTAGGTGTGTACATTAAAGTATTTATAGACATATGATGTGTCAAGGCTTACACTGTAGACAATGGAGATCTAGTAAATGCAGTTGATGGATTTAAGAAAGCAAGCTGATCAGTAACACGTGTTTGCTTTAGGATCAGTCTTATTTTGAGCCACACTGCTCTCCACACTCTATTGACTACGCCTTTCCTGTCTGAGAGCTTAGTTAACTAATATATGACTATTCACTACTACACAGGTGGCTACATACTCATTACTTTATCTTAGATTGCATCTTGCACCTTTAAATAAGGTTTAGTTACCTAAAGATGGATGTTTCATGTCATTAAAGCCCCACCAAATATGCATATTGCTGCTGCTGCTGGGCTGCAAGATGTAAAATAGGACCTGTAGGGACCTGCGTCCTTTGCAGCTGGAAACTAGGAAGGTACCCAGTGTCACCTCAAACAACACTAAAAACTTGTGTTTAGGCAAACTCTTTGGGTCTTTCGCTTAACCACATGATAAATCTCTATTTGTTATTGATGCTCATACATTGTTGGATGAGAATTGTAGTAAAGGATGACAATCCCCCTTCTGAAATAGTATGGCTTCCCTGATGAGAAATCCGAGTCTCAGTGGGTCTAGCCTAGGCTATGGAAAAAGTTGAGCTGTATATCTCACAACTAACCTTTCAGTATTATAAAAATGGGTTTATATATATATATAAATGCAAATTCTTTTTCAGTAAACTGTGGCTAAGCTTCTGCTGTCTGTATACACAAGACTGAAGAAAATGAGTAACTATAAATTAGAGCTGTGTGAGGCAGCCACATACAAAAACCCCAGCATATTAGGGTGGGGTTTTTTCCTCATATATAGCATAGCATATGATTTCCATATTTGAAGTGAGTTTATAGCTCATCAAACGAAGTCAAACATATTTTAGCTCTTCTGCCTCTAAAGATGCAGCTAATTATCATTTCTAGAGGGTCTCAATAATGGAAAATCAAATAAAAACTTGGACTGATAGTATATTTCAGAATTTCATATGCAAAATGCATGGTGGACTGGCACAGAGTCAGTTATTGGGCTGCATAAGTAAAGTCTCCAGTTCCACTGCATATTAGGCTCTCTTTTTGCCTTTTCCTAAAGTGGTGAACAAAGATTAACAGATTTACAACAATTTTAAGGGGTTTCTGTACAGTAGCATAACTTCCAGAGTAATCTTGAAGCCTGTGTACATTATATATATATATATATAAAACATAGACAAAGTTCCTTAGATGCTTAAAACTGAGTTGTTATCAGCTTACAGCTAGCACACTCTATGATAGTATCTAAAACTGTGATCTATAAAAATGAACTTCCTGATAATAGAGTTGTGAATCTGCAGAAAATCTGGATGAGAAAGTGTTTCTTGTCAAGTTTTGCCTCTATCTGTTCCAATTTCAATTGACCAAATAATACTGTTTCAGTATTCTTTAAAAAAAATAAATAATAAAATATGTAAGATGGAGCCTGCAGACATGCCTGCTAACTTTCAATCAGCTAATCCGGGTATCAGTTAGTATAAATACAGCATAGTAAAATGAAATTTGACAAGCTTTTAGTGGGACTCATTTGTTTTTTAGGTGACTATCTTATGGTTCATTGCTGCTATACAAGACTATAGCTAGTACATAGACCAATTAAAAAAACTAATTCAAGATGTATACACAAGATTCAGTCGCAAGTTTGACTGGATCATGGAATCATAAAATAGTTTGAATTGGAAGAGACCTATAAAGGTCATCTAGTCCATCAATATACTTCTAATTTTGCCCACTGAATGTATTCCACTTTGCATGAAGTAATTAAATAATCTTTCACACACAGAAAGAGGGCAAGTGTGAATTATTTCTCATTTCTTTAGAACAACCAGCTGGCAGGCAGAGCATGGATCTCAGCCTCTGCCACACAGGCAGGCTAGGGCAGTGGGAAGGCTACTTTGTGGAGAGGATCGTGTTAAACACCCGATGCTCAAAATTTAGCATCTACCTATTCAGTTTGGCATAAGCCCCTAGTTAGGGTCCATAAAAATTCTCCTTTCTAGGCAAAAGAGACTAGCACATAACCTGTTTAGATCTAGAGAGCATGATGATTTTAAAGCTTTAAATTTTGGACTAAGAAGTCCAATCTGTACCACATAGATACATCCCCCTCTCTTCCTTCTTCCACCCTTTGTCTGTCTATACTATTTGAAAAGTAAAATCTCTCATTTAGACAATCTTCATCACACTGATAGCTATTTCCACAGTTGCTAATAACAGTGAGAGTTCCATTTATCTCTGGTAAAGCTCTAAGCACAACGACATAGATTTGGCCCAAAGTGACCCCAAGGATGTCTGCAGTCTGAAATGCTAAAACAATGTTGTAAAAACTCCTAACTAATCTTTGATTAAAGCAGAAGATCTAAAGAGGTACATGTGGGAGCAGCATTAATACAAAATTAGTTCTGTCAGATGATTCCTTTGCTATGCATATAAAATAAATTCATCATGATGGGACACTTGTTACCAAAATATTCCGAAACTAACTATATACGTCAAGTGACTTAACAAAGCACCCTGTAAGGAGTAATTTAAAGTTTACCACTTAAAGGAAAAAATATAAAGAGCAAAGGACCATGTTCTGCATTTAGTGATATTCAAATAAACCCACAGCAATTATGTCAACTTTATGGGTGCTATAACTGTATTACACTAATAATTGCATTCTTCATTTCCTTATTTCAGAAATACAAGCAAGACTTTAATGTATACCACTTGGAGCACTGAAGTACTGCCCTTCCCTCAGAGGCCCTTTCCAGGAATACACCTTTCCAGCCTGAAAGACTGAGCTACTTCAAGAGAATAGGTGATAGGATGAAGGACATTAAAGTATATCTCCCAGTCCTTTAGGCAAGACATGATGTTTTTGTCCCTCCCAAAAAAAGAAACCATATATGCTCTAACATAATTTTTCTGTCTATTTTCCAAAGTTTTAATAAGAAGGGGACATTGTCTTTCCCACTTACTCTCTTGAAAAAGGCATGTTTCCATGGAAAAAAGTCTAAAATTTCATTTTCCAAGTCATTTGTATGTCAATCAACTGAGTGGGTACAGTTTTATTTGTTTACTTGAGAAGAAAATTGTTTATGAATCAAAAAAAACCTCTTCAGAAATTTCTCAGTTTTCACTGTAGTTATAATCTTCTGATAACAAGGAATAACAAAGCTAACTTAGAGAAAATTTTAATTATAACAACACTGCAAAACCCCCCACATATTTCACTAATGATAGTAATTGAAGCAGTGTTTACTTTGCTTTCACTATAATTGCACTTCTAAATCCCAAGGAGCCACAGTCATTTGGTTTGTGAAGCTGTGCTTTAATACCAAGAGAATGTAATGTCAGAAAATGGATTAACAAATTTGCCTTTAGATAGATAACCTATGTTCAAAGTTTAGCTTGGGTACTACCATTAAATATATGTGGACACTAAAAGAAGTATAACTTTCTCAATGCTCTTATCATAATGCAACGGACTCCACCAGCAGCTTGTTCTAAGGACGTGTTATGTGCCTTAATATGACAGTAGAGCATATCCTTTACAATTTTGCCATAAAGTCTTATGTTAGTAATATGTTTCACACAATTTGGTGCTCTGAAAAACCTCGGATTCCAACAATGCTATAAATTTCAAGACATTTGTGGATAAAGACAATGACATTTCCCAATGTGAATTTAAGGGCTTTTCTATAAAGATGATAATAAAAAATATGTGTGGGCAACATTTACGATTTAAAAAAAATAAAAAGCATGTCCTATTTGCAGAGGCTTTGAGGAGGTAGTATGTAAGTACACAAATACAAAAAATCAAAACTCTGTGGGGTTTCAGCTTCCCAATCTATTGTACATTTGGTGCTCTGAGATACTATTGATGCTTCAGTCTGTAATTCAGCGAGACATGATGGAAACAGCTTTATACCCAAAAGTTTATTGGAACTCTCCTAAACACTGAAGTATACCTTAAAGGCTGGCTTTTGAAAAATAAAACAGCTAGTTAGGAAATGGTAAGTACCAAACATTGATGACCATAATACTCACTGGAAAGCTTGTTTTTAAGACCTCTTAACTATGATTACCAGAGGATTGCAGACCTAGCCCTGCTCTCATCTGGAGTGTCAAAATTTTGTTGACAGGTAATGGGAATCTAATCAGGTACTAAAGCTGCTACTTAGGAGATTGGCTGGGTCCTAGAAACACTTTTATGGAAGAGCTAACAAAGCAGAGGGATTTTCAGCACAGCACATTTTGTATTGGTTTTTGAAGGGGAGTGGATCTTTAGTAAATAAAATAGGTCATTCTGAAAACCAAACAAGAGTGACAAATTCATGCATGGGTGGAACTTAAAAGGAGGAAACTAGAGTTCTTTGCTCACTAGCTTGGGGACTGTCTCCCATATGGTCCTCTTCATGCTCATTCCCTTTTTCTTTCTTTTCAATTCTGCTAGAAGACAAACTCTCAGACAAAAATCCTTCTGTTCAGATTTTCTAGATAGTCATTTTCATCTCTTTTTTTTTTTTGTTTTAACAAAAAATTATTATATTAAAAGCATTCTGACTTTTGAAGAAGCAAAAATACCATTGGACATATGTTATGCAGTACATTTAAGTCAGTGTTTCTTAAAATAAGTTAAAGTTTCTGCTTTTTCCTCCCTAGAAAAGCTTTCAAATGTTCGGTGTTTCCAGCTTTTTTTGATTCTGTAAAAAGCAAATCATTTACTTTAGCACATTATTCCTGCAGAATTGGTTTGATCTTTACACTTACAAGGAACCTTCAAGCAAAAAGGAAGTAAAGATGCAAAGAAGAGGGAGCTGGAATATCTTGTGTTTTGTTTGTTTTTCCTCATGACAAATTAAAAAAGAGAGTAGTATCAACTGAAACAATGCATATTCATGTTGCTGATGTGTTACCAAAATAAGTAATCTGTCCTATAAATATTCTTTAATTCTTATACCACTTATTCATTCATAACTCCTTAAATTTCTTCCAATTACTGGTTAAGAAATGTTAGAGTAATTTAAAGAGGAGGAAAGACAAGCACAATCTGGCAATCAACTATTATTTTCAGATGTTAGTTTCCAGTAAAGAAATCTTATTTCCTTACAAGATATTATTCTTATTGTTTTCCCTCCATGTCTGTCACACAGATACATACATGCTCATATATGCTCAGAAAGATCACTCATCAGGGCATAGGTTCTACATTTCCTGGATGTATTAATAGGAGTTAGTGGTGTTAAAAGTGGAACAGTTTTGTGTTTAGAGGTGAGGAAAATTCTATTAAAAAATTAAGAGGAGAGTGGGAGGATGGGAGATGAGGTAGATGCCCCATCCATGGAAAAATGCAAGGTCAGATCGATGGGTCTCTGAGCAACCTGATTTCATTGAAGATGTCCCTACTTATTACGTGGGTATTGGACAGGATGATCTTTAAGGGTCACTTCCAACCCAAACTATTCTATGATGGTTCTATCATTCTATGATTCTATATTCTATATTAGCACTGAAACACTTTGCTATGTTCTTATACCAATTTGTTTGGTTTGTATAACTACTACCAAGTATATTGCCATCCTTGGTTCACATTTGTCCTTGAAAGTCAGTTCTACTTTTTTTACTTTCTTTCTCGTGCCTATCAGGCATATTGTAGATGCAATAAAAAGTGACGAGAGACAGACCCACTGCTGGCCAAAGCCAAGCCCACCACTGATAGTGGTAGTGCCTGCCTCTGGGATAACAGAGTTAAGAAGGGAGAAAATAAAAGCTAATGGGCAAATGCACCAGGAGTGAGGAGTGAGAATATGTGAGACAAACAGCCCTGCAGCCCCCAATGTCAATGAAGAAGGAGGGGGAAAAGGTAGTCTGGGTACTGGAGTGGAGATTCTCCTGCAGCCTGTGGCGCAGACCATAGTGGGGACAGGCTGTCCCCATGCAATCCATGAAGGTCCATGATGGAGCAGATATCCTCTGCAGCTCAAGAAGGGGGCAGAAGGACCCAGAGGAGGTTGTTATCCTGTGTGAAGCCCATGCTGGAGCAGGTTTGCTGTCAGAACTTGTGGCCCTGTGGGGAACCAAGCCTGAGCAGTCTGTTCCTGAAGGACTGCACACCATGGAAGAGACCCAGTCTGAAGAAGCTGGTGAAAAATTGCAACATGGAAAGGACTTATGCTGGAGAGGTTCATGGAGGAGTGTCTCTCATTGCAGAGAGCACACTGGAGCAGAGGAAGAGCATGAAGAGTCCTTCCCCCTGAGGAGGAAGGAGCAGCAGAGACAATGCGTGATGAATTTACTGCAACCCCCTTGACCTATCCCCGTCAGCCGCTGGTGAAGGGGGAGAAGGTAGAGAAAATCAGGAGTAAAGTTGAGTCCAGGAGAAGAGAGGGGTGGGCGGAAGATGATTTTAGGTTTTTAGATTTTTTTGCAGTTTTTGCAAAAAATTAAATTAATTTTCCCCAAGTTGTGTCTGTTTTGACCATGACAGTAACTGGTGAGTGATATTTCCCTCTCCTTATCTCAACTCATGGGACTTTCATTATATTTTGTCTCCCCTGTCCAGCTGAGATGGGGAGCAATAGAACAGCTTAGATGGGCACCTGACATCCAGCCAGAGTGAACCCAGCACACAGGTCCTTTATCAACTAAGTCTTTATCAATGGTGGTTCAAAATTTTCAGAAATTTGATTCCTTATGCTCAATGAAAATGAAGCATTTCCTGAATATAAATTTCAGATGACAGTATTTTTCATTCCTAATTAATTGCCATTTAATTAAATTCACAATGGAATGGAATATGAACAATGTCACCAAATCAAAGTAAAAAGGGCCCAGGAACCAAAAACATATGAAGATGGAAGGCTGATTTTTTTTTTATTTTTTTTTTTTTGAAGATACTGCTTGCAATAACTCCCAGAAGTAAGAGAAAATGGTACACAAAACAGGAAGTGCAAATAGTATGGATCAGTGCAAATTTTATGATTTCATTACATTGTTCTATACTTTAGGAACTGTTCTAGTGAAATGAATGGAACTATTTGCTTAATCAAAGAAGTGTAGCCTAGCTTATAATACACACTCTTATGGCAGTCTGAGATCTCAAGCAGCTTTAAAAAGAAAAAGGTTAGGGAAAATATAAAAAAATATAATTTATTAATATGCTCTATATATCAAATACACTGTTATCCAAGAAGCCATCACAAAGTACTTTGAAATGGTTGTTCCTCTACAAAAAACAAACAGTTCAAGGGTTTATAAAAATACTAAATATTATTACAGCCGTATTAGTTTCATTTAGTTTCCCCTGACCTTGAAAGAAGTGTTCAAATTTTTGTTTAATAGGGTCATAATTCTGCATCCTTGTGCAACATTAAAAGATTAGATTACTAAAGTAGAGTTGCATTATAGACAAAGAAATAATAATAAATCTCAGAAAGTTCTGGGGTTTAGTCAAAAATGTTGAGTTGTGCAAAGTTTCCATTTCCACACTCCCATCTGACATATAACACATAACTGACTGTTTGTTCTCTGCAGCTACATGTGGAAAGAATATCAGGCTACAGGAGGAATATCAATAAATTATTTAACCTCTTAATTCATCTTTCAAAATAATCTTCAGAGTTGGAAATGGCCATATAGGTGCAATGCAGATTGAAGGGTGCAAATTAGGAAAGTATATAAGAAACTAAGCAGCTACTCTATCACTGCTTCAAGCCCATTATCTCTGCCATATCAGTGAGAAATATTGCATTTTCCAAAACCTTTTTTGAGAAGCTGGGTCAATTGTATAAGACACTCCACTGTGATGCTCCTGACTGTACCATGCTTAACAGACGTATCTGAGAAGGGAGAACACATAAAGTATAGGACAAATATGGATTAAAAAAATGCCTGTTAAGATGGCCACTGAAATCTGCTGTTGTGCAGAACGACGTTGAGAAATTGTGAGACTAAATATAGAGGCTGTTCTCACTCCTTCCCTAGCAACTTCCCCTGCTCATGCTTCTTCAGTAAAGGACTTGTGAAATCAAGCAATAACAATACAGGGAGAGATCTGTAGGAACATAAATGACTAATGAAGTAAAGTGTTTTTTTTTCAGTTGAGCATTTAGAATGAGAAATTGATACCCTGATACAGAGAAAAAGGAGGAAAAGCTTTTGTTCTTTCAGAAGTGGGAAGCTGTTTACTGTAGAGATTTGTTTGCTTAACCTGTTAAGTGACTCATTGCAGCAGAGTTGAGCCCTTCACCTTAAATCATCTGTAATGTAATAGAGTGTAAGAATTCATAGCTGGGTACTGTGATCCAAAGTGATACTTTTCTCTATAGTGCCTATATATAGGAAAGTTTTTTATGAGAATAGATTTGAAAATAACTTAAATTTTCACTTCACAAAGTCTCCTAAACAAAATAGATACAGAATGTTCAAGTATTGTTTGAATAACAGCTCTTGCCCAAAAAAAAAAAAAAAAAAAAAAGCAGAAGGTAAAATAAAAACAACACTTAATCCTAATCAGTTCTAAAGAACTGATCAAAACATTTCCTTTTTTAAAGACTGTGTCAATTTACAAAAACAACAAATGAGCCAAGAGGAAATCTTAATTTTAAGCTTAATTTTTAATTTCTCTGTTGTTTCCAGGAATTATACTTTTCATACAGAAAATATTGTTCCATAAACAAATATACCCATTACAGAGAAAAACTAAATTTCATGTAATTTCATGGAAAGTCAGTAGAGTTATTCGTGATTTATAGGAACATCTCTGAGGATAAAGATTTCCTCATATGGACATGAACATATGTGGACAGTAGACAAAAATATAGACAATAATAATTCCATTGAAATTACTAAATCATCTACAATACCTAAATTTTCAGAAAACAGTGTGCTTATCATGTAAATCTGACACAGACCTTGCAGGAATATCACAACCAGAGACTGAACTGTCCTGACGAAAAATCCAGAATTTGTTTCCCTAGATATCTGAGACATCTTAAATTTCCATACCTGCTCAACAGAAAGTAACCTTTGTTTTCTTTGTCTCTGATTGTCTAAAATAAATCAATAATTTAAAATGTTTATCTGATTATCTGATTTTTATCTGAGTGAGATAAGCTTTTTTGCTGGAGGACATAGATTTGCTAAACAGCCCTTGGAAAACTGCACAGATATCCAATGAGAACAGATGTATTTAATAGACAAACAAAAAGGAAGATTCTAGTAGTGTATTAATTAACTATTTAGAGAGACAGCAACAAAACAGAGATGTACCTGTACAGTTGTAATTTAGAGTCACTAGCTCACACCCAAAATCCATGAGCTCCTGTTCCTCTCCAGGAGGGGCTGGCAGTGTTATTTTTCCCTTTATTATTGCAGGTTGACACCCTTTAGTGATGACCTGTAGCGATACTGCTCTTAAGATACTACAAAACTTGCAGCTATTACAGTCCAGGACTGGCTTGTCTACTATATTGGGTCTACGTGTAAACGTGCAGTGGCAGTGCAGGGGTGGAGATCCCATGCTGGAGCAGAAGAAAAGCATGAAGAGAGAGAATGGTGGAGAGGAGCTATTATAAACTGACCTCCAGTCCCAACCCTCCTGTGCTGCTTGGTGGAGGAAGGAGCTAGAGTAGCTAGAAATGAGAGTGGATTTGAGCCTGGGAAGAGGGGAATGGGGAAAAGGTGCTGAGATTTCTGTCTGCCTGGATTTTTGTCGTTTTCTAGTCATTGACATATTTGAACCTGCAAAAAAAGAAATTAATATTCCCCAAGTCAGATTTACTTTGCCCCTGACAGTAGTTGGTACGTAATCTCTCTGACCTTAGGCTGACCCGGAAACTTTTTCCATCTCATTTTCTCCTCCTGTCCTCCTTGAGGAAGGGGATTGAGCAAGCAGCTGGTTGGCCATCTGACAATCACAGTTAACCCACCAAAACTGAACAGATATAAGAAGCTGCAAATAGTTGATACAGATGCCAAGTCGGCTGGGTGATGCTATGGCAATCACAGGAACTTTTTGGAATTACACTGTGATGACAGAGACACATGACAGGATGCTTCATGAATAGCCATGCTACAAGGAAAATGCTCTAATTTTCTGTGACGTGTGACTTCTGCGCTTGGATTGAAGATCCACTATCCCACTCCTGAATTCTGTCTCTTAGCATTGAGACCTACAACCTCCCTAGGCAATCAAGATACTTGATAAATTCATGCTAATACTTAAAAAAAAAAAAAAAAAATTTTTTTTTTTCAAAATAAGTGTATTATTTCCTTTTCTACCACTAGTAGACACAAAGTATACTTAATCACCCCCATTTGCCTTACATTTAATTTTTCAATCCAGATACCATGGTGGTGCCTCAGTTTCTTCTTTTCCTTGATGCTTTTTATTTCACATCCCTAATAACATATATTCTTGTCCTCTAAAGTCTTTCCTATTAGTCTTTTTTTTTTTTATTTTTTTTGAGTCCACTGCCCAGTCCTAGAGGCATTATGCCAGATGTCTCCCATGCCAAACAAAGCATCATAATTACCTTCTATGTCTTACATGCATTATTCTGCTTAATGAAGCAGAGGTTGTAGGGAAAGGTGAGATGCTTTATTAGCCCCATGAATGTAATTTGGATTATCACAGCTGCAATACTACCATTATGCACTTTTATAACGCACTGCAGTGTTTTCCTCTATAAAGGAATTATCCCTGATTTATTTGTGCGGAGCATAAATAATACTGCTAATTTACAGTAAGTTTGCAGTCCATTGAAACACACAGTTCTTTCCTGCCATAATACCATCTGCCTAGTTAGTCCTCACTTTTTATTTTACCATTGTATTGTGCATCTTTCCCTTTCATTGCTTTTTATGTTTTTGCCTTTTGTAAGTCTTTTTAGTCTTCCCCCTTCACCCTAGCTGCATTATTCTTTCATACTAATCCGTGCTTTCTCTTTATTTACAGATCATTAAGATGTCTTAATGTACCATTTAGTTTCTCATTATCCTTCTTCCATGTCAACATACTTTTGTAAATTTTCAAGTTTCTGAAACTTTTTATGTCATGAATCTGTAGCATTTGCTGATGTATTTCTTCTAGATCATTTCCAGGCTAACTATCTTCAGATTATAATTTAATCTGTACTGCCTCTCATGTCAGGCAATTATTCTACTTTCTGAAACAAAGTCATCTCACATATAGTGTAAGACCTCATTGAGCAATCTTTTATTATTCATATTGTTAAATTTTAGGAAACCAGCATAGGTCCTTGAGCTGCTTTCTATTGCCAGTGCAGAGAGTTTAGCTGACATTATGCCTTCTAATTCATCTCTGTGGTGCATAACCGTAGTGGACTAAAATATGTTCAATTCCATTCCTTTTAGGCCATATTACTTTCTTAACAAAGTAGCAGATCCTGCACTTTGGAGCCTACAGTAAAAAAAAACCAAAACAAAACCAAAAAGAAACAGAAAAAAACCCAAACCAACCTAACAAAACCTTTGTAAACATTTTACGAATATCAATTCCTGCATAGTTTTGTACCCAGAAGCATTCTGGTACTGGCAGGTTTGAGAATCTGGGGGGGGGAGGGGGCAGGAGAAAGAAGCAAGCTTTACATGAAAAATCAGATGGAACATTTACTATGCAACCATCATGCCCTCTTCCATAAAATAACAGTTTTTGCTGTTTATATTGTTTCCTAATTATGCTAACCATTATATTTCTTCTATTTTAGAATTCTATTACCATTTACTCTAGCATAAATGATGCGGGGAAAGACATATTTTTACAGCAGTCTGAATATAGGTGGATTCCACTGTAAGTTTACTTTGGCCCCAAGATGACAGCAAATGTTTTTGGTAGTTTTCAGACTATCAGAACTATATTCAGAGATTCCTACTCTACACAGTCAAGGGCTTCTTTGGTTTTAGTTGTTAAACTACCAAAGGAAGACATTTGCCTTTCTCACTGAATCTACTATTTACAAAACAGTGTCTTTGTGATATCTTGTATTCACTTTCACTTATCTAGTCTCTATTGGAATGTCTTTCAATATTTGTATATCAGTGCTGAGTTAAAAAGTCAGTAGGTATGAGAAGCTTTCCAGGAATAGATAAGACATTGCAAACTTCATCAAAATTACAATAGCTGTTTACCTTTTTCCAACTTAGAAATAGACTCCTTTGTGTCCTAGAGCTATAGATAGTCACAATCAATTTATTGATTATTTGGAAGTTAGCTTCCCTCAGTAAAACATGAGTTTCTATTTTCAATCCCAGCAACAATAAAAACCTCCAAAACAAAAACAACAACAACAAAAAAGGCAAACAAAACAAACAAACAAACAAACAAACAAGCCCTGCAACTCCACACAGTTATAGTGCTTCAACGTGAGGCACAGTATTTTCAGGTTAAAGAAGAATAATTCTGACAGTTATCTGCAGATGTCTTACCAAACCTTAAGTCTATTCAAAGCTTTTTATATTTCTTGGGTGCACATACTGCTTTGCCTTGCAGATACATAAAGTATCTAGATCTGCAACCTTAAGCTTTAGTGGTTTTCCTCTTGAAGCACATTGCAAACTTTTTGGCTCAGCTATAAATGTACTTGGGGAAAATAATTAAATATATTTCCAAATTATTTTTAATTAGTCATAATCTGGACATATATTTTTTGCCTATTGGAATAATTTAGCTTTAATTGTACAGCAACCAATCTATTTTGATCATTTCTCCTTTTTAATACATATCTTAGAGTTTCTTATATCTGTAAGATAATTAGTGTTGTGCATTTGCAATTTTTTTTAGAATGTTCAATCTGTTGAGGATTATTCCTAGTCTAGGAACAGTTTGTCCTACTTGAAGCTTCTTCTAGAGTCTCTCATTTTTAAATTGAGATTTTTCTTTAATAAAATTATGTTTATAGAGATGCTTTCATAGAAGTACCTCTTACTACATTTGCTATAGTGACATATTAGATCACACACAGTTCAAGTAATATATTTATGATCACTTATAATGCTGCTAAAGAATGTATTTATATATATATTTAATACAAATATAGCACAGAATTTTTCAGACAATGAAAATGAACCCTGCCATCTTGTTGAGCTGTGACTTTTCTGCTGTTCCATTCAAAATAGCAGCTACATGGATATATTAAGGGGATTTATATGAGCTTATTTTGTCTGAACGTGTGTATTTTGGAGCATATTTTGGAGAAATACACTCTTTTTTTTTAAGCTTTTTTAGTCTCAATCTCAACAGATGAAAGATTGTTGGATGCTTCACTTGCATGACTTTAAAGGAAAATATTTATTTTGGTGATAAAACTCCCTATTTCTATTGACTTAGTGTTCAATTTTTTTTTTTTATTTTTTTTTTTCTACTTTCTAATATATGTATTGTGATGTGCATCCAGTTTTTATTTTTAGTTGATAACCTTAACCAAAAAACACAGACTTTGTTGAGTTGGAAGAAACAAGCAAGGATCATTGAGTCCAACTCATGGCCCTGTGCAGGACCATTCCCAAGATCACGCCATGTGCAAAAGAGTATCGTCCAAATGCTTCTTGAACTTCAGATTTGGTGCTGTGACCACTTGGGGAGCCTGGGGAGCCTGTTCCAGCACCCAACCACCCTCTGGGGGAAGAATCTTTTTCTAATAGACAGCCTAAACCTCCCCTGACACAACTTCAGGCCATTCTCCCAGGTCCTGTCACTGGTCACCACAGAGAAGAGATCAGTGCCTGCCCCTCCTTTTCCCCTGACGAGGAAGTTGTAACTGCAATGAGGTCTCCCCTCAGCCTCCTCTTCTCCAGGCTGAACAGACCAAGTGCCCTCAGCTGCTCCTCATACAGCTTCCCCTCAAGGCCCTTCAACACCTTCGTTGTCCTCCTTTGAACACCCTCTAATAGCTTAATATCTTTCTTATATTGCGGTGCCCAGAACTGCACACAATATTCCAGGAGAGGATGTCCCAATGCAGAGCAGAGTGGGACAATCCCCTCCCTCAACCGGCTGGCAATGGTTTTCCTGATACCCCCCCAGGACAAGGTTGGCCCTCCTGGCTGCCAGGGCACTGCTGACTCATATTCAACTTGCCATTGACCAGGACCCCCAGGTTGCTTTCCCAGCACTGCTTTCCAGTATCTCATTCCCCAGTCCGTCTGTACAGCCAGGGTTGCCCCAGCCCAGGTGCAGAATCTGGCACTTCCCCTTGTTGAACTTCCTATGATCGGTGATTGCCCAGCCCTCTAATTTGTGGAGGTCTCTCTCCAGGGCCTCCCTGCCTTTGAGGGAGTCAGCAGCTCCTCTCAGTTTTGTATCATCTGCAGACTTGCTCAGTATCCCTTCCACTCCTGTGTCCAGTTCATTTGTGAAGATGCTGAAGAGCACAGGGCCTTAGATGGAGCCCTGTGGAACCCCACTAGTGACAGGTCACTGGTCTGATGTTCCCCCTTTCACTATTACCCTCTGTGCTTGACCTGTGAGCCAATTGCTCACCCGCCACATGGTGTGTTTATCCATCTGTTTGCTGGACATTTTGTCCAGAAGGATGCTGTGAGAGACAATATCAAAAGCTGTACTGAAATACAAAAAGATGATATCAACTGGATTCCCTTGATCAACTAGGTGGGTTACCTTGTCATAAAATAAAATCAGGTTTGACAAGCAGGACTTTGGTCTCATGAAGCCATGCTGGTGTTTTTCAATACTTCCTAGTATAACTTTCTCCATAACTTTACCAGTCACTGAAGTGAGACTGACAGACCTGTAGTTTCCAGGGTCCTCCTACTTGTCCTTCTTGAAAATTGGGTTTCAGCTCGGAGCTCTCCAGATTCCCAAGACCACTCAAAAATCAAGAGATGTTTTGCAATGACATCATCCAGCTCTTTGAGAATTCTGGGATGAATCCTATCAGGCCCTATAGATTTGTAGATACCTAGATGGAGTAGCAAATCCTGCACAATTTCACGGTCAACTGGCAGCTGATTGTCGCAGTCCTAATCCTCCAGATCCGGGCACTGAGACCCTTTGGTCTGTTATCTGTGTTGAAGACAGAGGCAAAGAAAGCCTTGAACATCTCTGCCTTGTCTCTGTCCCTGTTTCTGAGATGACCATCCCCATCATGTAATGGACCAATGATATTTCTCTACTGCATATTGCCAGTAATATGCTTGAAAAAACTCTTTTTATTGTCCCCCACATTTCTGTCCAGCTTCAACTCCAGCTGAGCTTTGACCACGCTCATTTTCTCCCTACAGAAGCAAGTAGCATATCTGACCTATTCCCATGTCACTTAACCTTGCTTCCACTAGGCATGCAATTGAAATCTTCAGTCCTCATCTTGCTACACAAAGATGAGGACATGTAACCCGGCAGTTGGGGTTTTTGTTGTTGTTGTTGTTTTTGTGGGGTTTTTTTGTTTTTGTTTTTTTTGCAATTGCAACACATTTACTTAAAAAAACCACCTCTATTATCCTCTCCCTTTTTTCTTTTTTTTTTTAAGTTTATCTACACAGAAAGCTTGCTTGATCAAGACATCCACTATCTAGGCCCTTTTTCAATTTCATTTTTAGGAAACTTCTTATATTACAAAATTATCCTAACTATTATGCTAACTCAACATACCTCAGTGTTCTGTCCCTTTAATAATGAGTGAAGTCCATCTGTTTTGATTACCAACTTTTATATTAGCAGATATTTTACTGAAGCCAGCAGTAGCATCACTATTCACTAGACTTAGATCAAACACTCATTTCATGTTTGAAAAATTAATTCTTATGAAATAGTTCCTTATACAGGTAGGCTTCAAACCACTTTTTCTTTATTGGGTATCTTGCCCTCCTGTTCTTATTGAAGAATGTTCTGTACTTCTCTCATTTTATTTATTTGTTTGTTTATTTGGTTCAAGTTTCTGATGACAATTTTGGATCTGGAATATTTATCTCTACCCACTACTTTGCTGCTGTTGGCTCTTCTCTCCAAAATATGGGTAACAGCAGTTTGGAAGCTCTTAATGATACAAACATATCTATTCTCTGCTGAAAATTCAGAATTATTGCATTCTCTGAAGGACTGCAAATGAATAAATTACCTTGATAAAGGGCTAGGTTGTAGCTATTGTAGTCTGAATTTTATCTGACCAGAAGCTGAAATTCAACTCAAGAAATAACAAGGTAATCCTTAATTTCACCTTACTCCAGATCAGAGAATAGAAACAGGGTGTTTACCTGGCAGAGGTTGTTTTCCTACCTGTTCTGGTGTCTGAGCTGTCTGGGGCATCTACAGTGGAGCAAAAACCAACTAACTGCCCTCATTTCTTCCTATGCAAAAGAAGAGGAGCCTTGAGTGTAATTCACTGCAAAGCAGGGGCTGTGCTGAGAGCATCAAGACACTTCAGCATCTCTTTCATGCATCATCTATTCAAGAAGTGCTTCTTACACAGTCTTTCAGGTAACACATACAATCCTTCTGCAAGGACAAGTAAACACTGTTCAGTAATACAGTTGTAAATTCAGATTGATGTCAGTAAAATGAGGATAATAATTCCATTTCCACAGAATTTCTAATATTAGCATGATCTGTTTGTATTTTTTTTTTTTAAAATTTATTAACCTTAGTAAAAGCAGGATTATGCTAAACAACAGCAACTTCAAGTTTACATTGGCAAAAAAAACAAGAAAAATTTTATCTAGAAAATCTGACATAAAGAGAAATAGGTCTTATATAAAAAATCTATGCTTTGATACAATTCTATCATTAATAAATATTGAAGTGAAAAAATTCAAAAGCTTTATTTTTGCATAACATATTTGAAATCCATAAAATTTGGAACATCTGAGAAAGAAGACATAAATAAATAATCATGTCAAGGAACAGAGATTTATATAAATAATCACAATGAGAAATAACACAATCACAGTTGAAATTGTAATTCTGACCCACTAAACTTAGACTGATTTGTGTAACAGAGATTTTTCTATTTAGGCTAATTTAAAAAAAAAAAAAAGAAAGAAAATAAAAATAAGATATTTTTAAAATATGTTACAAATATGCATAGTTTTTGGTCTTCTTACTATAGAGATCTCATATTGCCTAAACCCAGAGATTGAATCATTTTCCCAGATAACGGATCTTGTAAGCACTCTTCTCTTTTACCTTAGTTAGTTACAGAAAACAAATTCTGTCCTCCTAGACAATTGCCCCAAAATTACGTTTCCATATCTCACCAAAAGAACAAATCAAAACAAAAACCCACAAAACCCACACTGAACATATAACACAGATCAACCATAAAATACCACAACCGGGTTTTCTTCCACTGAATAACTCAGATAGTAATGTCTGCATTTTACACAAACACATTATCTGCAGTGAGAGCAGACCACCTAGCATGTTCAACTGGGCTTTAGTAGATGTAAATGGATACTTTTATTTTTGCATGAGTAACTTTCAGCCACAGGATACCCACATTTTTTCTGTTTCTCCATTGGGACATCAGTTCTCTCCCTCTCACTTAGTTGTTAGACTACTTAGTTGACAAAATAAATCTCTAGTCTTGGAGGATTTCTCATAACACAGCAAACTTTGCCATTAAGTAATAGTTGCAGGGCAGAATGTATGAACTCTCACTGGACTATAGTGTCAGGTTCAACATTGCTATGACTTTATCAGTCCTAAAGTACTTCCTGGATGTAAAACTATGCAGCCACAGAAGATGATCTTCAAATATTCAGAATAACATTATCCTTTCTGTCCAAAACTGGTATAACCAAAGACTGGTAGCCTACAATTTTTTCTCTTCTGTTTGTCCTCTGACCAAATGTACTTGTATTTCCTGCTGCATACTGACATAGCTTCATATTCAGTTGGAATACATGTAATTTATTCTACATTAAATGTAAAAGAAAGACAGTAGTTAGGAGAGGGTATTTTGGACATGAAATACATTAGTTTTGTTGTTTTCCAGTAAGAGAAGTGTTTGTCTATCAACTTGTGAGTAAAGGTTTTAACAAGCAGATCACGATATAAAAATACATATTCATACAGCAATTTTGTTATTGACAAAACATTACAGCACCATTGTAGTAGTAAACCTAATTTTGTCAATGTATGTAAAACAGATGGTTTAATGGATTTGTCCAGTTAAAAATACTTTGCCCACTGATAACAGTGCTATGTGATGAATATGTGCAGCACCTATAAAGAAGGCGAATTAAAGATTCTTCAGTTTACACATTTTGGATCTTGCAGGAATAAAAAAAAATGTGTATCAGGTGTAAACTAAGCAGCAGTGATAGTCTTGTTGGAATGAGAGCACTCAGGCATTGGGAACATGCTTCAAGAAGCCCAGAATATGTTCTGAATATCTTCTTTAGGAGTTGTACTGCAGAACATAAATCAACCACAATATAGTTACAAAACTTTAGAATATGAATTCACACCATGAGTCTTTTGCTGTGCAGAGCTGACCTGGGAGTACTGTGATTTCTCTGACATAAAAGAGGCAACTACAGAGCTGTGGCTCCTAAGTGCACCAGAGATGCATCTAGAATGCCTGTTGAAGAATCTCAGTAACTTCCCCCACTCCCCCCATCTTCCCTGCAGCCACTGAAATTAAACTCACAATCATTCCTCTATTAGACTCATACTCTCTGGTATGAGTAACAAGAATGGTAACAGGAATGGTGAAAGAAAAGAGCAAAATACAAGAGGAACTCAAAAATCAAATCGTCAAGACCTAGTAAATGCAAGCATACATGTGCCTTGACATTGCCTCTGCACTGCACTTGACAGAGCTTGTGGGCAAAGAAGATTTTAAAATATTTGCCTTAAATTTACCATCTCTTCTCCATATTTTCTTCCTGGATAGTCACAGGTAGCTGCATGTGTATCCTGATTTAAGGACTGAATTCACTTGCTCATACATAGATGTCTCATGCTATCATACATACTATAGAGTTTCCCATCCGGTCTCCGGCTGCTAATCCAGTAGATCACAGGTTCCACACAGGTGCCCTGTTTGCCAGCACCTGAATGCTTCAGTTACACTAGTGTGCCTCGGACAGCACTTACTTATTTTCACTCAAAAGCGAAAATGTGAGCAACTGAGCTTTAAGTGATTTTCTTTAGCGGGGAGACAAATATTTTGGATGCCATACTGGTGATTCCAATGAGGACCAGCCAGCTAAAGGTTAGGCCTCGCAACACATAGTAGTTAGTTTCCTATATCCATGGCAATAAATACAAAATTCATAATTTTAAACTAATATAAGATTATCAACTTAACCCTTTTACCTATAATCCACAAACATGTCTGACTATAGCTTAAACTATGCAAGAAGATTGTAAATATTTTCTGCCTCCAAATCCCTTTGACTGACAATGTTTACCTCTAGCTTTCATATTGCTCCTCTGGAAGATTGTCCAAGAGAAACTTAAGTCTCAAGAAAATTGCAAAGAAGGAAGTTATGTTCAAAGAGTTTGATAAAATAGAACTTTGGACAGCTTTAGAAATTAAAAGAAGTCAATAAGTGACACTAACAAGGTGCAGAAGATATTTAGTAACTTGGGTTTTTTCTCAATAAGGATAAACAACAACTGACCCTTATTGTTCCTATCTGTATAATAGAAATCAAGCAGCAAAGGAAAAAAAAATTGATTTTGAGAAGCAAATACAATATGTTGAATTTATTATAGTTTTATGTTTATATGTGTATGTGTTATATCTTCAAAAGTAAGTGTAAGGTGTGTAATCAAGTAGCATTACTGCTTTGCAGCATATTTAAGGTCTTACAGAGAATACTGTTTTCAGAACGGGATTACTTAATTGTTGTTGAATAGGTATTTCTGTACATTTAAAGAAATGCTAACATGTGCTAACAAACTCTCCATAATACTATTCATATCCTGATGATGTGGAAAAATATCAGTATTTTTCTGTGGAACACTTGGTTTATCAAGAGTATATTAATTGCTCTTTTCAGAAAATGGAAGCATTTGCATATCTATGGAAAGGTGTCAATTTAAGACATATCGAGTCAATCTGTGTGAGTCATAGCATGTCAGAATACAAAGCACAATGTAACTTTAAGTAAATGCTGCAACCTGACATTCTATGTCAGAAGCAGATACATCATTACCAAGGTAATCCAATCTATGCCAACTTCATTATCTAAAATTTTCAATGCTAAAAAGCCATGTTAGCTATGGATTGGGAAGGTCTCTTCTAGTCTGAAAGCCTCTCTTTCTTTAGTGCAATACTGTAAGTGATTTCATGTCATGCTCAGAACTACCCTTGTACAGACAGAGTAGAATTTCCTTTTCACAAACAAACTTGCTACAACAAAACAGTAAGATATAACATTGAGGTATCATAATATTTGTCATAGCTGAAAAATCTTCAGGATCAACAATGCAACAGAGGGAAAGAAAAAAAACAAACCTAAACAATTGTGCATAGTCAAATATAGCCTTGCATTAATAAACTAAGAAAAGATTCACCCAGCCTTGTTTAGGGCATTTAAATTTGGCTATTTTAGGTACCTACAGCCTGTTTAAAGAGTCTCTAAGGCATCCAAAATTCATTTAGAAACCTAAAATCTTAGTAACTTACTGTCTGTCTTAGGCCCCATTGCCTTTATAGGAAAAAAAGACCCCTAATTCAGCCACCTAGATAGATGTTGAAGCATTTTCTAATATCTCTTGTGATTTTTTTGGTCCTGAAGGAAGATATTTCTCTTTCTAATAGCAAAGTTATTAGACTTTACTAAGGTGAAATACTATACTATATAGGAACAATCTTAGTCAAATACATCACATTTGGCATGCTTCCAACAAAAATGCTTTTCTATATGACTTTAAAGACCTCATTTTGAGACAGAGGGTGCAGACTACATTAAAAATTTTAGATTTTACATTTCTCCTGGTGAAAAATCTATATTTAAAAAAAAACCAACCAACCAAAAAAAAAACAACAAGCAAAAAAAAAAACACCTCAAAGCAACAACTCTGCCTGGGAAGATCATGGAACAGATTCTGCTAGAAGCTAATCTAAGGCACATGGAAGAAAGGGAGGTGATTCAAGACAGCCAGCACAGCTTCACTACAAGAAAGTCCTGCCTGATGAAGCTTGTGGCCTTCTATGATGGAGTGACTACATCAGTGGACAAGGGAAGGGCCACAGGTGTCATTTATCTGGACTTCTGCAATGCCTTTGATGTGGGCCTCTACAACATCCTTCTTTTTAAATTGGAGAGAGATGGACTTGATGTGTGGACTGTTAGATGCATGATTAATTGGTTGGATGGTCACATTCACAGGGCAATGGTCAAATCCTCAGAGTTCCAATGGACAGGAGCGAGAAGGAGTAACCCTTAGGGGATCCATTTCAGAAACATCCATCCATTTCAGAAAGAAAACTCCTGGGAAACCTTCCCAAAGTCTCTTTTATGAAGTAAAATTTGAAGACAATTGTCCTCATAGAATAATCTTCACTTCAGAGAGAAGAAGAGACAAGAGAGTCTTCCCAAAATTTGCTTGACTGCTTGCTTGTGGTTAAGTTAGTTCCACAGATTGTGTGGATTATATATTTTTTGTTATTTTGCCCATTTTAGTGTAAGTTGCCAGAAATTTGGTTCTGTGAAAGTGCTGCTGGTCTGAAGATCTGTATGAATCCAACGATACAAATCAGTCTAAAGGACAGTCCACATAGTTAAGTATATGTCTTGCAAAATTTCTGGTCTATGAGTGCAAAAATTTAGAAGTTGCAGCAGGGACAAACTCTTTGAAAGTTAGACTGTTTAAGTGTAATGCTTCCCAAGTCTGTGGAAGTTAGCATTAGGCAGAGAAATGCAGCAATCAAGGTACTGCTCAGGAGACCTGCAGTGACTGGTTTAACAATGCTGGAGTTCCTGGGAAAAGGGAAAGAATCATAATGGCCTGAGCTGGCTGCCTTTTTTAATGAGAGATACTTAGAGGTGACAATTATAATTGATTTCTCTTGTTCATTATTTAGGCTAGTGTCATGTTCTTGATCTCCTTATTGTGACTACCAATTCAAATGCCTCATATCCCACAGCAGACTGCACTGTTGTATTTCTGTTTCTTTTTAGCAGTTTAAAAATTAACTGACTCTTTTATCTGGGTACATTTGGTACATGCGCCTATATCTTGTACAAACTGGTTGTCCTGTTGAGTGATGCTTACTCCCACTGACGTCTGCTGTGATAAGATGGAATGAGTCACACTAGGTGTTTGTAAAGGTTAACAAGTAATATATTCAGAGCTGCAGATAAATCACGATGCCCTTCTACGTGGCAGATGCTGCAGAGCAAATTGCTGAGAAATGCCTAAAAGTAGGTAAATAAATAGGTAGAATCAGCAGCTTTAAAATAAATTTAAAGATGCACATCCAGAAAGCTGAGCATTATCTCTGCACAAAATAGTGACACTGAATGACCATTGAATATTACTTCATTGTTAAGGATCTGAATACACCACAGATAAAAACACTTTTTTAGCATCTTGTCACTGTGCATTGCCAGTGTTAAACACAGTTCACATCCTGATTTTGCAGCTTTTACACCATGCCAGGTCTACACCCTCCCTAGAGGATTTGCTAGCCAAGACAAAACAGCATAATGGCTCTGCTCTAGCTCCCTGCCCCTCTGCTAGGAGAGTCAAAGAGACAGTCCAAATACACTGGGATGGGGTGAAGGGATGCCTTTCTTTTTTTCCTTCCACCTCTCTTTCTTTCTATATCAAAGGAGCCAAGAAAAACATTGATGATCCCATGAAGGATTTGGTAACTCAGTACATGGTATCTGTCCTCTGAAATACTACTGTAAAAAGGTTTTAGCTCAATCTGGGTATTTAGTTAGGCCAGTTTTAAGAAACCATGGAGATGTGATTGTCTTGCTGCAGTCACTCCAGATGACTGCACAGAATCAAACTAAAGATATCATGAAGTCAAATTCTAGTTCTTACAATTTTATTCTGTCAATGAAATGTTTTTCTCAGATTTCTGAAACTATGTTGCCCATTCTCCTTCCTACAAGAAATCATACAGTTTAGCCACTAGAGTAGAGGTTGATTTGTTCTGTCCTTGTGTTGGCTGTATTCATTAATGAAGTATTAGCTCTAACTCTCCTCCATTCTTTCTTGACATGGGAGTAAAAGATATATAGTCAAGGCTCTGGATTTTCTATGCTGATGTAATGACCCATAGAAAATTATTGCTAACTACAAGGCATCTGTTCTGCAAATGAAGGTCATCAGTAAATTCTGAAGGAGGAATATTTACTCCACATTCCCATATGTTAATTCTAATACACTCAATACCTTGTGTTTCTTATTTGCTGGGTTTAGACAAGTCCCTGTGCAGTCTATGAAAGCATTATATCATTCTATGGATGTTTCTATCACTGAAAAATCTAAAATTGTTTTACAGAGGCACCCATTTTCTCTGCTGATTGGACAGGGAGTCCACCTGTTTAGCTAAGGTGCTATGAATCAGGATGCCAAGCCAGCAGTCCATCCATCAGCCACTGTAGTATTTGCTTCAGGTGAAAATTTTACAATTTCAAGTGCTGATTACTTATACTGAATATAAAAACTTTTACATGTACAGCTATAGTATTGTTTATTGTAGCAAAACATTCTAGCTCAATCAGTCATTATAAATCTGTGTATGAACTACACTGACCCATTGGATAAATTTATTTGTGAGACTTGTTGAAGGCATAAAGGGGCACCAATGTTTAACTTGAAATGAGTTTCAGAATATCAGGATAAAAGGCTGCAAATATGAGAGTTATCCTTTGGACAGTTTTGTCGCTTGATACTCTTGGTGCTTAGTGTTGTTGATTCAGTGCAGTCTGTCTTTACAACTTTAACCAGCTTATGCTGTGCTTTAGTTCCTCATCAATAACTTATAAACAATGTGACAATTTTTTAATAGAACACAAGTTAATTGATATAATAAAAGTTATAAGAATAAGAAGATTCAAACCCTCTGTCTTTTTCTAACTATTATATATTACAGAATGCAACTGAGCTACAATTGTAATAATAGCTTAATATAACTGCTGTATTGTTTTATATGGTTCTTACAACACACAAATAGTGTTTCCACAAATGTATTCATGTTTAATACTTTAATATTCAGAATGGTTATTGATGAAATTTTATCCTGAAATGGAACTCGGTAATCTATGGCAAGTATAAATTAAATAAAAAATTGTTTAATTATTCTTAATAAGATAAATGTAACTGAGTTACTGCCTCACTTTAAAATGCTGGAGTGATACAGCATTTATAATCTCTTATAACTCACTGACACAGTCCCTTCTCCTTCCATGGAATTATCCATTTTTTCCTGTTTGTGAGTACATTCTTGCTATCAAATGCATTTTGTGTTGTTCCCTCAGAGCTCTTATTCTGAGAAGGATGAATAGTTCTATGTGACTTGAATTGTTCCAGTATAGTTAAAAGTGTCATCTTTTGGCATATTTTTTCATGAGATACAGATTGCTGAAACCTCACAGAATATACTAGAAAAGCATCTTTGAAGGCCTGTCCCAATCATACTATTCCTGACTCATCATAGACAAGATCCTTGAATAGATGGTTCTTTATCATTCTAAAAGTAAACCTTTCAAACTTGCCTCATTTCAAGAAACCTTGGGTTTGCACATTTGTTTAACATTTTTAGAAGTACCTAAGCTCTACTTTCAAATTTGACTTATATATTTTAGTGTTTAGTGACATGCAGCTGTCTAGGTGTTTCAACGCAAGTTAAATATTTTAGATTTTTGAGAAAGCAAGAATCTTAAAAAAAAAGTTGCAAGTGCTGTCCATGCGCAGAAATGTACCAAGTAGGGGGAAATGAGCAAAGGGAAGGAAATCTTCTACAGCTGACTAACTTACTGCTTCACTAGAAGAGCAATAGTTTGCAAAAGAGGTTAATTTTCTTGCTTTTCTTATAAGAGGGAAAAAAAAAGAAAAGCAAACTTAGATACATAGTGTTTAAATGACTTTCTAAAACTGAGCTGTGTCACTGAGAATAGTCTTTTTTTTTTTTTCATTTTTTTTTTTTAATCACCTCATTTTCACATCCCCTTTGTTATGAAAATAAACATATGCCAGCTAGGTAAATTTGTTAACTGTTCACTTAAGGCAAAACAAGAATTACAGCTCTTTACCAAGATCTGTATTCTAGAGCCAGACATGACCTTGCTCCCACAGTATATCTTGCAGTTCATCACAGCATGGCAGAAAAGGCACTGTCTTGGCCACTGTCACGCCCCATTTAAAGTAAGGGTGGTGATACTCAGGTTTACATTTCTTCTTCAGTATGTGCATTCAGTGTTGCCAAAACAGGGGTCACAATGTCTGCTAGAGATAAGCACCTGAGGAAAACAGCAACCTCATCCAGGAGAGGCCTAAGAGCTACTTAAAATAACAGATCCACTTTTAGGGAAGCTTCATAGATCTAGAGTGTACTTCCTCTTCATCTCAATTCTCCTTCCTTCTTACTGTCTCTCATCATATCACATTTAATCCCTTGTCCCTACTTAACAACCAGTTATAAAAGCAATGTTGTGTCAAAGAATACAGTTAAAACTGCCTTGGTCCCTAAAACCAAGATTCCAATAGAAAATCTTCCACAGTTAGAGAGGATGATGAACTCATGGAAGAACAGAAACTAACAACCACAATGCTTGCATCAGCTCATGAAACTGGATCTGAATCTATCACCAAGGGCAGCCAGAAAATCAAGTTCCTCCAGCATTGCCAATGTTTGCCCCTTCAGAGCAGAACAGAACACACCATCACAGAGCAATCTTCTGGATCTAATTAAAAGGTTCAACACAAAAAGTCATCAAGGAGAACAAAGAAAGAAATAAAAAAGTCTACATTATTTCAGAAACCTGACTTCACTTGATGTTGTGGTGAGAAAAGAGAACCACAGACTTTCCTGTTTGGGAGGAGAGTCTCAATATATTAATTAATTAAATAAATAAATAAATAAAATAAAAAAAAAAATTAAAAAAGGTTGAACTTCATTACTGAAGAGACAGCACTATTAAAGTCATTAGAAGTCTGTTAGCAGCACAGGCAGAGATAAGTGATGAAGGCAAAACCAGACTAAAGCATTGTGACAGGATGATTTTAGACTTTTGTAGACACATACGTTGGCTTACCCATTCAGGGAGACAGCTGATACCATAAAGGAAAAAGGAAAATAAAAATAAAAGGAAAGGAAAAGGGGGAAATGGAAAAAGGAAAAAAGAAAAAAAAAAAGAAAGAAAAAGAAAGAAAAAAAGAAAAAAAAATTGACACTTTGCACATCAAGTCTGGAGGAACAGATCAAAAAGAAATTATCTTTTCAAAAACACTGTCTCTCATTCTCACCCTATCACAGTTGCTTTGAGCAGGTCATCTTAGGCTGTGCTTTACTCCTTTTGACCCAAAATGTATTTGGTGTCCCACAGCTTTTTGTCATTCTTGAGCTTGTGCCCTGGAACTACTAGCCACAGAGAAACAAAATTAACAGGCTTTCTTTGTTTTTTCCTTATTCTTTTAGGACCATCTAAGGGTCTCATTCAAGGATGAGATCCCATGATTCAAACATACATAAAAATATTTTAATCTCAATAAACTGAAATATTTCTAAATCTATGATTTTTGCAAAAATAATTTAAAAAAAAAAAAGAGAAGAAAGAAAAGAAAGAAAGAAAGAAAAGAAAGAAAGAAAGAAAGAAAGAAAGAAAGAAAGAAAGAAAGAAAGAAAGAAAGAAA
>JAWWTY010000106.1:87626393-87639298 GCA_035222235.1 Margarornis squamiger | reverse complement strand
AAAGAAAGAAAGAAAGAAAGAAAGAAAGAAAGAAAGAAAGAAAGAAAGAAAGAAAGAAAGAAAGAAAGAAAGAAATAGAAAATATATGGAAATTAAAAAATAGTTTCAGTGGTCTAACTCCATCATCACCAGCTCATCACCTTTTGTCCTATTGTAATTTTTGATCATGGATTTTTCTGTACCTCTCTTTCAAGACTCAGTTCTCAATAAATATCACTACCACTATTGCTAATTTTGACATTATCATCTGCTCATCTCTCTGTGCCTTTTTTTTTTTTTTTCTTCAACCCCTAAACATACATCTGCAGGAGATGGGGCAACAGAATGCTTTACTGCTTTGCCTCCAAGGGACAGGTTCTGAGCAGACATAAAAGCTAAATCAAATATAATTTTTAATTTGCAACTGTTACTTGTAAAGAAGAGTAGCAATTAATATATCTATTTTAAAAAATATTCAGTTTTTATTTAAGCTTTTGGTGAGGCAATCTTTCTCTTTACTTGAAACTAGCAAATACAGTTTTAATTCTTAACATTATTTTCTCTATGTACCCATAATAATAATACAAAAATTAAAATCAAATCCTACCAAATGTCAGTCTTTCATTTACCTGATGTACCTTGTGGCAAGGAAAACGTCTGTATTACACTGATTTGTATGAATATTCATTAAAAAATACAATAACTTTCAAAAGTTATCATCGGGCTTTGGTCTTTCTTTTATGTAAGGCAGTGACCATACTTCCATATAATTTAATTACTCCATTTTAAAACCTTTCTAAAAAGTATATTCTCTGCTTTGAGTAATGGTGTACAAAAGCAATCCACCTCAGCAGTTTAACATTTTAAGTGAAACAATCAATTTGAATGACAATCTGTTATTCATCCATAAAATGTATTAACTAATGAAAAATGGACATTTCTCTACAATATTGCAGTCACACATTTCAGTGAGAGACTTAAAACAATTGGGATCTCAGAACCTTTAGATACAATTAAATATGTGTATGGCTAAATCAGCAGTAAGTGAAGTGTTTGAAGTCTATCAGGGTTGAGTGAAATAGCACCGCAACTAGAAGCTATGAATAAAATGAAAGAAGACAAAGACTTAATCACTAGTCAATTCCTTTGAATTGAGAGAGAAAACCGGCTAGTTATTTGACAGGTTTTATTTATCCAAAGGCCAGAATTAAGAAATAAACATTTTTTTAGAAGCCTTCTTTCAATAGATCAGGGAATCTATTCCTCCATATATGTGTGTCATAAAACAGTATTCATAAAACATAGCCCATGATAATGAAAATGAAAAAGAAAGTATTTTGTATAAAGGCAGATTCCGAGTCAATTTCCTGTTACAGGAAACAATTTTACCCTATTTGATTTAGAACTGGATAAACAAATTCCAACCTCACTGCACCAGGGAGTCTACTTGGCTATTCTAAAAGTTACAAAATCACTACATTAAGACCTTAAGAAGGTTGTGGTAAAAATAAAAATATCAAGATATATTTTATGTAATAAAAAGCTTTCAGCCTCATGATGTTTTAAAACCACTATTTTAAGACACTTTATAGTGTTTTGTTCATTATCCTGACAGAGAAGTCAAGTATTGAAGGAAGAAACAAGTAACATGAACTTGTATGAAATAGCTTGTCATGCCCATAAAAGATGCAGCACAGTAAAACAACACAGCTGTAAAAACACTTGTGCACTAAACAGCTTATCTAGCAATGCACTGATGGGCCATTACTCTTCATAGAAAAAAGCACCTGTGAAGACTCCTTCTTCTTTAGGAAAGGGAGAAATAGCCAAGCAACAGAATGAGGCATTTGCTGCAGACTGGAAAATAATTTTTCCCCAGGTTCCAGCAGGGGAAAATTAGGTCAGGGAGGGAGCCAAGGGCTGGGAAATGCCTTGAAAATCAACTGCCTCATAAAAGGAATTTTCCTGCTGAACTTGGGGATGGGTAAGAGTGAGGAAATGTTTACTTCAACTTTGGGTCTTTTTGTTGAAGAGCTCTTGGGCCTCGTCATCTGCACTGTGATGACTGAGTACATGAAGGACTGTTGCCATCACTGCTAATTACACAGGTCAACTCTGTGTGGTTGAGTACTCACAGCTAATGTTGAGTACAATTGCTAAATAAGTGATGGCTTTGAGAATGTAATGATAATGGTTGATAATGATAAATGACCATTTGCATGAAATGTGTTCTTAGTACCAGTCTAGAAAAGCTTTGGTTTAGCATTGCAGGTGTGATTTATATTTTTTTTTCAATATGCCCACTATACTGAAATCTTACCTAACTCTTAATTTTTTGTTTACAGTACACGTACATAGATGCACACATACTCAGGTACAACAAATGGTTTCACCCTTAAAAGTAAGAGGTATTGATAGGCAAATGAAGGAAAGCTGGTCCATGTCATGTTCCTACATGATAATGAGTGAGTAAGCTCTAGGAAAAACTCTCATTTGCTGTATGTGAAAGAACAGTTCTTGTAATTCTCATGGATAGCTTTGATTTCAATAACACTTGGATCAGTCATGAAATCAGTTGTGCAACTCTTCTGTAGAACAAGACTGTTACCATTTCAAAGTATTTCTAACTGAGTTTTGTTCTAAGAAGCCAGGAGCTTGTTAAATATTTGAAGGGTATTGTGCATATGAAATGTATCTATCATTAAGGAACATAATCACTATTGGACAGACTTCAGCTAATAATTCTGTGCATATTCACTGATTTCAGAGCAGCTATGCCTGTTTACCATGTTTATGGATAGGGTCTAATGGTTATAGGATTAAGCCTAGGCCAAGAATTTGGCAAGGAGTTTCAGGGAAAAAAATATAGCAGTAAACACAAATAATATAAAAAAATTAAAATGTTTGGATTTTGCACTACACTTTCTAGTGCATTTTATCTGAAGTTTTATGATTATCATTTATAACTGACCATACCTAAGAAGTAGTTCCTACCAATTCTCCTAATATTATCCTGAGACAAATTATATTGAAGACTTTCAGATCAGAAATGGTTCTATGTTTGTAAGCAAAGAATTAAGCAGTCACAAGATATAAAAATAATACATAACATATAAATGATAGCTGACTTCAGACCTCTTTCCCTCAGTTAACTTTTATCGAGATCAAAATTATCTGACTAATTCTATATCTTTGACACACTAATATTTTCCTATAGTTAACCACTTCCAGTACTTCACAGAAACATAAATCTTCCACTTCTCTCATATCCAGAAAATCAATTATTCTATCAAATAAAGATACCACGTTATCTTGGTATTATCTATCTTTTTTTCAAAAAGGTCATGGTTTGATTTTCCATTAATTTCTGTTTCCATAACTAATTTCTTCCTAATTTATTCCAAAGGTTTCTACTCTATTGAAATTAAGACATAAGTTCCTTTTTCTCTGGGTTATGTTTCTCTTTCTATTAATTACAGTACAATATTTATTATTTTACAGGTATACTTATATATACAAATTTGATAAATCAGCTACTCATCAAAATTTAAAAGTGTCCCAGTTTTCATTATTCTGCAATGACAATCATTAACTGTCTTGATCCGAGTACATTAAACTCAGTTCTGTTTCCTTCTCAGATGTGGTAATTTCCATTTCTATTCTGTCATTGTCATTAGCCCTCCTATCTATGCTCCTGGATATACTTTGGTCTTATTGAAAGTGATGCAAAGTATTATTAACTTTGATTATTAATAACTTGAATAATTTTAATCTCCTTCCAAAATTCTCTTGGCCTCAAGCTTTTGTCTTCCCTTTTTATATCCATGTCTAAAAGAACTTCGAGACTAAAGTGGCGACCAACAGCATCTCACCCCTGATAAGATTGCCAATGACATGTTTTTGAAGGAACCTACCTTTGTCTATTAATTACTTGGATAACATGATTGCTGCTTAATTTAAATGTTAGCTGACATAAATTTGTCTGTAAGGATTGAAAGTTGAATAAAGAAGTAAGAACATGGAGAATAACTGTTTACTTAAAAATTTCGAGTTCTTGTTAGTAGAGTTTCAGTCCCAGTTGTCATGTGCTCCATCCAGTTATCGCTGGATTCAGTGACAAATTTTTTTAATGAACTTCACTAGGTAGCAAAGTTGGATGGAAAATAGATGTAAATTTCCTGCTGTTTTGAGTAGATTGATACACATTCAAGGAGCTAAATGGCAGAAAAAATCCATTCGGAGTGGGATATAATTCATCACTTGAAACAACAATTCCCTGCTGAATTTCACATGGTGCTACCTAGGTACTTAGAAGATTGAATCACACATTTTGAACAAAGAATATTAATTTCTCTGTTGTCATTCATGTATTATATAATAGCTTAGTTGATGACAGAAAAGAAGAGGGGTTTTGGGAGTAGGATAGGAACAGCAGGAATAGTAAATGGATTTAAAGTTATTAGCCATATGAATTGTATTTCTAGTGTTGATATCACTAAACTTTTGCAGTGAAAGTGGTACTAAGAAAATTTTACTTTTCACAGAAAATATTGATCACAATATACAATGATGGAAGTATTTGAATAGAAGTTGAGATTGCGTATGTTATGGTTTGATTGGTATTTGAAACTGAATCAGAAGAGTTCAGACTCAGGGAAAGAATCAATAATATGGAAATTACCACAGCTTTTCTTCCAACATTTTGACCCAAAATCACAGAAGGAAACAAATGAGATAAGTTGTTCTGGTCAGCACATTGTAATTCTGACAAATGAAGGTCTTGTAAGATTAACTTTCTCAAAAAACAACTACCGCTGTAGGCCAAAATTTTGTTATCATCTGATCATTGTGATCTACTGGATAGCAATATAATGGGTTCATTAATGAATATTTGTATACATTCCACTTGGAGCAATGCTCAAGGAAAACTCAGTGTTCAAGTAATCAGAATTAAAGGAGCTTAACACATCATCTTTTCAGCTGCTAAAGTAGCACTTGCACAGTCCTCAGTTTTCAGCTCAACTAATTACACTATAGAGGTAGGCAACAAGAAGATCAATGGAAGAAGACACAAAATAGGTCAGCTGCACTAAACCAACACCTTGCTATGTTCCTTCTTATCTGCCCAGGCAAAAAGTGTGGAGTTTAAACAGATTCCCAGCTGGTGGAGAAAGAAGGAACCATTTAAGTGTTGTGTCTATTAGATCCATGTCACACTACTGTTAGAGGTACAATGAATTCATCCTATTTACCCTTAAGGAAAATGGAGTGATACTGAAAAAAAAAGGGCAAATAGGACATTTTTAATACTGCTGTTATTTTCAGCACCTTTACACATATAGATAGGATCTGTTTTATTTTTTAATGCTTTTTTTTCCCCCTTAATATTTACAAGTCTTGAAAAATCTTATTCCTTGATAGATTCCTTCATAGGTTCATGCAAAATGTTTGACTGGAACATCTGGATCTAAAGTAACTACTGTTTGAAAATAACAAGTATGTTAAAGGGCAGTGGTAAAAATAATACATTGACTAGAGGGTAATGTGCACTTCCCACTCTGTGCACCATAACTATTCTTCTGTGTATGCTTTAATTGAACAACTTATGAGAATTTAAACCATAAAAATTGAAAAGCACTGTTAGATAAAATTTCCAGTTGGATAAGGAATTTAGTAGGAGATCATCCTACAGTTAATGCTAAAAAGTGAAGATGAGAAATCAAAATATTGACTACAGCAAATGGATCTTAAAATTAATTTTATTATTGTCATTTATTCAGCAACCTCTCAAGAAGTTATCTTGCTTGTGCTGATGTAAAAAGCATTCTGTTGTAGTCATGACTATACAAACTGTAAGTGTAATCAAACTAAATTAAGAATAGGAAATCAAAAACACAAACAAAACCCCATAATATTACAGAACTGTCTGTTATAAAGAACATATGGTATATATGCAAGCAATCACTGCAACAAACTTCCTACCGCTAAGTCTATACAACTATAAATGTTTATAACCATCCAAATAGCAGGACAACTACTAATATTCTTAAAAAATTCTTAAGTAAACACATGACTTTAACAACAAACACAAGGATAAAATCAATTTTCTTTGGCTTCAGAATAGCCAGAGCTTCATCTAAAAATAAGAAAGTTAGTTATACTTTTGTGAATAATTGTTACACATTTCACACACACTGCAGCAGACAGACTCATTATTTCTCTTGACTTTACATGCCTACTAAGAGACAAATATTACAGGAAATAAAGGAAAAAAGTAATCTTATCATCTGGGAAGTAAGACACAGATTAAGACTATGCTAAATTCAAGCTGAATTACTCTACTGTCCAGTAAGAACTAGAAAACAGTCAAAGTTTTCTAACAGGTCTGTGCTAAATAGAAGTCCATCTCTTGTTCTATGCAGTGGCTTATTTACTGTAGAAAATATGGGTCCTCACATGCCTTATTCAGGTACCACAGGGTTAAATAAATTCCAATTTCAAATACTGGTCTTCAAGGATGAAAAAAAATTTTTTTTTTCATATATATATATGTTTGAAAGTATGCTGTTGGACATAATTTAAAGCACATATGCACATACAGACACACAAATACCTCAACACATTTTGCTAGCCAGAAATGACTCTTGCAAGCAAATTCTGGTGAATCCATGTTGTGCAACTAATTGAGGTAATCAAGGTACTCAACATCATAAAATTGTGCCTATTGCTTCCAGAAATAATCTTCTGATTTCATAAGCTTTTAGAATTAGTACTCATCTTTGACTTTAAATAGACTACAAGCTCTTTACCTTGCATATAAATGTTCAGTCTGTCTGTTTAATCATTCAGTTTCAGTATTTTGCATGATGCCATATGTTCCTGTGACTAAACAATCTGCAGTTGCTATTCAGCTGGCTTTTATTTTTGAGATCTCTGGGATTTAAAATTTCTCTATCAGAAGTGCCATTCCCTCCATACTCTGATCTGCCTCTCAGCTTTACAATCAACAATCCATTTTTATATTCCCTAAAAGAGAACATGGATGGCGTCATTTCTTCACATGATGATGTTAATTACTTTCACCCCATCAGACTCATTTTTTCATAACAGAAACTACAGGGATACATCAAATTAACTTCTTTCTCTTCTCTATGTCTATTCCAAAGCCAAGAAGCTTTATTTCTAAATGATCTCATCTTTGTGTAAATATATTTAGAGTATTTCAAAGAGAACAACTGAAATTTAGTGTGTCCTTGTTCTCATAAAATTTACATCTGTTTAGATTTTCCTGTTTGTTTGGTTTTTTGGGTTTTGTTTTAATCAGAATTATATGATGCATTGAGTTGCCATGTGCCCACCAAACTGGCTCTATCACTCCTCTCGTCAGTTGGACAGGGGAGAGAAAATATAACAGGAGGCTTACAGGTCAAGATAAGGACAGGGAGAGATCACTCACCAGCTACCGTACACCAGCAAAATGGATTAAACTTAGGGAAATTAGTTCAATTTATTCCCAATGCAATCACACTAGGGTAATGGAAAATAAAAAACAAATCTTAAAACACCTTCTCCCTACTCTTCCCTTCTTCCCAGGCTCAACTTCACTCCTGAATTCTCTACCTCCTTCCCCCAGAGGCACAGGGGGACAGGGAATAGAGATTGTGGTCAATTAGTCACAATTGCCTCTGCTGCTCCTTCATCTGCAGGGGGAGGACTCCACACACTCTTCCCCCATTCCAGCATAAGTCCCTACCACAGGAGATAGTCCTCCAAAAACTTCCCCAGTGTGCGTCCTTCCCACGGGCTACAGTTCTTCATCAGCTGCTCCAGCATGGGTCCTTCCCAAGAGCTGCCTTCCTTGAGGAATAGACTGCTCAGCAGCATGAGCTCCTCTCTCCACAGTTTCACAGCTTCTGCCAGGAACCTGCTTTAGCATGGGCTTCACATGGGGTCACAGTGTCCTTCAGGCACCCACCTTCTCTGGTGTGGGATCCTCCAAGGGCTTTAGGCAGACATCTGCTCCGCTGTGGTCCTCCATTGGCTTCAGGTGGGCAGCCTGCATCACCATGAGCTGCAAGGGAATCTCTGCTCCGGTGCCTGAAACACCTCCTTCACTGACCATGGGGTCTGCAGAGCTATTTTCTCATATATTCTCACTCCCCTCTTTGCCTGAAGTTGTCCAGTTGGGTTTTAGTCCTCCTTCTTAACTATGTTATCCCAGAGGTGTTACCACAAACACTGATGGACTTAACCTTGGCCAGCAGTGGGTCTATCTTGTAGCCAGCTGTCATTGTCCCCCATCCCACATAGGGGACACTTCTAGCAGCTTTTCACAGCACCCTCCCATATAGGCCACTCACTGTCTAAACCTTGCCATGCAAACCCAATACATATGGCCACTTCAAGGAATTATGGAGTCACTCAGCTGTACACAGATTCTAATCAAATACTAATTATGTCAGAAATACAGCTCCCATTACTTTAAAAATCATAGAAACCACTACCATACCAATAAGTATGTACAACAACAATTGAGATGGCAGTTTTTCTTCATGCTATGCTTGAAATGAGTAATAATTGAATGAAATTGGACACCACTGTCTTACTGGTGTTAAAGGCAACATTACTAATTCAACACATCCATAGGTTAATGAGAGATTATAGAAGTTTTCACCTACTCAAATCTTGATTCAGGTAGGAAATCAGAAAAAGACAGAGGAAGGGGAAGAGATGTGTAAAGAAGTAGCCAGCCTTGCACCATTTTAGTTATCATTCCAGGAGCAAAATGAACTGTACCTGAACCATGTTTTGTGCTATAGCAGACTTAATGCGGCAACGGTTGCCAGTTGTCACTATCACTGCAACTAATAAGTACCCACACTTCTCAAAATAAAATGTGTCTTAGTGATGAAGACACTTGTCAAGGCAACAAGCTCTGCTTCAGGAGAATTCCACAGTGAAGCGGGGGATCACAGCATTCAGGAGTGGGTCCTGAGCTGGGAAAGCCCTGCGGAAGTGCCAGTTCTGCTGCTTACAAGGACTCCTATCAGGGATGTCACTGAGAGAATACCAAACCTCGTACAGTCCACGGACTATTGCCTGCTACTATTATGTGGGCATCAGTGTGACAGCAAGAAGCAGTCTGAGGAGCATCAAGATGCATTAGAAATTCCTTGGACAGATGGGAAGAGACCCTGGGACGTGGTTTGTTTTTTCATCAATCCTACTGGTCAAAGGGAAGGTGTTTGAAAGGGACAATCAAACCTGGCAGATCAACAAATTGTTACGGGACTGGTGACAAAGCCAAGGGTTCAGCTACTTAGACTGTGGGACTTGCTTTGAGAAACCTGATCTCCTGGTGACTGATGGAGTCCACCTGTCAGAGAAGAAGAGCATCTGCAGTCATAGGCTTGCCAAGCTGGTGAAGAGGGCTTTAAACCAAGGTTTCTGGGGAAGGGAAATCTCAATCCTAAAAGTTTGATGACAATATCAACAGTAGATGCCCATATCCTGGAGAGGGATCACATGTCAGCAGAAGAGCATCTGATAAGCAGCTCAGAGGAATTCCAGGCACTCCAGTTTGTAAGGCAGGTTCACTGGGGGCCTAACTTAAATGGGTAGAAGCCCAGAAGATAAGGAGCTAATGTCTCAAACACTGATAGCTATCCAAATAGCCATGGAGCCAAATGAGGATTGCTGGTAAAAACATGCTGTGAGAAAGAACAAGGTGTGGCTGGAGAAAGGGGAGAGGTGATATTATAGTGTGGGTCACTATTTTATGGCCCCCAACCAGGCCACCTGACCAGGAAGACCAAGTGAATGAGTCCTTCTATAGATTGACAGGAACCGTCTCGTGTTCACAAGCCCTGGGTCACTTCAAACACTCTGATATCTCTTGGAGGGAACACAGCAGGACATAAGCAATCTAGGAGGTTCCTGGGATGTGCTGAGGAAAAATTCATTCTCCAAGTGATTGAAGAGCTAAAAAGGAGAGGTGTTATGCTGAACCTTGTTCTCAATATCAAGGAGGGTCTGGTGAGGAATGTGAAGTACAAGACCAGCCTGGGTAGTTTTAGATATTACGAAGTAATTCTTTAGTCTGAGGTGGCAAGACACTGGAACAGGTTGCCCAGAGAAGTTGTGGATGCCTCCCCGAAAGTGTTCAAGGCCGTGTTGGTTGGGCTTTGGGTCAACCTGGTCTAGTGGAAGGTGTCCCTGCCCACAGTAGGGAGGTTGGAACTAGATGATTGTCATGGTTAAAGTAGATTTCTGTGTTTTATTCCCTTTTTCCATCACTGTTTTGGAGACACTGTCTCTTTAAGAATGAATCCCACTCCTTCCCTTGCCAGGCCTGCACAGGAGGGGAAGAACAAAAAAGCCCTGGGCAGAAAACCAAACTCTTTCTCTTCCCTGGACCACGTGTTTCTGTGGTCAGCAAAGCCCATGAGCCGCTGTCTCCCATAGGAGCTGAGCAGACCTGAGCCATGCGAGGATCGGAGCAGGCTGGCATTGCCCCTGTGCACACCACTGGCACACCCATTGCCTCTGCCAACCCCATCACTCACTCACTGCCTGGACTGCTGCTGGATGGCCATGCAGACTGCCACTAGAGTCGGCATTTTCTTTGGCAGCATAACTTACCTCAGACAAGATAGTTTTCCAGGTTTTGCTTTGCCTCCTCTTTCCTGTGGTTTTACTTTTTGGTTTTTGTTTGCCCAGTGAGAAAAGGGGGAAGAGAAGCACATATTGATTGGGTTTGTCTGTGTACAAAAGGGAGTTCAAGGTGGGAGGGCAGGGAGCAGGTGAACAGACTAGGAGTGATTTTTCTCTCTGTTGTTGGTTTGAACCATTCTGTTGGTATTGTTTTTACTACTATATCTCTTGTCAGTAAGCAGTTATTTTTTTCACTTATACCTCTTCACATCTTGTCTCTTTCTTTTGGGGGAAATAAAAAGGGAGGAAGTTCATTTTATTGGAGTTCCCTTCTCAATATTTGTCATTAAACCAAGACAATGATCTTTAAGGTCGCTTCCACCTCAAACTATTCTATGATTCTATAATTATTGAACACACATGGAAAAATATCTCCCACAAAGACTTATGGCAGGTTTATGAGCCCTAAAAGAAAACAGTTGGTTCATGTTCAAAGGTAGTTTACTCACCAAAGGCAAAATTTACACATTTTGTTTTATGATAGAAATCAAAAACACATTATACTGGCAGTTTCTAAGGCTCATTAGACCAACTAATCTGATGCTTTTTTTTAAATTAACACTGATTATTTCTTAATATTTTTTTTAACTTCTTTTAAAACCCTTTTCAGTTTTCATTGTCCTATGAAATCAGCTTTTCGTTTCCAGCAGTGCTTAATTCAGCAACAATATTTTCTGAAGTGTATCTTTAGTCTCTGTGTCAAAGTTAACAGCTTCACTTAGTGTTTTAGTTAACTTCTATACTCAACTACTTTTTTGTTTATAGTTTCATCTGCTTCCATCTGCTCTGAATAAAGTTGCATTAAATCTGGCCTCTTGCCTTTTCTGTCACTTAAAAAGTGACAACAGCCCCAGACTTGGAAGGTTTAGAGGAAATCTTTACTCCCTCACAGACCCCATATTATGTTGAATAAAACACAGACAGTCCATTAAGGATGTAGGATCCTTAAGCTTTATGATATCTGGTGAGGACCTGGGGAAGGGAAGAAAAGAACTTGTAAAAGAAATTCTAGAAGAATAGTAAATTATTTTCAATGATTCATTCATTTTAGATACCTTAACCTTTCTCTACCTGGCTTCAGTTCTAGTAAGAGGTGTTCCTCTCTTTGATTCATCACATACTAAAAGTTTTGACCTGACTGGTCAGAACTAGCTCCTGAAAAAATTAAATTGATTTTTTTCTGAAAATTCAAAATTAATAAAAAAAATAAATAAGGAAACCTTTATTATTGATTTCTGTAAGAATATAAACAAAACTCTTGTCTTGAGCTGACCTACAGAAAGAATGGTGAAAGAAAGTAAGTGTTCATGTAATTAAAACATTGATTTATTTAATCAAGAATGGGAATCACTAAGATCTTGGGATTAAAGAGAAAAAGAGGAAAAGGTAATTGCCTGCCTTCACTGTGAAACTTGTTTTTATTGAATGTTTGCACCAGTTCTCATTCTCTCCCACATTTCATTGAGGGGGCATGATGAAGCAGTTTTGTGGTGCTTTGCTGCCTAACCACATCAACACTAGGGAAAAAAGGTCCACTGACTGAACAGATCTGTTCTACAGAGAAAATACCAAAAACCAGACAATTAAAAATCACCTCTTATGTCTTCTTGGTGGATTATAGTTGGGTAGTGGGACACAAAGAATAATAATGTATTTATCTTACTAATCATTAAGTGACACAAGGTCAGGCAGCATTAATAGTAACTGTGGGATGATACTTTCTCTTAGTTGTAAGCTCCCGAATTTCCCCTCATCCAGTAGAGATCTGTTACAAGCCAGAATTAGTGTTATATTAGAAAGCTGGATGAGCCATTAAAGTGATAGCATGAAAAGCTTCACTATGCCTCGAAAGCATTACATAATCTCTTTAAGGAGTCTGTTTAAGCAGTTAACAAACAAGATAATTTACCAGTGGCAAACTCATCTAGCATTTCATAACAGAGGAACAGCTTCCATTGGTGAAAGCAGGCAAGAGGAACTGGATGGGAGACACTGTGATTCAAGTGAGCACCAGAAAATTCTGTTCACTTCCTATTTCTGAAAATCCTTTGTGCCAGCCAGAACACTCCACATCCAGACCTTCTATTTTGATCTCAAAACCACCTATATAAGCTAGCCATGCTTCATATTAGGCCATTTAAGACTTAGTGACACAGCCTGCTTTCCCTTGAAATAATCCTAAGAAAAGGAGGGAGAGAGTTCTGTTTACTCTA
>JAWWTY010000106.1:87613305-87626293 GCA_035222235.1 Margarornis squamiger | reverse complement strand
AAATACCAAACTCCTTATAAGTAGTGCTGAAGAAACTTAAAAAAAATCTGAGGTAACAATATAGACCATTTGTAAAGCCCCTAGGTCAAGCCACATGCTGCCCAGGGAATTTATTTATATTTAAGATGGCCAAGAATGCATCTGCCTGAACTTTTGCAGAGCCTTTAGTTCTTTAATACCTTGAATTTGCATAAAGACAAAAAATGAAAGACCTTTTCCAAAAAGACTTACTTTAATTTAGAAGGAGAAAAAAACCCAAACATTTTGGCAAAAGTTTTACTGGAGTAACATACAACCAAGGAGAAGATTCCACAAAAGTACCCAGCACACAACAACCACAACTTAAGTACAATACAACCTATCAGTTTCAAGTTACCCAAAAGCGATTAAGGACAGAATAAAGAAAAAGGAGTGATTAAGAAAAGAAACAAGAGTAAAGAGAGAAAGAGAGAGAGACAGAGAGGAAAGAAAGAGATTAGAATAAGAGAAAAGTAGTTACAGCCATAGTTACGTGGTGATGACTGGTCCAGAAAAGAAAGGCAAAAATAGAATCCCCCGTGCTTCAATGCTTATGTGCCCCAGCCACTGTGGCCACCCCTCCCAGGCAAGACAACCAGCCCACTGACCACTCAGTGCCATCCAGGCCAGAATGAGGGGTGGTGCAGCCAGTCAGAGGCTCCAGGGGCCATGGCATGGGCAGGCTACCAAGGTTACCAGGGCCCTTTGATTGACAGCTGCCCTGCCACATGGCTTCCAATGCCATATGCCTTCCGTGCAGCTGTTAGTCTGCAGCCCATTTGCTTCCTGATATGGAGGCCTGGCCCCCTCCCCACACACACAAGTTGGTTGATTTGACCCAATAAAACAATCTGGTCTCTCATACCACCAGGAAAAAAAACAACCATATTAGAAACGTGAATCCTGCTGGAAAGACATTTGATGTATCAGACTTGAAATAGATGGAGAAAGGATATTCCTCCCTATCCCTCAAGGAAGTGGGATATGCTTTTCTCTCCTGTGCATCCAAAAGATGGGATTTGGAAAAATAAAACTGTTCATAACTGTGATTAAAAAAAATCTTCTCCAATGTTCCATTATAAAATCATAAAGCAACATATGCAACTGAAAGAGAGCAAATAAGTCATAGCACATTTCTTATAGAGAGGTAAATGCACTGAAGGTTATATAGACTTATTTTTAATAGATGAATGGGAGAATTTAAATGCTACAGCCACATTATTAAATGGTAGTCACTAGTCCAATTTTTGAGGAGTTTTCCATACTGAAAACTACAGAACAGAGCCCAGTGTCCCTCAGAAGCCCCACCTGGATCCTAGAGAAATCATTCAAAGATGCAAAAAGGAAAGCACTTCTGTCTGGCCAAGAAGTTGAGTACTCCCAACAGGTGGACAATATGTTTCCCAAGTCTTAGCATTTTAAGTTTTCTAATGGAAACATAACGTAAACTAGCATACAGAAAATTTCTGCAAAGTTCCATCCTTCAGGGACATTTTTGGCCACACGGAATCTCTGCTAGCACCACTTTGATGAATCCTCCCTAGCAATGCTGTGTGGCTGTTTCACAACTGAAGACACTGGAGCTGTGTCTCATCTGTGTGAGGTTTGAGTAGAGTTCAGCACCCTGCAAACAAAACATTTGGATAAACCTTTGAGGAGACTATCCTTTATTATGATTTTCTTCTTAGATATGTCACTTAGTTTTTTCATGATCTTACTCATAGATTGCAAAAGATAAGTACAAGAAATCATCTAAATGTGTATTCATAGAACCAGTGTGGAATTATTTTTACCCCAATAGGCACATCATAAGCTCAGAAGTAAAGTATCTACTTTTAAATTGGATAACACTGAGGAAATAAAGTTCAGGGAGCATGAAGACACCAAAGAAAAAAGATTTTTTCTTTTAAAAAAAAGGTAGCTAGTGGGAGAAAAAACAAATTACAAAAACAAACTTTATAGATAATAGTTACATTGAGTCAGTTTTCTTAAGGAAAGCCATACATTTTTATTAAAAAAAAAAAAAAAAAAAAGGAGATAAAGAGTTAGCAAGGTCAGATCTCTCCATGGTCAGATCTCTGAACATAATAAAAGGTAAATTGCTTTACCTGTCATAAGCACAACTCCAAGAAGGGGACAAACACATCTAATTTTTAATTAGTGCAGCATTGTACATGTTTGTACATGTAGTAGTGGTTATCCAGAAAAGATGGTGACATTATACTACAATTGTTATTTTTTGACACCTAGCTGCATCACTGTCTCCAGGCTACCACTAACCTTTAAATGACCCAAGACTGAGAGGTGTTTTCAGTTAGTATTTATCCATTCTTTTAAATTTGATGAGTTTGTATGTATAGTGTGCTTCTTGCTGTTGAACATCAAATGTGATATTTGTCATGATTCTTAGCTGTAACATCCACAGAAATTAAATTCAAAGGAAAAATGAATGGGGACTGAACTAATTATCACTTACAGTGAATTGAACATTACTGGATTTTTTTTCTCATTTGATTTGTTTAGTTTGCTGTTGGCATCACTAAATAAGCTTTAGCCATAGTGAAAGACAAAGCTCATGATCCAAAAATAAATTTCACAAGCTTTGACATGCTTTTTAAAGTGAAATGTACACACCTGATGAAAAATATTCATACTGACAACTGAATAGTTGAAACTGAAGAAAATAAATCCAGGTATCTTGAAGGATCACTGCAAAGAAATGCACAAATTTGTTTTGACAGAAAAGAATGTGTCTGAGAATACTGAACAAATAGGGGGAGATTTAGTCTCCATTCAACATATATGTAGATATAGTTATGTGTGAAAGTTGCCCAATATTTGCTGCCATGATAGATGGCACAGTTTTAGTCAGTTGTGTTAGATGGTTAGTTGCAGAGAAAAAGAAAAAAAGGGGAAAGAAAAAAAATCAATTTTTATGAAACATTTCTACAGATAAACACAACAAAATCTCAGAGGAGGCAAAGCTGAAGACAAGGTTTAAGAAGTAGAAAATTATTCAATGTCTTGTGGTAGAAAAGGAAGAATTTCAGAGAAATGGGACAGTAGAACTGAAAATGTGATGCTGGTGAGTAAGACACCAAGAATGCATAAACAAGGTAAGTAGTTATGGGACAAAGTTTATTATGTGAGATGAGAAAAATGGGTAGCAATTCTGGAAAGAAATTATATACTCTTTCTTGAGTGGTTAGAAAGGATACAAACCCTGAAAAAAATGGGCAGAAAACAGCCCTGATGCAGTTTCAGCCTTTAAGTGATCAGTCAGTCTGGACTTTGTGTAAGAGACTGAAATGGTTTGTCAAGATCACTGAAGCCCGTTCCCCACCCAAATATGCCTCCTGGATTTCAGGGAATTGGGCTGTGAGTAAAGCCTCCTCATGGGAACTTGAGATAAGATAAAGGTGGTACTGTTGTCTAATCATCCTAGTTTTAAGGAGAGATAAACAAGGCTGGAAGGAGGCCACAGCCTACAGAGTCATTCCCACACTCTCCCCCACCAGTGAGAGACTGGACTGTCAATGCTGTAGCTCAAACAATCAGCAGGGTGCTTTGCTAACAATGTACAGAGTGGCCACCCAGGTCCTGAGGGCCTGCAGAACCCACACCTCAGGCTGCAAGCTGGGTGTTAAGCAAGACAAGGAAACAGGCAAATGCCGCAAGGTGGCTTTCTTTTATCTTGCACAATTGACTCAGCTGTGATAACTCACCTCCAGGGAAGCACCAAGACATTCACGTGTAGCCCGCAGGTATTAATCTCTGCTGATGGGCCATAATGGGCCGTAAGGGACGCACCTGCACTGACATAGGCAGCTGTAAAGTCTTAGAAGGTGTCAAAGACTCATAACATGTCCTGTGATTCAGTATTACATCATCCATTGTAAAACTCCCTGCCTCATGGGAGGTGTTGGGGGTGTTGCTACCAAGCTTAAGCATGATAAAATCTGCAATGGACTTCCCTCAAGACATACAGTCTTCTTCCTTCACTGTGTGGGCTTCTTCCCTCACCACCCTGGGACTTCCACAATCTCCAGCAGATCAAGACCATCACTTCAACCAAGAGACATTGAAATTGCAGCTACCAAATCTCATTGCTAGATCCGATGTTTGGTAACTATATATCCTTCTACTTTTATATTTGTTTTCTCTGTCCTTTCCTTATACATTTCCTTAAGTGTTATTTTTATTATTTTATATTGATAAATTACAATAAATAATAAGAACCAAAATGGTTATGTACCTGTTTCCTTTACAATAAAATTATACTAAAACCCCTACATATATATATATTTACCAATATATATATATATACCAATCATTCAGTGTCATTTCACTCTTGTCCACCCCAAGGGATCTGTTAACAAGAAACTGGGTTATCTTTGCATTCAGGGCTGGGTAGTAACATTTAGCAAGCTAGATTTGCTGAAATTTCTTTAAAAGTGTGTCTCAGTAAAAGGTACATTGATACCTTCAGGAATGGGGACTACAGTAGAGGATGCCACTGCACTGAAAGTAAAATATCAGAGGAATGTGTATACATCTTAAAAATGAAAAGAGAAGAATGGGAAGTATGTACTAGATAATGATCTAAACTCTAAGGGTGCACTGAAACTACTCAGAACTATCTACAAGCTAAAGTAGGCTGTGTTTTTACAGACAGAGGCAAGATTAACATTAGTGGAGGAAAAAAGAAAGTAATGACACTGAGCAGCAATAATGAATGAAGGAATAGGGGAGAGAGAGAGAGTTTGCCAACATAAATATTGCTTTGCAATAGCATTGGCCGTTAGAAACACTATTAGAAGGGAAAAATAAATGGAACATCTCAGAGACACAGAGACATCTCTACAGTTGTGACCTTCAAACTGTGTTGTTTGCCACGTGGTGCTATTTCTCTTTAATGATAAATTGAAAGAATATTTCTTTAATTTAACTGTTCTTGTCTTCAAATTAATATTATTTTATCAGAATATCCATAAAAACACACATATAAAGGCAAGTATTCATATAAATGGCATATAATTTTCTGATGTTATTTGTATCATAATAGCTATTGTCGAGACTCTTCTTAACACAGGTACCCACTTGATTGTCCTGTTAAATTTTTGAAGATTTTTCAAAGCAATCTGAAATGAAGGGTTTGTGGTCCACTTACTGCTTGTATTAGCTCTTTCTCGTACAAAGCAAACCATTCAGTGAAAGCTTTTTTATTATAAATTTAAATAAAAATTAAACTCTTCCACTATATACCAGCCAAGTCTGCTGGTAAGGCTTCTAGGCTCTCATTCTGAGTATTCAATTTTCAAAATATGTGCTTTTAGGAAACTCTCTTGTTGATTTTGCAATCATGTTGGTTTCCCAAATGCTTATATGCATGGGTAAAGATACAATCAGATTCTCAGCCACTATCAAAAGATGAAAAGCCATCCATGCTTCCCAGTTAATGTAAATTTAATGTTATTTAGGAGTTGATTTTTGTTTTTATTGGAGCAGAAAAACTAGGAGTTAGAATTCAAGTTATCTGAAATATGGTTCAGACGTACTTTTAAATAGGCCTTCTATAAAAATGTTTCTCTATACTCATTGTAAGACATAAAGTAAAATCAGGGACTTTGTTCCACAGAGGCCATGCCTACAACAGCAGAGTGTGCAGCCTGGCAAAAGTGAATCAGCAAAGTGGAAAGAGTGGTGCCAAGAACCATATGTGCTTCGAGGTGCTAATTTCTGATGAACCATACTGTGTTCCCATTGACTTGTACCTTTGTTACCTAAGTTGGAGTACATTCGGTGTGCTCCTGCAATACATTGTCCACTCTGGTATTGTCCAAGAGGAATTTAACATGTGTTCTCCAGGAGTGGTATACAAAGTGAAGTGTCACTTGATACAATCAGGAAATTCAAGTCAGTAGTTTTCTTCCAATCCAAACTGAAGAAAGAATTTTGATAGCCCATGACTTTGATAGTATTCAGGTTTTGCATTGCACCATCTCTGAAATTATGAATGTAAAGAACATAATTTTTGTGACACTAAAATCACTAGCATTTCTAATCATGACAGCGTGTTAATACTTCTAAAAATCTTGAATTGTCTTTGTCTTCTTTTTCAAGGGTGCTGTTTAAACGTGTAGGTATATATCTGGTGGCATAAGTATATCATAAAAATGCATCTATAAATTATAACTATGATAAGAGAAATGCCTCATATGTTCTTCCTATTTAATCTGTGGAAGAAAAGCTTTAAGACGTGAATCTTGCTTTATGGAGGGGAACAGCTGTCTCTGAAAGTTTTCCCTGCAGATTGTACCACTCAACTAAAGAAATCACTGTAAAAGATGGAGTTACTTATGCTGCACGGAAATAACATTATAATAAAAAAACACAACACATACACACACAAGCATATTATCTTTAAGCATGGGGAACTCTCCATCTCTTTCTTTCTGTGGCATATTAGAATGGAAACAAGAAAAAAATTTGAGGAAACTGTGATATGATCTTCATTCCTTTTTGAGACATTTTTCAGATTCAGCATAGCTTCAAACCCATCAGAAAAATTAATAATTTGGAACTAGATGATATTTAAAGTCCAACCTAAACCATTTTATGATTCCATGATTGCACAAACTTAAATATTCCAGTATGCTATATGTCAAATACATTTTTTTTCAGTGGCTGACTATAAACATGAGGTAAATGTAACATGAGGTTTCTTTTCAAAGTACTATGAACACCACTGGGTGTGACACATTTGTGTTTAAGCTGGGAATTATCAGATTTTGGTTATATTCCTGCCAGGACTAGGAGAACTCAAATAACTTTTAATTTACTCTGTCACCCCATCTAAAAAATCAGGACAATATACTTGGCTCTCGTTATAATCACTTTGACATAAGTAAGAGAAAAAAGCTGGGTAGGTGCAAGACTGTTCTGTGTCACAGAACTATCACAAATGCATACAGCTCCAGGGACACACAACAGAAGGTGTGTCACTGCTCTTTTAACTTCAGCTAAGACTTTTTAAAAAATATTTTCCAATTTTTTAATTATGTACTCATATAAAATATGACTGGAAGGAACCTTGTAGGGTTATTTAGTCAAACAGTTCTGCTCCAGTCAGGATCAGCTCAGATTTTAGCTTATGGCTTTCTTTTTTTTCCTGCTTTTTTTTTTTGCTTGGGTTTTTTTCCCAGAAGACACAGAGGATTTACTATCTTTCTTTTTTTAGCAGAATGATCAAAAAAGGAACCAACACCAAAACAACTTTTTGCTAATGATCTTTTGTAATTACTAAAATTATTACATTGCTGAAAAAAATGACAGATCATTTTCCCTTTATGTCTTACATCAAGTCCTGCAAGTCCTGTGAAATCCTTAAGCAAGATGCTTAATTTATGTGAACAATCAAATAGTCCTGATTTATGTAAAAAGTTCTTGCCTGTTGTTTAGCATTACTTTCACCTTTAATGTGTATATATATATATATATATACAAATTATGGTTTATTATGAAAAACAAATCATTATATTTTGGCATATTTTTTCAAATACTATGGTACTGTGTGATGCCTTTAGAGCACCTAGATTTTAGCCCATCCCTTGTACAAAAAAGAACCCTACCTGATCACAGTAGTAATTTTGTGCATAAAACAACTACAGTATTTAGCTAACACTACTTCAGTATTTTTTAACTCATGAATTACTCAAGGATTGTATCTTAAAAAGATACATTTGTCCTGAAATTTCATAGATGGATTTACTATTTATTTCATAACACATCCTGTCTTTTCTGTAACTTGATGCTGAATGATTTTCCAGGAGGAGTGACAATAAGAGTTAACAGTCACTTTATTGCATACTCTGAATTTTTAAATTATTTGAAGTAACTTAGATTATAACAAAACATTAAATGATAATGTATAGGAAGTTGACCTGAAACTTTATTAATCAGTTCTCTACAGTCTGTTCAAATGTCTAGACAAAACATTCAGTGACAGCCTCTGTTAAGAACACTAGCACAAGTGAGAGATCTCTTGCTGATCATAGTAACCTTTATGATACTCATAGCCATTTTTGAGAGTAGGTACATAAAAGCCTACAAGTATGTTGGTACTTGCTATGTTCTTTTAAGTGGATCAGTACAAATCTCAAACTGTTTGAATAGATTTCACAGAGACAATAAAAAGTAATTTATCTGTAGTAAAAATAAAGCACTTACTAAACAGTGCACACCATAAGACAATCTCAAAGTACTAAATAAAAATTAAATAATTTTACTACACATCAACACTGATAAATATTAATATATTTGCATCACATATAGGGAATTTGAAGCAAATGTTCTAAAGTGATTCATCTTCAGAATTCAGAAATTAAATCAATTATCTCAGAGGATTCCAAAGTTCCATCTCTAACTGCTAGGTCATCCTCAAACCATAAATATTTCTGTTTCATATGCATCATAATTATGTAACAATTAAAATTCCAAACAAGTATTACATCTAACCAAAATAAAGACAAGTTACAGGAAAGATAATTCTGTTCTTATAACTACACATAATGCAAAGTATTATGCAAATGTATAATTTATTGTTATTTCCACTTCCATTAAAAAAAAAAAAACAACCAACAAACAATAAAACATTATTCTGTTATACCACTGATAAGGATATTTCTCTTAACATTTTTAGGGGTTACCCTGGTGTCTTCTGTTAATGTTGACTACTTAATGCATATTTTGTTTGTACTACCAAAAGGCCGAATGACCTAATGAGAGTTATTTCACTGGATTTCTTTCCATGCAGTTGGAAAATGTAGAATTTGGACAAATTGTTATTACTATGAACAGACTATTAACTGGATAAGTATTGTTTGCATAAACAGAATTTTGCAACTAACTGGCTGTTCAATGATCTGAAAAGTAGCACTAAGCTATAGAAGAAAACTTATGTGCTGACATTAGTAACTACAAGGAACTGGTCTTTGAAAGTTTCCCTTGTAGTATGTAACCTGAAAGAATCTTGGAACTCTAGGAATTAATTCTGCTGAAATTCATTAAAGCTCTAGCTTACAAAATTATGGAAAATGTAAAAGAGTGCCACCAACATTTTTTTACTTCTTTCAGCTGATTGCTAGTCAATTGTTCATATTCAGGAAGAATCCCAAGCATTTTACTCTTTAATGTAGTTAGTATTTCCATTGAATATTCTAGGCTTTGCTTTCAACCTGAGAATTCCTGTGGCCCCCTGTTCTTTAGTCTTCTGGAAATGTTTTCACCAATGGGAGACACGTCTTAGGACTGTGAATGATACAACCACATCCTGAATCTGAAAAAAAAAGGAAAATCCAGGCTAGTCATTCAGAAACTAGTCAATCAAAGAAGACACCCTGGTCTCTCCAGCCCAGTTGGACATATGCACCTACCAACCATGCTGGCATTCAGACCCCCTTCCCCTGCATCTCCTAACGTGTCCCATGCTCCAGCATTGACTCATTGCAATGGGTGTCACATGTGGACTGATCACAGTAAGTCAGTGATGGAGCACCTTTTGAACTGAGTAGGGTGAACACCTAGGGGTATGGGACACATTACTGAATGCAGGGGAAGAGCATTTGGGGATTGTTCAAGTCTCATTATGGGATGTTTAGGGAAACACCAAAAGGGTTGAAGGGAATCTAGATGATCTGAGTAGGAGCAAATTGGGGAAAATATAGGGATAAGGAGATAAAAAGGACTGGTTGCATGTAAATAGCTTGCTGGCCAGAATACTTCTGGCCATACATGCATTTGATTAGCACAATATCTAACCATTTTTATGTGTGAGGGACTCCCTCTTTTGTGTGCCTGCCTGTGGGAGCAGGTCTGAGTGCCAGCAACAGGTATAGGACCACAGGTCAGACAGTGCATGTGCCTGGGTGCCAACTATTGGACTGGACAGACCAGAGTGAGCAAAACCCAAGTGGCAGCCCTGGTGTGCGAGCAGGGTCAGAAGGCCATATGTCCATGGTGCAGCAGCTAAAATGACTCTTGGTGTGGAAAGGTGTGTGATCACTAGTGAAGATCCAGAGAGATGAGCCAGCAAGCAGGTGACATAGTCTGGGATCTGGAGGGGAGAGGCATCTCAAAGGGTGAGTGAGACCACAGGAAAGGCTCTCTTTGGGAAACCAGAGGAGTGCCAGCAGTTGCTGGAGAGACCATCTGGAGTCTCCAGGAGTAAGACCTGCTAGTGTGTGTATCTGTAAGGGTGAGAACCTGAGGAGCTTGACTACTGGGCACCAAGGGAGTCCCAGATAGCTCTGGGTGTTCAGGTGTGACTCTGTGCATGAGTGGGATAGTCTGCACCAGCCACTGGAGAGGGTCTGGTCTGCAGTCCCAGGGGCTTGTATGCCTAGGTACTAGAAATACTAGAATACTGGCACAGCTACTGGGTACACTGGGTGTCTGAGCCCAGCTTCTGAGGAAGGTCCATGTTATGTATAACTAGATAAATATTTGTATATGTGTACATACATATATTCTCACTAGCAAACCTCCACTCTGTTCAGGTAGAGATTGGGCAGGATAAGGCTGCTGATGCTGTCTGTGTTTGTGGGAGTGCTCCCTGTGTCTGTGGTCTGTGTGACCAACAGTGTGTGTCTGTGAGGTGTATACATGTGCCCTGTGTCCGTGTGCCTGATGGGAACACAAGCTCAGCTTTGCTACTGGTTGCACCTAAGGCATAGATCTGTAAGAACCACAGCTGTCTCTTGGGCTGCACCCAGCAGCGGAATATGTTTTCCTGTAACAACATTTTTTCAAAGAAAAGTTTTTAGCATAGTATCCTTTTCACTATACTTAGTTTAGTCAATGCTTCATTTCAGATCCTGTTTTCTAGATCTCCAGTCTGCATCTGGCATTGTGTTAATTTGAAATTCCTCTCTTTGGCAGATGTACTTTTTGAAGGTGACCTGCCCAGACAATACTCTCTACCTGTTGCCCCACTAATGAGTAAAGTAAGTAGTCTTAACATATCTTAGACTTACGTTCTTGACTCTACTTTGACTACGATGTTTGACTTTTTTCATGACAGGATGATTTTACAGATTCAAGTTCAGTTTATGATCTACCATAATCCCTGGAAAGGCAGGGAATTAATTTCTTCACAGCCATTTGTTTTTCTTCTGACTTGTGCTGTTAATTATATCTGTCTAAATGTAGTTCCTTACACTAGTCTCTGTTGAACTGCATCTGTTCTTTTCTCCAGATCATTTCTTCAATTTGTCAAGATCATTTTGGATTCTCAGCCTATCCTCCAGTCTGCCCACAGTCCCTCCCAGCTATGTGTTGTCTGAAAATTTAATCATATGCTCTTGATTCCATCATCCCAGTTGCTAATGAAAAAAAAAGAATGAAGCTCTACCCTGCACATCTTTTCATTCAGGCAGTGAACCACAAATAATTCTCTGGGCACAGTTTTCCAAACACTGTTTGAGGCCTCTGTAGAAGAGTCAACAAAAATCTATTTCTTTACCTGGATTATTAAAAAAAAAAAAGAAATAGGAAAAAAAAAAAAAAAGAAAAAGAAACAAAACCAGGAGAAGTCATAACAGTTAAAATCATACTAAATTCCCAGGGTCCCTGATGACATTAAAAAGTTAGGTGAGTTAGACCAGATTTTGGGTTGGATTTGTTTTTGTTTGTTTTTTTTTTTTTTCAAACTCAGATTAATTCATCTGTCCTTTACACTTCAAATGCTTGACATCGTGTGTTAATTCAGAATTTTTTCTTTGTATAATTCTATATCACTCTCCTCTACATCCCTCTTCCCCACAAATTCTATGACCACTACTACTGTACTGTTTTTCCTTGTATTTCAAGGTGGGATATATGTCATATATATATATATATATATATACATATATTTGCTAAATTTATAATGATATATTCATATATCTTCATTTCGACATGTAAATTTCCACAAGTTTTGAAGGTGTTTAAGCTCTCAATACAGAGAAAATAGACCCCCAGTTTGATTAAATTATACACACAAGTGTCTAGTATAATTTGTGGTTATTCAGGGTCTCCAAGGCAGCCACTGAGGATATAATATCAGGTCAGTGTGAGACCCATGCCCTCATTAGCTAGCCTGAAGATCACAAATGGTACTAGAGGCTTAAATTTGAGCAACTGAAACACATTTTAGGTTCCAATGAGTACAGTGGGAATTTAGGACTAGCAACATCTGTTGCTATTTGAGATGTTGCAGAATATTCTCACCCTGACTCAAGTTCCTGCTTCAAAAGGACATTTAGTGTGGGTGCAAGTGGATATTTTAATCTAGTACCTGAACACCTTCAAGCATCTACATAAAAAAACCCCTGAATTTAAGGGTTCTAATCTTAAATTGAATCCCACACAAAGTCATAGATTCTCCTCTATATGACAATTAATTGTCCCGAGATGTTTTCAAAACTTCTGAGTTATGTAAATCATCACTAAATTGCTTCTTGTAGGTCAATGCCTTGACCTAGATTCAGTTCAAACACAGTGTTTGCTCAGACTAAGCTCCAAGTATCTACTGCTGCTAAGATACTTCTAGGTGTGCTGACTGATCGCCAGTTATTTCTCTGGGAAGATTTGTGTCACAACTGCTAGGTCCATGAAGATATTGCAGATATACAACCTAAAGCTTATAAAAAAAACATTGCATTTTGTATCTGGGTAATGGAACTGACTCTTTTATTCTGCCTTCACTGGCATTGACTCCTCTAGCCAGTAGCTCAAGCTAAATTTTTGGAGGAGACACAAGCAAAAAAGATGCATTAAACATTTCATCCTCCTGGTTACCAGAACCATCTGTTTACAATTCGCCCTCCCCAGTGAACAAGAGACCCATAAGTGCCGCGTGCCGGAGGGAAGGAAGGGATCAGTCCCAGCCGATGGTGGGTGAAGGCAAGAACTGATTTATTCAGGGAGCATG
>JAWWTY010000106.1:87602328-87612583 GCA_035222235.1 Margarornis squamiger | reverse complement strand
AACATCTTTTAAAACATGAGCTTCTAAGTTCTGAGGTAGCTGTCAGTTTCTGGTGTTGTTCACTTGCTTGAAACTGTGCACCCTGGTTGTTTTGGCAGCCTTTGAGACAGTGTTCTCCAACACATAAGTTCATACTAATCCACTTACAAAGTTATGACTACCATTTCTGATGTCTCACACTACTCACTCGCATCTTGTTTTCTAACTCAAATCCCTACATGCTTGAGCTAGATTTTTATAAATCTCATGGATACTCAACCAGTTTCAACTTCCTATAAGGTTTCTTATGTTTGATTTTTAATGAAAAAATCATGACTCTGTCACATTGCTGTCTTACGTGTGCTTCCTAGCCTCCTTCCGTTTTGGGATACTTAGTGCTTTTACATTTTGTTGTTCCTTTACTGTTTTTACCCTTAAAAATTCATTTATCAAGGCAATTTTATCTAACAGTTTCTTTTATGGATTTGTTAAAGTGTGCCTTTTCTAAATCTTTTTTTCTTTTTTCTTTAAATTCTTTTTCTTTTTTCTTTAAATTAGGTCAAACTAAAACAAGGAATTTGAAGCAGCAGAACACTTCCAGGGATGATGACTCCAACACTTCCCTGGACAAAGGATCCTTTCATCCATCTCAAGTAGCATTATTTAGGCAACAGTACTGATCCCCTACTGGCTGTAACTTGGTTAAAGAACAGCTCAAGCAAGTGTACGAAATTAAAGCAATTTTGGGGTGAAAAAGAGCATCAGGATTTTTCTACAAGATGGCTTACTCCCATTTCTCTACAGTTTCAATTTCAAGAGAAAAAATATTAAATTTATTCTTTCTGGATCACTTTTAGAACACTTTAGGCTTGATACAAGTGTGACTTAGGAAACTATAAGATTTCTCTTCCAGTTGTCTTTTAAACTCTATTGCTTTCTAACACTTGTCACTCTTATGCTGCATTAATCTGTTCACTATAGCCCTTTTTCATATACAATGTTTTCCTATTATCTCTTCTTGAAATGAACTACTAAATAACACAGCATCCTATAGCTTCCCATCAAGAAAGTATCTCTCAATGGCAAGTGGTGAAGCTGAATTAAATGTATTTCTAGACTCAGTGAATTACAAGTATTTTGGGGTCACATCTTAAGAGGTTCTGTTATTGGCAGTTCATAAAAATGCATCAAGTAACTTTATCGATGAACATGAATAATTTTAGCACTGGACAACAAAATGCATTATAGCAAAGTAGCAAGTCTGTCCCCATGCATAGCAAAACACTTTCTCAATGTATTGGGAAGAATGAGCATTTATTTATCTGACTGTATGTGTTTATGTTTAGTAATTAACCAGAAAATGTAAGAAGCCATTAGTTCTTTTGAAAGGTTTGTTATCTGGTTGCTCATAATATCCACACTTTTATTTCTCATTCTTGCCTCTGAAAAATCTCTGTTGGCTTATCAGCCAGTATGGTGTTTTTTGCCTTTTGAGGTTTTGTGTTCAGAATGGTTTGTATAATATGATATGCAGTTTAGGTATCCTTCATCAAGCCATGTGCTGCATATCCTTTCTGATATTTCTTCTTCCAACTTTGCTTCAGAACAGCGTTAGCCTTTCACTGCTTATATGGGTTTTCTTTCTGAGTATCTTCTACCACTTCTTTATTTGGGCACAAAGCACCTTCAGTTACTTTTCCCTTTATCATTTTTGTTGTTTCATCATCTACAGCAAAAATGTTCCAGTAATCTATTCTATAAGAGAAATATCTAATAGCAAACTACATGACAAATAGATAACATGGAAATTGTGATGAATAGGACTGGAAATCTGTAAATTAGTGAGCCTTACTGAAATAAACCCACTTTAATTTGCTAGCTATTCTTATTATTAATAGGAATCCATATGAATGTAGTCTAATTTAGTCTCTGGCTAAATTTGTAACTCCCCCATTCTTAAATTATCTGGAAGATTTAAAATGCATCTTCATAGCAAGAATGTCTCCCAAATATATTTCATGAATACTTATTTTGAGTTTTGCTGCCACCTCTGCTTGAATCAAGGACATTTGATAGGGATGATGGATATTTTAAAACATCATATTTAGGAATATTTTAATTCTTACAAATAGCTGTTTAAGCTTGCTTTGAATATGTTTGACTGGTTGATGGAGCCAAGATGCAAAAATGATCATTTGAGGGAAACTATTGTTTCCTGACAAGAAGCAGCATAAATCTGCAATCCTAAACCAACAAAATTGCATGTTCCTGTCCTTCTCTGCAAAGACAAGGCCTCAGCACCCTCTTCTCATCCCTCACATGCTGAACTTCCCTTCCTTAGCCTTTCTCCACCATCACCAGCTCTCTCACACACCAAAACACTGACAACTAGGATTTTTCTCCCATTCATCTCCTTCTTACACTTGCACTGCAAAAAGTGTCATTTTTTAGAGTTTACCTAGCAGATTGTCTCCAGAAACACCTCAGGTCAAACACTAACCCCTGCTCTCTGAATAGTTCTGAGACCTTACTGCAGCACAAAGTCAGGTGACGGAAACTGAAAGCACCTGAGGTACAATTCAGGCACCCAAATACAAACGTGAATCTCTAGGGCCCCTTCAAAAACCTTAGAGTGTCTGAGTTATCTGCAGGGGACTCCATCATATGAAATGTGACCTGCGGAAGATGTGTGGGGCTAGGGGGAATTTTATATTGAAAAAGAAAATGCTCTTAAAAGTCCATATTGAAACTACTAAATCTCCTTCTGCTTTCCAATATGTTTCTACCTGGACATCAACTAACCTCAGCCAGGCATTTCTAAATTCTTACATACTTTCCTCAGGAAATCCTTTGTGACTCTGCACTCTCCTACAACCCCCTTGAGAACTGCTCACATTTGCAGTAGTAAGTAAAGCTTAGAAGAGGCTTTAACTTATTATTCTTCAGTTTGTTGCCAGATAGAACATTACAGGTAGATTAAAAAAATGGTGTAGGAAAGAGAAGAAGTAGGTGGCAAAACAATTAGCAATATTCAGCAAAGAAATGGAAGCTTAAATTTGCCATTTATAAAAACAGTACCAGATAATAGTGATCTGTTGATATTCCAATCTTCTTATATGTAAAATGTGTATATAGCTATGCTGCCCACAATGTTATAAAAGGCCAGGTTGTTTGAAAATAGAGGGAAGTTTTGCTTCTCACAATCATTCAGGGTCTACCTGATCTTAGGACATCTCAGTACACCAAAACATAGGATGTAATTCTGCATAACATGATTTAGTGTCACAACGATGGTCCCTAAGCTAAAGCTCCAGGCTAAATAATCTAGTTCCTACTGAAAGATGGATAACTTTTTTTCTGTGAGTGGTATGGAATCTTAGTGAGGCAATGCATCTATAACAAATACTGTACAGGTACACTAGAAAAGTGACAAGAGTATGTTTTGTTTATGCTATTGGGCTAGAAGTCTGAAATGCTCAATTGAATTTTTTATTCTAATAAAATAAAATTACTTCCAGTAAGTTATTCAGTGATTTTTCTGTCACTGCTGTTTATATATAAAGTGATAAACTAGTTATTTGTAGCTATGGTTATCTCTAATTATAGATAATGCTCTTCTGTACTCCCTATAACTTTACTTTCTGTATTTTCTACAAATACATGAAATCTCTAGCACACATAGTGCTTCAGCTTTACCTAATGAAAGGTACCCCTTATGAACGAATGACCGGGGAAGGGTGGTTGTGGTCAATCCATAACAGCTCCTCTGCTGTTTTTCAGCTCTTTTTTTTTTTTTTTTTTTCATGCTTTCCTTCTTCCCAAGTAGGTTCTCTCCATGGGCCACAGTTCCTTCAACAGATACCCACATACTGCTGTGTGGGATCTTCTACAGGTGGAACTGTGGATATCTGCCCTCCATGGGCTGCAGGGGAGTCTCTTCTCCAGCACGTGAAGCACCTACTAGCCTCCTTCTTCTCTCACCTTGGTATTCCCTCTGCTGTTTCTCACTCTTTCTGTTCCCTCCTTATCCCCTTTCCTCAATACATTTTCGCCAAGGCTTCCCAAAGTTGATGGCAGGGCTCAGCTGTGCCCTGAAGTAGGTGGGTGGGTGGGAGCCAGCTGGAAACTAGCTGTGTGGGTATCTGCTGAAAGAACTGTGGCCCATGGATAGCCCATGATGGAGAAAGGGAAAAGCATGAAAAGAAAGAGTATCGAAGATGACCTGTTGTGGACTAACCACAATCCCCAGTTCCCACTCCCCCTGCGCTGCTTGAGGTTGGGATGAGATAGAAAAGTCATCAATGAAGGAGTGAGTTGAGCCAGGGAAGAGGAGCACTGGGGGGAGAGTGCTTTAGATTTTGTCTTTTTCCTCACCATCCAACTCTATTTTAATTGACAATAAATTAGATTAATTTTCTCAAGTTGAATCTGTTTTGGCCTATGGTGGTAGTTGACAAGTGATGTCCCTGTCTTTTTCTCAAGTCACAATCTATTTTATCCTATTTTCTTACATTTTATTCATCTGTCCTTTTGAGGAGAGGCAGTGAGAGAGTGGCTGAGTGGGGATGTGACTCCAGTTGAAGTCAATTCCCACAAGAAAGAAAAATAGCATTTAAAAATTAATTCAGTTGTCCAGAAAAGTTATACGTATTAATAACAGCATATTTAACTTTGGTTTTACACACATTTCCCAGGTTTTACCTTTCGTGTTGTTTTGGGTTTTTTAAATTATCCTTCACTTCTCTCTGAAGTCATAACAATGATGACTTCCATCTGTTGAGGTAGGGGGCAGTGAGTTATCAGTGTCACTTGTCCTTCACCAAGGATGACTATGATGCTGGTGGTTTTTTTATTTTCCCTTTCCAGGATCTAGTTCATTTTAACATTTGCTAACTTGTTTTTACACACTGGTCTTTCTTCACTGGTCAACAAGTTCTTATTATATCCAAATTTGCTAGATATGGTGCATTTTACATAGATTAACTATTTCCTCTTTTTCTCCTTGTTACCCCTTGAACTGTTTTTGTCCAGTTCCAGGTCTGAACTTCTTTAACTGACCAATGGTGAATTGTTTTTAAGGATGGGGTTATGACCAGTAACAAATCTGTGTCCCATCTATTACCATCCCATGCCTGTAGTCCCTTATGCTGCATCCTGTATTCCCATTTCTCTGGGCCTCTGCTGTCATAAGAGGCATATATTTCTCCACACTACATTATTAAGTTACAGTCATAAATTTTTCAATTTACACAGAATAATGGCTTGTTACTGTAATCTGTATTAAAAACTGTGATACTACTATACAAAGATAAACAAAAGTAAAACCACTTAAGACTCCTGATCACAAAAGTCGCTGTTACAGCAAAACCCAGTAAAATAAACACTCCAGACATGTCAAGACAAGTCCAGAGTGAGCCTGACAAGCCTTATTCGTAAGGTCTTCAAAGTCAATACAAAACACGTGGCTTAACGTCACTCCCAAACTCTACCTCCTCCCTCACAGGAGCACAGAGGATGGGGAATGGGAGCTGTGGTCAGTTCTTCACATGGTGTCTCTGCCTCTCCTTCCTGTGCAGGGGGAGGACTCCTCACATTCTTCCCCTGCTCCAATGTGGAGTCCCTCCCACAGGAGCCGATCCTCCACAAACTTCTCTAACATGAGTCTTTTCCACAGGCAAGAGCTCTTCACAGATTGCTCCAGCACAGGTCCCTTCTATGGGGAGTAGTACTTCAGGAGCAGACTGCTCCAGCATGAGTCCCCCAAGGGGTCACAAGTCCTGTCAGCAAACCTGCTCTAGTGTGGCTTCCCATGGGGTCACAGTCCCCCCTGGGTATCCGTCCACCTGCTCTAGTGAGGGGTCCTCCAGGGACTGGAGTGGGACAGCCTGTCTCACCATAGTCTGCACCACTGGCTGCAGGGGAATCTCTGCTCTTTTCCCTCGCTTCATTGATCTTAGTGTCTGAAGAGTGGTTTCTCTCACATATTCTCAATCCTCTCCTCTGACTTCTGCTGGCATTGCCACAGGAGATTCTTTCCCTTGTTAATTATATTATCCCACAGGTGCTACTACCATCTCTGATGGGCTTGGCATTGGCCAGAAGTGGGTCCACCTTTGAGCTGGTCGGCGTTGGCTCTACTGGACATGGAAGCTTCTAGCAGCTTCTCACAGCAGCCACCCCTATAACCCCCTCACTACCAAAACTCTGTCATGAAAACCCTATAAATGTTACTAGCAATGCCAATACAAATTTACTGGTCTGCAGGGCTACACTCCAGAGAGATATCACAATAGATCTTTGAACAGAAAACAGATTTTTCTATGATTCTGAAGTTACTCATATTCATTGAGGCCTTTATATTAGATAGCCTAGTTGTCTATTTTCTAAAGAAGCAATTAAAAGATACTTGCAGTCTACACACGTCCCCTACCTTTGAATTTGCCATTCTCACACATGTGATTATGGAATGGTCATAATTGGTTCTGCTTTTAGCTGCTTTGCCCCAGCTGGCAATTTCTTGCCCAGACAGGAAATTTCATTGACTGAATCTGTTCCAGGTGCTAATGTGTGAGTGAAAAGAATAGATTCTCAGACACTAGTCTAAACTCAAGAAGCATATATAATGCCCTACAATCAGGACCTATGGCCCAAATGGTGATTAGCTTTCTGAAAGCTTTTCATTGTCCAAACGGAAAACAAAGTATTTATTTCTAAGGACTTAACACAGTTGCCTGTCTCAAACACTGCTAAGGCCAAAAAAAGACTTTGCCATGAGAAAAGCACAGAATGGAGCGACAGGATGATCCTAACTCCAGGCCTGGCAGAGGTGAGATTTGGTTAGCACATCCTGGGTGACCACCAGATAAAAATTCCTATTGTGGCAAACGGTGTAAAGAAGAAATTGCTTGTATGTAAGTCACCAGTCAAACAAAGATCACCTCCAAGTTATAGGACAGATGGCATCTGTGACCATCACCACTCACAAAAGCCCTCCCCAAATATGCTTCCATGGATATGTAGAAATTGGGCTGTAAGTTAAGCCACCACAGCAGGAACTTGATAGAAGTTAAAGGTGGTATTATTGTCTGGATGTTATCTCAAACCTAGGGAATGATTAACAAAGCTTGGGGAGAAGAATTTATCACTGATAATGGACATGCAGAAGGAACATCAACTCAGCAACTGTGCTGAAATCAGCTCCAACTGGGTAAAAGATAATTCTGGCAGGGGGAGATCATGACCACCCACTCACAGCCCACCAACCCAGGAAACCACCAACTTAAGAGAAAGACTGATCATGCAGACTAAATAGCATTAGAAGTGAGGTAATTATTTAAGCAATAGAATAAGAGAACTGTGTAGCCAATGAGCATTAATTCCTTTGTTTGCTAAGATGTACACGGAGTGAAAAGTTTTGAATGACGTCAGGACTCCCACCACTGAGAAGCCTAGGGTGAAGATGGACCAACAGGATGCTATTGGATCCACTGGTGGTGCCTATCTGTTGCTTGATCTTTCCCCCTCTCTCTTTGTGTCTCTCCTCTCTTATGAAATCAGCTGACTTAGTTAGGGCATGATGTTAATAATGCTAAAGTCATAGGTTCGATCACTTAAAAGTTGGACTTGATGATTCTTGTGTGCCTCTTCCAATTCAGAATATTCTATGAATTTCTATTTCTTCCTATCTCTCTACCTCACATTCATTGTTAGATAAAATCTGTATTACTAACTTCAGCATATGGTCTCATTTTCACCTTAATTTGGGCAGAGGCATCTCTCACAGATCTTAACATTAAATGGGCATCATGGACAGGATACCTTCAGATTTGGTGGAGTGATCAGTGTGATTCAAAGCAGTTGGAGGGTTTTCTTGTGTTACCCAGACCTGTTGTAAGGTTTCTTCTGAAGGAAGTCTGACTAACAGCCAGGGCGTGGTGGGGAGAAGGACATTGACCTTGTTTTGTTAACCCAGTGGGTTAACAACAGATTCAAATAATGGTAATTTCTGTCCTCTAGTTATTGACCTGAGAACATCAGACATGTTGAAAGGTTTTACGGTGTAACCCAGACCCACTGTAAGGTTTTCTCCAGGAGAAAGTCGAGCTGACCCTCTGAGGTTTAACAGGGAGCAAAACATTAACCTTCAATGGTCTAATGACAAGGAATTACCATCCAGGGTGACTCAAATGGAGACTGCCCCCTTCTGATGAAATTAAAGAGATAATTCTAACCCTTCTTCTCCTGGCATGATCTGGGCTCACAAAAATTGGCATGACCTACACGTAGTAATGGATGAAATTACAATTCTTGCAAAAGAACATAAATTGAAACCTAGCAGAGAAAAAAACATTGTATGTGCGATTTTGGCACATAAAGCACAGTTAAAGCGTCACAAAACGAGCTATCTCAGGGTGAAATGGTAAGATAGATAATAATGAAAACAGCTACATAGCTTCTTTCCATTGCAACCAAGTTGCCCGAAAATACACATACATAAACACCAGTCATTCAGTGTCATTTCACTCTAATCCACCCCAAGGGATCTATTAACAAAAAACTCAGTTAACTGGGGTGGGTCATAACATTATCACACTGTTTTCACCAAGGCAAAAAATCTTGTGAAAAGAGGCAAAACAAACATATCAGAGCTGCACAACTGAAACACTTCTCCGTATATTATTAGAATAGTCTTTGTCAGACAAAGGGTGTTTATCACTTTGGTGTACGTGACCACTGATTAGTCCAAAAATCCCACGTAATTATGAAAAAGGACCTACTTCTTTCTCAAAAAGAAACTCTTTTTTTTGTTTGTTTGTTTTGGTGTTTTTTTGTTTTGTTTTGTTGTTTTCTTTTTTTGTTACAGAGAAGATTTGCCTATGTTTTGTTAGCTTTTGATTGATTGTTCAGGTATTTATAGAAGCCAATAAAATGGCTATGCTTTTTATCTCATTAATGAGAGAGGACACAAGTGAAGAAAATAAAGTTTTTATTACCAAATGAATAGCACAGCAGGGTATGATTTGATAAATAGAACATTTCATTATACCACATGGGTCTTCCTACTGCAGTCCACTTCTCCTGAGTAATTTAATGAACTGTGATGGTTGAACCAGAGCCAGTTTTAATACTCAACATTTTAATCAGCTATCAAAATAAGTTATAACTGAGCAACATTTGAATAGCTCTTCAGTGTGTAAAGGAGTATGTTGCAGAAAATGATGCCTGTGACTCTGGATGAATTAGGGAAATTGTTACCTCTGCTGGATGTTACTAGCTGGACATTTGGGGGTTTTATTATTTCCCCTGCACCAATCCTTTTGGCTCTTTACAGTATAATCAGGTTTACTCTTCTGTTCACCTGGTCCTCTTTCATCTGTACTCTCTTTCCAGTATTTTCTTACTCAATGTTGACTCTATTGCTGGCATCCAGTGTAGGCCTGGAATTGCAAGCATCACACTCATGCACATATGTGTAAATTTGTCCATTGGTGTGCATGTTTATTACTTGTAATAATCCAGGCTTGTAACTGTCATAATATCAGGAGCAAATGCATGGTCCAAGAATGCTTCCACAGTAGGAGAGGTTCTTCTGAAGGAATGGTTTTTTTTTGTTATATTTTGTTCATAATCTTAGTTTCCTTTGATTTGAGTTCACAATGTCCTATTGCATTGAGAAAATTGCAACATGTTATAGAATTGCATTGAGAAAAATGTATCTTGCATCCTGGAGATGTACTCTTTAATTTCCTAAACTGTCAGTATGAGTGTTTTCTTGCAAAAAGAAATCCTTCTAAAGGCTGATATTAGAAATACAGAAGGTGCATTAATTTTCTCTTGCAATGATGAATACAGATTTTTAAGCTTGATCTCCGCTTCTATTCAGATTTCAGTTTAGATCAAACAACAGCTATTCACCTAGTTCCGTGGCTGGCTTTTTTATTACTGCTTTGCAGTGCTGTTGGGCCAGTCTCCCTTTTGTACTGTCCTTTTTGTTGTTGTGAGAGCAGTTTCAGAGAGATTCATGCTATATCTCAGTCATTTCTGAAAGTCACTTGAAGGATTTTTATCTAAGAAGTCACATCCTTAGTGATAGTGTCTTGTCGTAAACGTAAGGCTCTTGCATCACCTCCAGGTGGCTTCATTTTTGTATATTGAACCCCTCTAGTTCCCACAGTGAACCAAGCTGCTGTGTGGAGGCACTTGTTATAGTTTAAACTCAGAATTCCTTCCAAGAGCTTTGGAGCCAACGCCTTAAAAACTGGTAGAACGGATTTAA
>JAWWTY010000106.1:87587099-87598709 GCA_035222235.1 Margarornis squamiger | reverse complement strand
AGGAAGGAAGGAAGGAAGGAAGGAAGGAAGGAAGGAAGAAAGGAAGGAAGGGCGGGAGGGAGGAAGGGAGGAAGGAAGGAAGGAAGGGAGGAAGGAAGGAAGGGAGGAAGGAAGGGAGGGAAAGGGAAAGGGAAGGAAAAGGGAAGGAAAAGGGAAGGAAAAAGGAAATAAAAAGGAAAGAAGGGAAAAGGAAGGAAAAAGGAAGGGAATGTTGATAAGATAATCTTATTCAAAAGAAATAATATATTTTGGTCTAATATTCTACAAACCTGGCAGAGAAAAATGCAGGTAAATATCATTTTCTGAAGTGAAAAAAAACATTGTGGCAAGCACTGTAAGTGATGCACCCAGAGACAGAAAACATGGAAGACAGATCAACAGAGAGTATTGTAAAATTCCTTGCAGATCCTTTGTCTGATATAATTTATAAGCTGTTTACTAAAATATTAAACCTTTTTATCTTGGAAGATTAAAGACAGCCAAATTAGATTCTGGCACATAGACTTGTAGAAGAATTAGATAGCTTTGTTATTGTAATGAGGTCAGAGATAATTTTTCTTGGGTTTTGTGAATTGCTAATTTAATTCTTGAGAGCAATTTACATTCAAGGATACTCTGCAGTTCCATTTTTAGTGAAAAAAAATCAATATTTTATTCTCTTTGCTTAAAATATTGCTTGCAAAATATACAACTAGTTGGATTACAAGCAACACCCTTTACTGGGGTTACCTACCAGCTGTCAGGTTTGGAGGAGGCAACTTGATTAGTATTTTAGAAATGAAACACCGTTATGTTGCTATGAGAACTTAGTATAAAGCCTAATTTTGAAAGCTTTTTTGACTATAAAAGTGACTGAACTTGCTATACAAGTAAAACATAAGCCAGTCATTGAAATATGATCTCTGCATTATCTCTTCTATGATGCAAGCAATGTTTACTTTGCTATCAAAATTTGCTTTTGAAATGAGCATATATCCACTTGTCCCAGGTGTTTTCTTCAAATGCATTAAAGTGCAAAATTTCTTGGCTCTCTCCTTCTGTAAGAGCCCAGCACCAGAGCTATGAGCTCAACCAGTTTTCCTTTAAAAATATACAAGGCACCAAAAAATTGGCCTTTTGAATTTCTCGATTGGCTTTCAGTTCTTTAACACCTTGAGGTGGCGCTCAAGAAGGAGACATTGCACACGTTTTCTCAGGAGGTACTTTTATGGATAAACTATAGAAAATAAGGGCAAAAATAAGAGAGAAAAGAAGAGATCTCTGCAAAAGCTTAAAGGGTAACATACAACCAAAACAAGGCATTCTACAAAGCTATGACTTAGCACATGCTAACACTTAGCAAAATACAACCCATTTGTTCCCAAGTTACCCAAAATATTAAGAAAAGCGATTAAGAGAAGAAAAAAGAGAGTAAAGAAAGAGAGAGAAAAGAGATTAAGAGAAGATCATACCTACCACCAGAGTCCTGTGAGAGGACAGTCAGTGTTTATACACCCAAGTGTTTCCTCTAGTGTTTTGTTCATTCTTATTTAAGCATCTCAGATGACGATTTCTCAGCTTGCATTATCAACTTCTGCAATTCAGTCTGATTTTACAAACTCTGTGTTATTGTTCTTTCCTATGCTCTTGCATCTTATATTTTCCAAATAAGTTCAGTCCTGTTGTCTGCCTTAGACTTGAATGGATGCAAAAAACCCTAAGGAGCTGAGCAGATGTGTCATAACAGCTCAAGGATCCAGACAAAGTCTGGAAAATATAAGTGTTCCTTAGCCGCATTAACCCCTTCACCTTGCAGGAAGAATTTTTATGTCCAGTTCTCAGCATGTTTTCACATTGTTATTTGCCTTATATAGTCTGTGTCACAGTCTCATTCTGATGAAATCTACTTTAACCTTTTCCTTCAGGCATGTATCATCAAGGTTATATTCTCTCTGACCTCAAATTTTAGTTAGAGAACAGTGTACCTAACTAGGGCAACTGGGACCATGCTGGGATATTTCCCTCAATTAGTCATTTCACCTTTGTTTCCTCAGAAGACTTTTGGTATATTGTAGCACAGCTTTTCTTTATCTTATTTTGGTTTTTTCTGCTGTCTCCCTTACAGTGCATTTTCAATGAATTCAAAGTGTTCAAACAAGTTCTCACAGAGATAACCTAAGCAGCATGTCACATTTATCTAATTTCTGCAGAACAATGCTTCATTTTTCATGTATTCTAACTGAATTGTTGTTTCCATAATGCTATCCTAGTAACTCTACATATGTTGTCTAATAAAATGACTTTACCACCCACCTTTAATACATCCAATATGCTGTCTTTCTACAGCTAGAGCTGTGTATCTTGAGTTTGTGCAATTATTTAGGACCTAAAAATGTATATGAGGAATGGGAGATGTAGATCTAAAGAAAAATAAACAAAGATGCAAACAACAACACAACCAAAAAATGTGATCTATCCTGGTTTTGGCTGGGATGGAGCTAATTTACTTCATATAATCTTGTAAGGTGCTATGTTTTGAACTGGTGATGAAAACAGTGTTGATTAGACAGGGATGTTTTGCCTACTGCTGAGCAGTGTTCACACAGCATCAAGGCCTTTTCTGCTTCTCACACCACCCCATCAGTGAGGAGGCTGGGGGTGCACAAGAGTTTGTGAGGGGACACTACTGGGATAGCTGACCCCATCTGACCAGAAGAATATCCCACATCATATGGCAATATGCTCAGCCTATAAAGGTGGAGGAAGGGAAGGGAGACATCTGAAATGATGCCATTAATCTTACCAAGTAGCTGTTAATATATGATAAAATCCTAGTTTCCTGAAAAGTGGCTGAACACCTGTCTGCTGATGGGAAGCAGCAAAATAATTTATTTTGCTATGCTTAAACACACAGTTTTTGCTTTCCTTATTAAATTGTCTTCATCTTGACTCACTTTTTTCTCACTGTGGGGAAGTGAGCAAGCAGCTGCATGAGTCTTAGTTGCCAAAGTTAACACACAACATAATCTTAAGAAGATAGTGTGGGGTTCAGGCAGAGCCAGTACTTTTCATTTATCTATAAAGGGCTTTGACCAGAGTTTTACAGAGAGCGAACACAGGATGAATAAACAGTTTCAGAGTATCTCTGTGATGAATTTACTTCTACATGCCCTAGTGCCAGTGGGTGAGGGAAAAACTACCTTAAAGGAAGGGAGAAATCTAGAAGAAATATTTACCGAGAGTTTAATTTTTATTTAAGACTCCGAGAGATTTTGGCCCACTGAACTCTTGCAGAGCCTTTGGTTCTTTGATACCTCGAATTGCTTAAAGACAACACACTACAAGTGCTTCCCAAGAGAATTATTATTATTTTTTTTTTTTTTTAATTCAGTGAGAAAATAACTGTTTTGGCAAAAGTAACAACCAAGAGTAACAATGAAGGAGAAGCATTCCACAAAGCACCCAACATACAAGAACTCATGAATTAGTGAAATGCAACTCATCAGTTTTAAGTTACCCACAAGAGAAGAAAAGAGCAAGGGAAGAAAAGGAAGATTAAGAAAAGAAAGAAGTAAAGAAAGAGAGGAAGAGAGAAGAGGAAAATAATTATTGCCAAGAGTCACATGCTGGCAGCTTCCAGGAGAGAGGGCAGGACAAGACGCAGGCCTTCTGAGCCTACATTTATATGGTTTGGCTACTGTGGCCACTCCTCCAAGGTGAGACATCTGGTTCACTGACCACTTAGTGCCTTCCTAGCCAAAGTGAGACGTGCTGCAGCCACTCAGAAGTTCCAGGGGGTGTGGTGTGGATGTGCTACTGGGTGGCATTATTTGGTTGAGAGTCCAGCCACGTGGCTCCTGATACTGCCATGTATGCTCTGGGCTCAGCCGTGTTGGCTGCAGACCATGTGCCATCTGATCGTGCCATGATGCTGCAGGGCTGACCATGGCCCCTCCCACAATGCACACACAGACGAGATGGTTGATCCAACACCATAATTAAGCAATCTAGTGAGCTACAAATCTGGTCTCTCACAGTGCATTGCAGGCCACCAGAGCTATGCTTTTGTTGCACAATACAATGCACGTGGTGGGTGCTATAGCATATTAGCATATATCACAGGGGTAGTATAGTAGTATAGCAGTACTGTGAAAAGAAGGAACAACGAAAACGTGAAAGCTAGCGTAGTCTCTTCTGTGATAGATTTTCCCTTTTCTCCTTTTTTTTTTTTTTTTCAAGACCAAACGCAGAAGCATCACTTGTGCTTGTCTGACAGAAAGCTGTAGTGATCTGGATGACAGCTGGGAAGCAAACTGACAAGCAGTCTGGACAGACAAAGGTTCAGTGCCTGAGTTTGCTCCCTGGTGAATGTAATTGTCATCTACCATCTATCTCTAGATGATCTCTATAATGACCTACCTCTATCAAAATCAGCCATGTGTCATTTGCCATCCAAATGGAAGATACCTGCAGGTGGGCAGGTATGCAGGCATGATTTCAAAAGTACATTTCCTATACTAAACCTCTTTTAATACAGTCTGAAGTTAGAAGAATGCTATAATTTAATCTATACACACTGTACCTGTCATTTTTTAATAACTTTGTCCCTATTCATATAAGTTTTGCCAAATTTAATCATCTGGAACTGTTGGTGCCAAGGTATACTTTGTTTCCATGTGATTTCTGAAATGTAGAAGCCTTTCCATATGGCTATCACTTAGGAACTTGCTTTGAAGTCCTTTGTCCTCTTGCCATTAACCAGGAGGACAATAGTGCTAGGAAATATTTCAGGAGTTTCATCCTTTTTTTTTCAGGTGGCTCTTAGTGACAGCTTTAGATGGAAGAAATGTTCCCTAGAAAGTTTCTTTATTCAAGAGCTCAAAATTTGTTTGTTCTTCCCTTAAGAAAAAATGCACTCTGCAAGCCATGGGTGATGTTAATTTATGCTATGGCACCCCTGGGTTACACAAGGGTCACATTTATGCCACACGTGTAAGCTCCTATGAGAATTACTGACATTGTAATAAGAAAGTTTCATTCTGAATGGCAAGCACAATTAAAATGTGTACTATGCTTTTCACTGTTAGCCACTCATCTGTCATCACGTTTCAGGCAAATGGGTGGAGAATCAGAGAAACAGACTTAAGTGGATTTGATCATGCAGACTTTTAATGACAGGATATTCATCTGTAGCAAGCTTAAAGTGGTGAGGAAGCACTTTGGTTTTATTAAAGTAAAATTCAAATGCTTCTCTGTGATGGTGAAGGTGTAATAAGCAATGTTATATGGATCTTCCACATGCCAGAAGGATGTATTTTAAAAGATCTGTTAATAATTATTCAACAGTGATTTTTAAAGTGTTGAATTAAAAAAACCTTGCAAGTGTAGTTTATTCATTGAAGTCCTTCTCTACTTACTGTAGAAGTTTTGCTGCATACTTTTGATAAATATGGGTATGTACATACAATTAAGTGCACTTGTATTTCCATGGCTTAACAAGATACTGCTTAGCAACTGAGACAGTTGACCATATCCATGATCCTAATCAGTGCCAATTATAAGTCACATGTATTGGCCTCGATCGTATTTCATTATACAATGTAAGGGCAAAAGAAGCTTTGAAACTGAACATGCTCATGCAATAAAATGAAGAAAAAAAGCCTTATCTTATGAAAGAGGCAGAGCCGTTTACTTGGCTAAGCTGAACACCCATCTTAAAAATTCGCATTTTACATCTAATGATATCTTTTATTTATTTAAACAGTTAAAAATATTTAATCAACATGTCTTTCAAAAGCCTGGCAAAGTAGTGTGGTTTATTATTAGGTAAGATTCATATATGAATGTGGGTCTAAACTTTGAAAAGGTTATTTTACTTCCACGAGTAGTTAGTAATAATTTTTAATAAGATTATATATCTCCATGAATATAGAAAGAATTAGAGAAAAGCAAAAATAGTATGTGACTGATCTATTATTTCCCTAAGGCAACAAAACAATATAATGAGTGATAATGAGGAAAAGTATTTCTCTCATATTTAAGCTTTAAAATTATTCTGTGGCAACATACACAAAAACTAAGAAAAATAATGGATATGAAAGCATATCTTGACTATACTTCATATTTAACTGAAACCAGTGAAACCCCCTGCCTGCCAGCTTCAAACATCTACTTAAAGATATATGATTTTCTCCAGTAAGTGGTGAATAACTACCAGAATTTTAAAAGGCAATATCTAAGGCAAATATGTAGTTATATATATTATTTATGAAAACGTTTTATCTGACATTTAGGGATCTGTTAGTACAATGATTGCAGAACATGGGAGGTAAGTAATCATTTCTCCTGGAGGTTTTTCTATCAGGAACACTAAAACTTTAAACAAAATTTCAAAGATCTCACTTTGCAGAAAAGATTCTCAAGTATTTTAATAAAAAGGGCCATAGCCATAAAGATTTTACAGCACTTACAGGATTATTATATCTGTTACTTGCATGGAAAGCATATATTTATTAAAATTGTCATTGACCAACTGTATTTTCAGCATGCTGTAGCACATTCCACCTAAAGTCAGAGGCAAGAATGAGGTGAAGCAAATATGTATTCTAAAGGAAAAGTTATCTGTGTAAAAGGAAGTCCTTATCAAATGAAGAGGCTAAGGCCTCACTGTACCTGCACTAGCCCTTTCAGCTTCAGACACTCATCTTCAAATTATATTTATTTTTCTTCAAATGGTGTAATGTGTAGGCTTCGTTTTTTAATCAGTCGCATCAGAATATCAGCCACCCTTTTATTATTTTTTTAACACAGCTTCTAAAATTATTCCTTTAACATAGGCTTTCCAATATAATTTCCTCCACAGTTCAAAATTATCCTTCCTTCTGTACTGCTGTTTCCTTTTATTTAATGTCATTTTTCCATACAGGGACACCATATGTACCTTGCTCAGTCTTTTGGTATTATGGGTTTTTTCCTGTTTTTTCTCTTGAGCTGCTTAACAATTTGGCTGCCTTAAATTTTGAAAGTTCCCCTGTGTCAAAACCAAGTTTTTCCAAATATGCTCTGAGAGCAATTTCTGCAGTATGTGTAGGATCTCCACTCTGTTCTGTGGCATTCCTCTGATGCCTGGTGCTGACTGCTTTTCAGAACTTCAGGAGAATTTGTGAAGTCAGTCTACATAATTTAATTTCTGTCACTTTATGTTATAGTTGGAAGATGAAATTGGCAAAATAAAAGCAGTAATTTGTGCTATAACTTGTGGCATCCAGATCATCGGTGCTTTGGCAGGTCTTTCACTTTCTATCTGAAAGGCAGTTTAAAGGCTTTAAATATATTTTTTTAAAAAAGATTACTTAGTGTTCAATGAATTTTAGTAGCATATTTTGACCAGCCAAAGAAAATTAGTGGTTTAAATATTCACTAACATAGTTAATTAATCAACTTTTCAGGTCCCCAGTAACCACCAATTCCAACAAACTTAACAACAACCAGTTACCCTTTGCTTCTAGTGATAGCATAACTATTCATATATATAATAAACTCTCAGAAGAAGAAACACAGGCAGCTTGAATGAACAAATTTGTTAAAGATATTCCTAGAGAAATCTGACTTATTTAAGTACAGTCCATGAATACTTTTAAATTAAGTAATCTTTCAGGTCATAAGTATTCTAATATTTGAAAATTATTCTCTAGGCAATAGGTACTTTACTGCCAATTCAAACAAGACAGAATTCTACTAACTAAATATAATGGCATAGTCTATGAGGTCTTTGTTAAAAGAGAATGAGAATTTTTTATCTACTTTTTGGAGGATAACATTTTAATATAACTTATGATTTCTGCCATAAAATTACTCACCATTAATGTAGATATACCTTCAAGCTACTTTGTAGGCACCTGCAGCTAATATTTAAGGGATTTTTTTCTCTCAAGCAATTTTAAAAGTACATTTCCTCCGATCTGTAATTTTGTTCCCTGTTTTTGTTTTGGAAAGTCACAAAGAACCAATAACAATGAGATTCTGAGCACAATGGGCACTCTGTTTCTGCATTTTCTTAATGGAATTCCCATGGCAAGGTTCATCATCAGAGAAGGTGAAAGGGAGGCAGGGAGCATCTTCTCTGAGACTCAACAGCTTGAAGAACCCTCACCATCATAGTAAATGCAGCCTCTGGAGAAAGTGAAGGATGGAAGATGGTAACTTCTGGTACCAAAAGGAAGGCTTGTGTCTCCTCTATGGTTTACAAATGCAAAATTGTTCACTCTTCTCAAAGCCAAAGAGAAGCCAGAAGTGCCTAGAAAGACCCTGGTTCACCCAGCTCTAAACCATACAAAATTACCAGGAAGAAATGGTGAGTCATTGTAATGGGTGACTTCCTGCTGCAAGGGAAAGAGACACGCAACTGTCAACCAAACCCATAATCTCGACAGGTTTTCTTCCTTCCAGGGACCGGGATCCTGGATGCCTTGAAAGGACTGCCAAAACTTGTCTGCCTTTCTGACTATCCCAGAACAGTTTGTGTCCAACAACTCAGCGTGCTGCATTACTTCTGTAAAGTGGCTGTAATGCATGGAATTACAGCTAATGTACATGATGAGTTAAAGACCTTTGTGAATATCTACTGGGATCAGGGAAACACAGTGGGATGGCACCCCTGACTAGAATGTTGAAATGGAGGGATACAGTCTCTTTAGGAAAGACAACACCTGGTCCTTGAGGGGAAAATTTGGCCACACTGATATCTGCTAGAGGGACAACACAGTTGGACACAAAAAATCCAGGAGATTCCTGAAATGCATCAATGATAAATCCTCCTCCAAGAGACAGATGAGGAGAGAACAATGTGGAAAGGCGGTCTGCTGGACCTTATATTCATCACCAAGGAGGACTTGTTGGGGATGTGAGGATCAAAGGCAACCTGTCTCTAGTGGGGTTCCACAAGGATCCATCTTAGTCTCTGTGCTCTTCAACATCTTTATAAATTACTTGTATTCAGGATTGGAAGGGATGCTAAGCAAGTTTGAAGATGACACAAAACTGAAAGGAGCTGTTGATTCCCTCAAAGGCAAGGAGGCCCTGCAGAGAGACCTTGCCAAATAAGAGAGATGGGCAACTACCAATCATAGGAAGTTTAATAGGGGCAAGTGCCAGATTCTGCACCTGGGATGGGGCAACCCTGGATATTCTTACAGACTGAGGAATGAGGTTCTGGAAAGCAGTGCCATGGAAAGGGACCTGGGGGTCCTGGTCAATGGCAAGTTGAATATGAGTCAGCAGTGCCCTGGCAGCCAGGAGGGCCAGCCATGTCCTCGGGGGGTATCAGGCAAAGCATCACCAGACAGTCGAAGGAGGGGATTGTCCCTCTCTGCTCTGCACTGGGGCAGCCTCTCCTGGAATATTGTGTGCAGTTTTGGGTCTCACAATATAAGAAAGATATTAAGCTATTAGAGGGTGTTCAAAGGAGGACAACGAAGGTGTTGAAGGGCCTTGAGGGGAAGCTGTATGAGGAGCAGCTGAGGGCACTTGGTCTGTTCAGCCTGGAGGAGACTGAGGGGAGACCTCGTTGCAGTTACAACTTCCTCGTCAGGGGAAGAGGACGGGCAGGCACTGATCTCTTCTCTGTGACAAGTGACAGGACCTGAGGGAATGGCCTGAAGTTTTGTCAGGGGAGGTTTAGGTTGGATATTAGGTAAAGGTTCTTCCCCCAGAGGGTGGTTGGGCCCTGAAACAGGCTCCCCAGGGAAGTGGTTACAGCACTGAGCCTGAGAGAGTTCAAGTATCATCTGGATGACACTCTCAGGTGTATGGTGTGACTTTTGCAGATGGTTCTGTGCAGGGCTAAGGGTTGGATTTGATGATCCTTGTTGGTCCCTTCCAACTCAGCATGTTCTGTGATTCTGTGAACCTTGGTTGCAAATACCATGAGAAGGTCCCTCAGGGTAGAATGGAACGGTGAAAAGCAGGCTTGCAACCATGGACTTCATGGGGGCAGACTTCGACCTCTTCAAAGATCTGCTTGGAAGAGTCCTATGGGGTAAGACTCTGGAGGGAAGAGGGACCCAAGAAAGCTGGTTGCTATTCAAGGATCACTTCATCAAAGCGCAAGTGTATTCTATTCCAACAAACACGGTCAAGCAAAAATGTCAGGAGGCCTGTCTGGATGAACAAAGAGACCACAGGGAAAGGCTGGAGCAAGGAATATGTCAGTGAATACTTAAGCAAACTGAATATACAGAAGTTCATTGGCTCTGATGGGACGGACCCACAAGTACTTAGGGAACTGTCAGATATCATTGAAAGGACACTCTTAATAGTCTATTATCAATTGTGGCAACTGAGAGGAAAGCAAACGTCACTCCTAACTTTATGAAGGTCAAGTAGGCCAAGGGATCAGTCATTCAATTTTACCTCAATCTTTGTGAAGGTGGTAAAACGACTAATTCTGAAAATCATTTCATAGGTACATTAAAGAGAAGAAAATCATCAGGAGTAGTCAGGAGTTCACTAAGAGGAAATCATGCTTGACCAACTTGTTAAACTTTTACAATGAAATGACTGGTCTGGTAGACAAGGGGAGAGCAATAAATATTTTCTGCCTGGACTTCCATAAGGCCTTTGACACCATCTTCCATAAGATCCTTACATACTAGCTGTTGATATATGGTCTGAATAAGCAGCCAGTGAGGTGAGTTATTAACTTCTTGAATGGCCAGGCTCAGAGGGTGGTGATCAGTGACATGAAGTCTCATTGGAGTCCAGTTAATAGCAGTGTAGCCCAGGGGTCAATATTGGGTCCATTTTTTTTTCAAAATCTTGATTAATTATCTGGATGAGGGAACAGAATGTACCCTCAGCAAGTCTGATGATGACACAAAAATGGGAGGAGTGGATAATATGCCAAAGGGTTCTGCTGCCATCCAGAGGAACATCAATAGGTTTGAAATGGGCTGACAGGAACCTCATAAATTTTAACAAGATGAAGTTTGAAATCCTGCATCCAGGAATGGGCAATTTCCTGCCACCCAGTTGGAATGCAGCTTTGCAGACAAGGACCCAGAGATCCCAGCAGACACCAAGTTGAACATGAGCAAGCACTGTGCCCTTGTAGCAAAGAAGGTTGATGGTATTCTGGTCTGCATTAGACAAAGTATTGCCAACAGATCAACAGAGATGATCCTTCCCCTTATTCACCACTGGCGAGGCCACACCTGGGGTGCTATGTCCAGTTCCAGGTTCCTCAGCATAAGTCCCAAAGATGACCAAGGGACTTGAGCCTTTCCTCAATGACAAAAGACTGAGAGATCTGGCATTGTTCAGCCTGGGGAAAGAATGTTCAGAGGCTTCTTATCAATGTGTATAAATTACCAAAGGGAGGGTGCAAAGAGAACAGGGGATGGCTCTTTTCAGTGTGCCCAGTGATGGAACAAGAGGCAATAGGCACAAACTGAAATACAGGAGCTGGTGTCTGAATATCAGGGAACAGTTTTTAACTGTGAGGGTAGCTGAGAACTGGCATGGGATGCCCAGGGAGGTTGTGGAGTCTCCATGCTTGGATGTGGGAGGAGGCCCAACCGACGAAGGAGTAAAAGAAGAGGGCTTCCATGAATGGATACAGTGCCACACGCTTTG
>JAWWTY010000106.1:87471324-87586999 GCA_035222235.1 Margarornis squamiger | reverse complement strand
GTTCCACCCCTGCCTTCCCATATTTGCCCCGGTTCCGCCCTTGTTCTAGAAGCTTCCCTACCCCGACCCTATAAGAGCCCCTTGCTCCCCCCAATAAACGTTCCACTCTGTTCTCACCCTTCTTCGAGTGCGGACCGTTTCCTTTCTTCCCTTGGCGGACCGTGGCACTTGGAGATATTCAAAAGCTATCTGGACTTGGTTCTGGGTAACTAGGTCTGGCCCCACTACATTAATCTGGGGAGTTTGACCAGATGACCTTCAGAGGTCCCTCACAACCCAAATAATTTTTTGACTCATTCTGATAATTCCTTCTCACTCATTCTACCTATTTAGATAAGACTACTGTCTCATACCTCATGGACCCCAGCTGTGAACTTGCATCATGCCAAGTGGTAGAATCCCTAGTGACTTTTCAAATAACTCTTAGGAGATGTTTTCCACAGAAAAAATCTAATTCACCAGACATCTGTCATTTGGTAAGTTAAAGCAGCACATACTCTACCTTCTGAAATACCTTGCCAGGTCCTGTGAATGGATAACACTTTTATCTCTAAAGAAGCTCTTGGCAGGAGAAGTCTGTATTTCCCTGCCAGGTACACAGCAATCTAGTGGCTCACCTGAGCTTCTCCAGCCAGTTTGTCTTTAATCTATCAGTCAAAAAAGTAAGATTGCTTTTAATGGGGGAACAGCCATTTCATCTTAGCAACATAACACGTATCTCATTTACTGAAATTATACCTTCATTGTAAATTAGTCCTATTAAGGAACCTGTTTTCTTCTTTTTATTATTTAACACAGAGGGGGTTTTGCTATAATGACTTGTGACATAGATTTGAGATTTGTCTTTTTTATTTTTTCTTTCTTTTCACTTCCATGGTATTCCTCCTGGGTGCTGTTTCATCCTGCAGGACTTCTGAAAACAATACAGCAAAAAGGTAGCACGTGTAGCCCCACAGGGCACCAGAGATTACAAAGAATTCCTGCTTTATACTACAACATGGGAAGCCTGTTCTACACTGGAAAAAACACGAGATGGTTTTCCAGCTTTGGAAGCATAAAGACATACTTGACAGTCACAATTTGCCTCCATCATTAAGGCAAAGAAATGTTTACAGTGACCATGGTAATGTATTCCTGTTGTTACATCTAACATTTCTAGTAGCTTAATCTGTACCTGCAAATATTCTGGGACTTGAGCCTTAAAATATCCTCATAAATCATTTGAAAGATGAACAACCTTAGGCACAAAGCTATCAAATGATTTGCCCAAAGTCACATGACAAGTAAGTGCCAGAAAATAAAATCTAGGAGTATTGATTCTCAATTCTGTATTCTAGCCACTAAACTCACTCTTTCATTCTGATACACCCAAACTCAAACACACTAAGACTCTTGACCTGATTAAATTTGAAAACGCTCATGGTAAATTTATTTTCTTCTTTATGTCTGACTTTGTTCTTTCTGTGTGCATGCAACACATTTACTACATTGCTGTTTATTAGTAATGTATTTATGTCCTAATATGCTACTTTTTCAGAACATTAAAGTTATATAAAAGTTGTTTACAGGAGAGTCCTGTTGTGATACACATATTACATTAAGCATGAAAGCAACAGTGTGTTCAATTTTTTGAGGCAAATAAATTAGCCAGAGATATAGCTCAGTTTTTGGAGGCCATTTGCCCACCACAAAAAACTACCATATTTAATACTTCTATAATGTGCTGTGTGGAGAACCATTCCATACTTGTCTCAGTAGTAATAGTGTATAACTGTGAATATTTGTATAGTTATTATTTTGGAGGCAGTTATTTTCTTCCTAGATACTGGTTCTTTGTCTTCCTACATTATCTTTAGTATAGCAGGCTTTATTTTTACCAGTTAGTACCAATGCTTGAACCAGGCGTTTTTAGGATCAAATTCACCAGAGACAGAACATTTTGGAGGGCTTTAGCAAAATACAAGTTTATTGACATACCTAAATAGACAAGGGGAGAGCAATAAATATTTTCTGCCTAGATTTCAGTAAGGCCTTTGACGCCAGGCCTTTGACACCAGGTGAGAGACAGTCTCACCTTTTTTTTCTACTGAGTTGAAGCCAACGAATAGTTTGAATGAGATTTTCTGAGACTTTACTTTTTTTTTTTTTTTTTGCTTGCTAGGCAGCTATAATACGAAGTGACTCATTCACGTTGTGCATGTCTGAGTTAGCAATGTCCTATTTTCTACAGTGTCTCACCCCTAGAAACATCTAGGTTTCACATCAGCTACAGAAGGAAAAACTGGTTGCTCTGAAAAGCAGTAGAGATTATAGAAGTAACTAAATCCCACCTTTTCTTTTTTTTTTTCCTGGTAATTTTCAAATCAGATCATGAGTGGCTCAGTCTTCTGTAGTTTCTAACTTCTCACAACTATGGCACAATAATAAATTAAATGTGTCACTTTTTTCACATTAAAAATCCAAGAGATTTCTGACTATAAAAACAATGCATTGCTGTTGGGATGCGACATTACCAAGAATGGAAAAAAGAACTTTGAGGACTTTGGCGCAGCTACCATGGAAGGCTTCTGAATTTTCTTATTTCTACAGGCTCCCAGTTATAAATTTATTGTTAAATAATAGAAATGTTCTTAATTGCATAAAATGAACTTGTTTCCCTCATGTGTTTGCCAGCCTGCCACAATGCAGAGTTTCCTTTTATGGCCATCCCTTCTTTACTTACCTTTTATGGTAATCCCTTCCTTTACTTACCTTTTATGGTTGTGTCACACCCAGTTCCTCCTTATACATTATGGAATTTGCATGCTCCAGCCCATATTCTGGCAAGTTCCACGCCAACCCTATATAAGTTTGCTACCCTGTTAATAAATTGCCATTCCTGCTTGACCCTCATTGGAGTGTGCTGTGTCTTCTTCCCTTCGCAAAGCTGTGTCACATTGCAAATTAGAGTAATATGTCGTGGCAAGTTTTTTTTTTAGTTTTTCATTATACCAGTTTGATTTACTTTCAATTTACTCTATTCCCACACAGGTGAAAGAGAGGCAATAAGAAGGTAACCATCTGCAAAATGAAAGATATTTTTATGTGTAAATAATATTTTCTTTAAATTCTTTTTTTTTTCTGAGAATTCCATGTAAATGCTAACTAGTTTGTTTTTGCTTGTTTTTACCATAAAAGAGAAGCACCCATTTTTTATTTCCATACTAGTTTTAATTACTTCCCTCTCTCTGTTATCTACTTCTTTGTTTCCAGGCACTTGTGACTTATCACTCATGACCTTAGGAGGGTATTGTTCTTTCTTAATTCCAAGGGTATTGTTATCACAGAAAACATGCAGGGGAGCATGATTCCTGTATTTAGGAAACAGTGATCTTTAAACTCTTAATTTAACACCCATTTCACAGCAAAACCATCTTTCCAGACCTGCAAAGCTTTTGCACTCCTCATCAGTAGAACTCAAGATGAGAATTTTTTTTATTTTTTTAAAAATTTGACCTGGAATTAACTCTGATTTGGCAGGAGAAACTTGTTACATTTTCATTGGTCCTACAGCTATGTGGGTAAAATGTTTTTGTCTTTCTGCCTCTCAGACAAGTAGTACAGGTATTGAAGCATTTAGGGACAAATTCTGAGAAAGCAGGTGTTGCAGTCATGCATGCCAGCAGATGCATTCTTTGTTCTACAAACATTGCCAATTACAGTAGAATTCCACCAAAGGGAACCTGAGGAATTTGCCGAGTGGCACAAAATTTAACCCTGCCACTGTTTATTCATTGTGTGTATAAGCTCAGCATATGAGGTCTTTGGGTAAGGGATTGTGAGATATAGGCCACTGTTAGAAACCAGAACCATTATCCCTTAAGCACTATAGAAAGAGATTCACAGAACTTTTGCAAGATTCATAAACCTCTATTTCTCTTTAAACTCTTTTCCTAACACCGTTAAGGGTGGATCTGTGGTTTTGTTTAAGGTTGTTATTTTGTCCTTCATTTCTGTAAAAATCCTATTGCAGCCAGCCAGAAATAAGAAATGTTTTGAATAAGATAGCCTGGTGTAAACTTCTGTTATTGCCCAGTGCAGCAGAAACAGGAATGTACAGATTAAATTGTCTGAAATTTTCTCCTTTCTTTCCTGGCTGCAGAGAACATTCAAACTTAAGCCTCTGAAACCAAGAAAATAAAGTCTGAAGGAAATCACAGAATCTGTCAGGTTGGAAGGGAACATGGTCGTGCAGCCCAACCTCCCTGCTCAAGAAGGGTCAACTAAGCACATGGCACAGGATTGCTCTTGAATATCTGCTGTGCGGGAGACTCCATAACCTTTCTGGGTGATCTGTTCAAGTGTTCAGTCACACGAATAGTAAAAAAGTTCTTCCACGTGTTTAGGTGGAACTTCCTGTGTATCAGTTTCTGCCTGCTGCCTTTTGTTCTATTGGTTGCCATCACCAAGAAGAGCCTGGATCCATCCTTGTGACACTTTTCCTTTAGATATTTGTAGAAATTAGTGAGGTAATATAAAAATAAGTAGCTGGAATATAAGTTATGCCTTTTCCACAGTACAGACACAAGGGTCATTTTTAGTTATGCCTACATCTTCTTGCTAGACCTTACTAAGATATGTCCAATTCTCTTGACTTGGGGTTAGTTGTTGTAAATGGCTGATACTCTCAGTGTTCTCTCATAAGGGCTTTAGGTCAGACGAAAAATAGACTTCCAGGCCTATTTTATGGAGTGATCAGAGTAAACAATCATAGTAGTCTTTTTTTGAACATAAAAACTATGAGGATTTAAACTTTTTCTTAACATTTCCCAGCAGCTCTCTTCTTCCTTTCCCAGGCATATCTCCACAGCATAGGGAGTGCTATAACATTATGATCTCCCTGAGGAACATCACAGTCTAATCATCAAAGAAGGCCAAAATCAGAGGAAAATGTTAGAAACCATCTGAAGAGTGTGAAAGTGATTTAAAAAGTATAAAGTATGCAAAAGATTCCACTGCACTAGCATTCCTGTCATTTCTACCTTTTACTTTGTTGAAAAGCTCTATTTCTGTGATATGCCACAGGGAGTCATTGGGACATCACTGGAAAGTCTTTGACTTCCTACCTCCTCAGTGATAAATGCTATGGGTTTCTCTCATTGTTTTTCTCTGAAGTTGTCTATACAAGTTTGCTGACATATTCTGTAGGTAAATAACGAATTTCCAAATAATGCTGGCAAAACCAGCATTCCAAGTGCAACAGTGTTAATCAACACATAGACACACAATAAGTTAAAAAAAAAATCCAAGCCAATTTATTTTCTTACAGAAGAGACCTCAAAAAAATTAACAACCCATAAAACATGGCAAAGATATAGTTGTAGAATTGCTATTATGGCTTATATAATTTCCTCTTTTTATCCATGAAACATTGAAATAAAGCTCAAAGTCTAGTCTGATTAGATTTTTGCCATTCTGTGAGACTGAAATGGACTAAAGATTTAAAACTCTTAGCTAACTAAAAATCAAAGTACCATCTCATGATAATTATAACAGTTATTTAAAGTCTTGCTAGAGGTGCATATTTTCCACATTTTACAGAACCTGAAGGCAGAAGAGAATGTATGTGCTATAGTGAATGTACAATTAAAATAAGGATCCTAATACAGCATTAATATATTTTTTATTAGTGTTTTCCATGTATCTAGAGAATAATAACCACAGATGCTTTTCCTGATTGCTTTCCACCTATATATACCACTTCACTGTTCACCATTGCCTATGGTATCCCACCACCCTGCTGTTCTGGCCCCCTCCTGATCTTGTCAAGTGGTTAGATCTAATTACTGGCTAAGTCATTTGCCACTTAGGTGCCAGTATACCATTCATATTGGAATGGTGTCTGTACTCAAGAATTAGGCACCCAGACTTTTATCAGGTGCATGTGCTGTGGGAAGCTGAGCCCTTGGGCAGACTCGAAGGTGCCTGGAGTAGAGACAGAGTGCACAAAGGAGGCATCCTGCTCTCCTTGTGGAGCACCGAAAGGTTTTTACATGTTTCAAAACCAAATCCAATGTATTTTATGAAAACAAACTCAGAGAAAACACACTTCTTCTGAAAATCATTTCTGCAAAAAACTCTTCATCAATTTACTATGGGGAGTTTCTAAGAGAAGAATTTTCATTCCTCCTTGCTATGACATTACTCTAAAAAGGCAGACTTTAAAGACAACAAAAACCTAAATAAATTAGGTTATATGACATTTTATTTGTTACAGTAGCCTTATCAAGAAGAGTTTGCATCAAAAAAATGAGGAAGTTAGAGAAACTGTATGGATAATTAAGTCTATTTGAAGCATTCTGGACACTAGGCCTTTGAAAAACAACTCATCGTAAAAGGAGGCTGTTGCTAGGATACTATGGCTACAATCAACAGAATAATGCCAAGGGATTTTTAGATATATACATACATGTAACAGGAAATCTTGATTGATGAACACCATAGATTATAAGCAACATTATAAAAGCTACCTGGTATATTAAAGATTGAATGGAACATTCAATATCATGCTGAAAAGCCGAAGTGAAGTTAGTCTTCAAAGTGAAGCCTATCAAAGAATGTCACAAGAAATTAACAGCCACAATGCTTTTTAGCTGTTTGAATAGAAGAACACAGACACATAACTCAGAACAGAAGCAAGAGAGACTAAAGAAAAAGAATGAACAGATGTTGCTGCTGAGGTAAGGGAAGTGTGTAGCCACTGTTTTCTGCTGGTATCAAAGACAATTAAAACCATAAGGACCAAAAATGACCATAAAGTGGTGTTGAGTTAGTCTTCTCATTGGGAGTGGCTGTTTGAAATGATCAAGAGGATCAAAGGAGGATACTGAAAGTATACAAACGTGAAGTCAAATTAGCTCTATGGGCAAAACTGTGGCTCTGTTAAGGTACCAATAAAACTCCCCTCAACTAGAAGACACTGTTGGATAGTCTTCTATACATTTTTGTGTCAAAGGAAGTGTCCAAGGTTCTCCAAGTTGTTCAGGTATCTATGCTATCTATTTCAGTGCAGTTTTGCCTTGGAGAGTCTGGGCCTGCAGTCAGAGCAGAACAGTTCTCACAGAAAATCACTTTGCATGACAAATTTCCTACTCTGCCTGAGGAGGAGTGCAAAGGTATTCTCTCCTAATTAAAATATGAATGCTGTCATCTGATAATCTTCCTTGTGAGAAATAACAAGCTTACTAATTAAATGTGCAATTTCTTGACATTTAAACAGGTCAATTCTTTTTTCCATGTGTCTGATCATTTATTTGAGGTGCTTCTTCCAGGCGTGTTTATTATACTAACCATAATTAATAACCAGCATAACAGACCCTTCAAAACAGAAGGGTGAATAATGTAGTTTTGTCGTTTTTCTCAACTGAAGTTATTTTAAAATAGACAATAAAAATAATTAAATAGAGGATAGAGGTTTTGTATTTATTAAGTCCTCATCATCTTTCTGGGCTTCCCATATCTGTCTTCTGAAATCTGTCTTTCATAAGGTCACCTCTTTATTCCATTTGGCTTTAATCAATGAAATGTTATTATATAAAACTCCAAGAACATGGAAAGACAGTCCAGTTTTAATGCAGTGATATTATACCTGAAAAGGGTGCTGCTGTAGCTAAATTGTAAATTCTGGTATGGATAGAATGGAAGACCTGTGGACACAGATTTTTACTTTTAAGAGCTTATGCTGAAAACTTATCTTGATTTTTAGCACAACAGTGAGAACATGGGAAATCTTATTTTAACTGTATTCTTCAACAAGTCAGTCCAAAATTAAATATTCTGCTTCACAGAAAACTCAAATCTTCTTGAAATTTCCTTTAGTCTGCATGGGATTGAAAAGTACATGTTTACAAACATTCAGCAAATCAAAATTTTAAAAGTATCCTTGTTTAAAAAAAACACAAGCCCAGTCCATGTGAATTTGAAATATAAACTCCTTATTTCATGAAGTTTTTAAGATGTATGATAAAGTTGTATGAGTTACAGATTTAAATTTTTTGAACTAGGGAGTGGTTTTTCTCACCAGATTTCTAAAGACAATCTGGCATTTATTACCATCTGCTTTGTTCTTTCTTGATAGGAACTTAATTTAGGAGATCCTTTTGATTAAAAAAAAATAAATAAAAAAATGCATGCTCTTCGTTGTTTTGGTATGGCTTGGATTTCTTTGGGTGTTTGTTCTGTTGGTTTGTTGTTGTTGTTGTTTTTTGGTGGTTTTTTGGGTTTTTTTCACTAAGTGAAATGTCTGCCAAGGGTTGGCCTGTTATCTGTATATTTATGCTGCAATTTATGAAGAGTTTACAATACAAACTGTTTGTTACTCTACTGCAGGGACACAGAATAGGCAACATTTCTATTTTGTAGCATTGGAGTTCTCAGACCAGGATGGTAATTGCAATCAGTGATTCCTTGAGTTCGTGTACCACGTTATTAACTGCAGCAGTGAGAAACAGATATACTGCCTGCTTAGGACAGAGAGCTAGGGTGGTAACCTCATACACTGCAGCAGTGGGAAATGGCGAAACATGTCAGAGCTCTCAGAAATTATAATTTTCTATGTGTAGCTAAGGTTAACAGTTGACTTTAGGATAATGAAGAATTAATTGCTCAGAATAAAAATAATGCTTTCTCTTGATTTTTGATCTTATTTTAATGTGTAATAAGAGACTAAACACTTTAGCACCTGTGCTATATTTTATCTTTTTATCTTATCTGTCTTAAAACTATCCAAAATCTAACTATTTTGTTTTAAATCCTTAAACTAATCTTAAACTTTTAAGGCTTTCTCTATAGCTTGGTGACTTCAGAAATAATTAATGACAGCCTAAAGCAGATACCAAAATTTGGCAGAATTAACCCAATAGGTAAATGAGCATTGACATGTACTGAATTGCACTTAAGTCTCTTATTAACTGGGCTTCAGTAAGAATCCTGACAACAGAATTGATGAATTCAATTGTCAAAATGACATTTTGTGCCATTTGAGATTTCCTAAATTGTCTGAGATTTAGACTGCATAGTAATGATATATATGCCACATGAGAGGTAGAGACCTAATTTAGGTATCAACATTGAATTGAATACTTCCCCTATCTTTCTGATGGCTGAAGTTAAATGTTATAGAATCTATCTGAAAAAGACAATACAGTTGACTAAACACAGCTCCTAATGCCACTTGCAATATCCTAGGTTCTCCAAGATATCTGCATCAGACTGTCGGGTATGTATAGGCCCTGTAGGAGACCAACTCAATTTTTTGGGCCAGTAGCTGAAAATCTCAAAAGAAATCTTTCACAAAGAAGTCTTAAACACCATCTTGAACCACCCTAAGCCACCTCAGATGACACTGTCTCTAAACTACCACTTCAAAAAAAGAATAAATATTGGTAAAAGGAGAAATGAAAACTGTGTGTTTACTATGTTGCAAATATTAAAATATTAAATTTATTTTGTATTAATAAGAGGTAAAACTGGAAGAAATGAAGATTCTGTAAAAAATTCTTTCTCCTTTTATACCATGTGCAGTTTCAAACTTTCCTTTTTGACCTATTTACTTTAGAATAGGAATTTATTGATATCTCATTTTTTTCATAGATTGCAAGTATTCCCTATGTTTTATACATTGGAAATCATGACAAGACAAGGTTTTGTGTTTCCTTACATCCAAATTCATGTCTTTAAAAATTCACAAAAGGGAAAGTATGTTGTTAATCTGTACACACCAATTTACTGTCCTTTATATCTAGGAAATTTTATCTTGTACAAGCTAAAACAAAAAATAAAAAATAATGGTGTTTTATTCTGCATTGTTGGTCACTCATTCATATTTAATTTGTCAATGATAGTATTTTATCCAATACTTCTCTTCACTGAAGAAAATTACCAGAAAACGAAGAGGCATAGAATTTGACTGAAACACAAGGGTTATTATTAGCTAAGAAGATATAGCCTTAAAGCAGTTAATATGCCAGGGAATGCATTCTTCCTGGACTTTGTTGGTTACACTTATGCTATAGAGCACAGCCAGTCTGACAGGTAATGAAGAGAAGTGTGGTCTGTAAGATAACTATGATTCAGCACACTGAATATTTGAAAAATAAATTGGATACAGAACTGACATGATTGCATTATACATTGGTCATTTGTTAGAATATGCAAAGGAACTGTATTAAACTCTAAAATAAAAGAAATAGTGTCAAAATTAGAGATAGATTCTATATGCATAGAATCACAGAATAGTTTGAGCTGGAAGTGAACATTTAAAGGTAATCTAGCCCAACCCCTTACAATGAGCAGGGGCGTCTTCAACTAGATCAGGTTGCTCAGAGCCCTGCCCAGCCTTGCATTGAACGTGTCCAGGGATGGGGCATTCACAGCTTCTCTTGGCTGTTTGTTCCAGGGTTTTACCATCCTCATTGAAGAAAACCTTCTTGCTTATATCTAATATAAATCTACCCTCTCTTAGTTTCAAATCATTACCCCTTGTCCTGTTGCAACAGGCCCTGCTAAAAAGTTTGTCTCGATCTTTCTTATAAGCCTCCTTCAAGTACTGAAAAGCTATATAAGGTCTTTGCAGAGCCTTCTCTTCTCCAGGCTGAAAAACTCCAATTCTTGTAGCCATTCTTCAGAGGAGAGGTCCTCCATTTCTCTAATCATCTTCATGGTCCTCCTCTGGACTTGTTCCAACACGTCGATGTCCTTCCCATGCTGGGGACCCAAGAGCTGGATGCAGTGCTCAAGGTGGTATCTCACAAGAGCAGAGTGGAGGGGCAGAATCACCTGCCTCACCCTGCTGGCCGTGCTGCTTTTGATGCAGCCCAGGATACAAATGTCTTTCTGGGCTGGAAGTGCACATTGCCGATTCTAGTCTGGCTTTTCATGCATCAGCATCCACAAGTCCTTCTCAAAGGCTGCTCTAAATCTGTTCATCTCTGTGGTGGACTGAATGTTATTAATGTCTTGAACACTGTCAAAATCACAGAAATACTTTTGTCAAAATGCAAGGAAGCAGCTGCCTGTTTGGGACCACCAAAGTACCTCCCTCCCAATGCCTCCTGACTGGAATTTGGGCTGTGACTGGGGACTTGACTAGACTATTGTCTAATCATCTCAGATCTGAGCAGAGGTAACAAGGCCCAGGGTCTCTGTCTTAAGTATTCACCCTAGCCAAGCTCAGTGGGTGGCCGGGGAGAAGAGTTTTGGGTGTGTGATGGTGAAATATCCCCTCACCAAACCAAAGGAGTAACCGCCCGCTCCCTTGGGAAGACCACGTACACACAGGACATTCATCTGAGAGGCAGTTGAGAAGGGATCATAAACCATCAAAGACCCCAAAAGTGCCCCCCTAACTCATTCCCGAGCCTTCTACCACCAGAAGATTGCGCGTGATCCAAGTGAGGCAACAAATCCGGAGTCTGTTAAAAGAGGCTGCAAAGCTTCCCTGACTAAGGGAAGTGTCGGGCATCTCCTGAAGGTATATTAATTCACTGGAGTCTGTGTTTTTTGAGAGACCCTCACCACCAAGAAGACTGGAAGAACTGGACTGACAGGACACCACTGGGTTACATGGAGTAGTGATACATTTTCTATTTTAATCTCTCTCTGTCACTCTGTTCCTTCTCACCCCCTCCTCCTTTTTCCTATTTCTTTCTATCTCTCTTTCTCTGCCTCACATTTACCATTAAATAAAACCCATACTATTGACTTTGGCATCTGATCTCATTTGCACTTTCATTTGGGCAGAGGCATTTCTAATAATTTTAATATCTGGATCATAACAATACCCCAGCCCAGATTGATACTGGGAGTTGTCCTGACCAATATGCAGCACCTTGCACTTGGTCAGATTAAACTGCATGAGATTCCCATGGGCCCAGTTTTCAAGTTTGTCCTGTTCTCTCTGGATGGCATCCTGTCTTTCAGGTGTGTCAACTGCACCCCTCAGCTTGGTGTCATCTGCAAATCTGCTGAGACTGCACTCAATCCCACTGTCCACATCCTTAATGAAAACATTAAATAACACTGGCCCCGATATAGACCCCTGAGGGACACCACTTGTCCTCAGTGTCCATTGGGAGCCATTGACCACAACACTCTGAATGTGACCATCCAACCATTTACTCATCCATATAACAATCCATGCATCAAATCCATCTCTCTCCAATTTAAAAAAGAAGGATGTTTTGTGGGACCATGTCAAAAGCTTTACGGAAGTCGAAGTTAATAACATCTGTAGCTCTTCCCTTGTCAAGTGATGCAATCACTCCATCAAAGAAGGCCACAAGGTTATTTAGGCAGGACTTGCCCTTGGTGAAGCTGTGCTGATTGTCTCAAATCACGTCCCTGTCCTCCATTAGCCTTATCACAGCTTCTAGGAGGATCTGTTCCATGATCTTCCCAGGTACAGAGGTGAGGCTGATAGGTCAGTAGTTCCCACAGTCCTTTCTACCTTTTTTAAGGATGGGTACAATGTTTCCCTGCAGTAATCCCCATAGAGTCATATATATATACACATATGAATAAATATTAAAAAAAGAAAAATCAAATTCATTGTTATATGTCTGAGAGGAAAAGCATGTACTTCCAAAACAAGCCTGTGCTTTTGATTGCTAAGATACATTTGTTAATCTTGTTTTGTACTTGTCAAATATTTAAAATTGGGAATGATTAATTTTGTAGGATTATTTTGAGCCAGGCATAGGTAATAAATATTTAGCTTTTGTAAAAATTAAAAACACAGTAGGTACATGAACCCACCTTCAAAAGTACATTGTTTTCATTTTTAATTTATGGTCTTTTTTTCAGCCCATCACACTTCTTACTTTTTCTGCTGATCAACCAGGGCATAGTAATGATGAAAGCACATTTCGGTCACAATAATAATGTAAAAAATTACTGAGATTTTTGGACCATGCAACACTGCGTGGAAGTGCACATCCAGGGATGCATGCAACTGACAGACTTTGCACACAAATCCTTCTAGGAAGTTAGCTCAAAATCTTCATCTGTGACACCCCCCAAAAAAAAGGGATTCAAATACCTTATTCTTGGAAAAACAGCTACTGTCCCTATTTATTTCTCATTAAAAAGGGAAATGGAAATGTAACTGCAAGTAATTTAATTATGTGAACAAGATTACACTCCATTAAGCTCCTAGACATCAGATACTGCCAGGCATTGTCTACTAACCAATACCCCAATTTAAATCAGTCACACTCACTAAAATGCTCATACATAAAAAATATTAGTTATTTCCTAGTTGGATTGTTTGCGCACTAGAAAGGAGGACAGGAATTGGGCAGTATAAATGCAAGTGTACACAGCTGCAGTGATGACCATCTCCCAGATGAAAAGGAACATCCAACATACAAAAATAATCTATATGTGGATGTTTTCCTGAGCTTTCTAGCTGGAAGGGTGGAAGGTACTAGGGGCAGGGTGATTCCTTCCCTCAAAGAGTTACTGCATGGATGCAGAGTACTTCCTTTGGTGGGCTGCAGCACTCAGCTTGGTGCTAGCCTTGCTGCTGCTACACTGAGTTAAGGGGGAAGCATGACTCAGAGATATTTTACCTGGTTACAAAATTCAGTGGGGGATGGACCCACACACACCCCACAGTCAGGGTCGACCCTGCATGTGGCAGTTCTCTAAGTTTGTGTGCATGAACACACAGATATGTACAGGCTGGTAAACCATACAAGACTGTAAAACGCACATATGAGGTCTGATGCATTATGCAGATTTGCCAATGGATAAATAATTTAAAAATAAAACATGTTTGGCAGGTTCCAGTTCCTACATGCCAACTTGGAAAGAAGCAGGGTCATCAGGGTAAAGTAATTAAACATTTTTAGCCTTCCTTTTCTATGTTATTGTCTTCATTTTATTGCTCAGTGTTAAGCTAGCCTAAATATTGCTTCAAAACATGAGCTCTGAGGTCCTCCCCTCCTTGCACTCACACTGAGGGTTCTCAGCCATAGTCTCTAGTCACCATTTATGAGTAATCACAGACTGGCACAACTGCCATTAAACACAACAGAACACAAATCTGGTTAGCAGAAAAGACTGCACTTTATAGCCTTTAGCTCAGCAATAAGATGTTTTCGAGATTTCTCCTTGTACAGTGCATTGTAATGGGTTGTGTGATTAACAAGCACCACTGCCAATGGAGTCAGACACCAGAGCAAAACATTTCCCTGCTCTTGCCAAGCAACAAATTTAGGGCCCAATTCAGTCTGAATACATCCAGTTTCCTTGCTACAGAAGCTGGCCATGATTTTTACTGAAAAGCCCTTTGCTTTTGGAATGCAGATGAGATTTCAGGACACCCTAACTAAAAACATTAATGATTTTTTTTTTTTTCAATTGCAGTTTGTTCCTGCTTGACATGATTCAATGTCAGACAGCTCCGAACATCAGAGCTCTTCTAGATGTATGGCTGCAGCAAAGGATCCTTCATCTATTCCAGGAACACTGTACCTTTTTTTAATTTTTTTTTTTATTTTTTTTTTTTTTAATTCTAGAAATGTAAATCACTTCTTCTAAGATCACATTCTTTTCCTTCTTTTCCTTCTACTTTCTCAAATATTCATGTTGGTTTCCCAGTCTAATAAAAACACCTCTTAACCTCTACAAAATATTTTTAAAGTCAGTTTGTTTGAGTACTATTAGCATGAAACTAAAACACTCTGCAATCAGAATATGGGTATCTCACAGGTGCCTCACTAGACCAGCCTTCAATTACTATAATTTCTTTTCTTTAAGATGTTAGCATTTCATGGGAATGTTATCTCTCATGAATCCTTGATCTCCTAGCAATCATAGATCAGCAATCCTACTTCTCTCTGTAATTTTTATCTGTACAGACTGTACAGACGGTCTCATAGCTCTGTCTCAGCAGGCTGAGTCAAGGTTACACAGCTGGAGTGTATCAAAGGCAGACCCCTTACACCAGCAGCTAAAACCCCAGCAGTGGGCTGTGAACTTACAGCAGGGGCTACAGAGAGAGGGTTACAGTGTGCCATGACATCATATCTGATTCTTTCTTGGACACCATTTTATTCCACTCATGCCTTATTCCTGATTGCTTCCCTGATCCTTCTGGCTCCACTTCCTGTTTTTCTCCCCCATTATGGAGTTCTGAAAGAACGACTATAACTACTAGCTTCCTTCAAAAATTGTCTGGTTTTGTAACACTTGTTACCCAGTGTTGCCACGAACTATTGTGTGTCAGGTGTCCAGTATTCGTTTGCAATCTACTGCTCATAGAAAAAATGTTTGGCACAAGTTTCTCACTGTAGTGTTACAATACTCTGTCCGTAGGGAAAGGATATAATTCTGGACATTTTCCCCTATGAGTGAGCAGAATTTCAGCCAAGAAAATATATTTTCTTCTCCTTTAATCCTCTTCACAACAAAACTCAAGAGGAACATCCAAAAAGGACACCATATGGTTGAGAATATGCCATCATCTACTTTGTGAGCCCTGTAGTTGTTGCTGTCCTTTAGATATTAAAATCGCAAACATCAGTGTATCTAGGTAGCCAGATCATGCTTATCACAGTACATAAATCCTGTGTGTCCAAACTGATCATGAAACACAGGAGTCATTTCTCTGGGGCTTCCTGAAACCTTCAGCAAGTCATCAAATTCCTCTTTCCTTGGTCAGGGGAAAAAAAAATAAAAATAAAAAAAATGGCATGACCATTTAAACCCAAATGATATATTTACCTACATGATAAATGGGGATCTGTGCTTGAATCTAGTTGTAGGAGAGCTTCCAAACTGTGTTGTATAGTCAGCCAAGATACAACATATATTCAGACAGTAATATTGATCTTCAGTGCTACACTATGAATCCAGAAAATTGTGGCTTGCTTCCAGCATTTCAAACATAGAACTATTTAAGAAAAATACAACTTATATTTAGATGCTTAATTCAAGAGTCTAAAAATTTTCTGGATTGAAATTACAATAAAGTCAACATACTGTTTTACTATTCCTCAATTTCACAATATTGTCTCTGTACAGTCTTTATACAGAATGCAAAAAGAGCAGAAAAGATATATATAATGGAAATATCAAACTGAATTTATGCCAAAAATGAATGCATAGTGCACAAACATCAATTCCAATCTGACCGTTTTGCTCACCTAAGCAGAACAAAGCAGTCAGTAACACTTTTCAGGAACAACATCCATTGAGCACACAGTTATCCCCAAGGTCTAATCTGAAGGTCATCTTCACATGATTTAGTACACAAAATCCCCATTTTCTCATCCATTATTTTGGACCCACCCTGCAGTGGTCCAAATCTGCCCTTTAAAGTCCTTTTAGGATCAGAACTTCTTTGTCTTTCCTGACTTGATTTAGTCACAAGCAAAGAAAAGAGAAATAAGTTTGTAGAAGGCTAGAAATGACAGACCAAGAAATTACAGTCACCATTGTTGGATTTACAGCAGTTACAACGTTCAGTATGTGGATAAATATAAACAGCAGGAAGGGCCAATAGACATCACTATGTTGCATTTGGACATTCCACATACTGCTGAATTCAAGGAATGGCCAGCTGCTGGGGATTGATCTAAGGTGGGGGTTTTTACAGAAGATCAGCAGTTATAGGCTTAAAAATAAATTTACAATTAAACCTAGCTTTCAATATAGGTGTAAATAGATCCACATAGATAAGTATAGCCTTGTATTAAGGAAGAATTTCTTCTTCAGCAGCTTAGTCATTTAAACAACCTACTCTTTTGTCTCTTGACTACTTCTAAATTTCATCCAAATTTCCCGCATAATTTTATGTAGAGGAAATGAGAAGTTATAAAATTCCAGAGGAAATAATGCTCTTTGAGCAGAGCATTATGTGAGCAGAGCACACCTTGAAGAGTATCAAACAATTTCATTCCTTTTTTCCAATTAAGGAAGTCTGAAACCACATTTTTTACTAGTTATATGAATTCCCTAAACACCAACCTCTTGCTCAGTCACTGATCAGTGCAAGAAGAGGAACCACAAGTTCCTACCGCCACGTTAAATGTGCTCACAAGAAAACTCTTTACCATTACGTGGTTTCCTCCAGCATTGAAAAAATAAAAATTGGTCTTTAAAAAATTTCTAAACATTTTTGAGATAGATGACAAATATTAACTTATAACCCAGAATTTAGAAAGTCATCTTGAGTTCAAACTTGCATTAAATAGTTAATTATTTCAGAAATGCAGAAGAAACAAGTCCTTGTTTACAACTACTCACTGAAAGTTAAGAGATTCGAGAAACAGTTCTGTATAATTTGGCTCTACATATAATTTGTGTGCATCGCTATCAGTGTAAGTGAGGGCTGTCTGGAGTAATAATTTCAAAATACTAATGTAAACAATTCAAAATGAAATATTAAAAATGTGCATAGTTGATTTTGTTCTTAAATAAGAGTTTGACATTTCATTTTTAGAATTCCAACAGAAATGAGAGAATTCTCTGGGTCTTCTGACATATATTCTAGCAAAATATTCCATGCATGCATGTATTCTAGGTTAATATGCAACACTGAAATAAATCAAAATTTGAACAGTACTGGTTTGTGATTTCATTGCTGTGTGAAGAGCTGATGAAATTGAACTATTGTGTACCATGCCATTTTGCCTGCATAATGTAATAACCACTTTGTTGAAAATAAGTTGAGAATCTCATTACTTGACCAAGATTTATGATGGAACTTGTAAATGTATTTGCTTTCAATAAATCTGACAGAGATTGACCGCCAGCCTCGTTAACATTTTGATAGACATCCTCTTTTAATGGCACCTAATTACAAAACAGCCAGCTCAATACACTACTGAGATCAAAACTCAGTCTAGAAATAGCAATAACTGCCATATTTTACTCATACATTTCTTTTATGGAGATCAGAAATAGCACTTCTCTTTTCTGACATGCATATTAGAAAAGCTACTCAAAAAAGATCAGAAATTTTTTCTTAAAAAGGATAAAATCCCACTCGTTGGTCTTTCTGAAGTATTCCTACAGCATCTACTTCCATGGTGTCAGTGTGAAGAGCTCCCCTGCCTGTCTCCAAAGGAAATCATATGCTTCCTCTTACTGTGTGATGCAGATTGGTGTGGGCTGTAAGAGACCCATTCCTGGAACAGGCAAAAGAAGTGCAGGTAATACTTTACCAGTAATATAAGACATTGTATTCAGTATTATACATTCTGTAGATCAACCTGTTTTACTTCATTTCCTCTAAATCCTTTTCCTCAATTTGTTTCGAAGTAGGAAGGTGGAGCTGGAGCATACCCCCATTCCTCACTGTGGCTGTTCTGTTATTGGCACTGGTGCACAAACATCAAAGCCATGAAATTGCCTTTAGAATTTAACCTTTTTCCTAGAAAGTCCTCAGTTGTTTATTTTTATTTTTTTTTTAATTGATGAAAGTCCTCATCAATACTTAGGATGCAGATGCAGAAAAAATTTCAAACTGGTAAACCAGATAATAGACATTGTATTATAAATTTACTTTGGCAAGTGCCCAAAAAGCCGTGCTAAGAAAAAGTGAAATACATTTGAAGGTAGTATGAAAAGTTTTTCAAAAAAACAGCCTTTAAAATGCACTTCAATTTCACACATTTAAAATCTCTTATTGCATCAGTTCACAGGGGAAACAGATCAGTTCAGTGTTTCTTCAAGGGTACGTCTAATTCAGATGTTTCAGTTTCTTAATTCAAAAGTTACAGTCATGTCTACCACAGTTCACACAGACTGTATGATCAGGAGTAATGGAGTACTCCAGGTGAATATAGAAGTAATAAAGAATGAGTAGTTTTAAAATGTGAAAAAAAAAAAAAAATAAATATAATCATATTTGACTCAACTTGTTATGAAATTTATATATTAAAAACCCACTTCTATATCTTGTAGTGGTTAAGGGCTGTTTTTACATTAGTCTGAAATTCATGATCTCTGCCATCAAGTTGTACTGGACTGTCTCATCTTTTTATCTTAGTTAAACTAGTCTATCTTACACATGTTTAAATCTAGTTTTATCAGGATAGATTCAGATTATTAACTGAGCCATGATTAATCATATACTCTATTACATCACTTTGGTTTTGTGTACAGATGAAGCCTTAGAATTTTGGGGACTTTTTTCTCATCCCCCGTAAGTTACTTTTCTGTCTTCTGCCTGACATCTATTTTCCAGAGTGTCAGGTTCAGGAAAAAAAAAAAAAAATCTTTCTTATTTTGTGGTAGGCTGACCTTGGTCAGTTGCCAGATTCCCACCTAGCTACTCTATCACCCTCCCTCTTTATCAGGACAGAAGGAGAAAATGTAATGAAGCTGATATAAGGGAAATCACTTACCAGTTACTGTCTTGGGGAAAACAGGCTGAGCTTGGGAAAAATAATTTAATTTATTGCCAATCAAGCAGAGTAGATTAATAAGAAATAAGAATAAATTAAAAACTAGCCAAAGAAAAAAAGCCAACCAACCAACCAAAAAAACCCCTTCCCCCTGCCCTCCCTCTCTTCCCAGGCTCAACTTCACTCCCAAATCTTCTACTTCCTCCACCTTAAAGGAGATGGGGAATAGGGTCAGTTACAGTTAGTTCATAAGGCTTCATCTCTGCTGCTCCTTCCTGCTCACACTTTTCCCTTGCTCCATCATTAGGGGTTACCCACTACAGACAGCCCTTCTCGAACTTCAGCGTAAATCCTTCCCATGGGCTGACTGCTCCAGCATGGGTCCTTTCTATGTGGTGTTGTTCTTCAGGAAGAAGACTGCTCATGAATGGGTCCATCATGGGGTCACAGGTCTGTCAACAAACCTGCTCCTGTGTCCTGCTCTCTCCATGGGCTGCAGTTCCTGCCAAGAGTTCCAGCGTGGGCCCTTTCTGAGTCACAGCTTCATTTAAGAGAGATTCACCTGTTCTGATGTGGGGTTATCTACAGGCTGCAGGGGGATATCTGCTCCACAGTGGATCTCCATAGGATGCAAGGAACAACATATGTCACTGCAGCCCTCTCTGCAGGCCGCAGGAGAATCTCTGCTTTTGTTCTTGAAGCACCTCCCCCACCTCTTTCTGCACTGACCTTGATGCCTGCAGAGCTGTTTCTCTTAGGTATCCTCACTCCTCTACCCCAGCTTCTGTTGTGCAGTGATTTTTTCCCTTTCTTAAATACGCTATCACGGGGGTGCTCCCAATGTTTCTGATGGGCTCAGCTTTGCCCAGCAGTGAGTTTGTCTTGGAGCCAACTGGATCTGGCTCTGTCTGACATAGGGACAACTCCTGCTCATAGAGGCCACTCATGCAGCCCCCAGCTACCAAAATTTTGCCACGTAAACCCAATTTGTTTCCGCAATTTGTTTCTCCTTAAGTAGGGCTGTAGAATGAAATAAAACCATTTAGAAATGTCTAAAATACACTATTCATAGATGGTAATACCAGACAGTGCTATTTTTTCACTGCAGTCTGACTGCTAGTAAAAATGGTCATTTAGTTTCATCTTTTACTGTGAAAACTCACACTCAATTCATTACTTAAAGTTAATGTGTCTGCAACTCAAACTTACCAGCTTTTTCATTATTTACTGTACTTAACCCTATTGAACTACTTAGAGTGACTTCTGACAGCAGTCAAAGCTCTCAGATTCCTCTGCAAGCATGAGGAACGCTTCCTGTCTTGAGGGATCTGAAGCTCTTCTGTAGCTGCCCTCAGTACTATGGATGTGATTCATCTCACTTAACTTCAGCTGAGTAGTCTAGTCCTGGACATAGAAGATTTCAGGCAGAAGTTTATCTGTCTTAGACGTCATGGGCTTTAGATACCTCTCTTTATCTTATGACAGAACCTCAGAGAATAAAATTACTAACTAAAATTAAATCCATACTGTGGATCAGGAAAAGCATTCCTCAGTGGTAAGTGAACACTAGCAAATCAGTGGTACATAAAATACATTAATTTAAATCTCTCAAGAAATATAATATTACAAATATATATAATTTCATATATCCCAGATTTCATGTTAATGTCTTATGGTGAAAGTGCAAATACTTTTAGCACATCAGGAATAAGTTATAATTTGCCAGTATCAGTCTACTTACGGTGTAAGAGGGCTACCCAGTATAGCAGCATATTGATACACCATGCAGTCTGTGACCTATGCAGGGTCAGAATTGTCCAGAAAAAAACCACTGGACATACTGTTGGCTATAGAAAAACATGGGCATTTTCAGTCAACATTTTTACACTGCAGAAGTTAAGACTGCAGGTCTGTAGGACCCTGGATCTCTATTATGTATACCTTAGATGTGTAAGACCTAATGTCAGCATGGATCTACTACGTGTTTGATCACTAAAACCCTTTGAGAGTATTAGGCATAATTCCACAATTCATCTAATCTTGCTGGAATTTAATGTAAAGCCTGTTATGTTCAAAACGTCCGTCTTTTTTCCAGTGCCTTGCACATTAGGATGACTAATTTTAAAGTCAGCACATCCATCTAGCATGCAGCATAAGTAAGAAAGTTGAAATATGAAAGTGCACAGGTAATTTACGAAGTGTTTATACTGGAAAGGAATAGAGTGATAGGAAAGACAGAAACCTACTTTCTGACACTTTACCCTTATTATGTTCACAAACACTACAAAGATTTCCTTGATAGTCTATTTTTACCATTTAGTCTAAAGGTCAAAGACTAAAATCAACGAAACCATTTTGATAGCTAAATGAGCAGAATTTATGTGCTTCAGGGGTACTAGGTATTTAAATATCTTGCAGATGAGACTATGCCCACAAATATAACAGAAGACAATTTCCCTGGTTCCCTGAAGCTTAGAGTTGCTTTCAAAAAAATGCAATTTTTGTTCCTCCTTTCAGATAATGCATTTGCCTACTGAGAAAGGCATTAACTATCTCAAGACAGTCCCATTTTCCTTAGCCCTCATTATCGTTTCCCATCTTCTTTATAGAATCAAACAAGCTAAAATAGCTCACTTAACAAAACACGGTGGAGACAAAGTATTTCAATGCTTTTAATGGTCACTCCCACACACTTGCCACTTTGCTGTGAGAGCCAATATGATAGGTGCTCCTGCAGCAGCCTGATGGCGTCTCTGCAGGGCTTGAACTGTTTCAGTATGGAATCAGTCACACACAGGACTATTACAAGTTATTGATAAAAATGGTAGACTTTTCAGAAAACTTTTTTTTCAAGAAAACAACAGAAAACTAAGGACTTTTTAGCTGAGGCACCTTCAGCACCCCATGAGAGGCTATAATGTGGGGTTAGTCATCCAGCATTCACAGTATGGAAAAGTGCTCTTAAAAGTCCTACCAAAAAAAAAAAAAAAAGAAAGTGATCAGTGCATGAAAGATCTTGTTTTCATTTTTAATAGCTTTCACAGATTTTTTTTTCATTTACCTAAAAATCATTTAAATTAACTGACTTTTCATGCAGCTAATCTTCAATTAAAAAAGTAAAAAAAAGTGATCATGACAATTTTGAAAATATGTCGTTCGAAAGTTAACACTGGAATTCCTCGGTCTATTTAAACTTGTCATTTTCAATTGTTCATAGTGACAGATTTCCTAATGCTCACCAGGCACTCACGCATTTTATGTTTGTTGGAGTGTGCATCTTGTAATGTTCACAGCTTCACTGATTCAATCATTCCTATTTTTGCTACTGATTCGGAAAGACTTCACAGTATGGGGGAGAACAAGGGGAGTGAATCAGTGATGCCGATTTCATCCAAGCATTCTTTCAGGATTCATAAATATACAGAGAACTTATTCTCACCATTTTTCTGAAAGGACTTTCATGTTCATCATTCTCTTGTCTTTTATAAGATTTCCTTTTGTTATTATAGAGCATTGAGTTAAAAAAATAAGAAAGAAAAAGGAATAAAAAGACTACAACAGCATCTAAGCTCTAGATAAGCATCTGTTCAAGCTGTTCAACTTTGTCTCAATAGTTCCATACCGATATATTGCAGAGACTTCAAAGACAAGAGCATTATCAGCCTTTGCCCCACCCCTTCAGTGAATACGTAATCCCTCCTATGAAGTGAAGCAATTTCATCCACAAAACACATGAGCTTCCAAACAGCATGAGAACTAAGACACCACTGAGAGTGACTATTCCAAACTTCTAGTCTAGATTTTTTTTTCAGCCTTTTTCCATTTGTTTACCTGCTCCCAAAGGAGCTATGGATCCTTTCAGAAATGTCACATGTCTGTAGAGTTCTACAGCGTATGTGAACTCCGCTTTTTATTAGCTGATTTGAAAACCACAGGGGTCTACAGAGCAAAGGCTGAAAATCACTGTTCTGGTCTAAATCAGGCGTAGCAGAGATGTGAATATGCACTTCCTCATTTACACAGCAGGGCCTTCCTCATCAAATGTTCACACAGGAGATGGCCCATGAGGAGAAGAGTGTGAATTAAATACTCAATGGGCAGGGAGGAAACTGTGGCCTATGCAGCAGTAAGGAGACAAGCAAAATCTCCTTGCACTTTTATTTTCCTAAAAAAGTTTCCAAAGGCTGTAACTTCATATGATTCGTGACAGGAAAATGTTTATATCTTTTCCAGACATTGACAGAATCCTGTTTGCCATTCAGAACTAGTTATGATGTGTCACATAATTTGATCTGGGGATTGCTGAGAGGCTCTGAGATCCCCAAGGATAAGAAATGCGTGGGCCACATTGTGGTCACAAAGTAATTTAAAATATTCTTGGAATTTCTTTGAACTCTCTCTCTCTCTCTTTATTATTATTATTATTATTATTATTATGTATTTGCTCCACTTGTAGAATTTGGTTTTGGGGGGAAAGGGAGAGAAATACGGATTAGGAACTGCATCCAAAATTGATGGTGACTTCTAAAAACAATGCAACTAAATAAAGATATCCAAGCCTCATCAGCACATTTTATCCATGCAGTGTTAAGGTCCTGACTTTATATTCAAACAAACTGAGACTTTTTCACTGAAGATGCTTACACCTATCATTTTTCAGCTGAAAACAACCATCTTCTTTCTTTACTTTGTCCCACAACACATGTATACATATGAGCCATATCTTGGAATGGAGGTATGAAGAAAATACTTTGCTGCTATTAACAGGAATCCTAAAGGATATTGTAATGACAGCTGTGGCTGTATTACCTATCTAGAGGGCTCTCTGAAGTCTTTGTTTTTCACCATTGCACATTTAGGTACTTTCAGAATTCAGGTGAAATAAAAGACTATAGAGCTGTCTAACATCCACTCACCATCACAGAAGGTATTTTTTATTGAAGTGACTAATATAGGAGTAAGTTTCTTTCATTCACAGAAACATCATTAACACCTCTCCTACCTACTTGTACAAACCTCAGTAGAAATAAGTCAAGTGCTACCATAGCTCAAACCTCCAAATATGCTCATAGTACCATAACAATAAAAATAAATCACCAAAATTATAATAAATAATGCTAGAAATGTACTGTGGAAGGTCAAATAATCACAATGCAATATTTATCTCATGCACAAGGAAGTGTAAAAGTACATAATAAATTAATAATTTTCAAATTAAAACCAATAGATTGTGTTCTCTGATTTAAGAAAGATTAAGTGAAAGATGAGAAATATATCTTAAATAAAAGTATGGTATTTAAAGTGTAACCTTATTTCTAGGAAGATCAAGCAATATCATTTTCCCCAATATTCTTTTAGTGCATAAAATATTAGGAAAGTTAAATGTAAAACAGCCTTTAAGAGAGCAGGACTCAGCCAAGGAGTTAAAGAAAAAGAGACAAGTAGCTTGCAAACAGGAGAGCAGCAAAAAGAAAAGATTCATTAGGGATCTTATCTAATGAAGACAGAAAAGACCTTGGAGTACCTGATACAGATGCTATTTGAGGCTTTCAAGGACAGATCAGTTAGTGTCAGCATTTGTCAACAATGACTGAGGTACAAATTATTCTGCTTTTTACATGAAGCTTTCATAGGGTTGTCTCCCACAACCCCTTCTAGACCTCTTTTTCTAGGAACCCCTGAGTCCTGGAAATTTTAAGAGTCTTCATGTCATAAGAAATGCTGAAAACTGTTTCAACTACGTTCTTTCTGCATCTGTTCCAACACTGAACAAGGTATTGGAGCATTTGAGAGCTTGATTTCTGATCTGCATCCAAGCAAGTCTCAAGAGAAAAGGTCAGGAAACAGTTGTGGTTCAGTGATTCCAGACCATCACCAATGTACAAGATAGGATAGGACAGAGTTTCTAGAATTGAGTTATGGGCTGACCTTGAGAGAGTATACACAGGCAGAGTGACAGGTCAGAAAATCTCTCCCCTGTGGTGGTCCTTGCACAAGACAGTGACCCTCATTCTCCGATCCTGGCAGAGGAGAGCAAGAAGTAGGAGAAGTGAGCTCCATTACCCTCTATTTGGATCTTTTCTGTGAATGAATATAAACTCTCTCTATTTCTGCATGTTTATTTTAATTTATATTTACCTTAGAAACACTCCCCCCTTTCCAGTCCCATTTTCCCTAGGTATTTGAATATTTATGAAACTATATAAATAAAAATATATGGAGATTGAGCATTCCTTTATACAAATGCAGTGGTAGGATTGACAGAATATTTGTACTTTCCAGTGACTGATGTTGAGAATTGAAAACATAATTTTCCCAGAGGGTCCATGTGGTTCCTGAAAAACCTACTAGTTTTAAACTTTACGTTTGAGTGAAAGAAAAAAAAAAAAAAAAAGTAAAGAAAGAAAAGCAAGATGCAGGGCACTAGGTACTTTGTGAGGCTGCAGTTAGTCCTTGCCCTTTCCCAAGCACTTTTCCTGCTGCTGAGAGGCAGAGACTGCACTGCATAACAAGTCACAGTGTACACAGTTACAACAGTTGCCATCAGTGTCAGGCTTTTTAAGATGACAGCTTCACACATCCGTTCATGTCATCCTTGTTAGTAATAATCCAGTGGTACAGCACTGCATGGAACAGCTATGTGTGTGGCAACAAAACAATGATTTCATTTCTCTTTTTTTCCTTTGCGTTGCTCCTTTAAATATCTACAACTTCCCTGCAACTATCTTCCAGTTCTCTACAGTGCTATTTAAGCACTGTGTAAACAGTTCAGCTGCCATTTAATTCTCAGAGTTGCTGCTGCCAGAAATTAGAGGACACAAATCATGTTCACTCTTGAGCTGCTAATTCAGTGATGATACAATGTTAACGACAGGGTTAGTTCCCCCGTAGTCAGGACTCAGAAATTTCTGCAGTGTGCTATGAAAACTCTGTTCTTTTTCAGGGAGTGCTACCACTTAGGCTTTTGCTAATAACAGTGCTGAAAATTTGGCATGAGATTTGTTCATGCAGATGCAGCCACAGAGACCTTGCTTTTGTGCTTCATTATTGCTATTTTGCTTAATTCAAAAATAAGCCATTCTAGATTGAACATAAATGTTTTATTCTTTGACTATGAAAACAATGAGATGAGAATCCAAGACTAATCACATTTTCAGTGACAATAACTGAAATGGTTTACTCAGCATGCATACATTTTAAAAGACAGTTTCGTAACTGCATTTTACTAGAGGGCAGTAAAACCTTCTGCTTCGCTGAGCAGATCCTGTGTCCAAATCTTCATTTACATCCCTGTGTGGGCTGTAACACTGCAAACTTAGATCTGAGTGCACTTGCCTCCCACTTTCTTCTTCTTGCAGCCATTAAAGTTTATCTGAAGAGTAACATTAGATCTACATTAATCTAGAAGCAGTATTGCTACTTGTCGTCATCTTCTGTGTTCTTGCAGTCTTAGTTAATCTATGCACGTGAGTGCATTTATTTTTGCTGTTACTTTTGGAGGCTTGTTTGGGGATTTTTTTGGTTCTGAGCATCTTTGTACTGAAACACCATTAAAAGATGCTCACTTTTTTTATTAAAGCAAAAATATCTGCGAGCCTGCTTTAAATATCATATATTAAGACAGGCATCAGTTCTTTTTGCACCATATGATGTAGCTAAAGAAACAAGGAGGCCCCTTTTTCCACAGGGAGCTTATTTCCATTTGCATTTTCCTTCTAAAATGTTGGGCAGCTTTATTCAAATACATATTTTCTTATTAAGTGACTTGTAATATGCTTCCCACATGAATGAGACATCTTCAGTTATGCATGACAATCTTCTATTGTTAGGGTATTTTTCCCATTATGCAATACCAGGGTTGAAATTCCAATATAGCAATATTAACTAACAGAAAAAGAAACCAGTTTTATTATCAAGAAAGACGTGTTTTGGAAGCAGTTAGTTACTTAGCAACAGCTTCAGGTATTAAAGCTTCTTTTACTAACATTAAAAAAAAAAAAAAAGATACTGCTTACTACAGTACATTAGATCAGCATGCTTTGTGTAAAGGATTTTAATAGTCAAGAGATGTGACTGTGTTTAAGATTCCTTTTTCCAGTCACTAGTTCATTGTCAGCAGCAGCTACAGAGCAGCTTTATGTGCATTCAGAGACAGCCAGGAAATTAGTTCTGCATGACTGACTCAGCACTGTAGCACTGAGAACTCTCACCCTTTTCCTTAAACAATTGTTTATTTCTTAGTGTGATAACAATGTTAAATATCACAGTTCGACAGGAAAAAACTCACATACTTCATTTGCATTCAAGGTAAAAAAGCATTAGCACTAGAAAACTGAAGTCCTACCTTATTTCTGGCATTACACAACTTTTTTTTTTCAATTATTATTGAAAATTCAGGATAATTCCTGATAGCTTGTTTAGCATTTTGCTTGATACTAAATGGAACTGAGAATCAAGCCAAAATCAAATGAAATTAATAGTGCCTTTTTAAAGTAAAAAAAAGATCTAAAATTAAATAAAATCCTTGAATTAAAAATGTTTATTAGACTTTTCATGACAAGAAAACAAGTTAGAGCTATTTAAGGCCTGTATGCATTGAGAATTAAGATGATGAATGGTAAAGCAAACACTTAGGGTTCAGATCATATATATTCAACAGATTCTTTTTGAGCTACCTTTTGCCTAACCCTGGCATTTAGCCACCTGCCCCCAGGAAAGCACTGAAAGTCCTAGGCAGGAGTTTGACACATTTGAAAAGGCCCCGGGAAGGCATTTTGCTGCCCTCCCGAGTGCAATACGAAACAGACTGGTGTCTAAGAAAACACTGAGAACAGAGTGCATCTAGCACCTCACTTCTCTACCCAAATGAATTTATGAAGACATGTGAAGTACTCAGTGTTCATAGCATTGAGATCTTCCCTGAAAACACAGATGATAACCTTGATCCTTGAGCACTATCAGAGCCCACTCATTTCTTTTTAAACACATGTAGAAGAAACCTTCCATTTCCCACTACCAGGATAATGGCTTCAGTACTCATGCAGGAAAGTGCAAAGATGCAACTCTTTTGTATGGGAAACCTTAAATGGAAAAAAAAAAAAAAAAAGGAAAAAAAAAAAGAAAAAAAAAGCATGCTTATGAAATTTCAGAGCTAAGCAGCAACTGAGTCGTTTTTCAGCAGCACCATTTTGGATTTAGGCTATACATCCTCTCTAAGGTCTGCTGAAGGGGCCTGAACCCTTTTATTGAATCCTAATAATTTCTGCTTCCTTTCTAGCTATAAAGTTAATCCAAAAATACTGTCTGTCAGTGTTTTGTGTTCCTCTTATCTAAAAACTGAGAGTTCTTCAACCAGGGGTTTTCTTTCTATTACTTTTCTGCAGTGTATTAGTGGATAGTGCTAAAAGACCACTAAAAGCAGTGAGTTTTCTAGTAAATCTCACTATTGCTAATATAGTTTTGGCTTCAGACACATGCACAACATTTTTCAGTGTTTTTCTTATCTAAAGCAAAAAGTCAGTTCTTATTTATGGATTTATCTATTCAGTTGGGCGCATTTGTTTCCTGTAGCAACGTGGACTGTTTATTATTAGTGAATGAAAGAATATTGTTTGCTGTTGTGATAATTTTGCATTTTCTTTGATGTCTGATAAGAGATTTTTTTTCTTATTAACCTCTGGGACAGAAAGACAATTTCACGCTGTCAGTAAAATACTGCCAAGATTTGGCTCAGTTTCCTTTTTTCTATCCTCTTCTAAAAAAAATAAAAGCAAAATAAAATAAATCTCTGATCCATAAGTATAGATTTCATGAAACAGAGAACATTTCATATTGGTTAAATGCAGGGAGTAAAGATAATGGCACTTCAGTTTGGTTTGGATTTTTTTAATAGATTTTACTAGTATTAGTAGCTGAATAACTTCAGTTTTCAGTCTTGAATGGGTCACTAAGGAATTCCCAAGTGATGAAATAAGAGTGATATGTGAAGGATAAAGAAATGTTTTACTGTAAGAAAAATGTGTTACATGGCAGGAGTGAAGTTATCAATTTGAGATTTATGTCACTCTATCCAGTACAAAATGTCTCCACTGAAATGTATCTGTAATGTCCCTTTCTTCAGGAAGACATGGCATTACAATCAATATGACCACCTTCACAGTTATTGCAGGTAAATGTACCTATCCAATGTACCTATAAATGTACCTATAACTAAAAAGCCAGATGGAGTAATAAAAACTTCTTTGGATCATCATATTAAAAATAAAACCTGCATGCCATGCATGGTTCACTAAGAACATGCATGCTATATAATTCCCCTGATGATGACATATCCTTTAGAAACTTTAAAATAGACAATCCTCAAATAAAATACAGCCGATTGCAAACAGCAATGCATGCATCTGAGAGCCCTCATTGAAATTTTGAAGTAAAATATAAGAAGCTGTTCATGACAAATGATGGGCTATGGAGGGTCCATAGAACCATGATGTGAGAATGATAAAGTCCCAGTCAATTGTGCATGATTTACTGCTCCAGCTGGATCATTATAAGTCTATGGGGCCTGATGGAATGAATTGACAAAGGCTCAAAGAGCTAGCTAATGTCATTGTGAGGCCTCTATCAATGACTTTTGAACACTCTTGGGAATCTGAAGAGGTCCCACTTGACTGGAAGAAGAGCAAGAAGGAGAACCCTGGAAACTGCAGTCCTGTCAGTCTTGTTTCAGTGATTGGTAAAATTAGTAGAAAGTTCATTCTGGGAGGTATTGAAAAAGACCTGAGGGACAACACTGTCATTGGTCACAGCTAGCATGACTTCATGAGAGGGAAGTCCTGCTTGCCAAAACTACTTTCCTTTTATGTCAAGGTAACCCACCTGGCTGATCAAGGGAAGCCAGCTAATGTCATCTTTTTGGATTTAAGTAAAGCTTTCAATACTGTCTCTCATAGTGTCCTGCTGGACAAAATGTCAAGCACACAGGTGGATAAACACATCATGTGGTGGGTGAGCAATTGGCTCACAAGTCGAGCGCAAAGGGTAATAGTGAATGGAGTAAACTCAGACTCAAGACCTGTCACTAGTGGGGTTCTGCAGGGTTCCATCTTAGGCTCTGTGCTCTTCAACATCTTCATAAATTACTTGGATGCAGGATTCAAAGGAATATTAAGCAAATTTACAGATGATACTAATTGGGGAGGAGCTGTTGACCCACTCAAAGGCAGGGAGGACCTACAAAGAGACCTCAACAAATTAGAGGGCTGGGCAATCACCAACCATAGGAAGTTCAATAAAGGGAAGTGCCAGATTCTGCACCTGAGATGGGACAACCCTGGAAGTTCATATAGAGCGGGGAATGAGATGCTGGAAAGCAGTGCTGGAAAATGGACCTGGGGGTCATAGTCAACATCAAGTTCAACATGAGTCAGCAGTGCCCTGGCAGCCAGAAGGGCCAACCCTGTCCTGGGGGGCATCAGGCAAAGCATCACCAGCCAGTCAAGGGAGGGGATTGTCCCACTCTGCTCTGCACTGGGGCAGCCTCACCTTGAATATTGTGTGCAGTTTTGGGCACCACAATATAAGAAAGACATTCAGCTATTAGAGAGTGTCCAGAGGAGGTCTACAAAATGGTGAAGGGTCTGGAGGGGAAGCCTTACAATGAGTGGCTGAAGTCACTTGGCTTTTACAGCCTGGAGAAGAGGAGACTAGGGAAGACATCAGAGTCTACAACTTCCTCACCGGGAGAAGCTGCAGGGGACAGGCACTGATCTCTTCTCTCTGGTGACCAGTGACAGAACCCAAGGGAATGGCATGAAGCTGCATCAGGGAAGTTTTAGGTTAGATATCAAGAAAAGGTTCTTCACCCAGAGGGTGGTTGGGCACTGGAACAGGCTCCCCAGGAAAGTGGTCTCAGCACCAAGCCTGAGAGAGTTCAAGAAGCTTTTGAACAATACTCTCAGGCACATGGTGTGACTCTTGGGGTGTCCTGTGCAGGCCCAGGAATTGGACTATCCTTGCTGGTCCCTTTCATCTCAGGATATTCTATGATCTTATGATCTCCAGAGAGGCTGCAGAGCCCAGTGGAGACAGGCTTTTATCAGTGACTGTTGCAATAGGACAAGCAGTAATGGTTTTAAACTAAAACAGGGTAGATTCAGACTAGATAGAAGGAAGAATTTTCTTATGATGAGAGTGGCACAACACTGGAACAGATTGTCCAGAAACGTCGTAGATGCCCCATCCCTGGAAATATTCAAAGTCAGGTCGGACTGGGCTCTGAGCAACCTGGTGTAGCTGAAGATGTCATTGCTTATTGCAGGGTCATTGGACTAGATGGCCTTTAAAAGTCCTTTCCAAAACAAACCAAACCATTTTATGATTCTTTGATTATGTGATTGTGTGAAAAGGAAGCCACACTTTAAAGTTGTTCCTAGAATTTATCATCAATTTGAAAGTTAATAACTGATACAAATAAACATGCAAATGATATAACATATGACTGATTTCACTGAAGCAGTAATTGTATTAATCTAAGGAGTAGTTCTTTCCTACATGAATTACAGCAATTTATTGGCTGGCTGATATTTAAACCTTACTCTTCCTGTTTTTGTTTTTTTTTTTATATTAATATAATAATATAATATTTCTGTTAATTTACATTAATACAAATACATAATTATTATACTTTTTAGTATAATTTTAGTATATTATTATACTTTTTAGTTTTCACTAGTTCTCAGCTGATGTTGTACATGCCCTTTTACAATTCAGAGTGATCTGAAGTTGAATTTGCATTTTGAATTTATATGCCATTACATAAAAATAGAGCAATTCATAGTTTTAAAAGCATTATTAATAAATCAGTTCTTATTTTACAGTGTGCTGAGGGTTCAAGTTGGCTCTTCATATTCAGATTTAGGAAATTTTATAAAGACATTCAGAATAAAACCACAGGCAGAGGAAGGCATCTCCTTAGGATGCTTGTCCTAGGGAGGGTAAGCAAGAGGAGCCTTTCAGACAGCAAGAAGAAAAGCAAAGAGCTAGACAAGCTAGCAAAATTCTGTATTTATATGTTCATCCAGTTGCATAGTAAGGGGTGATAATAGCCTGAATCAAAGACTCAGACAAGACCATGTTTCAGCTTGGAGGTATAGGAGCCCAGACATTCATATAATATTATGACAATTTATGGGAAGACATTCTTACTCAAAGACTAACACTCAGGCAACTTATTTCTAGGGGGTGCAGAGGTATAATTGATATCTAATGGTTCAAAGATCAGGCTTACCACCTATCACAAGAAAAACTACTGTAGAAACAGTTAATCAAGCAACAGTAGTAGATCTAATGGGAGGCAGTAGGATTTGTAGTAACTCAGAGTGTGGGCCAGATGGGAAGCTCAAACCCAGGAAAAAAAAAACAAGCGCTTGACTACACCACAAATAATGGTAGACAATGATCCTGAAATGCTTTTGAAGAATAAAATGCTTTAGGTTGCAAGGGTTCTTTCTAAGTCATTTTGTCTACATGCTTTTTAGAGAAGGATCAAGAAAAAAGTTAGGTCAGGCAGTTCAGGACTGGGTCAAGTCAAGCTTTGACTATCTCCAAGGATGGAATTCTCACAGCCTCTCTGGGAAGCCTGCTCTAATGCTTAATAACCCTCACTCTGATTTTTGATTTATTTTTTTTTCTTTAGGTATCCTGCTGCAATTTGTGTCCATTGCCTCTTGTTATTTCACAGTGCATGGCTGTAAGAAGTTTGGTTATGTTTTTTCTATAAACCTTTTAACTTTTGGTAGGCTGCAGTTAACTATCCTTGATCTCTTCTCCAACTCCTATTCAGTTTTCTTCACCTCCTACACCACGTGCTCCAGTCCCTAGTCATCTGGTTAGCCAAATATTGGACTTTCTGAAGCTTGAATATCTCTTTTGTACAGGAGCAAATGATGCTGGGCAGAATATCACATATATGGCCTGAAAATGTTGAAAAGAGTCATTGACTCACTGACACTGCTACCAACACAGTGTGCAGTTAACTTTCATTGATGAAACAGTGTTTTGTCCATCAGGCCTGCACAATCCTTTCCCATGGTGCATCTTCCTAGCTGGTAGGCTGTAATGTTCCATGAGTTTATTCCATCTCATATGGCAGGACTTTTTTATCTTTGCTGAATTATTTTCTGTTGGACTCTAGCTTGTAAAAGTCTCTATGAAAGGAAACCCTGCCATCCAGTGTATCAAGCAGTCCTCCCAGTCTGAGGTCTCATATCAACTTAATGAAGAAATATTCTGTCTCCTAACAAGGCTTTTGATTAAGAAGTTAAGTAGCATCAACTTAGTTAGGTTTTGAACAATTAAACCTAATGGTACAGCCAATTTTTTTCCTATTTATAGTTTACCCATTGAATCCATATCATCCCAGGTTGGATACAATGATGTTATGGGCAACAGTGTCAAAAGCCTAGATAGTGCTAAAGCATATGTCATTCACTGCTCTCTGTAGTGCCAGCCATCTCCTCAGAGAAAACATTACTATGGGTACAGCACATTGTGTCCTTATTAGACCTGTGCCAGTTGTTCCAAACCACTTTCTTGACCTTTATGTGTCTTGAACTGGCTTCTAAGAGAATTTGCTTTATAGTGTCTCAAGGACTGAGGTTAGGCTGACTGCCCTGTTGTTCCCTAGGTCATCCTTTTTGTTCTTTATGAAGATGTATTTTTCTAGTCAACAGCAAAACTCTACTGGTCAATGTGACATTTCAAAGACCTCAGAGAAAGGCCTCAGAGTTATATTTGCCAGCTCCCTCAACACCCTCAGATGCATCCCATCTGGTTGCATGGTTGCATAGACATGTGCATGCCCAACTGGATTTAGTAGTACATAAATCATTTTCTTCTAAGGGTAGTGCTCTCCCCCAAGCTCAACTACTAGGCAGGAAGATCTAGGAGGTCCAAGACCAGTCTCTACCAGAAAAGATGAGACAAAGAACGCAGCAAGGACTTCAGACTTTTCTGTGTTCTTCATTAGTGACAGATCAACCCATTCAGCACACCAAAATTATTATTTGGCTCTCCTTTTGTTTCTGATATGTCTTTAGCAGCCTTCCTTATTCTCCTTCATAGTTTATTCTCATTCCTCTCTTCTCCATTTTTAACTCCATCTGAATTTTCATCTTTCAATTTTTCATCCATTTCAGCATGTCAGACTGTGATTGTATATCCCTCCCTGGTACCCCATCCCTACTTCCATTTTCCATATCTACTTTCAGCTCCTATGTACATAGCCCAGTATATCTTGCGATTGACAATGACCTTCTTTCAGACTAGCCTTAGGAGAGCAAGATCTCAGATTATGTATTTTCGCTATAGTAGTAGTGAGAAATGTGATGTCCTTTCTATCCCTCACTGTATTTGTGATTCTGGGTTGCTTTTGTAATGGTACGTCTGAAGAACTTCTAAAAAAATGGAAGAGAACATATAATTCTCTCTCAAAACACATATAAACTTAGGCTGAAGAATCTAACTCTACCTGCAGTCACTGTAAAATTAAAAGAACAGTCAGATTTTTCTCCTGGCAACTTAGACATAATATCCTTTTTAACTCTGTAACAGATGTGCTTTAAACATATCACAGGAGAAAAGAAACAAAATTTCCCAAATGAAGTTCCATTTTCCTTCATCCTTACTGAGAAACAGCTGGAACACAGATAATGTACACTCTTCTAGTTTCTTATACACACTCATTATGGTTAATGACCTAGTCAGTAAAATTTTTAACTTCACCTCTACTTTGCACATATCTAGCTATGTCTTCATTTTCTCAGCAATTCCTAAAATATCTTTAGTCTCTTTCACTTGCAAAATAATCCTTATCTGGTCAAAGAAGATCACTTAATGAAAACAGTCCTGTTTAGTTCCATTATGACAAAAATTGTTTAGGTAAAAAAATTAGGATATTTCAAAAGAAGTTGAAGCTTATATGTACAAGACAATTTAAATAACCTGTTTTCCTCACGTCATTAGTCTCACCTTGATATCATTGTCAGAGACCAATGACTGAAAGGGTAAAGAACAGAATCATGAGGTGCATATTGAAACAGTGATGCTGGCCGAGACATAAGGCAGAGAAACTTTCAAGTTCACGATGTTTCCAGCTTATGGATTTCTGAACAAACATGACCATTCATTCTATGTAATAAAGTTTTCCTGATTCCCTTCCAGCTCCTTTGAGACAATTTATAGCTGCAGGGTGTACTGAAGGGAAAATTCAGTGAACTGTCCAAATGCATAATTGAAACTGCATACCCAAAGGATTTTGTAAAGGGTCACAAAGGTGGTGAAATATTTTACCCCTTGGATCTTAAGTGCTTCACTGGCTTAGATTTTATAGAATGCAAAGGTAGAAAAAAATGGTAAAAAGAGGTAGTTACAATTACTGTGTCAGGAAGCTCAACGCTTTGACAATGATCCAGAGGTGTCAAATTGGACGTACATATAAGCAAACCAAGAAAGTTCAGAATTAAATTTTGGAAAGCTGATCTAGAAGCAATGTAGAGGTCAAGAAAAGTTCTAATGAAATTTCACACTCAGAAAGACTTTATCGTGAAGGACCAAAGAAGAGTGCTAGATGCAGTCAAACAATGAAAATGAATGAGGAACATTCATGTGAAAATGGAAGAACAGACTAATTAGAATTGAGTGCAATGATGTTTGACTTCCATACAGACTGGCTGTTCTCTGTCATAAACTAGCCAAGACTGCAATGAACAAATGAAGATGTTTTACGGTAGGAAGTGTGGGATAGCATGGATTAGAAAATCTAAGCCACTATTAAATTTTAAAATAATAATTTAAAAAATCAGCATAAAATCAAAATTCAAAGTAGGAAATTAAATATTGCCATCTTTTAAAAACACACAAGTCAAGCATTCTGAATATCTGTCCAACAAACCCATAAGATTTCTGTTTTAGGAAAATTCTATAGTCATATTCAAAGTAGCCCAAAAGATCATATCAAGAAAAGGAATGGCATTATCGCTAATGATTCTATAAACTTGCTTGAAAAGGTTATTTTAGCAGTGGGATAATCTCATCTGAAAAACTAAGAAAATTTAAATTGTCTGTTCACAAGGAATTTGAATGAAGCTAATAGAGAATGAGATATTTGTGATTATTGTGATAAGCCAAAGGAAAAGTGGGTAAAGACCAAACTATTGTGTGTGGGACCATTGTCTGTTATTCAAAAGGGAATCAGTGATTCACTAAAAAATATTGAGTGACCAGATGACTAAGGAAGGGTGTGAGTGATCAGACAGAAGCAGGAAATGGTTTAGCAAAATGAAAGCTGAGTTACGGAGGAGAATGATGATGATATGAAAGAATACAGACTGTGAGACACTGATGAATTCTTGCTGTATCAACTTACTGTCAGTTCAGCATTTTAACCATACACAGCCCACACACTTTTCAAATATTTTACTCACCCACCAAAATTGCCTTTTTTATGATAACACTAATGTATTCCACAGTAGTATTGAATATAAGCTTAAATTAAATGATTTCCCTTGGAAAAATAATTAAAATTCTTATTCATCTTAGAGCATATCATGATGCATTTTAATTTGGGAAGAAAAAAGGATAACACCAAATTACACTAATAACCAAAGCAGTGCTAATAATTTTGAAATGAAAAAGATAAGAGTTCATTGATTGTGAGCAATTAGTCTATAACAGCAGGTAGTATGAGATTTCATTTCACTGATGAATTTTTACTTTTTGCCTTCAAGGAATTTAGTTTTTTATGTTTAAATGAATTTAAAAGGATCCTGAAGCATCATATCATGTACACACATAATGTCACAGTAAACATTTGCCCTTCCCCTATCTCTACTCCACTTTCTCTGTGACCTTGAATGCATACAGCACTTAACTTGTATAGTTCCCAGGGAAGCCAACTCATTTTTCCTGAAACTCTTCATGCGCACTCACACAAAGGTAATATTCCTGGACCCAAACTCCTAGATGCGTGTATCTGGATCATGTGTGAATACCTACAATGGGTGCTGGATTGTGGGTTGACCTTGGATGGCTGTAGACCCTCACCAGCTTCTCTGTCAATCACTCCCCTCCTCAGCAGGAGAGGGAGGAGAAAGTCAAATGGAAAGCTCATGGGGTTGAGATAAGGACAGGGAGATCAGTCATCAATTGCCATCATAGGCAAAACAGACTCAGCCTGGGGAAAATGAATTTAATTTCTTGCCAATCACAGAAGAGTAGAATAGTGAGAAACAAAGACAAAAACCAAACCACCTTCCACTCACCCTCACCCTCATCTCCTTCTCATTCTCTCACCTTGGCATTCCCTCTGCTCTTTCTCACATTACTTGTTCCCTTCCCCTCCCTCTGTGTTTCCTCCTCTTTCCTAAACACCTTTGCCCTGAGGTGCCCCCACTTCAGCAGTGGGCTCAGCTGTGCCCTGCAGTGAGTGGGTTGAACCTGGCTGGAACTGGCTATGTCCAGCACAGGGAAGCCCTGGCTTCTCTTCACAGGACTCACACTGTCAGTGTTGGGGGACCTGCACCCTGTACAGCTCCACAATCAAGCCTGGCTGGACTGTACCTACTTTTTGCTCCAGGATTTCTGAGACCTAAATGTCGAGCAGGGGTTTCCCAGCACTTCTCTGTCTGGCAGCAACAGGCTTTGATAAGTCAGTGCTTATACTCAGGCAGTGGTCACACGCCCCTTGCTGGTTGTTTCTGCAATGCAAGACAGAGACGTTGCCTTGCTGAGATGGAATGAATTTTCCCCATAGCAGCCCTCAGTGCCGTGCTCTGCACTGATAGCTAGAAAGGTGTTGATAACACACCAGTATTTTGGCTACTGCTGAGCAGCGCTGCCTCAGCATCAGCACTGAACAACTTTCCACCCCTTCATTAGTAGGCTGGGGATGGGAAAGATGTTGGGAAGGGGCATAACTAGGATACCTGACCCAAATTAACCAAAGTGATATTCCATACCATGTGATGTCAGCTCAGATACAAAAGCTAAGAAAAGGAGGAGGAAGTGGGGACATTTGTTATTTACAATGTTTGCCTTCCAGAGCAATTGCTACATGTGCTAAAGACATACTTCCTGAGGAGTGACCCAACATGGCCTGCTGATGGGAAGCAGAGAATAAAATCTTGGGTTGTTTTTGTTTGTTTGTTTGCTTTTTTTAAATTTTGCTTGTGTGCACACACCCTTTAGCTTTTGCTTTAGTAAACTGCCTTATCTCAACCTACTATTTGTTTTCCATCTTATTTTCTCTCACCTATCCAGCTGAAAAGGGAAAGTGAGAGAGCAGTTTGGTGGGCACCTGTGTAATGGATTGATGCTGGCTGGATGCCAGGCTCCCACCAAAGCCACTTTATCACTCCCCTTCACAAGTGGACAGAGAGAAGAAAATATAACAAAAGGTTCATGAGCTGAGATAAGGACTGGGAGAGATTACTCACCAAATACTGTCATGGGCAAAACAGAGTCAGCTCAGGGATATTAATTGAATCAAAATCAGAGCAGCATAATGAGAAGTAAAACCAAATCTTAAAAACACCTTCCCTCACCCCTTCCTCTTTCCCAACTCTGCATTCTCTCCCAAGTGGCACAGGGAGTAGTGGAATGGGGGTTATGGTCAGTTCCTGCTGCTGCTCAGGGAGAAGACTCTTTACTCTTCTTCGGTGTGGGTCCCTCACAGGGTCACAAGTCCTATTGGGAAACTTGCTCCAGTGTTGGCTTCTCTCTCTATGGGTTCTGTCAGGACCCTGCCCCAGCACAGGTTTCCCACAGGTTCACAGCCCTTTCAGGCATCCATCTGTTCCTGCATGGGTCTCCTCCATGGACTGCAGGTTGATCTCTACACCCACATTAACCTCCATGGGATGCAGCCACAAGCTGCTTCACCATGGTCTGCACCATAGGCTGCAGGGGAATCTCAGCTCTGGTGCCTGTAGCACCTCCTCTCCCTCTTTCTTCACTGACCCTAGTGTACAGAGCTGTTCCTCTCACATATTCACACTCTACTTTTCTCTGGCAGCAATTACATCTGCACAATAACTTTTTTTCATTCTTAAATATGTTATCACAGAGGTGTTACTGTCATTCCTGATTGGCTCAGCCTTGCCCAGCAGCGGCTGGCATCGGTTCTGCCAGACGTGGGGGAATCTTCTAGCAGCTTCTCACAGAAGTCACCCCTGTAGCTCCCCCTGCTACCAAAACCTGCCCTCACAAACCCAATTACAACCTGTCAAAGTCAACCCACAACAGATGGACCAGCACAGACTGGGAAGCTGCTTTGGAATTCTGTTATTTTAACTAATCCAGTCATTTTGTGAGATGTTTTGACATAATATATTTGTCTTTCCTAAGGCTTTCTACAGCAATACTTTTAGTCTGTCGTCCTGCAACACTTCAAGCTCTGCATAGTGCTGTCTTTGGCTCCAGTCTGTACCAAGCAGCAGGATCAGCACAACTGATGTGCTCTCTTCCTATGAGTGGTTTAGTAGCTATTTTAGCAGGATGTAGGAAAATTCCAAGGAAGACACAGGATATCTATGCTTCCAAATCATTAAGAAGAATTCATTCATGCTTACAATAAGAACATGTCATGACTTGCCATATGCAAACTGGAACTTTTGAAGCATGAACACTGCACAGATGGGTAATATCACATTGCCATTACCACTGCATGCGGTCACTTATGCTAGAGGGGCATTTATTTGACACCCACCTCTACCAGCATCCTCAGGATATTTTAATACCTGAAGATTTCAATGCTTCTGCCTAATCCATGCTGCTTTCAGAATTATCAGAGGTAAATAAAATACTACCATACTCTTCTCTGTGGCAAGACAATATCTAATAGTTGCTTGGCTCATCTCAGCATCCCAAATGATGGCTGCACAAGTTGGGTGGGAAAAAAAGTCTTCTTTAAAGCAAAATCATGATTCTTTCCATATATTCACCAATTGTAATACTCTGTCAATATCTCATGCAGTTGAGTCTGGAGTCAAAGCACATACACACTGGTCATAAGGCTTTTACATGGAGGCAGTTAAGAGCAAGAAAAGAATAAAACACAGGTTAGATCTGTCAATAAGGTTTTATGGGATATATGCCTGAGCATGACAACAGTGTATCAATAGTGAGGAGAATTACAAATGCACTGCAGTGGCTGGGAAAGAAAATTAGCTTCCTCAGGATCTAATTTGAGTATGCTTGTTTGTTTTTCCAGAACTGTGTTATAAATATATTCTAAAGAGTGCCAATCACTTGTAAAACAATCTCGGAATGATATGCATTCAATTACAAAGCAGTATCCTGGTGTGAAATCTGTAAGATTTTTTCTTAAGCCATTTTAAACTGGACTGTATGAATACCTAGACAGCACTTTGTGGAGAGAATCATACCCTGAGAAGAGCATTACCTTAACAACCCAATAGATGTTTTGACTTTCTAATTCATATGACAGTCATCTGATAAGTGTACATAACTAGAGGGTTGTAACAAATACATGCACTTTACTTACTATATTTAGCAACAACCTCTCAGGAACCTGAAAATATTAATTTCCTTATTCTTTTGTGCTTATAAAATGTTTTTCACAGTATTTCAAGGGCTGTATTTACAAATTAAATATCTAAATCTAAACTACATTATTCCAGTGAGAAATTAATTCCTTTTTTTACTAATATCAGCATTCAAACATTTACAGAACTGCTATTCTTTAACCAAGGATCATGATCCCTAAATTCTCACGGTAAAGATTGAGAACCATAGACCCAAATTTCAGACAATCCATATAACCATCCCATGGCTACAGTAAAAAGCAATTTGCTGACTCGTCTTGCACGGCAACACTGCTGGCAAGTTCACCAGACTTGTATCTTTCTCTGGTGTTACAATATCCACTGCTGGATGCCAGTCCACTGCTTTTACGACTACCAAGCAGTGGTACACAGTAGGAGCAGGTTTGTAGAGCTAAACAGCTGGGGCTGCGAACCTGACATTTCAGAGATGATTGCACTAAAACTACTTTGGTCCCATTAACCAGATGCTTCTAAAGAGCCAGGATACCTGAGGTAGCCAGGAGCCTAACCTAACACAGTCAGATTAATTTCATGTAAAAGGAGTTTCACTTGCGTGTAGGGGTGCCTATTCCGTGACACCAGCACATGCCCCTAAGACACCAACAGTGTCACAGAATGGGAGCTAACTGGGAGATTGATCCCAAAAGTGCTTCTCTGATCTTAAGGGTCCCTCAGAAAGGGTTTTGGACTTCATTTGGTTTTATGTGACAATATTGTGTGGTCACCAGTGAGTTCTGTATCTAGTTTCCTGGAAACTAGTTAGGCAGCAACAAGATTCTTCATATGAAAGAACATATAAAATTTATTTGCTAGAAAAGCTTGCTAGAATAAAAAAAAAAAAAAAAAATAAAAAAAATGAAAAAAGCAATAAAAAAGACAGTGTTAGATAAGGTCAGGTCCACACATATCTAAGCTTAGCAAAACCAAATCCTTCATGGTCCCTAGGTCAAAATAACCCTCATTTTTAATTGCACTGCAAATGTTACTGAAACTCAGACTGCACTAGTGTCAGCAACTGCTCGAGGGAAGCATTAAGAAGTGGTTTCTGCTTCTAATACTCCTTCAAAGGCCTGTTGTGATGGGATTTTCTGTGAGGTTTTGAGGCTGATCTGGAAGGGGCAAGGAGATGAGCCATATAACCTTAATAACACTTAAACTAGAGCTCTAGGTTGGCAAGTGCTTCCAGGTGGAAATGAAGGGTAAGATTTGCCCCTGAAGTAAAAAAATAATTTGGCAAGTTACTTCAGTATGCCAAAGGCTAGATAATCAAAGCAAAGAAGAGAACAAAACAGCGAAGGTTGGTTTGTTTCTTTATTTGCTTATGTTCTGTGTACACAGAAAAGAAAGATTTTTCATGTTCTCTGCAGCCAACACTTAGTAAGGCCTACAAAAGTTATCCAAACCAAGAATTTCCACAGGAATTATCAGCTCAGTGTCTGCATATTTTCAGATTTAGAATGAAAGCAATAGGACTTCTTTGTCCAAATCAGTAAATATATAAAAAAAAAATATATGGCAAGTAAAGTGTTTTAAAATTTGACATATTAAGATACCTTTGACCTACTGGTATACTACGCATGTGGATATGCATAGCTATTTAAATACAAAACCATGTAGTACAGAACTATTTAATATTTTGTTCTTGTATTACAGCTTAATGACTATAAGATGTGCCCATTCAAAAATGTTTATGAGTTCAAAAGTTTCAAAACCAGTCCACTATCCTCCAGACTCTTTATTTTTCATGTGTAATTCTGATTCACCTCTTAGTCAATACAGGAATGACTTAGGGGAACAAGACCTTTCCTTGTCTTTGGTAAAGACTCTGATGGACATGTAATAAACACTTAACTCTTAGCAGAAGTGACATGAGATTGTGCCGTGCTTGAAAGATAGATGCTTGCATGGTTCTGCTCTCCCATTAGTCACAATCCCTATGTTTTCCAGGTGGCACAATAGAACTCTTTTCTAAAAATGAAAACCTCTAGTTCTTGTCCAGTGTGGATTTTTTGTTTTGCATTCTTGTCAATTTTAAAGAGAATTTTAAGGTTCCAAACATGCTATTTATTCAGTAGATAGGAGGATTTACGATATGTGAATAAATTTTTTAATGTTTGTGGTTGTTTATCTCGTTTATCCATTTAGCATAAGGGGTATGGTTAATTGTGAAAAGGATTCAGTTAGCAGTGGGCTGAAAGGCTGTAAATATTTTGCCTATATATATTCTATATAGGAAAAGATTGCCAAAAAGGAAGTATAATATACAACCATCTCTTTTTTTTACATATAGTTGCAAGATTTTATTCTGAATGGCACAGTATTTTTAAATTGTTAACTATAATTCCTTTCCATTCTTACAGGATAATGAAGAGCAATAGAAAGATAGTTCTGTGAAATATTTTAATTTATGCACATTTTAGAAACCAGTTTGGCAAATGAGAAATAGCAAGGCTTCTTTTTCAACATATTTTCTAATGACTCCAGGGCAAATCTGATGTTCTTCTTCCTTACCATTATAATTTAACACTCACTCTCTCCAACCTTCCCCATATTTTACTGTTTCATTGTATGTACATAATCTAAGCAGTTCTTGTGTTTCTTTTTCACTGATATGAAATTGCCCTACCATATATGCCCCTAGGCCCCTAGGTTCATCTCAGATTAGCACATAGCAGCCCAACAACTCTAGTAGATTTTGAAGTAACAGAAATTTTAGACAGTTGCCAATTAAATAAAAAAAAAAAAAAAAATTACCACAGTTAAAATTGTATCATATACAACCCTTATTAATGTTCATAGGTAGCTTCTAATAGGTAGTTTCTATGGTACCAATAATATACTAAGTGTTTCCCAGTCAAGTAGCAATTCCTAACTCATCTCTCCATGATGTATCACTATACACATTAAAATAAGTTGGCAAAACTATGAAAAAATTATATCATGCAAGAATAGATATGGACATCTACAAATGACTCTATTGGTTCTATAAAATGCTTTTAAAAGAATTTTTTTTTTTTTTGCATGCCACTTGTCTACCCTTTATAATTCAAGAATTACTAAGATTTTTTTTTAAAAGAATACCTCAAAGGTTTTGTTCTTATTTGATTAGATGTTTAGCTTTTTTGTTTTTTCTTAATCAGACTAAACTTCTAATTATAATTATGCAGATTAATGGTAAAAGAGGACAATGCTGACATAATACCCTCACAAAATGGGTTATACACACTGCAGTTCCTACCAAGTCATTTCAAAAGTAGAACAGTTTTACAATTGTACTTGCAGCATGTTGAAAACAGTATTAAAGGATTGTTAAATTGTATTCTTCATATATGCTCTCTTTCACTGTAAATGTAGATTTATGGATCTGGGGAATGGAACTGCTGTGACTATACTTACATCTTAAATTCATTAAAGACTCAATTGAAGAAAAATTACATACCATTGTGCAGACTATTATTATTTAGGCTTTTTGTTTGTTTTCATCTTTCAACCAAGGGATGATTTTTAAATTTTTACTACTAATGCCATATTATCCTGCAGACCATTATTAACAGTATTTGGTCAAAGATGTGTGTCACAAGAGATCATGGTACATGTAGATCTGACTAATTTGACTCATTTTCATCTCGTTTTAGAACACATGATATATTTTTCATCAACTTCGTAAAATGTTCTGGATGTTGTGATATATGGATATCTTTAACACAAGGTTAACAAATGTGAGGTCCTTTTCATAAATCTGCTGATTTCCATTACATGTGAAAACATAAAAAAATCATTGGGTCAGAAAAAAGGGTCCTTTTTGTGCCCATTTATCTTAGATGGCCAATCACCAAAATCCTTTTCAGGGAACCAATGATCCTGCAAATCCTGTTTCTTTTAAAAATCAGCTGTCATCCTGGATATTTTTCTATGAATAGTTTTCCTTCTTTGTGCAATAATGCACTAAAACTGTTCAAATGGTCACCTGCTTCTTCTGGTACCTCTAATGAAAGGATCAAGACTTTGGCCTTCATCAAAAAAGTGGTGACTCTATTGCCTGCAGTAGTTTTAAAACCTCAGCTGAGACATACAGTGCAACTTCAAAGTTGCTCCCAAAATGGCACAGACTCACAGAATCATACAGGTTGAAAAGACTTGAGATCATTGAGTCCAAACTTTTTGACTCACAACCACCACCTTTTGACTGAACACCACCTTGCCAACTAGACCATGGCTCTAAGTGCCACATCCAGTCTTTTCTTAAACACCTCCAGGGACAGTGACTCCACCACTGACCTGGGCATCCCATTTCAATGCCCAATCACATTTTTTGTGAAGAACTGCTTCCTAATGTCCAACCTAAACCTCCCTTGGTGCAGCTTGAGGCTATGTTCTCTTGTCCTTTCATTTATTGCCTGGGAGAAGAGGCCAACCCCCAACTGGCTACAACCTCCTTTGAGGCAGTTGAATAGAGTGACAGGGTCCCCACTAAGCCTCCTTTTCTCCAGGCTAAATAATCCCAGGTGCCTCAGCCACTCTTCATAGGATTTACCCTGTAAACCCTTCACCAGCTTCATTGTCCTTCTCTGCACTCATTCCAGCATCTCAATGTCTTTCTTCAAGTGGGGGGCTCAGAACTGGTCACAGTACTTGACAGTCAATTCTCTGGTCCTGCTGCTTGAAACAAGTCAGGATGCCATTGGCATGCCTGGACTAACTGGGCGCACTGCCGGCTCACGATCAGCACCTCCAGGTCCTTTTCTCCTGAGCTGCCTTCCAGCCACTCTTGACCCAGCCTGTAATGCTGCAGGGGATTGTTGTGGCCAAAGTGCAGGACCCATTACTTGTCCTTGTTTAACCTCAGGTCTTCATATCATCTTGTCCTTGCAGGTTGCAAAGAATTGCAACAGAAATGAGACTGGAGAATAAATAGAAATGTCTGGATATGGAAATAGCAGGAGAGAGATGAAAAAAAGAAAAAAAAAGGTGTTTATGGCATCAAGATAAGAAGATCCCTGTGCTGCTATATGCAGTGTACTAAGGAGAAGAAAGTTAAGGACAGCCCACACCCTTAATGGGACAAGCACCTTAGGACACAAAGGTACAGAGACAAAGGAAAGTTAATCAATCCAAATGATGCATAGAGGTTGACCAGGACTGAGAGAACAAAAAACTCAATTGACGTCAGCTCCTAAGGGATATAAAAAGGACATCCAGAACTATCATGGCGGCCGATCTAGGAAGAATCTGAGAAACATGGTAGTGATTTAACAGACAGTGCTCCTTGCCCTTCATCACAAGGCATCCTGGTCAGGCCACCTTAGTACATGCCCTTTAATCCTTCATTGTTGGACAGACTATTTGCATAAACATGTGTTCTACTTGTTATGATAATGTATGTACGAGAGTGAATTAAGCATTTTTTGGTTTAGAATAACACACTTTAAAATTTTTAACTTAAAACCGTGTTCCTCTCCTACAAGGCCTCATGATAAATTCTGTTACATTGTTGTTACCAGAAGTCAACATTATTTCCTAAGAAGTCTAAGGAGGTGTAATGACCTGTTACTAATGGCAATGCAGTGATGTTTAATTAAACTGCTACTCTGCTGCTGACTGCAAGGTCATACCGCAAGATTGCATAAATAAGTCTCTGTGATGGGTAGATCCTGGCTGGATTCCATGTGCCCACCAAGCCATTCTTATTGTTCCCCCTCTTCAACTGGATAGTGGGGAAAAAAATTAAAAGAGGCCTGAAGGCCGAGATAAGAGGGGGAAGGCTTCACTCAGAAGCTATTGTCATGGGCAAAACATATTTGACTTGGGGAAATTAATTTATGACCAGTCACATCAGAGTAGGGTAATTAGAAATAAAACCAAACCCTAAAACACTTTCTCTCCACCTGACCCTTCTTCCCTTCAGTCCTGACTTCTTTTCAACCTCCTCCTGATCAGCACAGGGGAACACAGAATGGGTCTTGGGGTCAGTTCATCACATGTCATCTCTGCCTCTCCTTCCTCCTCAGACTCCTCAAACTCTTCTCCTGCTCCATGGTGGGGTTCCTCCTCTGAGGCAGTCCTCCACAAACTTCTCCAATGTGAGTCTTTTCTGTGGGCTACAGTTATTCAAAGACTGCTCCAGTGTGGGTCCCTTCCATGGGGCGCAGTCCTTCAGGAACAGACTGCTCCAGCATGGATCCCCCACAGTCACAAGTCCTGCCAGCAAACCTGCTCCACCATGGGCTCCTTTCTCCACGGGTCCTGCCAGGAGCCTGCTCCAACATGGACTTTCCACAGGGTCCTAGCCTCTGTCAGGCATCCATCTGCTCTGGCATGGGATCCTCCACAGGCTGCAGATGGATCTTGCTCCATTGTGGATTTCCATGGGCTGCAGTGGGACAGCCTGCCTCACCATGGTCTTCACCATGGGCTTCTGGAGGATCTCTGCTCTGGTGCCTGGAACACCTTCTCCCTTTCATTCTTCACTGACCTTGGTGTCTGCAGGGCTGTTTTGCTCACATATTGTCACTCCTCTCTCTGGCTGAAACTGTTTCCATGCAATAACTTTTCTCCCCATGTTAAATACAATACCCCAGAAGTGCTATCACCATTGCAGATAGGCTTGGCCTTAGACAGCAACAGGTTCATCTTGGATTTGGCTGGTATTAGTGCTATTAACATGGAGGAAACCTCTACCAGCTTCTCACAGGAGCCAATCCTGTAAGCCCCCTGATAGCAGAGCCTTGCTGACCCACTACATTGTCTAAAGAGATCTTAGGCCTTTTCTAAATGGAAATAATATTTTCAATATTTAAAATTAAAAAAAAAAAAAAAAAAACCAAAAAAAAAACAACCAACCAAACAACAGTAGGTCTTTTTACTGTGTCTAAAAGAATTTGTATAAATTAGTTGTACAACCAAATAATTTAACATCATGCACCACAAGTTCCATCAACTGACCATATTTGCATGCTATTTTTGAGCAGTTTCTTTCTCACTATTCAAAAGTTGCAGTATTTGGGTTTATTTTCTTCTAAGTCTATATAAAATGTCTAATACTCAAGGGCATAAATCTATTATAATTTCCTTCAGGGAACAAATGTTTCACTACTAGTTTAATGTTTTGACTTAGAACTTGGGTTCGTGCATTATTTATTTATTTTAAGCAAGCAAGGCAATAAATATCTGCATTTAAATGCCTTTTTGACCAGGAAAAAACTAATTTATTATTTTTGGAAAACACCTCAGATGAAAATTAAATTGGTAACACATAAATATTTTACATGAACACAGAATGGAGAATGCTTTACATTTGGACTGTTACTCCACCTGATATCTTCAGACAGCTATGGGTAACCTATGTAAACATATAAAGAAGCAGTAGAATCAAGTTCTCAAGTTGCTCAAAGCCAACAGGAAGAATAAAGACACTACCTCCATCAGCTACCTGATTTATATATACCTCATTTATACAAAGAGATAAGCACAGGAGAGGTGTTTGCTGTTTCCAGTACTTCATTGATTTTAGCTGATGGAGGGTGCTTGTACCAGTGGTACAAGATATTGACCTCATCCTGCAACTGCAACTTAAACTAGAGTCAAGCAATGTATGTCTATTGGCCTCTTTAATGCATTTCCATTGAAAGTAATTTTTCTTTCAAACAGGAGAATGTATAGAGATATACGCAACTTCACAGCAGCATTTTTCTCTCAGACACACATAGGCAGCCACCTAAGTACCCATGTCATCCAAACAAAGCACATTTTTCCTTTTTTCTCCTAAAATTACAGCCATTCATAATCACACAGCTAGTAAGTCCAAAATATAAGAGAATTATTACATTATTTAAAATATCCTTTTCCCGGTGTTGGGCTGCACTTTTTTTTCATTTTTTTGTTTCAATATTTTCATTTTTTTTGTTCTAAATTTTCAAGCCTAATTGATATAACTATGTGAAAACTATTTCTCTTCTTTCAGTCTGAATTTTCATTTTCTTAATTTCACACTGTCATATTCATTTATGATTTCTGTTGTTAGTTTTTGAACCACTTTTTCTGTGAGTTTACAACTTGCCAGCAGATAAGTCTCTCTTCACAGATGCCTTTAAAAAATGCTGAACAAAATTCATCAATTTCGTAACAAACTATTATTTTGGTAAAGCTGTTAAACAGCAATAGGCTTTAAACCATACATAGGACTAGTTCTTCACAGTAAAGGCCTGACTACTACAAGACTTAATTTTCACTTTTCTTTGGTCGCAAATCAAAAATCATTTTACCTCTCTACAGAGACCTTGTTGTTTGTAGCAAGTGGAGGCTTTATTAATGCATTATGAGTGATATATGTCATGACTTTTCCTTGAATTCAGAACCCTCTTTTTCAAAAAGTTGGAAAAAAAGGATGATTTGATTTGATCAGAATATAGCTTGTATATGAACTGTTGATCTATTACATTCTTTCATACTCTGTAGAGCAAGGGAGTCTCTTTATCATCTGCATTTGTGACGGTAAGTCTCTTAAAAAGAATACAGTTTGACAAAAGGTAAGGGAATCACACATAAAATCTTGTCCTTGTGATATCATCTGAAACAGGCAGATCTGGAACCAATTTATTGAGTGTAAATTACTGCCAATTTTGCTTTGAATAACAAAATGCTTCAGAGATTTCTGAGATATGTAGCCATAGGGAGCTGTCTGAGGATTTTTATACATGAGGATTTTTATGTTTCTTTAATACATCTTTCAACTTAATCAGATACACAAATGCACAACGTAGCACTCAGGGAAATTATGTGGATTTGTCACACTGCCTGAAGGACTTTGGGATCCATGAACCAATGAATGGATCACAGTAAACCATGAAGGTAATTTGTCCATCAGTAACCGATAAAATACTGATATTTCCCACATTAATATTTCAGAATCTCAGAAAACTAAATAATTATATCAGAATTTACTTTAAGTTATTCATTAAAATTTAATAATATTCTTTTTATTTTCCAAATCAGAGTAAGACTGCATGAATTGTGTGTATATAAAAGGGACTGTAACAAGGCAGAGCTGGTAAACTGTATTGCTGAATTATTATGCATCTACCAATTGTAACAATTCAAAATCTTGGATGAAATATAAAGGCAAAAGATTTATGTGTTAAAATGTCTGGTAAAAAAATTCACCAAAGGACCTCTTTCATACCTGTAGTCCATACTTGGCATTGTTTATCACTGATGTAATATTAATCATAGTCATATGCAGGTCTATGGTAATAGGGATTAAAAAAAACCCGTCTATAAAGTCTGTTCTGCATGACATAGAGTAAGAGACCTAGCTGACTTTTAAAAAGCATGGAGAAGAGAGGAGAGGAGAAGAGGGGGGGGGGGGAAGGGAGGGGAAGGGAGGGGAGGGGAGGGGATATGGAATGGCCCTTCCCTGTCCTGCCCTGTCCTCCCTTCCAGTTCCCTTCAGCAGTAAACTTCACAAAGCCTAGAATTTATTTTAAAATAATTGTTAGCTTTTCTCTCTATGATCTAGGAATAATGGAATTTAGAACCCAAACAACAACAAAAGAGAGTAAATAAAATTAGCCCTCACAAGCAGCAAATAAGCAAACCATGCTAAATAATGACCTGAATCATTGGTTTGTTGAAAAAAAAACATAGCTTTTTTCAACATGTCAGTGAATACAACATCATCTCCCTTGGGCAGCCAGCAGGTCTTACCAGGTCAAACGTATGTCATGCAATAAATGAGACACTGTCCAAAATTTTGTAAAGCATACTTGATCCACTTGCTTATTTTGCCAAAGCTAACAGTGCAAGAATCAGGTTTGCATTAAGAAAGATGTTTTTTAAGGGCTTATGCTAAAAGTTCACATATAATACATTAAATTGCACCCAATGTATCTAATTTTAAAAGCATAAGAATCTGAAATTACCTCAAGGATTTAAACCTGTTGTTCTTGGTATCTTAGGTATGAGGCAGTTTCTTTAAGGAGCCCTCCAGCCTACTGAAAATACAATTATACTGCTTGTTTTAAGTTCTTCAGTTCTATTCAAACTATTGACTGGCTCTGGGCAGCAAATACTAAACAGCATCACATGAGCTGATCAAGCACTGAGACCATGTCTATGAAACTGGAGGAGACCAAGAGTAACCTCCTTAGAGGTGAGCTGGTGATTGGAAGGATTGTGGGAACCTCAGCTAAAATTACAGCTCCAACACCATAGACATGGAGAGGAACCCCAGCCAGTGCAGAAATGGGAATAGTGAGCTGACAGAGTGGGAAGAATTGACTAAACTTGATTTTTCCAGAAATCACAGACTTCAAAAAGAATATTTTGTGAATTCGATGTCAAATCAATGAACCCTGAAATATAAAAATGTGTTATTTATGAATCCTTATATTAATGTTACAGATGTTTTATCATACTCTTTTGTCTTTTCACCTTGAACAATATTGAGTTCAAGATTTTTCATTCTGCAGCCACCAGAAGGGAAGAATAATTAATCTTACAGAACTGAAAAACATGTTGCTTCTGGAAGTTCCTGTAGAATTTAGAACTCAATAGGTGCCTAGACCCAGAAGTTCTTCCTCTTACATGAGGAAGTGTGTCATTTCTGTAAGAGTAGAGAAATTCATCGCCTCCAGCTACCTTTGACTTCAGCACTTACAAACCCCATGCCTCCCTCTTAGACAGGATTTTACCTATGCGAAAGCAGATGTCTTGGCTCTCAGCTCCTTCTGACTGCATTGGTAGCCAATTCCTGGTGAGTTTGCAGCCATACCTGCCTTTTTTTAAATGTCAAGCCCTGAAGATAATGCATAATTTGATTAAACCAAGCCAAAATTGCTACAAAAATGCCCCAAACAAATACCCTATCAGAGTACTTTTTTTTCTTTTGTCTTATTTTTTTTTTTTTCCCGAGAGAGTAACTATACCATACCATAACACTATTCCTTCATTGATTTATGAGACTGAATTACAGAGGATGGGCTGTGCAGTCATAGACAACATATTGCTCACCTTAATTGTGTAAACAATGCCATCCAGGTGGTAAGTAGGAGACCTCACTCCTGCTCTTAAACCTTTTTGTAATCACAATGACAATGCAGCCATCAGGACACCCAAAAAATAGTGCTCACCTCCTCAAATGTGGTTAGGCAACCCTAGCCCTGTCTCTGCTCTAAGATAATTAAAATAAGAGCAAGGGAAAGAGTTGAGTTTTATTTTTACCTTTGAGCTGTAAATACGTCTTTTACCCACACATTTTACCTGTATATTTAATTTAGAGCTGAATATTTCTACCAGTGAGCAGGGCTGTGGGGAAAAAACAGTATTTAAAAGTCTCAGCTACTTACAGATCCAGCAAACTCTTTGTGTGTTGATCTCAACACTTGCAACACTTTGGGAATAGGCTACAGGTTTTTATTATAGCAGAGAGTAGCAGTTAACCACTGATCTAACAGAGACAAGGCTACTATTTGGGGAAATGCTAAAACATTTGCTGACAGAATTCTTAAATTGTTTGGAAAAGGACAGAGGTGATGCCTCACTTTTCAAGTTCTCGTATATCCAGATGACGTATACCATGTATTAGAGTGTAAGCATTGCTTATAAAGACCAAATCACATCCTTAAAAAATCTGACAAAAGTGTTTGTGTATGCCTTCATAAAACACACACACACATGTGGGCTGAAGTCTATGTGTTAAGTCTATATATACATTTTATATGGATAAATAGAAAAACAGAGCGGAGAAGGGAGAGGACTGTGAAAAGAGAATTGATGAACTTTAGGCATGGTTTATCTCATCTCATTTCAACCATCTAAAATGTTGATCCAAACTAGTTGACTAGGCTCTCCCTATAGGGAATGGATTGAAAAAAAAAACCCAGTGAAGGGAGACATCCTGCGCTAGGACCTGTATCTAAGGGAGATAAGGCAAAAAAATTAATGTGTGTGAGTATGTGACACCAGATGCCCAATTTTGCCTGGAGTTCTCCAGGGTGATTCCCATCCTTTTTGTTCACTCAGTTGTTAGCACTACTTATTATCTCATTGCCATGTTTTCTGAACACATCAAATATTTATCCCTTTATTAAAAGTTGCCTTGAAATTATTAACAGCTGTTTATCAGGGTTTTACATATACAGTATCACAGTGACACTTCCTCAGGACATTTCCAAATGCTGAACCATTGAATAATGACTGTGCTACAATGGGGGATTAGGCTGGCATAAAAGAAGAAAGAATTTTAGTGGTTTTGTGAACATTGCCTTAGCAGACTCTTGTCTCATTGCACACACCTTTAGCCTCTCTACCAGAACGCGCTGCTCTCAGAACGGATGAAGGCCTCCATCTTTCAGCTCCTGGAGCATTCTCCCTTTATCTTCCTGTCAGCTTGTCTCCCTAAGCAGTTTGTAACAACTGACCTCCGATTTCCTAGAAATCAAAACATATAAAGGTATTTGCTAACTGTTGTATCGCTTTGAACACTATCTCTGTCAAACCAAAGTTTGCACCTTGTCAAAACCGGAATCGCTGACACAAAGAAATTGCAATATTGTCCTTCACTTAATGCCTTGGGAATGCTGACAGGGATGGATTGTGCACTTTGTTTAGTTATTTATTTATTTTTGCTTATTTTGCACATAGCTTCCTATTAAGTTAATCAGTCTAATACTACAGGGACTGTTCATAACTCACCACAGATATAAAGAAATGGGATTTCATTGACTAAGGCAACTTGATCAAATAATGAAAAAATAATATGAAATGTTACAAAAAATGCAATGTCCAAGAAATTTTCATCACTATTTTAGATTAATATATTAATGCATAGTCATTTCATATCCATCATAACTTTCAGTCTACTTCTAAGTCACTCAGAAAAAGTGAGCTTATAAAAATCCCACTTAACTTCCTCAAAAATCCAATTTTCCAAATCTTTCATTATTATAGATGTTTATTAATAGGGTAACCTGATAGCCAAAAAGCTGAGTGACTTCTATTGGTTCTTATCCCCTCAAGTACTACTAATCCCTTCAAATACTGCTATATTGTGTGTCCTACAAAAATCCCTTTTACATCTCACCAGGGGTCATACCAGAGATTCAAAATTATGCAGACTTACAGACAAAATTAATCATAATCAACATTTTGAACTGACTTGTTAATTTAGAATTTTATGTTAATTTAATTGCATATGAATTTTGTAATATAATATTTTCACGGGCTTTTTTAATAACCATGTACCAGATGGTGTTCCCTTAAAACTACTCATTTTAAACCACTTATTTCATCTTTTCAAAGGTAAATTTAGTTATATCAATTTTTACCTTGAAAAATGGCTTGCAAAATATATTAACGTAGTAAAAATAGACAAATTAGCAAAGAACCATGAGTGAGAGCTCTGTAAAAAAGCTGAGTATTTATGTACTTAAACTAAGATTTATTCTTTATATAGAAGGCAGCAAAGACTTTGACATCTTATTTGTTTCTACTGTAAGATGTAACTTTCCCATATTCACGAATTTTCATAGTGCTTGTTATTTTTTATCTCACTCACTGTTTTCATCTGTTTCACATCAAATTGCAATCACCTAGTGCAAAGACAAGGACTAACTGTCCCCTTATCTTACAACAGTTCTTTTTGAAGGACAGCCAATAACAAAAGAAAAAAAAATTAAAATCAAATGTCAAGAGTATGGGCTCAGAAAGAAAACAGAAAACAACCCTGATAATGTTATCCACAATGTTTGCATCCTGAAGACACTTAAATCTGTCTTTAACTTTCTGCACCAAATGAATAATTCCATTGAGTTCTCAGAAATCACTCCTGTGAATAAAATTAAATGTGTATAAATGTATAAAGAGGTCACGGCATTCATTTCCTTTCTATTCCAGATGATTTTAGGTTTCTTAAATGTCTTCTGTGAACACATCCCTGATTTTTTCCATCCAGTGTCAAAGTTCTGCACTAAGAGCACCATAGGTTGTCATTGAAGACTAGAGGAAGAAAAAGGTTCTCTGTTCTTATTTTTATTATTGTTGCCTCCTTAGTTACCTTGGCAAAGTAATTTAACATATTTGTGTCTATAGAATAGTTATTGTAATATCATTTGAAACACTTCAAATATACAGTTGAAAAAGGTACGATTATTCAATGTGGTATCATAAATACACTACATGAGAGAAGAGTAAAATGGAAAAAAAAAAGGAGAAAAAAATATTTAAAAATAAACTGTTACAACAAAAAAGGGAAGGGGGGGGTTGGGAGTAAAATAATGCAAGCCTGCTTCATTCACAGTATCTGGACATTTGCTCCCTCATGAAATCAAACTTTAGGAAATTGCTTGCACTCCCCATCCCTCATTGCTATGAAAGAGATGATCATAACACAAAAAGAGAACAGAGAGAAAAGTGACATGTCTTATGTTGGCAGTGGTAGAGATATGCCAAATACTGAAAAAATAAGGAAAAAGAACTCAATTCAAACCAAATGGCAGTTCTCATAGAGAAAGAGTGTGGATACATTCATTACTCAAGCAACCTAGACCATTGTGTATTATCCCTATCCCTCCATATTCCCTGATTAGAGGTTTTTATGCAGAACAGTACACTACCTGGGTTGTCTGTAACTATGTCTATACTATGCTTTAACCACTTCTAAAAATCAACTCCGTATAGTATGTTCTTTTCAGGCCTTTATGATCATACAAGCATATCCCAGACACATCCACAGAGCAAGCAAACAAGGAGTCTTCAGACATGCTATCCCTTCCACAGGCTCTCACAGCATGCCTGTAAAAAACCTGCTCTGGGATACATCTGACAGACCTATCCTGTATCACTTATGCAAAATACTGTTTAATTTTGTACCAGCATCTTTGAAGCAATTTTGCCTGCCCTTTCTCACTGTCTTCCAAAGGCCTGTTGGTGGTGATGTCTGAAACTGGAGATATGCTTTATCTACAGACTATAGATTCATCTCCCCTGAACTCTTGAACACAGCATGTCAGCTTCCATTTTCCCATGTTTCATGACTAAGACACAGCAAAATGTCCTGCGGTTACCTTCACTGTCCCTTTTGAAAGCTGCTCAATCTACAGACACCCAGAGACAATAGGTTAAGATAAAAATGGGGAAAATGCTTGCCTTTAACAATGATATTGATCTGTTGGAAAGAGTCCAGAGGAGAGCCACTGAGTTAATGCCAGAATTGGAGCACCCCTCCTATGAAGAAAGGGTGAGAGAGTTGGGGTTGTTCAGCCTGGAGAAGAGAAGACTCTGGGGAGAACCCAGAGCTGCCCTCCAGCACCTAATAGGACCTTACAAGAGAACTGGAGGGGAGCTTTTCACATGTAATGATAGGACAAGGGGTAATGGCCTTAAGCTGAAAGAGGATAGGTTTAGGTTAGATATTTGGAAGAAATTTTTTACTCAGAGGGTGGTGAGGCACTGGAACCAGTTTACTAGAGAAGTCGTGGACTCCCCATACCTGGAAGTGTTCAAGGCCAGGCTGGATGGGGCTCTGAGAAAACTGGTCTAGTGGATGGTTCTCTATCCATGGCAGGTTGGAACTAGATGATCTTTAAGGTCTCTTCCAACGCTAACTATTCTATAGTTTTATGATTAGTATATTAAAATGTAGTCTGGCAAAAAATAAATACTTCATGAAAAATTGAACTGAAGTGTACTGGAGCACACTATAACATTCTTTAAAAGTAACAAAATGCATGAGTGCCTCATCCCTCATCTGCTTCATCAAACAGCTCAATAATAGAAGCATTAGCAATTTTATCACTAATAAATGCATGTGATTAAAACCTGAACTTTACAATTATTTTCATTTTGACCCTATAGAAATGGTTTGGATTTCTTATATTTATTAAATGCCTTTATTCCTCTTTCTTTGCACCAAGTACAATTTTAAAGTTTTCTAATTAACATCCTGTGTCCAAAAATGCAACAGGAAGAAAAATCTATATGAAGATTTTTAAAATATGTTTTCATAAGAGACACAGATTTTATATTAAAATCTTAGAGGTAGTAGGACTTTCATGCAAAAGTTCAACCTCATAATTAATGCCAGTTGGTACCTCACATGACATGCCACCCACATCCTTATTTTTAAGTGCTTAGTAGCAGTTACTATATTAATGTTAATTGATCAATGCAGTTTTGCATAATAAAGATCAGATTGAAGAAAAATCTGCAAATTCTGAATCATAAAGAGTTAATCAATACACCCTTTATATCAGTACTCATTATTGTATCACAAACCAAACCTTTTAAATGAACAACAACAACAAAAAAAATAATCTATGGTGAAGTTTCTCCTTTCTATCAGTTACATTATAGTGTGTGGATTATTACTAACTATAAACTATGTAGTTAACAGGCCAGACCTTTGCAGACTGTGCCCCTTATTCTGCAACTATCAGTTTGTTCTGCTCTTGACTGGATATTTCCAACTGTGGCCATGTATGTAAGTGCAGAGTTTTATTATAACTCATGAATATTTTTAAATTTTATTCTAGCATGGTAAAAATTGCTTCTACATCACTTCTTAAATCTTAACAAGACATGTCTCTGGCCTCAGAGGGTTCATAGCTTAAAAGAAACTTGTTAAGACATGTTGGAAGACAGTAACTCAAGGAAAGAAAGCTAGAAGAGCATTGCATTAATGAAGAAAAGCAGTGAGAAAAGAGTTAATCCAGAATATCATCAAGGTTTTTTAATAGATCAGCATAAAAGAAAAAAAAAAAAAAAAGACATTGACTTCTGGAAGTCCTTCTACAGCAACAGTTGGGAGGGTAGGTACCAGAACACTTCACATGAACAAGTTACAGTTTCCTGACTTGAGGTATGCCACATACCTCCTGAATTCAGGAATGCTTGTAAAGATGCATCTCAAATCATAAGAACTCCTCTTCCCAAGCATGTGATCAATGGTCAGTCATCCATATTTTTGATTTTTTTGTAATTTATGGGCACGGTTGCAGCGGCAGATTGTTTCCAGGCATGCAGGATGCCAGAGCACAGGCTGGGCTTGCCTATACTGGGCCAAGCCTGTGGCTGACATTAGCTACATGCAGGGACTGAGTGGTGGTTTTCAGTCATGTACCATTGCCTTGCAAGAAGAAGGGAGCTGCAAGCACTGCAGCAACACAGAGATCCTGTCTTGAACCTTTGCACTTCCCCGAGTTTCTGCAACTCTCTGCCTGTATCCATCTGCTCCCTGGGGGCAGGAGAAGTCAGAGTACTCAGCCGGCCCTCAGACACTCAGACAGCATCCTGCAGGAGGGCAGAGGGGAGTGACTCCACTGCTGCAGTGATGCTCTACCCCAACTTGCTGTGAGGCCACTGGAAACACCAAGAGATAGAGGGTGGACGAAGAATATGGAAACAGGGTCAGGAAAACTATGATTTTAAAAGGACAAGATATGGAAATAGATGTGGACATTTTTCTGATGGCTCACTAGGACTTGGGAGGATTTTTCCTCTCTCCCAGACTGACAGAACTGGATCTCACATCAAAGACTTTATTCGACAGGTTCAAAGGCACAGCTTAAGTACATCTTGTTAAAAATGGCAGGTCTCCAGCAGAGAAATTTTATAAAAGCTCTGACTCCCAATCAAATGATAAACAAAAACAGACTTAGGGAAAGGGATACCCAAAAAAACTGAAGGGTCAAACAGAGAATTACCTCTATCAGGCCACTATGTATTATAAGAGACAGCATAAATAAGGTACATCTCACATAATTTCAGACATTTACATCTGACCAGGGAAAAGAACAACTATCAGCATGTGATTCATCTAACCTACTTCTGAGATCAACAGCAAGACTAAGTGAAAAATGTTATAGAATCACCTGTTTCTATTTGTTGACCATACCAGGAGACTAAGCATCCTAAGATATGGACATCTATCTTTAAGACCTCTTCCATCTACCTACATTTTAGCAATCTGTCCAAAACTGGATAGATTAATTCCAATACATATCCAATTGATGGGCCAGCTTTCTGAGGAATGCTGGGGAGAAAGGGACTGAAGAAATACTTCCATCTTTTAGAAACAGTCAAGGAAGGAACCATGTTAATCACTGTCAGATGTCTTCAGGTAACTAAAGAAAGTATCCTTCAGAGCAATAATAGAGTGTAAAATTAGAATATGGAAAATATTCTAACAATATAGATGCTTATGAGAAGACAGTAGCACAGGAGTAAGAGCATGAAAAGAAATACTGAATATGTGGAACAGAAGAAATACATGGTTAGAGAGAAAAATTAGTGCAAGAACTATATAAGAGAAAAGATTAGGCAAAACTCTGTAAATGGGATCAAAGGATTGTATGAAATATACTGAGAGAAGAAGCCAGTGGAGGCATATAAAAGAAAGGAAGAGATTAAACAGCTTCTTGTCAGTATTTTTGAATATCATGTTTTAGTAGTTTCATCATTAAATACTTTTCAGTCTTTTTCTCTCATTTATAATGGGTATAAATAGAAATATGATCATATCTAAGCATTTTACTGAAAACAGGCTACTGATTTTTTTCAGCTCTGTGTCAATTTTGAACATACAGTATGGTGTAGTGTTTGAAACTATTTACATTAGTTGGTTTCCTTTTTTCATGGTAACCTACTTATTTTTAAAACCTAGTATGATACATAAAAAATACAGCACAGACAAAAATCTAATAGTAATAAACAAAAAAAAAGTTTATGAAGAACAACATTATAAATACTTTTTTTTTTTTAATATCAGTGTTTAGCGTCTGATTTCATATTCTCATGAGATACAGATATTCACAACCCAATTTCTTCCTGACATAGAAAGCAAGGATTCAGTTCCCTACAGGTATTTATAGATGATGTAGAGGCATTATATGCATTCATATACAAATACGAATTTTTACTTCCATACGCACAAAAGCCTATGTATTCGTAAGTGGCTAAGATATGAACATGCAAAAGCTAAAAAATGTTTCAGGCAGATTCAAGCATCTTATACTCTCTTCACAGACACACCTGTATTCAGAAATCATATATGTGCACGCAGGCAGTTAAATCAATAAACAAGGTGCAGTTGCCAGTGAAAGAAGTCAAGTTCTGGTTCAGGTACCACTGGAATATCTGAAATGAGAGATCAGACAATCATTCAGATATCCCTACACTGGAAACTCAAAATTTCATGTGGAATCTAACATTAAATTCTAACCCTGATAAACTATCACATCACAGAGAGCAAGACCAAGTAAATTTTGAAGCTGAGTTGCTCTGTGTGAAGTGACAGGCTGTAAAATAAAAATGTACAGTTAAGCCAGTTTGAAGGAACCTATGCTGAGCCATCCATTCAGGGTTTGTTGCAAGTAGACAAACGAGTTTATCAATTATGACTCTTAGGACCAGAATCCATACTGATTAATTCAGCATAGATCTACTGACTTCAGTGACACTACTTACATTTACTGTGATATCAGTCAGAAATGTTAATCGAGAACAGAACAATAAATCATTCACCAGCAATTTTAAGTTATATTACTTCAATAAAAGGTCTAGGATTCACTGATTAACACTGGGGAAATAACAGATTCAAGTGTGTATACAGGAAGGAAGGAAGAAAGGTGGAAGAGAGAAAGAAAGGGACAAATAGAGGGGAAAAAATATTTCAGTGCAATTAGTCACTGTTAGCAGGAGAAGACCCAAGAACATTGCCTGAATGCATGAAAGACAAAAACCTACGGCTCTTAGCAGTAGATGTAATACATTTAGTGTAGTTGCTATATACCCTCTTGGGGTTAATTCCCTTTAGTTACTGCCTCTTTTTGATCTGATGGTAGATACCTATATAAATTAGTGCATCTCTGTAATTTCCTCCCACTAACATTCAAATATAGTTTTTCATCTTAAAAAAAAACAAAACCAACAAAACAACAATAAACCCCCCACCCTCCTAATGCTCTTTCCCTGAGACAATTTAGGAACTTGTTTCTTTGCAATCTCTCATATTCTAGATAGTATGGTCAAAACGTGTCTCTTCAGAATGACGACAGCCACCTGCAGCTCTTTACATTAATATCCCACATTTTCACAGAATATTTTGACCTTTGGTAATATAAATGTGTTCCTCTCCTCTCACTCTTCAGTTTGAGCACACAGTACATATCAAAAGCATGATTCAATTCTCACATATGTTTTACACAGATACGAAGCCATTGATATGAGCTGAGCTACTGCCAGTATACAAGTCTCTAACTCAGGTTTTACATTTCTTGAGAATATTAAGTAAACTCAGCTATTTCTCAAAAATTCCATGCCAGAGGGCTAATACAATGGCCTGAAACACATATTTCAACACATCCAAAAAGCTGCATTTCCTAAACTTTGAATTATACGTTCACATCTGTTTTCCCCAAGTAGCTGAGCTTCATGGCACCTCCTTGTAGAACTGTGGACTATGAACCACTTATTGATAGTCATATGAGAAATCCTAGCCATGTCAGTAAGCAACATCTGACATTCATGCCTTTGCCTATTCCTGTGTGATGTTTTCTCTTTATCAGATATTTTAATAATTTTTTATAATGTGATGTCAAAAGTGTGTCTGACATATAAATAAACTTATAAACAAATTGTTTCAATGAAGCAATTTACTCTGGATGCCCACCATGCAGCCAAGGAAGTTATTTGGTCAAGAGAGTATATTTTTTTCTTCTTCCAAGTATTCTCTTCCAAAACTATAAAGCATGTCACTCTGACCTATATACATTTATTCCCAATTCTAAAACATTTATTTAGCTGAAGATAACCCTTGCCACGTACAATCAACTTTTAAATACTGGACATTTTAAAACAGGACATAGCTTCTTCCTCTTTTAAAACATAGAAGGAAATGAAGATAATGCTAAGTATATGTTGTGTTCATTTTTCTTTATTGAAGTTACAAAACTAATGGCATTCAGATAGAGAAAAAGTTACTAACAAATTTCCTTCCCGGGTCTCAATTTAATCTAAATCTTTATTATATCCTCAAATTTTTAAATGTGAGCACTCACTTTAGCAATTATAGGCACTTAGTCAAAGTTTTAAAACTGAAATACTGATGTCTTGACATTCTGAACATTAGTGTCCAGTGCTTGATTCCAAATTCCAACTGATTCCATGACCTGCACCTCTGAAAATCTACCTCTCTGTCAGTACTAAAATAACCAAAAAGAGTGAAGATGAAAACATGCCAGACCAAACTAATGCTTCATCCAGGCCCACATTCTGTTTCAGAAGTGACTATCAGTACATGCTGAAGAAGGAACACACTTCTCCCCTAATACATTCCCAATCTACAATTATTTTAAGCTCAGGGAAATTCCTGATGCAGATATGATTTTGCACACTTATTGACATCCCCCTCATTACCAGCATCATTGGATTTCTCTTTCATATTCTTGTCCTGTCTGATCGTGAGTCTATGAAAATTTGTATTTTATTTTTATATATTTTTTATTTTCTATAATATTCTTCGGCAAGAAGTTTCAAAGGTTCATTACCTGTTGCATGACAATCACCTCTTCTGTTTTGAACATGACTCCTTCCACTTTTTTATGATGCCTGCTACTCTTTTTGCTAGACAATGAATAATCAATCCCCAGCCTGTCTTTCCTTGCCACTTTCAAGTCTGTAGTACCGTAGTGTCATAATACGTCCTTTTCTCCTTCCCAGTGTGAAGCTTCCTGGTTAACTCAGCTAATCCTTGCTTCCTGGTTAACTCAGCTAATCCCTGAATAGCCTTTCCATGGAAATATTGGATATTTGAGAAAATACCATCCCTAAACACCTAGTATATTAATCTATTCTTTATAAAAACATATGTATTTGGATCAAATAAGCACGCAGAGGAGGCCTATGCTGAGACTTCAACTCCTATTCCTTAGCAGGCAATTTGAAAGTCTGAGCTAGGATGAAGCTTGTCCTTACACTAAGGTTCTTGGGAAGAGCTACATGCCCCAGAAAGTCACCATGCTTAGTGAGGGGCAACATAAAGCCCCAGATAACTGGGGACACTGCTACAAGAGATCAGCCTGACAGCTCCCAAAAATTAATTTCAAACTACTACTTCCTGATGTTCAGGATACACAGTTCAGAATCCTCCCTTCAAATCAGATTCAAAGAAACTTTCTTTAAAAAGACAGGCAGACCATATTTTGTCAGTGGCAGTATAACAGGAAAGCCATATCCTTTTTACTTTCCCTCACTAGAACTAAAGACATAGGAGAATAAAGAATCACTTGGATTCTGATCCTAGTTTACAAAATTCTTTCTGTATTTCATGCTGAATATACATTCTGGACTGAATCTTCCCGAATGAGGCCTAAGAGGAGTAACAAAAATTGTTGTTAGCCCTCACCAAATGTGGCTATCCTTTTGGCTGTCTTAGCAAGTTATGAGGAGAAAATTGAAGGTCTCAAAGCCTCGAAAAAGGAATATGAACCCAAGTCTTCCAGTAAGAACTTATTTAAACAAGGTTCTGTATTGATACCTTGACCAACATCTTAAAACAAATCAAGGTGAAATTGGTAGGGAACAAACAGCGTATTTTGTGAATTTTTGTGCTAGTTCTGGCTGGCGTAGAGTTAATTTTCTTCATGGTAGTTAAGTATTCAGCTATGGTTTGGATTTGTGCTGGAAACAGTTTTGATAACACAGGGATGTTTTCTCTGTTGCTAAGCAGTGCTTGCATGCCATCAAGGCCTTTTCTGCTCCTCACCCCACCCCAGCAGTAAGGAGGCTGGGGAGTCACAAGGAGTTGGGGGGGACACAGCTGGGACAGATGATCCCAACTGACCAAAGGGACATTCCATACCATATTAACATCATGCTCAGTATATAAAGCTGGGGAAGAAAGAAGGCGGAACATTTGGAGTGATGGCGCTTATCTTTTCAAGCAACCATTACACCTAATAGAGCTCTGCTTTCCTGGGGATGGCTGAATACCTGCCTGCCCATGGGAGGTTGTGAATGAATTCCTACTTTTGCTTTCCTTGCATGTGCAGTTTTTGCTTTATCTATTAAACGGTCTTTATCTCAACTGATAAGCTTTCTCACTTTTACTCTTCTGATTCATCCCCCAATATGGGTGAGGCAGGAGTGAGTGAGCAGCTGTGGGTTTAGTTGCCAGCTGGGGTTAGACTACCACAATTTTAAACACTAAACTCTTACAGAAGAAAGTTACACTCTAGACATGATTATCGGTCCTTTTTCACTAATGCAAGTTAAAACTCAATACAAAACAGTTCTTTTAACACTGCCCTCTGGGATCAGTGATCTTAACACAAAGTACATAAAATCACACTTCTCCAGCCTACATAAGCAAAATGAAGGACATAAAAGAAGTATTCAGTATTAACTCTGAATTTCTTTCTTTTTAGTAGAGTAAGCCAAAATGACAGAGGGTTGGGTCTTTTTTATTTATCACAGTTCAATTTGATTAATGCCTAGGCAATATTTTAGAGTAGATTAATAACATCAGAGATGAAAGGGCATTTTTAAAATATTTGTACTCCTCCCAGTATAAAGAGGATTTCAGTGCATTTAGATAATTAACATGAAAACAGCGGCCTTATTTTTATTTTGATCTTTTCATAAATATTCTCCAATTAATTTTGTAAAGTTTACAATATAGCCCACATGTAGGGACTGCAAAGAGTTTCTCCTAGCTTTACAGTCATACAACAGTCACCACCAGACTATGCACATACGTGAAATAGTGACAAGTTTGTTTTCAAATTATAACCATGCTAGATATAATCTATTGAAAATATTAATTTCATAGATTGTAAGACTAGAAAAAAATTTCTGATTACCTAGTAAACAGAGCCAAAGAAAACCAAGTCCACTACAGGTGTCACTGACAATACAAATACTTCTGAGTATCCATTTAAAATGCAACTAAAGAAGCACAAATACAGGAAATGTGCCATAGAATGACATCTGGCCAAAATAAACAACTTCAGATATATATGTGAAATTATAACTTAAAAGCAAAGTAAATGAAATAAAAGGCTTTCCAGTAGAAGAAAACTTCATGTTATTGTCACACTGGAAAGGTAGTAACATAGGAAAATTACAGGAAAAATACTTAAATATTTTTTTAAAAAACCCAACAGTGCCTTGTTTTAATCTGTCGCAGAATAATCGAACGAACAGTTCTGTGAGAAATTTTGCTCTATACATAAAAGATTCAACAAATTCTGGTGGGAAAAAAACCTCTAAGTGAAGAGGGCTGTATTTGAGAATGGAAGCCCAGGGCACAGGAGGACATGTTGAAGATTGCAGGTCACAACTAAGATACTAAGGGTGCAGCATCAAAAAAGAAAAAAGGAAAAAAAATGTAACAAAACAGGATAATAATAAATCTTCTACTGCCCAATTAGAAACAAAGAGATGTATAAATAGCAAAGTTTAAGGATATAGTTTCTCAGAACAATTGAAAGAAAACTGTTCTGAGAAATGAGTGTCACCTTGGAAGACATAAGATAGCCTTAAACCAATCAGCTTGTCAAGCTGAGCTGGACACCCTTATTAAAACAGTTTAGACATACTTTTGGGCTTCAATTACAATAAGCAAAAAGAAGTCAAGGATTAAGGATATCCAAAATTAAATGTAAAGTGGTCAAAAAATAATGAGGTTAAATGCATCTAACAAGAGCCAAGATATATAACAAATTTCACGACACTAGCCTATGGACAGAAGCCTTCAATAGAATGCATATTAGTTTTAAAAAAAGCATCCTTAGATGTGGCATTTTTGTTGCTTCCAAACCCAAGAATAGTTCCACTGATAAATCCACGTATGGGGGAGGGGAGGACATAAAAAAGGAAGGTAAGTTGCAAACCAGTGGAGTGAAATGAAAGGATTTGAGACGCTATTTGAGCTAAGCAGGGAATTGTCAAAATCTGAAAAGGCAGCTTTCAGGAAATGAGGGAAATGATCACAGGCTATAATAGTAATGAGAAAAAAAGGAAAAATGAATAACAAAGGTAACTGCTAAAAAGCATACAGTTAAAAATATAAAAACAAATTAAAAGAACCCCCTTAAATATATTAAAATCAAGAACTTTTCAAGAGTTACTCTGTCTTCTTGGAACTTCACAGAATAAAGACTGCAATTAAAGAAGAAAAGGACATTGCTAGAAACACAGAAGATTTATTTGCATAGTTCTTCACAATAGAGGATGTTAGGGAGATATCTACTCTTGGGTAATAAAAATAAGGTACTATCAGATGAAGAGGTGCTGGAACAAATCAATCATTTGAAAAGCAGGAAGCCCCCAAGACAGAAAATCCTGAATGAGGAGTAGTTGAGCTATGCAATCTCTAATTGAAAAACAACTCCTTTACTGGAAGCTTAGAGAGTAGCAAATGTTTCACATATATCATAAAAGGAGTTTAGGATGATTCAGGGAATTAAAGATTCATAAATCTTACATCTGTACCTGGCAAATTAAAAATAAGAAAATAAAACACTCAGAAGACCATGCGATGACAGATCTGTGCAAAAGCAGATGACACCTCACTCATCTGTTAGACTGTTTTCAACACATCAGTAAACTACCGTAGTGGTCAAAGGAGAACCAATAGACATAATTTATTTAAACTTATTTGACAAAGTTTCTCACAGGAGACTGACAAAAAGAATAGACATAGACAGCTAACTGAAGACCTCTGTTCAGTGTAGCAGCTCTCAGAAGAAGCAGGATATTAAAATTAATCAAGAACAGGACTGAGATTATAAAGAAAAATAACGTTATATAAATCAGTGCTGCAGCCTCATCTGAACTGTTGTGTGCAGTACTGGTTTCTACATCTTAGAAAGATGCCAGAAAAATAGGGGGTGTTTAAGAGAAAAGTGACAAGAATTATAAAGGCATGGTTTTGTGGAAACAGATTTGGACATCTTAAAAGGATATTAAACAGAGGCATGACAAAAATATGTGACATAATTGCTAGAAGTAAGCCAGAAACTCACTTCTCTCTGCCTTAATAGAAGAATATGGTGACAAATAATTAAATCAAAAGGTACCAAATTTAACAGAAGTGATACAAATCAGTTTTTACTTAGGATTTATGCTGTGGGAGTCATTATTTGATAATGCTGAGAAAAGAAAAAATGGAAGATTGAAAGCAGCTAGGTGCTTATGTGGATAACAAGATCAGAGTTAAACTAGCAAAACGAGTATTGCAGGGGAACTTGAACTTATATGGAGACTTAAACAGATCTCTGCATACTGGAGACTAGGTGAAATTTTATGAAGTCAGATTGCCAAAAATAATCATATTCTGGGTTTTCTGCACCTTCCTCAGGTGTCTTCAAGGGCCAGTGTCTGAGGTAGGATGCTGCACAGGCCTCACATGTGATTCAGACCCCTTTTCTGCCCATACTCCTAGTGTCACCTATTGCACAAAATTCACTGCTTCTAGCCCAATTATTGTTACTGAATAACAACATAAAAATAGTTAAAGTTAGTAGCAGAATTTAATGTACTTTTTAAAGCCTTTGCTGAAGAAGTCATACAAAGAATGAAAACAAAGAAGTAAGCAAATCACTGACCTTTTCAATTTGAAAACTGTCAACCAACCAAAGGTTTGACTGAATTTGGAAGGTGAAATTTTTTTCTGATGAAAAATCAACTTCTCAAACGAAAATCAAATTTCTTTCTGAAATATTTCAATTTCAAAATAGAACTTTTTATTCACCCCTACCCTTCAGTTATGCTATATATTCTTGAGCACCATCTACTGGTGCTGCATTATTAATTAGCTATTTATGACTATACAAATCACTTCTCTAATAAAATTAAATAGAATCATATAATCTTTCAAAATATATTTAAAATTGAGATTTTAGAATATAATTTATTATTTATTAAATGAATTTTTCCTCTTAATAACTAATACTGGTAAAATTCAATTAGAATCTGAACTCAAAAGAGAAATGCAACATTTCTTAATGGTTTCTAACTTCCTCAACCAGAAAATGTATGCAAGTCCATGAAATTATTTCAAATTTACACTTGCTTTCAACCTGTTACAGCAATAAAATATTTTTCTTCCTTTCATATTCAGGTATTTATTGAATTATACAATACCTGTAATATGGCCAGCATCTTTCATTTAATTTCTTTGCTGCAGACTAAATTAACTAACATTTCTCTTGAAATGGTCACATCAGCTTTGTATTTGATATTTTCCCTGTGTTATAGCAGGGACATGAAGTTTAGTGTAACACAGTGGAATCTGTAATGCAGAGTAGAAAGTCTATTTTTGCCAAAGAGGATTCTGAAGGGCCTTACATATCTGAGTAAAGTGGGATGTGGGTAACAGACTGATGCCACTTCCACATAATCTAAGAAGCTCAGTGAAAATATCCCTCAACTCTTCCCTGTAAGATGACTCTATAACAAGTTTCCCTTCTTGTGTACATAGATGGACATATCTAAGTGTCTGTAACTCTGGAGTCAGTTAAACAAGATGTAATAATAAAGAATTAAGATTAAAGTCTGTGTTGAAAAACCTTTTAATGATTTATTTTTTTTTTTTCAAATGTGTGCCTTCAATAATGGAGATAGACTGTCTTATTTGCTCAAAAGAGTAACACTGCAGGCTGCAACAGTGACCTTGACTTGAAAAGGGTCCCCGTAAAGGTAACAGGTGATTGAATGAGAGAACAGTCCATTCTCCAAATACACTTCCTTTAAACCGCAGCCTTCCTTCTAAAACTTGTACCAAAAATGTCAGTGATGTATTATTCTAATTACAATTGTGTTGAATTTTGTGTTCTGCTGACTAAAATCTAGACTGAAATCTTCTAGCTGCTGTCACCAAGATACCAAAAATCTCACAGTGCTATTGCAGATTAGAAAAAAACTAAACCAAAACAAAACAAAAAACCCCAAACAAAAAACAACTAAACAAACTCTTTAATTTATTCCATCCAGCATATTAAATTGGGTAAGCCTCATTTTTCTCACTAATACAGAGATTACTTAAAAATATTACTTTCCTCCCTCTTTCCTAGTTTGGATCAAGCCCAATCTTGCTGAAACAATTGCATTGAGTCTAGAAAGCAGGACTATAAATTTAGCATTCACTATGTTGTGCCTCTCCCTACCACACTACTACTGAGCAGCATAACACTTCTTTCAGTGCCTTGATACGCTCTTTGTAGTACAGATGGTACCACGTGTATCATGCAGGGTTGACAGCCCTTCCATGAAACAGTGTGGGATTGCATTAATACATTATTCCTAGGTTTTAACAGAGGTACTCAAACAAGATGGATCTACTCAATATTTCCAAATTATGTGTGTAGGGTCACTTTACATCTGCCCTTCAGACTATAGTTTATGAATAAATGCACACACAAAATAGTACCATTTCAAACCCAATGATCTGCATGCCCAAATTAAACACAATGTCATATTTCTATTTATTTATATTTTGCAGATTTAAACATATCCCGACTCTCACTTAAGCTATCAAAATTCCAGGGTTTTCTTATCTCAAATGCTGCATGACACCTGGCAAACAAAATTATTTCTCAAGTCGGCCTCAGTTCAAGTAGAAAGGTACCTGGAAGTGGGTCATGGGTATTTGTGTACTTAAAAAATTGGTATAGCTTATTTTAGTTAGTTCAAGTCATTAAAACCTGCATTGTTCAAATCTAATTGCAGCAAATCTTACAAAGAAATCTGCAGAGTGCTCCGTGCTTCCATGACATCCCATCCCATCCCATCCTATCCCACCCCATCCCACCCCATCCCATCCCATCCCATCCCATCCCATCCCATCCCATCCCATCCCATTCCATCCCATCCCATCCCATCCCATCCCATCCCATCCCTCTGTTCTTCAGCTCCCACAGTTAACATAAGCATGACTTGTGCAACTTTCACCCTTTCCTTCAGTTCATAGACAAGAGGCTGAGTTTTCCATCCCATATTCAGCATTGCCATGTCTTCACAAAATTGAAAAGTGCAAGTTAATAACCTGGTTGGAATACCTAGGAGATTTCTAAAGACAATGGTTTACTGTATATTGTGTATTTATTATTTTTTCATTTCCACTCACAATTAAAGGAGCTACGACTTGCCGGTGCTATAAGAAACAGGTGAAAGAGTTCATTCAGGATGGGTTTTTTTGTGACTTACCCTACAGTTCTTTATCTAATATAAAGGAGATGAAAAAGGTATTTAAACACTGCATTGTATGTACACCTTTGATTTGTTCTTCTCATAACACCCTGTCAATGAACCGAACTTCCCTTCATGGATTTCAAGCAACATGATCATCATCCATAGATAGTGTGGAACGTCACCAAATCTGAGAGAATGTAATTATCTCTAAGCCAGTAACAGTTCAGTTTTCATTGCATTACATTTGCTGGGCATAGATTCTGCACATCTCTCACATTTTCCTTGGTTTGGGTAGATATATTTTGCTTTATTTTCAAAACAAGGACATAAAGTACTGTGATTGTAAAAGCTAGTGGGGATGTGGTTTACAGCATGTGCCCATGGAAAATACAGTAAAACGCTCTAACTGTGTTTTCGTTTACTTTGGTCAAAAGTGGTTTGTGACCAGGAATACTGCTCATCAGAATTTGTGCAGCATGTAATTGTAGTCATAAAAGCTCTGTAATACTGGAATTCAAACCTTGCAGGGGCTAGAACAAGGCTGTAGGGGAGAAAACCATTTACCTTAAGGACTGATTGTTTTGAAAGTTTCCCGGAAGTTTAAACTTTCATTTCATCAGGGTACGCGGGAGGTCCCGTAGCGTAGCCGTGTTACATGTGAATTTCAAAGGTGTGGAGTGGCTGTATTGCCCCACAGCCTCAGCAGGGCCTTGTGCGCTTTGCAGAATGGCACGGCAGCCAGGCTGAGAGCTGCTGACTGACAGCAGCATTTATTAAAATGTCATCTCCTAATTTTCACGCCGGATATCTGCTGTCGTGTAGATTGCCCCAATATCTCACGCCAGAGGGAAGGGCCAGAGAATAACCTAACCCGCCCTGAGAAGCAGGAGGCGCACTGCCTGAGGAGAGGGAGAATAAGCATATCCAACCCTACCCAGTCGTAGAAAAATCATTAAAAAAAAAATAAATAAATAAAAGGGGGCCCTCCCTTTGGCACGGCTCTTTCCACGAACCTCCCCCATCTGTCGGACCCCACCAGCCGGTAACGGGGCCACTTCAGTCGCTGTCGCCTCGCCAACTCCGCTCGCAGCCCGGGCAGCGCCGGGCACCCGGCACTGGGCACCCCGCTCCCGGGAACCTCACCGGATTCCCCATCCCTCCCCGCGCAGAGGGCGGCCAGCGGCAGCCGGGGGAAGGGATGCGATCGGGCACAGCCTTATCTCTGTCAGAGAACAAACACGGCGTTAATTGCAGCCGCGCTGAGAAAATTGCTATTGTTTCCAGTCACAGGCGGGCGGCAGTTTGAGAGGGTTTATCCCGGGAGCCCTGTATCAGTTAATCTGCATCGCGGGGCCGAGCCGACAGCTCCCGGGGCTGCGGCGGACGGGGATTCTGCTTTGGCAGAAAAAGCAAGAGCAGGGAGATCAACCGCGGGCTTCCCGCCCCGGCGTCCCCGTTTCCCTCGCTCCCCTCCCGCGGGTTTTCCTTACGCCGGAGCGCACCCGGCCCCAGCGCTGGGAACGGCGGCCGAAAAAAAAAAACCCCGGCCGCGGCGAGCAGCGTTTCTGGGGCGCGCTCGGGGCCGCGCTCGGGGCCGCGCCAAACGCACCGCGGGCCCGACCGCCTCCGCCGCCGCCGGAGCGCGCCGCGCAGACGCGCGGACACGCGCGGAGCGGGGCGCAGGGGCGCGCACGCAGACACCCCCCCCAGCGGGGGGCGCGCACGGGGCGCGCACATGCGCGCACTCACGCACCGGCAGCCACGGGGACGGGCGGGCGGGCGCTCACACACGCGCGGGCGCGCACCCGGGCGCGCACCCGCGGGCACGCACACACGGAGCCACACGCAGCGGCACAGACGCGCTATCGCTCCCGCCGTACTCCCTGCGCGCCCGGCGCTCACACCGCTTCCCGACATCGGCAGCCGAGAACCCCCCCGCCGCTGTCCGGCCATTAGTGCCTGAGGGGGGGAGGAGGAGGAGGGAGGAAGGAGGAATAAGTCTATTAGTAATAACAACAACAACAACAACAACAAAAACCACCAACAAATCCGCACTAGCGCCTCAGTCCGTCTCTCAGACCGTCGACTGCCTGGCATCGCCGTGCTTCGGGCTGCTGTGCTGGGACTTTGTTTCAAGTAAAAAAAAAAGCAAACAAACAAACAAAAAAAACCTTCGCTTGCTCAGCCACTTCCATTTTTTCCCCTGCAGTCTCGCTGGTTTGAGGTGGTTGGTTTTTGTTTTTTGGGTTTTTTTTCTTTTTTTTTTTTTTTTTTTTTTTTTTTTTTCCTTTCCCTTCATGTGGTTGGATTTGGTGGATCCGGAGCCAAAGCTGCTTTTTTTCCTCGGTGGGGTGTGCGTGTGGCGTGCGGGGATTTTCTCGCTGCGTTTTTTATCTTCTGCTGATTTTTTAATCTTGGTTTTGAACCTGAGCCGGGGAAAATGGGAAACGGTGCTTCCGTCAGAAGGGGAATCTCTCCATCACTGTTGTTGGGACGTGTGCCTGTGGTGCTAGTGTTTTAGAGAAATAGCCTGACAGCTTTCGGAGTGGAAGGTAAGGGTGCCCGGGGCATTTCCATTTCCCATTTCCAGGGATTACGACTGGATAGCTTTTAGCTTGGGATTCCGGGGAGGAGGCGGCGGAGGAGGGGGACAGGCTGTTGCTGAAGGATAGAGAGAGAGAGACAGCACATACAAAATGATCTCCGCATTTACTTCAGCGCTGCAGTTTAAAAGTTAGAGAAGTCCGTCTTGCGACAGGTCTGCTTCCCTGAGAGTAATTTCCAGCGAGACCGAGAAAACCTGAGGTTTGTGCACGATTGGGGTAATTTGGATTGGGGGGGGGGAAGGGGGAAGGGGAAAGGGGGGGATGTTAGGTTAATAGGAAGTTAAAATAAGAGAAGTCAGTGGGTCTTCTGTTGGGGAAAAAAAAAATAAATGGAGTGATGGCGCCGTCTATGTTCGGCTAAACTACAGTGTCACCTAGAAAATCAGTTTGGGGAATATCCAAACTAAACGCCCGTTTCTTTTCAGCTGAAGAGGATTCTCCCCCTACCCAAATGGGCAACCTTAAGCCTCTGTAGCCGTTCTTTAACTCCCTCCTCCATGGGAAAGAAACATCTTTTTAATCTGAGTGTCTAATCCTTTCAGTGAGCAGATTCACTCTACATCTAGCAATATTGCAAAGTAACTGAAATGCTGCCGGCACACTCAGTTCGTGTGTCTGTGTGCATGTGTGTGTGTAATGCACACAGGGAGAGAGAGTAAGACAATGCTGTGTTTCAGTAGCATTGCATGAACAAATGCACGACTAAAATGAGAGCTATTTGATTACATTTCTTCATAGAAAACAGCCTAGCACTGCAGACGTCTTTATTTTTCTAGTGCAGATATTACATAGCATGGGAAAAGTCAGAGGCTTTTTTCCTTTTCAAACGGAAAAGCAAATAAGCTCCCTTTCTGCTTTCTAGATTATAAAATTAATCCTTTTTCATGGGTGGAATTCCTAATTTAGACACTTATTGTCACATTGGCTTTCAACGCCTACACTATCCTGAATAACACTGCGCAGAACTGCATTGCCTGCAAAGTGCTTTAGCAAAGGGGAAATTGTTTCCAGAATTCCCAATAAGTTTCTCTTTCTTAAAACCTTAAATGCTGTACCATCCCTATTTGGAGAAGGAGGACCATGTTATTCATTGAGACGAATGCTCAGAAAGGAGAAAATCTGACTGTGTGGATAGACCCAGCAGCAGCTCTGCTTTTTATTTTTTTTTTTTCCTAAACCTCTGCTATAAAGAGGGTTAGAGTTGGTGCTGCTTTTTGCCCATTTCACAATTCAGAGTTTGCATTATAATCTAGGAGATACGAAAATCTCTTCAAGGGAGCTTAATCTGGTGACTTGCTGTGTGTTACGCAATGGGAAACAGAAGATGCCTTGCTGTTTGGTGAGGAGATGAAAAGCTAGGCAAAGGCACATATCAAAACTCAGTAGCGGTGCCTATGTGTATGTCTGCCTCTGCGTGCAGAGCAACAGTGGAAGCGACTGCAATTTAGAGAGTTTTGAAATTAGGTTGGTATCACTGCTTTCTGCTTACATTTAAGAGCAGAAGGTACTTTCTTACCCATTTGTAAGAAAGAGGCAATTTCTCAAAGCTTAATGCTGAAAACATTACATTTGAATATTTTTTTAATATCGTTGTGTAGGTAAATATAACTAAGATTTGCTGTATTAACCTAGGCCACTGTTAAGAGATCAGAGCATGTGAAGGCTGTGAGGGTTGACAGGTGCAGTAAAACAGCTTTATTTGGAGATACTAGCAGAGAAAATGTGATACATCTTTCACTGTTCAAGCGCGTGGCTGCAAAACACAGGAGCTAATCAGACAGTACAAGATATTCGTAATAAGAGGGCAAATTCAATCCAATAGGTGCAGAGAGCGTGCTGTAGCACTGCCAGCTATATAGAGCTGCTGGTTGCAGATACTAATACTGTGATCCATTTTATATATCCTTAGAGGTTGAAGCACATTGAAAGTATTATCTTAAAAAGCTGGCATTAAGTGGTAGTGTCAGACTAGCGGTAGTTTCATCCATCTGTCTTTGTTTCTTTCTTCAGTAGTGTCATAATTTTGTTAATACATTAATCTCAGTATTTGCTGCCTGAGTTTTCTTTTATAGAGACCTCTATATACCAGGTGGCCGGGGTGAAGGCATGTAGGCATATGGGAGATAATGTTCCATCTGTAACAAACAGCAATATGTGCATTTTTAAATAATGGCTGTAATTCTTCAGTTACTTATCAGACTTAATAGAAAAATAATGTATAAAAGCAAATGCTACCGGCTTTCTTGTTGTACTCCGGTGAAAATCTGCATGTGCATATTGTATATGCACATATATGACTATAGCAGATTGCTTATTTACTTTTTCAAGAAATAAATAAATAAGTTTCCCTTCTCTTGATCTGTCGGGTAAGGCGTCTAGGTTTTTACTTAAACTGAGCAGTTCTAGTCCACGCCATGATGACTACATCCTAGAGAGGAGAGGACATTCCTATTAATAATCTAATAGATGTTGAGTTTTAATTTGCCTGTTGAAGACGTGTCTGTCGCGGTGGCCACGTGATGGCGCTGTGAACACAGCGGCAACCCCGGCCCTTGCGTTATAAAATAAAAATTACCTGCCCTTCTTTCTGAAAGGGGCTCTAACTGCAAGCTTGAAAACAGCTGGCTCGAATATTGGAAGGAGTTTGGTTTTCTATGCGTGAAGAATTCTACTTGCATTTTTATTTCATTTCATCTCCTGCAGGCCAAATGACATAGGATGAAGGCTGTTCGTAATTTGCTGATTTATATATTTTCCACCTATCTACTGGTTATGTTTGGATTTAATGCTGCCCAAGACTTCTGGTGTTCCACGTTGGTGAAGGGAGTCATTTATGGATCGTATTCTGTAAGTGAAATGTTTCCTAAAAACTTCACAAACTGCACTTGGACGCTGGAAAATCCAGATCCAACCAAATATAGTATTTACCTGAAATTTTCCAAAAAGGACTTCAGCTGCTCCAACTTTTCCCTCTTGGCTTATCAGTTTGATCATTTTTCCCATGAAAAAATAAAGGATCTTTTAAAAAATAACCATTCTATAATGCAGCTCTGCAATTCCAAGAATGCTTTTGTATTTCTGCAGTATGATAAGAATTTTATTCAGATACGTCGCGTCTATCCTATCAACTTCCCAGGATTACACAAAAAAGAAGAAGACCAAAAATCCTTCTTTGAATTTTTGGTGTTGAACAAGGTGAGCCCAAGCCAGTTTGGATGCCATGTGTTATGCACTTGGTTGGAGAGCTGCTTGAAATCTGAGAACGGAAGAACTGAGTCCTGTGGGATCATGTATACAAAATGCACCTGCCCTCAGCATTTGGGAGAATGGGGAATAGACGACCAGTCCTTGGTGTTGCTCAATAATGTGGTGCTGCCCCTCAACGAGCAGACAGAAGGCTGCCTGACCCAGGAGCTGCAAACCACCCAGGTCTGCAATCTCACCAGAGAAGCCAAACGGCCGCCAAAAGAAGGTAGGTGTTTCTTGGAATGCCATGCCAATGTGTGAGTCCTGCTGCCAGCTCTCCTTAATACATTCATTTGAGTTGCTCTTCGCTCTGGCTCTCCTCTAAATGAGGCAAAAGGGCTGGAGAAGAGGCACACTCCCTCAAAGCAGGGAAGGTCGCATCTTCATTTCTAAACTGGTCTAGGCTTCAGCATATAGTTCTGCTGAGCACTGTTGAAACTCCTCACAAGTAAGATCCATCTGTTTTAAGGCCTTACTTACAGTAATGCCCACAGGTGGTGAGCCAGGAATCTCTTTCCCTCTCACAGCCTCTTTACTGCAACCACCCAACTACAAAGCCTTGGTCCTCGTGATATCCCTCAACTTTGCAAGGAAAACATTTCCAAAGGCATGCAGGCAACCTGATAAAAGACCAAGAGATTTACCATGTTTAAGACACCTGGTGCCAACTGGGCCAGACCTCAACAACCTAAAAACAAACCAAAAGCAAATGCAATTCCTCAGGGTGAACCCTCTGCCTGAGATGCCTGGAGATGCAAGTTACTGTGCAGGAAAGACATGCTGCTTTAACCTGCTGGCAGCTCTCTGAAGGGGCCAGGAGCTGCTGCTGCACCTGTTCTCCAGGCAGCCTTGGCTCCCGGAGATGAAGGCTCAGAATCTCATTGCAGTATTAGAGGGAAGGGAGGCGGGGGGGTGCGTTGATGTGTCATTCCCAGCAGCTGCTTCAGTCCCAGCAGCTGCTTTGTGTCCCTGCTGCAAAAAGGGGGCGGTTGTGGAACGGTGGGAAGACAGGGGTCCAGCAGTTAGCACGGTGGCCCTCCGCTTGGTCCCTCTGCTACATACCTCCTTTATCAGCTCGTCATTTTGGGGAAGTTGGGCGGGGGGGATGATTTTGGGAAGGACGTTAGGGGTTCCGAGGCAGGGAAAGCATGGGTTGAACCTGGATGGGGGGCTTTGACTGCAACCTATGGGCGAGGGGGTCCTTCAGAGCTGCCATGCGGCAATGGGGGAAGGGGGGGATAAGTCATCGAGCCTGGGGTATTGCATTTTAATGCAGGAAATGTTCCCTCCTTCCTTGTTTTTTGCATAGCCACAAAGCTCTGTCTGTGGCGACGCAGCGCCAAGCTCCCAGCCCCCCTAATAGAAGTTGCTTTGTGGAGGAATGTAACATTGACACGTTGTTAAGAGAGGATTTTCTTTAAGGGCAGCCAAGCCCCAGTGCTGTGGGAGAAGAAAAGCTGAACTTGCTCCAGCTGCCGCGGTGCCAGCGGCCAAGGGCAGGGCAGGGGGAGGGGAGGGGGACACTTTCGGTGTCCTGCGGCTCCGCGCCTCTCCCGGCACCCAAGAGCCCGGGAACAGAACCATCCTAACGGGGCGGGGGAGGCTCGGCTGCCGTAAAAAAACCTCCCAGAGAAGCTCGTGCAGCGGCAGGGCTGGTATTTAACATCGTTTAGAGCTAATTAGTGCCCAGGGAGGCGGAGGCAGCCCCGGCCGCAGCAGGCGGAGCCGGGCAGGAGTCCCGGGCGCTGCGCGGGGGCGCCGCCGCCTCCTCCGCCCGGCGCGCAGGGCGGGAGGAGGCGCCGCTTGCGCCCCCTCAGCCTCCGCCGTGTGGGGGATGGCAGTCACGGGGGACCTACGGAGCCCTTTCGAAAATACAAACGCCGCAGACCGGAACGCGCGCCGGGACCGCAGCCGCGCTGCGGGGTCCGCCCCGCGTCCTCGGCCTCGGGAGGGTCCAGCGAGACCCCGCGGAGGGGCGGGCGGCGCATCCCCCGCGGCCCCGGCGCCGCGGGAGGCACTGCCACCGGGAGGGAAAGGCACATCTCTACCCCCGCCCCGTCCCTGCCTCCGATTTCCCTCCTAAGGCACCAGCTCCCTGGAGGGGCTGGGGGCGAGGGAGCGAGAGCACAGGGGATGCCTTCGCATCTTTCCCCAAAGTACGCTGAATTCCAAGGGGATGTCTCCCGGTTAAAGCATCTGTTTCAGAAGGGTACTTAGTGGAAAAGATAGGAAACTTAGGGCTAGCACTACTTTCGGTTTTTATTCCCTTAAAATTTGAAACACGTTCCCAGCATGTTTTGCTTCCCATTTCAGGAGCATTTTAATTCTTGCCCCTCTTTGTGTGTTTTCCTCCATATGAGCTTGAGAAATGACATTGTTAGAGGGGGTGGAAATTTCACTTGGTGGGTGGAAGGTTTGCTTTGCTTGGTTTTCACTGTATTGAGTGAGGTTTCTGGTGTTGCTGAGAATTTTAACATTATTAAAATTATTTGAATGTTTATTTGATTGCTTGGAAATTGTTCATCAGATTGTTACTTGAAATTATAATTGCTTAGCAAATTAAGCCTAACAGTACTCCTCAGCAGCAGTACACTTTTGTCTTCCACTCAGTGTTTAAAGCATTTTTTCCCTTTTCTGAGAAGACTAAAAATCTGCGGGAGAGGTGTGTTGAGTAGTTGTTTTCTGTAGATAGAGTTGCATTCATTAAGCACATCAGTCAGTGTATTTGTATGTATAAGCTTGTTTGTGGTTCAGTTGGAGGCTTTATTGAGGGATCAAAATGTAGAATGTTCTTGCCACAAACATGATGCAATTCATCGCTTCTGTCAACAAACATTAAGGCAAGAAATACAAATTTTGTTTTCAGAGACAATCTGGTTCAAGCTGTATTGGCACAAGTAGCATAAATAAGGTAGACCAGTAACTACGAGAATGGTTGTTAGGATTCGTAGTGACAAGTGAAAGCAGAGTTTTGCCAATTTAAGTTGAGTTTTAAAGGGAATAGAGTTTACCATTGAGAGAGTGCTCTGGATTTGGTAAGGTTGGATTTGTTTTTGGTGTTCTATGAATTTGTGTATTACTTTTAGGTTTCTTATTGACATTGCCTAGCAATGACTTTTGGAAAGGAATTGCAGAGACCTAACAGCTTTTTACAGAATTATGAAAACACTCCCATCCTTCAGATTTGCTTTCATCAAGCTTGACTGTATGAAGTGCAAAATCTTTTCCCAAAACTATTTCCAGTCACATTTTAGAACCCTTATGTAAATAGAGAGCATTTAGATTAAAGCCTACTGTTTCTATTTTGAACCTCTGAAGTTTTTTACATTTTTGAATATGATAAATGACTTAGAAAAATGGATGAAAGTCAGTATTTTTCCTTTTTAAGAAGCGTTGCATTTTACAAAAGATGTGACAAGTATACAATGGATGATTGTGTTTCTAAATGTGCTGAAGTGTTGAACAATAAGAGGAAGTAGGTCAAAAAAAAAGAAGCTGTAACTGTTACTTTTTAATAAAATGGTTTGGAAATATGTGGTTTATTCAGCATTTCTTCTGTAGGCAGATTATCTTTGGTGTCATTGATTAAAGCAATATTGAAAATCACTATATTTTCACTAAGATCTGGTTTCCTTGTATCTAGGTCCTTTTCTGTAGCCTTACACTTGAGGTGCTTAGCCTAGATCAAAGCACTGGCAAATAGATCTCAATACTCTCATGGGGTCTTGAATTTAAGGACTATGGGGAATTTGTCCTCTTGATCTTCAGTGCTGTGACTGAAGTATGTAATGAAGTTTATGTCTATAAGACTGGGCTGAGTTCCAAATCTCATGGACCTGTAAAACCTTTGCATGTAGTCAATCTATACAATTTTTTTGAATGAGGACAAGAGAATCCAGAAATGTCTTCTTGCAGCCATTGCAAAACCATAATATTGTTGTAGTTATTTATGATAGTTATTTAGACAGAAACTGTGGATGGTTTCCCCCCTGTTTTATTGCCAAATCTGACAGGGGCCCTCATAAAATAATTTTGTGTCCTTTTATTTACATCCAGCAGGAGAAAAGAAGGGATATTCACAATCATTAAATCTCAGCATTTGGAGTTCCAGGCTTAATCTTGTATATCTCATTCAGACAGTCTAAAATAGTTTTAGTAGGGATTTTTTTTTATTGTGCTAGAAATGTAGCACTGGTCTAACAATTTGTAACAAATTCTAACATCTCGCTATGTACCAGCATCTCAGTGTTCAGCAATTGTTTTATTTATTTTTCCTGATTTCATATCTGAAAACAACAGGGAGATCTTAACAGAGGATTTACTATAATAGATGTGTCTTTAAAACTAATTTATGCCGCATTGTTGAATAATAGTAAGATGTAGGATGCAGATAGTTTTGTGGAGTTTTCATGACGTGTATGCATTTATCTATATGTCATTTCCATGCCTGCCTACTTTCTGTTGCACACATTTAAAATGAGTTGATAATATTCACCGCATACCCAGAGGTCACTAGCTGGATGAGTAGGCTGGACATCCCTAGTTGGAAAAGTATAGTTAGTAATACCATATCATATTGTGGCTTCATCAGAGGATTTAAACTGTTAAATCAGTGCAGGATTTGTCTAGCAAGAACAAAAATTACAAAATGGAGTCTAACAACGGTACATTTCTATGGGGATATTTAATATTTAGTATGCAATGATTATTTGAGACTAAAGCAAAATTTAGAAAATTGAAAATAAATAAAAGGAGTTGTCCAGAATATTGAATGAGTACAGTAATGTACTTGGAAGACTCTTAATAGTTTATGTATCCTGCTGCTTGCAGTGGCTCTTTTATTTGTGAGTTCAAGGGGACAGAAAAAGAAGATGAGCAGTAAGGGAAGAGCACACTTTTTAATTTTGAGTGAAAGGTATTTTTCATGATGACTTAAAAAATATTGTTCAAACCCTTTAAACTGATATTCTAAAATAACCTGTTACCATGCAGGTAACAGTTTGTTATCACACTCTTAGGAGCCTTTTGAGCTCAGTAAAAATCTAGACCATTAACAAAAACAATTTCACTATAAATAATTTTTTTTACATAAATATTGTCCCTCCTGAAATGCTCATGGCCAAAAACATCATAGAAACTTTCATAAAATCAGCTAAAGACATTATGAGTTTGATTGGTAGTAGAAGGAAATATTCTAAAATGTCCTGTGGATTCCAGTGTGCTTCATAAAATGCCCATTTCCACTAATTTTGCTAAAAGGAAATGATCAGCCTAAAAATTTGTACTCTTGGTACATATTTGAGTCACTCCAAACCACTCATAATAGGATGTTTCATTGCAGTCATGCAAGTTTGATTTCAAATTCTTTTTTTGAAGTGATGCACTGTAGAAAAAGCATTAACAATCAGAATCTCTTTTAATCGATGAGGTGTATTTTTGTTTTCAAGTATTATATGTGATTATCAGCAATGATTGTACTTTAGTTTATGCTGTATTGATCATTTCCACCAGATTTACTTCAGTAAACTTTGAAAATTCTTGTTTTGATGTAAAGTTTAGACGTTTATGTGCAAGAGTAATCAGCACTTCATGTATGTGTATGGAATTCAGTGGGATTTGAATTAATCCAAAAGTGAATTTTCTCATGCCTTCAAAAAGGAAAATACTCAGACCATTTCCTTTACAGTACAAAAAGCCTACATAAATGATTTTGCTTCCAGTTATTTAAATGCTTTATTAGTAAATGTACTTGTTTCTCTCTCTGTCTGCATGGTAATTTATTAGGTATCACAGATTATATCAGCATTTTTTTCAGCACTTCTCACATTAATAAGAGGGCATATTACTTATTTTGTGGGAGAGATCAGCCTGCTCCAGTCTGCTGTTTGCCTTTAGAGGGATCACAACTGTCCTGTATAGGTTCTGAATACAAGTTTTTCATCAGCTCATTGCTTCTTCAAAACACTCATGGCTTCAGTTGAATAGTATGTTATAACCAAAACCAGGATTTTAGTTCCCCAACCTGTCATTTTTGCTTGAATTAAACCTCTAATTATGTACATTATTGCACTCAGACATTGTGGGGACCTCCCAGCTGGGCACAAATGCTGCTAGAGACCTTTGCTCTAAAGAGTGCAGAACATAAATAGAAGCCAGTGATAAAGAACAGACAAGGTTTATAAAGAAATTAAGTCAAAGCAAATATCCAAATTAGGAACAGAATTCAGACTCTCTTGCTGCTGCCCCCAGTGAACAAGTGCTTGCTAGTCCTGAGTCCTGTACCATCAGATATTTCTGACCAATCGTGCCTTCTTTGTTTGCCTTTGTCATACCAGTAATCTGTGTCTTTTGTCTTCAGATACTTCCATTACACTTTGTCTGGATGGATAAGGTGCACAATAGGTTTACTCTATTTTAGACCTTCTCCTCTGATTTGCTTGTTCTTTTGACAAATGGGGAAGTGTTCCAGTGCAGAACAACCATTAGCAGAAGTTGATGGTGATTCTGATTACATAGTGGGAGTGAGATTTCAATTATTAAGTCTCAGTGACATTACATGAAATTATATTATGACATAATGCAGGTACTGCATTTTTTATTATTATACAGTGGTTTATACCTACATATTTCTATTTTATACATTCATATAGTAGAGTGATTATATGATGTATTACATTCAATCTGTTTTCCTGTGCCTTTTTTAAGGCAATTTATCCTCTTCTGTTCAAATCTATCCATATTGCTGTTTTGTTTAGTTTTCTACTTGCAAAAGCATGGAAAAAATCTGCTTTGTGTGTGGGTATACACAGAGGAATTTTCAGAGGAGACTTTCTTTTTCTCTTCTTAGGGAATTAATTTTATGAAGTTTATTCAGTTGTGTTTTATCAAAGGATTCCAACTCAAAGTTGTTGTAGCTCTCAAATTGAAGTTTAGTTGTTCATTTATAAATATGCAGTAATTGTAATAAAACAAAGGTCACTGCAGAATTCCATTGAGCATTATTTGCATTCACTGTTAACAAGAAATATAAAATGCTCTTTAGGACAGAGAAAGTTGTACATGATATAAAGTACAAATTTAGAAATAATGCATCACTGATTTATTAATATTTCAGAGTTTGAGTCCCTTCTGGTGCTAGTTTAATCTCAAGAGGAAGACAGTCAAATTTTTCAAAGTCATTCTCAGTTTTGTTAATCTTGTAGGGAAGTTATACATTTTTTTATCAAATTACTGACACAGTTTTCTGATGGACTGGCCACCATCAGAATTAATAAAAACAATTATAACAGTGTACGAGATCAGTGTTGTTACTGTGCTCTGCAAAGGCCAAATTATTGTCCTTGCTCCAGACAAATTCCCCATGCTATCACTATAACTTGGTCTAAATGCAGACGAGATTAGACCCCACAGGAGAGGTGTGAAACAGTAATAGCATGTGTTTCTCTATCAAAAGCAATTTATTTAATACTTTTTATTTATAAATTCTTTTTCTTCACTATAGTTTTACTATTGAAACCATCATTGACATTTGGTAGACTGAAGCAGATGTACTTTAAAAAGAAATAAAAATTTTATAGCCATTTTCTGCCTTTCTTTCAATTTTAGCTGGTTAGTCTGTCTTTCTGTGTTCTTTACTTCAGTTTCTAGGGTTTTTTTCTTCATTATCTGTAGTGGAAACAAGGCATATGATGTACTCAAATTAGTATTTTCATTTTCAGAGAGCGCTGAAAATGTGTGCAACTGAAATTTGGAAGCAAGCTATTTTCAGTTATTAAGTTCAAATTTTATTCTTATCTTCTAGAAATGGCAAAACCACAGAAAAATATAAAATTTGAATGCCATCCATTTTTTGGTAGTTTGATCGAAAATTGGCAACAATGGGGAGAACATCTTACCCACTTTTGGGCAATTTCACCAGTTTGCTCTCCTTAATTCTTCAGGAAATGTAAAATGTTTTGAGAGCTGTCTCTGCTACCTGTTCTTTGTATACTGCTAAGTTATTTGTATGCAGGGACAGTGTTTGTTTATAGCATGGTTTAAAACTCTCAGCCATGGCTGATAGTTACATGCTATTGAACATCTTCGCTGAAGGATGATAGGAGGATGAAGAATCAAAGGACAATTCTCCAACTCCTAGCTATGAAAAAAAAAAAAAAAAGTAAAAAAGAAAGATTAACAGGACTTCTAACCTCACCATTTCTAACTAGCATTGGAAATACTTTATGTTAAGTAGGAATTTGTTAACCACTATCACCAACTGAAGTATGTTATCACAAGTTGCTTGTGAGAATCTGAGGCCCTATTGCTGCTGAGATGGCTCTGGCTTTACTCCTTTCCCTTTGCTGAGTTACATCAGTATACCAGCCAAGAGGAAAACTACGCACCTTGTTTTTTTTCAGTTGGGTGATCTTGATGTTGAGTGAGTGTGTTATCATGGCTCAGCTAACCCTCCATCAGAACCAAAAAGTGGCACAAGAAAGAGCTGGAGAGAAGCAGTGATGCTGGCTTAGCATAGTTTGGATTTGTTTAGGAAAAAAAAGTCTTATCAAAAAGTGGTTGATACATGTTACCCTTGCCCACTCTTTTGCATATGTTAGCAGCCAGTTACATAATACTATGTTTCTAGGCAGCTGTACCAAGTTTGATTACAGTATTACTGGCAGATCCTTCAAAATAGAATCCAAGATACGTGTTTATCCAAGGCATCCTGCTGACCATCAGAGAGTGGTGCAGATCATTGTGAAAGTGTGCACAGAGTGCTTGGGGATGAATCTGCAAAGCCATTATAGCTCATTCCTGTAGTGCAGCTAGAAAGGGCTTACATTACAGATTAGAAAATCAGGGAATCTAATTCATGCTATTTATTGGTTATGAGAAATAATATTGCATGTGCTTTGTGCAAGAACAGATTTCCCCAAAAGGGTTTTGGAAAATCTTAACTCAGAAGGTTTCATGTGGAATACTTCTTTGAATCCTAAATGCTACACTTTTTCTTACAGTGTTTGCTTCTCTATCCTATGAACACATTCCTCTGTACTGTATACATAGAAGACTTCAATTGTCTGCAAAGCTGGGCAGTTCAGCTTGAACTGTAGCAAACTGTGTTTTTATCCTTGGAAGTGTTTTGTTTGTTCTGTGGCATTGGCCGATATCTGCAGTGATTGGCAAATATACAGATGCTCCATACTGGTATGTTTGAAGGTTGATGGATGTGCTTCACACTGACAAAGGAGAGCAGGAAAAATGTTCAGCACTGCAGGTGTAATGTGAGTACAGAGTCTTGTCCAGCTGGTCCGTCTGCACCAAATGTCTAGGAAGTCACTAATAATACAGAGAGTGTCATGAAGTTTCACTGTCCTTGGAAGGGAGGAAGGTGCCAAGGCTGGGATATTACCAATCCCAACACCCAATAAAGCTGTAGGAGCTATGTATAGGGCCATAGGGCTTTAGTGGATTATGTTATTTGGGTTCATAAATGCAATAGATATGGCTTATACCTCTTGAAGCAGAATTACAATCAGAACAAAAGTTTGGTAGTTATTGTCCTGGGAGAATTTAGTATACTTAAATCTACTTGAAAATAATTGGAGTTTTCCTGTCTCATAAGTGAATGTTCAAGTTATTGCTTATTAATTATCTTTAGTCCACTGAATTTTTAATTTATTCACAAAAACTGGGGCAGCTTCAGATTTGGGAAAAATCAAGAATATTCCTGTTCCTTGACCAGACAGAACCTTCTGAGGAGGGCCACTGAGTCCAGATTGCTCCAAGTGCTGTAGTTGTTTACAGGAAGATAATAAAATTTATTTACTTTATTTCTTTGTTTACACAGAAGATAATAAAAGCAGAATGCCACCTCTGGTTGTGTCTTGTGCAAATCTTGGTTGAGCTGGGATGGTCCAAGACCACCTTTTCGATTCACTCCACTCAGGAGTTTGCTATTTACCACTGTAAGGCAGGGCCCAGATGCTTGTGTGCACCTTGCACATATTGCTTATGGCCCTTAAACACCAGCAGGTGTGGGCTGCCCTGGGATGGACATTCTGGATGTCCCCATTTGGAATGTGGGTCTTGAAAGTGATGATGAGGGACGTGAATTTATTTGATATCTTTTGTAAATGCTTTTTGATGCATTTGTGCATCGGTTCCTTTCCCTGCGGTGTTTTTATAATAGTGCTGCCTTGCATTTTGGTGATATTATGAGGATAAGTATGTCAAAGTTTTGCTTGGAAATCAGTATTATACAGGTTCTTAGAGTATATAGATTATGCCATCACTGCTAAACCTGGAAGTTTGGGGGTTTTTCCCTTATAGATCTGATGAAAATCAAATCTGTGTTCTTCCCAGGTATTTTCTGGTGGTTGAAGTGAGTGTGATTTTATTGGTTGCTTTGCAGATGAAATAGATGAAGGGAGTGAAGGACTCTTACATTTATCTCCTATTCCATGTTTTTAAGCTTTTGGATAATGGATTTTTGTCCATGTGAAATCTCAAGTGTTGCAAAAAATAGGTTTTAGCCTGATAACATGTACAGTAACTTTACAATAACTGAATTTCTAGAATAAATAAGACATGATGGGGTATCCAAGCGTGCCAGGATGTAGCATCTAAATATTTGTCAGACACAAATAAATTCCTGCTTTTGTGTTCATTTGTACATAAATATTCTCATTGAATCAACAGCATTACTTATGTAAATGGGATTTAATTAAATGTAGGCTTGCTGGTAAATACCCTCAGTTGAAGATGTGGGTTCCTGAAATATATCTAATCAATATAAGAACAGGAAACCATTATTTTGTTATTAACAATACTCTCTCTCAATATTATTAAAAATTAATCCCAACAACAATAATAAATTTCAATCACACAAATCATTATTAATAAATATTAATAATATCAATTATTTTACTGTATATGAACTGTCTCAAGTAAGTTGGATAAATATGATTTGTTCTCATTATCCTAGAACCCAGTTTTGTCCAGTTCCCAGGTCTGCACTGCTTTAGCCGTTAATCAGTGTATTATTTCTTAGCTCTGGGATCCCCAGGGCCATCCTTTGCCTTTCACTGGCTCTTCTAGACCTGTGCTCCCCTGCACTGCACCCACTGTCTTCCTGCTTGGACACTTCTGCTCTCAAACAATTGTCTCTTTGCCAGGACTCTGCTCTTCTGCATTGCATCATTATGCTGGGGTAATAAGTATGTCACTCTGTACAGAATAATTGTTCATTGCAACCATCTATAAAAATAATATGGTTCTCCAAAGAAGCAAAAGTTAACAAATCAGGCAGTAGCTAGCTGGTCATTAAACAAGCTAAATAGAGCTTCAGGAAGAACAGAGTAAGTTCAGAAAATACTTGATGTGTCCTGAGGCTTTTTAGTGGCAATGGCAGTGCTGTATTTATTGCGATATGGGGCTGCACTAAAATACATTTAGAATCATGAAGAATGGCAGTGGTTTTGGTCATTATACTCTTCCTCCCATTTCTGTTGAATATGTCCGGAAACTGACATGAAATTTGTTGCAAAATATTAGCATTCTAAAGCATGCATCGCTTTTCATTAGATGACAAAAAAAGTAGTGTCACATTATTGATTTAGATTTGAGAAATGGTATCACACTAGACACATCTGGATAAAAACAGGAATCTCTTTAGGAGCAGTTGGCTGATGTTTGGCTATGACTGACACAACCACTGGAAAATAGATGCTTTTTAATTCTTGTTTTTTTGTAAGTTTAGGTTTGTATTTATCTCTAAAATATGTCTGAACACAAAGTTGACAGTCATTTGAGATGACAACCACTGCCAGAGAGTTTTTCCTAAGAAGGATAAGGCATTAAATTATGAAGTATTGGAAGAGAGTATTTACTATAATATGAGCTGTGGAAGAATATGTGGCTCTAAAGGATGTGAGGTTACACAGTAAAAGTTATCAAAAAACACAACAAAAATATAATCTTAACATTTATAATTTACATAGATGGCATGAGGTGAAAACTGCAAATCATGCAGGATGTTTTGGTGATCTACTGAAACATGGTCTAGTAATTATTAGATTTCAGAGGTTAGTAAGTGCAATTTTTAAAAATTCTAACTGAATATCTTGCAATAATGCTGTGGCATATGTCAAAGGGTTTTTTACATTTCTAAGATCTGTTTTCCATTGCGTGTATACTTCAACCACAATATTTCATTTCAAATAGTTGGACATAGAAAATCATAGAAAATCATTTTGCATTAAAATCAATTTGGATATTTTCAATAATCTGGTTGCTATTATTCTGCCTAAAACTTATCTCAAAAAATACAAGTATGTTGTGCATTGCCCTATTAACATGTGTCTTAGCTACAAGTCTAATGCCGACCAAGGATTTGAAAGTCTTTCCTCACAGCTCAGTTGTTATTACAAGTCCCAAGCTTATATTTCATGACTATAGCATCCTGGCCTGTCTCAGGAATAGTGTGGCCAGCAGAAGGAGGGAAGTGATCCCCTGTACTCAGCACTGGTGAGGCCACAACTTGAGTATTGTGTACAGTTCTGGGCCCCTCAGTTCAGGAAAGATATTGAGGTGCTGGAGCAGGTCCAGAGTAGAGGAATAGGGCTGGTGAAGGGACTTGAGCACAAGTGCTGTGAGGAGAGGCTGAGGGAGCTGGGGTTGTTTACTCTGGAGAAGAGGAGGCTCAGGGGTGACCTCATCATTCTCTGCCTGAAAGGAGGTTGTAGCCATGTGGGGGTTGGTCTCTTCTCCCAGGCAACCAGCAACAGGACAAGAGGGCGCAGGCTTTAGCTCTGCCGGGAGAGGTTTCAGTTGGATATTAGGAAGAAATTCTTTACAGAGAGAGTAATCAGGCATTGGAATGGCCTGCCTAGAGAGGTGTTGGATTCACCGTCCATGGAGGTTTTTAAGATGAGACTCGTTGTGGCACTTAGTGCCATGATCTGTAATCACAGTGGTGTTGGATCAAGGGTTGGACTTGATGATCTCAGAGGTCTCTTCCAACCCAGCTAATTCTATGATACTTATAGTCTTTGTACATTTTGAGGGTGAATACTGTTAATTAAGGGTGATCTTTTTTTGGCAAATTAAGGAGAATCCTGTGGTATTCTGAAGAGAAGTCTATGTGGACAAGGAGAAAATTAGATTTCAAATTAACTGAAAAGATGAAAATGTAGAAGGCATTTGTGTCTTTTACATGGATTAATTCAAAATGCATAAGGAAATGAAACAGTGGAGAATAGATGTAGGGTACACTGGAGATTTCTTGAGGAAAAAATACTGGAGATCCTGAATCTCTCTTATTGAAAGACCCTATTGTGATATAACACCAAGATAGTCTCTGGTACTGTGATACAGTCAGGAATTCTGCCATTTCAGGACAGGGATCCTTTTGGCAGGGAGTTAAAAAGACCCCCGGTATTCTTCTTTGTTCCTTTGGCGAACACACATTGCTCATGGTAGCAGTGATGTGCTGGTGAAGACACAAAGTGCTGTGTTGATCAGAGAATACATTACGTGCATGCTAACTTGCAGGATGATCACACACTGTTCCTCTCATAAGACAGACCCTCAGGCCACACAGTCCATTTCAGCATATTTGGTATTTGTAACTTGTAGTTCTCTGTTATAAATTGTCACATTGCCCCAATAGAGCTCACAGCTAAATACTGAACAGGCTTCTTGGTCCGCAGCTTATAACACAAAGTTTATACATACTTAAGCTTCCCTTGAAATTATACTGGCTCTAAGCATGTTTTTCAGTTTTTCCTCTTTGGTCTTCCTGTGCTTTGTCTTGTGTCTAGATTGTTAACTCTTTACATTACTCTTTCAGCTAAACCCTCAGATTTCCCAGAAGCTTGCACTTTCACAGAACTCCAGTCTTATTAGTACTCTAAGTTTACAGTTTATTGTATCTTGGGCATAAAACAGGTGAAGTAAACAAGCACAGAAGCTTTGTAGGAATTACAAATGAAAAAAAAACAAAACAAAACCACAACCAGAAAACAAAAGTAAAAACTGTCTTTATTTCAGCTAATTCAAGAAATGTGCAGTCTTGGACAAAGAAGTAGAATCCCTGTATTTAATCCCCTGGGGTTTTTTTCCTAATCACTCCAGTCACACAGTCAGTTGAAGCTGAAGGTTGGTGAAGAGTACAGTATTCCCAGTCTTATGCTCTATTTTGCACATGATTTCTCTGTTATAAACTTTGCAAATCTGTTTCTTTTCTCCCATTGCCCTATGCCATCTGCTTCCACTGGTTTTCTATGTTGGTTTTATGCACAAAAGAGATTTCAGTCACAAAAGGCAGAGTATGCCTTCCAGCCCACACCTCCTTCATTTCTGCAAGTCCCATTACTGCTCTGATGGTAGAGTGTTGGCGGGCAATCGAAATACAGTGGGCAGATAGGATGTGAGTTCAGTGTGTAGATGTCCCAAAGCCTAGTCTTCCCTCAATCAGGAATCACTTCAACTGTCAGTACATTATACTGTTTCCTCTGAGTTGCTCCTGCTAACCCCACAAATCTAGTGAGAGCAGTATCCCAGGAAAGAGCAAATAAGGGCTTCAGTTTCCTCAGGCTAAGTATAACCGCAGACTTGTGTCTCTTTCTCCTTTAGCGTATTTGTATGTAAAAGGTGTACTCCCATCCTTTTCTGTAGCCAGTATTTTTGAATAAGAGCAAAAGTCTTCAGGGTCAGCTCAGTACTCTCTTAGATATATAGCATTGCCCAAGAGCATGTGGAGATTTGGTCATCAGCAGGTCAGATGCCTTCTTCTGGCACGCAGCAGATTTACTTGTTCACCTAGGTCCCTGACCAAGCTCAAAGAAGGAACAAAATAGAGCATGCAGTCCTGAAAGCCTTTATTTAGGCCCATCAGGAACACGTCTCTGCATAGGCTCTTCAGGAGCTAATTTCAGGTCATCTGCACCATTTGTTTTCAGTTCTGCTTAGTCCTCTTTTAGATACCAAAATAGGTATCTAGACCATGTGCAAATATTGTGAATTAATCCATTTGCAGTAATCGTAAAGATTTTACTGGTGTTGCATGTCAAGCTTTGCTTACTTTAATATTTAATTTTCACTGATGTTGGTAGAATTGAAGGTAAGAAAGATAGCCAGAGAATCTTACCTGTTCTCTGGTTTAGGGTTCTTGCCAGTTTAAGCACAAGAACTACTAGAAAGAGCAACTTGCATCCTTAAAAACAAAATTTACAGTGAATTTTCTAGATTTTATTCATAGCAAGCGTTAGTTTTGCTGTTGATACAAAAGCACAGTTACAAGTTAGTTACTCATTAGTGAAAGAAAGACAAAGATACAGGTGTTATTTAATCAAATCTTATTTTTCTTACTACAGTGGTTTCATTGTCCCAAATAATTACTGCAGTTTTAATAGATCTGTCCTGTGTAAACGCACTGAAGTCTACTCAAATCTGACAATACCTTAATCTAAATAAGAAGTCTCTGAAATCACACGATTATAAACAACATTGAAATACATATGAGTACAAATGTGAAAAAAATGAAATTATTAAATACTTCAATGTAAGTTTTACATTTTCTGTTTTAAATTATTTATAATAAACCACACTATAAGCTCAGAGAAATGGAAATATTTTTCTACATAGAGATATCATTTACTATTCATTTTGGAGGATCTAGGTGCTCACAAACTGTTGAAATCAGGGCTTTTTTATTACATAATAGTAACTGTGTTCCTTCAAGTCCATTGTGTCTGCAACAACATAGAAATGCCTTAGATTTTCCCCTGGATTTTTATGAGATTGTCTCTGTTTGGTTTGAGGATTATGGAATGTTAAATACTGTTAGGAGAGAGTAATCCATGTAGGCTGGTTGTCACCTCTGCCAAAGAAACAGATGGACTGATGACCTTTTCAGGGCAATGTTAGATCTATGTGCTTTTGACTGGCAATGGTGCTGGGAGCGCTCTTGCTCTCTGAGCTGTCTTTATTCAGTGAATCTTAATTTTTATTGCTGAATAGCTGTTTGGTTTTTATTCAAGAAAATGCTCTAAATTACCCCTCGCTTTTTTAGTCCCCCTGTCTCTGGCACATTTGCCACAGCTGAAATTTTGCTTGTTCTCCAAGGTGAACATTTAGTAGCATGGATTTTGAACTCTGGCCAGATATTGTACACAGATGTCTTTGTCCACACAGGTGTCCCCTATGACTTTTGGGCACACATTTCTGTTTTCCAAGAAATTTCATTTTTGCCTATACCACTCATTAGTGGCATGGTAAGCACAACCACACTGAACTCAGTTTTATGGTTCTAACAGTTATGTGTTCCATTAATGCATAAATCCATGGTAGCCTGGGAAAAAAATCAGTGCCATCTCACTGGGAAATATGCAGTTAAAATCTTTAAACAGATTTATTTCCTAATGACATTAACCTGAATTTATTTTTTGCTAAATTTGGTATCTTTCTAATTCTTTTACGTGTGAGTTAGATTATTTTCTATATTTTCTCAGAAATTGTTGATATATAGAGCTATCAAAAGGCAATTTATGCCTCCACCAGTAAGTCTGAGAAGTTTATGAGAACAAGAGAATCATGGTTTCTGAGGCTACCCTCAACCATTACAGCAGTAATAACATAAATTAACAACGTGCTGGTGTTCTTTGCAGCAGTTCTATTCCTCCATTTAGAAAAAAAAATGTTCATAAACATATGAGCTTTATTATTTTATTATTTTTTTTTTTTTTAGATTCTGCTCTGAAAAGGATATAATATAGTTGTAAAGTTAGAACTGGGAAAACTCTGGAATACATTTGTAGGTGAGGTTGGAGGCTTGAATCGTTTACAGCATCAGCTGGTTGAGAACAGTTAGCTGCATTACTTTTTTATTGCAAGTGAGCATTTAGAACTGATGCCAATCCCTGGAAGATCACTTAGGTTAAGAGTCCATATTCATGATTTGGTTATATTTTAGCATTTCTCTGATGTATGTGGTGTGCAGGATTCAGATACTGAGCACTCCTAGAAGAGAAGAGCTGAAATTTTCCACCTTATGACTGAGGTATTTTTTAATACATGAATGCATATTAAGGTTTTGGGGTTCTTTCACATTTGAGAGTAATTCACTGTGTTCATGTAACCATATGGAATAATAAAGTCAAGAGATCTTAAGGATGGTTCCCTAAGGCTAACATTTTACTTTTAGATCTATTTTTATGAGTAGATTCCAAAATGCTTTTGAAATTGTGTGAAATAGATTCATAGATAAATTTTGGTTTGAAAGTTTCTGAAGGCCATGTAGTCCAATTCTTTTCTTAGGGTAAAACTAATAGAGCTGCATATTTTATTTCAGTCTTCTCTTTGGTTCATAGTGAGGTTGGTTTTGATCCCTAATAGTTTGTACATATGTCAGTATTCAGCAGATAATTAGGCCCCTAATCGGAGTGATTAATTGTCAATGAATTTTGTTATTTGTGTCAGTCACTGTAATGGTCCATGATTTTTTATTTAGTTAGTTATCATGCCTCAGGTTGTAGTATTCTGATTAGTAGAAAAATTACCTAAATCACAATGACAGTGCGCAGAATGGCCAAAATAGTTAATCTGAAAAATAACTAATAAAAAATTCTAGAGAAAATTTTCCAAAAAGAATTATGGCTGAGTCATCCTTAATCTCCAGATTTTTGAAAAAGTTTGGTGTTTAGCAAGTCAAGGTTCGGTGTCGCCAAGAGGCTGCATTAAAAAAAATAATAATAAAAAAAAATTAATAGTTTCTTACAGTATTTTGCATCACTCACACAAAGCAAGGCATGTTTGCATGCCTTCCCTTTTGCTTGTGATATGTCACAGCTGTACCATGCTGTTGCTAGCTTCTGGCACTGAAAGACAAGATAAGGAATCACTATTGAATAGTATTCTGGAAAGGGGAAAGAGAAGAGGCAGCCAGACAAGAATATTCGAAGTTAAGGCTTGTAGGGCAAAGATAAGGCAGTATAAAAAGAGAAATGGATTAATGCTAGCCAAAGGGGTTAAGATAATAAGGATTATTTTTACAACATCATAGGGAAAAAAACAAATACCAAAAAGACTGAAAGGGATGATAATAATCTTATTTAAAATATCTGAGTTAAAAAGCTTCTTTTGAGGAATAAGAAATTAAGGGTGATTCTAGAACAACAAAAATGTAAGAACTTGACAAACAAGAAATGAGGTCATTTATGAGAAATCCAAATACGCAGGAATAGAGCAGTAGAGGGAATGTGTATTATAGACTATTAAAGTAAATAAATAACAAAGGATTGTATAATCAATTTTTTAAAAAGAATTAACAAAACAGCTAACTTCAGTGTTCTAAGAATTCAATTTCTAGACTAGTAAAACTATGAAAGTAATCTGAAAGGGTGTCACTATGTGAAAGTAACAAAATGTTAATAATTACCATGAATTTCTGTATTAAATCTATTCTAGTATTATAAATGTTACCCAGCTTTTTTCGGGGAATTGGAAAATGGGTAAATGAAAGCATTAAATGAGAAGATATGGATATTACTATATTATTTATATTTCTATAAAACTTAAGATTGGTTTAGGTTTTAACACATTTAAAGTGGACTGTGGGCTGCATAACCAGTATAAATTGATAGCAATGGAGTACCGACATCTGCAGAAATTCCTATTTGGATTTAGAGAAAATAATGTAATTGATGAAACTTGGAGTTTAGCAATAAATTAGGAGGACATGCAAATACTAGTGGGGACTGGAAGAAAAGAAAGAAGACTTATATCACTTAGAAACATGAGGAGGACATATGATAATAGAATTTAGAATACTGTAAACTAACTAGTTCCCTGGCCTGGAAACATTTATTGAAATAAAATGGGAAGAGGAAATGGTCAAAGTACTGATAATGAATGATACTTGGGGGTGATTACAGAGAGGAAGTAATATCAGAGAGTGATTTGGAACTCAAAACAAAAGGTCCCTACATAATCAAAGACTGAAAAGGTGGATTTCAACCTAAAGTGTTGTTTGTCAGCTGGATATACATTTGCAAGTCTTTAATTTTTATAGAATCATCGAATAATATAATATATGGTAAAATTTCATACAACACTTCTCTATTTGTCCTAATCCTAAGCATTATTGCTACACCTTTTTAGTCACGAAATATCTTACAATCAATCTGATTATATATCTTAGAGTCTATAATATAGATTATGTATATTATATATTTCATAAATGTATGTTGTATTTTCCATTCACACCACTATGATCTGGTATTAAAGAATTTGTATGATCTCATATGTTAATAAAAGAAATGAAATTTTTTGTCCTCTGAACATGAAATAATTAAGGTTTTTTTAGGCAAAATAGGCTAATTTAACTCCTATTTCTTTTTTTTTTTTTTTTGTATTTTTCATCATAGAATCATAGAACGGCTGGGGTTGGAAGGGACTTTGAAGATAATCTAGTTTCAACCCTCCCACCATGGGCAGAGACACCTTCCACTAGACCAGGTTGCTCAAAGGCCCATCCAGCCTGGCTTTGAACACTTCTGGGGATGTGGCATCCACAGCTCCTCTGGGCAACCTGTTCCAGTGCTTAACTACACTCTGAGTAAAGAATTTCTTCCTAACATCTAATCTAAATCTCTCCTCTTGTAGTTTAAAACCATTTCTACTTTTTCTATTGCTATCTGTCCGTTGTTAAAAGGTGCTTTCCCTCTCTTTCATAAGCCCCATTTAAGCACTGGAAAACCACGGTGAGATCTTCATGGAGCCTTCTCTTATCAAGGCTGAACAACCCCAGCTCTCTCAGCCTGTCTTTGTAGGAGAGGTGCTCCAGCCCTCTGGTCATCTTGTGGCCCTCCTCTGGACCTCTCCAACAAGTCCATGTCTTTCCTATGCTGAGGATCCCAGAGTGGCACATAGATGAGGTCTCATAAGAGTGGGGTAGAGGGGCAGAATCACCGCCCTCAACCTACTGGTCAGTCCTCTTTTGATGCAGCCCAGGATGCAGATAATTACATCTTAATGACAGATATGAATGAAGCATGAATGATAGAAGGACCAGTGGGCATGAGTGGCACAAACCAAAGTGTGGATAGGAAGGCTTAATAGCTCATGCAATGGCAAATTGGACCAACCATCACAATTGTCCCGTGGTGAGACTTTCTGTTTGTTGAGTTTTATGAGTATTAAACTATTGTTTATTTCAGAATAGAAAAACAGCACAAGACCTACGTGTTTCAGTGCTTACAGCAAGACTGAAATGGAACCTAACTGGTGAATAACATTTTTCCTGAGTCTCTGTTGTAAGGTGAATTCTATCTTAAATACCTCCAGAAAACATTTCGGACTTGCAAAACAAGCCTAGCCTTTCCACGGATCACTGTTTTCTCATTTGAAAAGCAGTATACTTTGCCCTGGAGGATTTCTTAAGGGGTCACAGGATATTCAGAAATCCAAGGTATTTTTGCAGGAATTTCTTCTCTGCTATTAAGGTAAAGGCAGTCTTTCAGTCAGCCTCCAGCACTTTTTCTTGTTTGTCTTCTCAATTTCTCATTGCAGGATTGATTCCTTGAAGACTAGAGAAGAATATACTCTGGGGAAAGCCTGCAATGATTTCCTATGTCACCCCTAAATTGTCTTAGGGCTAAATACACCAAGCATGTCATACTAAAGCAAAGAATTAATTCACTGAGACCAAGATCCTGGTAAAAAAGATTAGACAGCTATAGGATAAAAGAGAACATCCCCAGTTATACAAGAGAGAAGTTTAATTCGTTTCTTACGGCATAGGATAATTACTTTTTAGATGTTTGGAAAAGACTTGTCTGCTTTGGATTGCTTCTGCTGTCGTAAGACTTGTCTTAGATTTAAAGTGTCTTTAGCAGGTATATTCTTATATGTTCCAAAACTCAATGCTGAAGAAAACTTAAGGTTCTGACATATGTCAGTTGAGTTGTATTGAAGTCTAGAAGGCTTGCTTTCTTAGTATCTAGATAGTTCAAATCTGTAACACATTTAATTCCCCGTCAAGACACTCATAATAGGGAATACTACATTAGACAAACTCTTTTCAGATCCAACATGGCATTTCCTAGACCCCTCTGAACAAATGCCTAGTAAGGCTGTATTTAAGAAAGAAAAAAAATCTTTATTAGAAAACACATTACAACAGATTAAGGTCATGTATTTGTTCACAAAAATCTGGCTTTAAAAAGGATACTTATTTTTTCCCCCAAGGGAATATGAAATGACATTTATAAGGACACAATGGCCTCTGAAATGAAAGGAATATAAAGGATGGAAAAATGATGCCTGGAAACACTTTGTTATTGTAAGAACCCAGGAAGCTGCTTTCTATAGAAAATTTTAACTTTTCTGCTATTTTTGCAGTACATCATTCAAAAGACCTGCATATTTTTCAACTTTTCTTATACACGGGAAATAAACAAACACTACTGGTTTTCTATTAAAAAAAAAAAAAAAAAAAAGAAGAAGAGAAACAAACCTGGAGTCTTTTGCACAGAAGTTTGCTGGGGAGACATAAAAATAAACTTTGCGCCTGGAGGAATGTGTTAGAGTTTGCAAAATGTCAAGAAAATCTCCTTTTTTTTTTTTTCCTCTTTTTCAGCATGCTGTGTTCTGTACAGAAGAACCATATCGAAATTTCTTAATTTAAGAGAAAATATATCTTTCTGAAGTCTTTTCTACAGATAAATGCAGATCTCATCTTTTTAGCAGATGTCATTGAAAAATTCTTTCCAAAGAGAAGTATACTTTATATTGAGTACCTCATTTACATATATTGCTCATTAGACTAGCAGAGAAATGTTGAAACAGCATTTAGTGTATATCCTTGGTTTGCACAAGACTAGTTACCTTGCATTGGTTTTTCTTTGTTTATTCTTTCATAACAAGAAAAACTTGGGAAAAAAATCCATGAATGTTAATCCAAAACAGAAGGGAAGAAAAAAAGAATTCCAGCATTTTCGTTGAGAAGAAACAATAAATCTGTTCTTTCCAGACTTAGATATCATTAAATAAGAAGTTTGGGGTTTTTTCCTCATTATCTTTGTCGTTTTTCATAAGTAGAATTCCATTTCTGCATTGTCTATGTATTCTTGGATAAAATCCTACCTTGGGCTCTTGTGGTTAAAAGTATCGTTTACATTTCTTCAATGATTTATCTGCAGTAAAATCCTGCCTTTCAGTTTAGATTCCATCAGATTCATAAAACCAACAGAGGAAAAGGCTTTTGTGCCTTAATATGCTCAAGGCTTAAGGTCAAATATCCTATATATATAGCTCTATTTCATCTGAAAACATCAGTAGATTTATTAATTTTTAACAATAATTTAAGCATCTGGAATGTAAGTGTCCTGTAAAAGGTCCAGTTGCAATCTATGCTACTCTTCATGATACTCTGTTCAAGAGAAGCAGGCTTTGACACAGACCAGGAATCTGACATTAGGTTTTACACAGAAGAATATAGATGGATTTCTTAACCCTTTTATTGAAGAGCATATAGTAAAACCACAGCAAATAAAATAAATCATAAGAATTCACACAAGCTGTAAGCTTACATAATCTTAACTCTGATAGCATATTTTATTTCTGGATAGAGTTTTTTATCAAATCTGTTGCTAAACAAGTATCTTATGCCATAATTTGATTGATTCATAAACGGTTGATGGTAAAATTCTTGACAGTTTATGAATCTCTTTCCCCCCCCCACCCCCGAAAGGTTTTGCAACCTCCAGAAGTTTTAACCCTTTTTTAAATACATCCCAATCCTCATGTAAACTGCTTGCTACTCTTTTTCTTCCCAGTGAAGACAGTGATAGTGGTATTTAATACACTAATGTGCCAATAAAATAATTTAACTTCTTACAGATAGCATTTATTAGCACAACTCAGAGAATGCTTTTTAATGAGTGAGTTAATAGAAAAGTTTACCCCTCCCTTCTCTAAGCAAACTGTGATCCAATCAGGATCGTATTAAATGCATTCTTTTCTAAATATTATATTACTGCTATGTTTCAATCTTTGATTTGAGTCTCTGCCCTTCAGTGATTGCTTAACAGGTAATTTTTTCTGTTCCTTACTTGAAAGAATTTAAAAACTGTTCAAAAAATAAAGTCACATAATTTCAACCAAATCCTTTAAAACCCAAGTGTAAGAATGTGTGAATCGCAGTATCTGTGTGGAAGACAAGTATATTTTTTTTCACAATCTAAATCTTCATTTTTGTGTTTGTACGACCTGTCTTTGAAAATCCTGACACATGAATTTTTATAGCTGTCATTCCATCTATCTGACTCTGACTTTTAAATAAGCAGTAGTAGAAGAAAGTCTTCAGCTTAACCTTGAGTGTGGTAGGAGTAAAATGCACTATGCCTTACTTTCCTCAGTATCCCAGTTCTTTAAATTTAAGAGTACCAGTAAAAGCATCATTGCTATCTCGACTCTTGCTCCTATAAATCTCCCCTGGTCATTCTACACAGAATAGTGCTTGTCTGTCTCCAAAAGGCTCTAGATTTCTGCGAAGTTCCTTGCATTTTTGTTGTTAAAAGTATTTTCTTTTTTAAACAGTTTACTTGCCAGGGAAAGACAATAACTCTGCAGTCCAATAATTGGGCAATTTATGGTAAAAAATATTAGTAATTTAGGGATGTGAGTGTGATCTCCCATATCGCCCAGGAGTACTACAATCAAATAGCAAATTCAGTATTGTCTGTTTTTTTCTGGAAAATCTATGGATCTTTAAGTCTGCCTTGGCCTCATGGACAAGTTGGAAAAAAAAATATAAAAAGTTTTAGTTTTGGGTTGGTTCCTTGTCTGCATAGTGCTCTGAATTCAGACTATGATTGCATTATATTGAGTGAAATTTCTCAGAAAGTTGTTTGAACTAATTCAAACAATCAGTTCAAACTGATTCAATCAATTCAATTAAATCTAAGGTCAATCTAAGAGATCCTGATTGCCCAACATCTCTTAGATGTAGTATATAGACTACAGAGTAAGGGTAGAAAATAGTAGGTGTATTACAATGCTTGTATTCTGAATTCCTGTTTTTATTTGTTGGTTGGTTTCCAAACAGTGTACCCAGGCATATTATTTTATCCCACCATCCTACTTTATACTTGTATTTCCTAGATGTTGAGGGAGAGAGATGTTCGTGGCATATCAGAACAAACTGTCTGTACAGATTTCCTTTAAATGGTCATGTTTGCAGTTCTGGTGTACCAGCTATCATTATATATTGTTGAGGTCTGGCTGCACTACAGGGCAATACACTTTAAACTGACTTTGAAGGGACTATATACTAGGAGAAACTTGTCTGTACTTGTTTCTGTTTTTACAAAAGATAAAGTATCTTCTGCATCTGAGATTTAGTGCTTCATATTGTAAAACCTGAAGTGTTTTCACTACCTTAGTGAGTTGGTTTCAACTGAACGGTACAAAAAAGCTTGAGAGGACCTTGGGAAGTCACTGTATCTTTCCTCCTTTCCCCAAAAAAGTTCTGAACTTGATCTAAATTGTTCCTGAGAGATGTACATCTAACCCATTTTTAGACACTGCCAGGAACTCAAATTTGTCAGCCATGGCAAACAAGCTGTTTTACTAGCTGTCCTTAATAAAAGTTTTGGTTTTGATTGGTTTGGTTTCGATTTCTAAAAGGTTTTTCGTGTTAACCAATTCTTCTATTAATCATTGTGAATACAAAGAAAAAAATATTTCCTTCTTGGTAGGTACCTTTTATGAAACTGAAGACTGTTATTACCCTAGACATAACCTTGAAAAACTGTGTTTAACAAATTCTTCTATCCATAACTCTTCCATTTTCTGGGCTAATTATCTCCAATTTTTTCAACTACAGCTTTATAATTCCTGCTTTTCTCTACTGGATTGCCTCCAAGTGAACCACCGTCTGTGAGAGCAATTCTCAAAGCAAGATGCAGAGCTTAAACCAGCTGTTAGTTCAAAGAGATTACTCCTCATGTCTCAGAGATGACACAGATGACAAGTATAACATTTAGCTTTGTGAGAACTATTGGGTATTGCTGAGTCTGATTTAGTTAAGATTCCAAAGACCTCCAGATTTCCTCCTAAGTACTACTCCCTATTAAGTTGTACCTCCAATGTCTGTGTAGCTGTTGCTTAAATAACACTGTACTTGCTCTTATTCATCCCAAGAAAATACTGAATTCTCATTGTTCACCATCTTAGAATTATTGCATGTAATCTTTAGAGTAGTGGTATCCATGTTATGAAAAATATGAATAGAACCAGAGACCAAACAGGACCCTGCAGAATTCTGCTTTAATAAATCCTTCTGTTCTGAAAGTGATCCTCTGATCTTCCAATCACCTTTTCTATTGTGTTTTGCATCTATCTTATGATATGCTAGTTTTATCTTGTCCTTTTTCTTTCTTCTGCTAATTCTTAGAATCATAGAATGGTTTCTTTTGGAAGGAACAGTTAAAGATCATCAAGTTTTAACCACTCTGCCATGGGTTCCTTCCACCAGACCAGGTTGCTCAAAGTGCCATACAGCCTGGCCTTGAACAGTTCCATGGATGTGGCATCCACAGCTTCTCCAGGAAACCTGTTTCAGTGTCTCACCACCTTTGTCATAAAAAATGTCTTCCTTATGTCCAATCTAAATCTACTCTCTTTCACTTTAAAAAGATTGCCCTTTTTCCTGTCACTACAGACCATGGTAAAAAGTCCCTCAGTCTTGCTTATAAGCCCCATCACTCTAACTATTGAAAGGCCACAACAAGGTCTCCCCAGAGCCTTCTCTTCTCCAGGCTGAATGGCCCTACCTTTTGCAGCCTTCCTTCTCTGTAGAGGTGTCCCAGCCCACTGATCATCTTTGTAACCTTCCTCTGAACATGCTTTAACCAGTCCACGTCTTCCATGTGCTGGGGTCCCCACAGGTGAACACAGTACTCCAGCTGGGGTCTCGCTAGAGCAGAGTAGAGGGGGAAATAGCTTCCCTCATTCTGCTGGGCATACATGAGTTTATACAGCCCAGGGTATAATTGGTTTTCTAGGCTGCAGATGCCCGTTGCCGCCTTATATCTAATTTTTCATCCAACAGCATTGTCAAGTCCAGGGCTGTTCTCAGTTCAGTCATCCCCCAGTCTGTATTGACATTAGGTATTGCCTCAAGCAGGGTGCAGGACCTTGCAATTGGCCTTATTGAACTTCATGAAGTTCACATGGGCCCATTCCTCAAGCCTGTGAAGATCCCCCTGAATAGCACCCCTTCCTATAAATGAATCAGCTGCACCCTTGAGTCATCCAAAAACTTGTTAAGAGTGCACTAAATCCCACAGACTATGTCATTAATAAAGATTCTGTACCTGGTCCCTATACAGACCACTGGGAGACACCACTTGTGTGGAGATTTGGGTTGGCTCCCTGCCAAACCCAGTCATTGACCACACAGATTCCCAACCCCCCCGAAAGAGATAAAAAAATACCAAAAGAAAATTGTACTAAAAGTATGTATATATTCACATATATTACAGTTATATACAATTAAACACTATGTATTTACAGAACAAGAGTCCCAAACAACCCCAAAAGGGAAAAGGGGGAAAAGGGAAAGGGAAGAGGGACAAAAATGGGTAAAAATAACACAAAACAGATACACACACTCGTAAACTCAGAGAAAAGCTCAATAAAGTAACTAACACAATAAATTCTCACCAAACTTCCCTCAAGAGAAGCAGTTCCTCCACCTCCGTGCAGCTGGGACAATATAGATAACAGCTAAGCCAACACACTGAGACCTGATGTCCTCCAAACACCCGAAAGGAAGAGAGAGGAAGGAAACCTTTCTCTTCATCTTATATACACCTGATTACGTGAAGGAATGGTGTGGAATACTTCCTCAGTTACCACCCTGTTACCAGGGAAGGCGTAGACCAAAACCAAGAAAACTAAACCACCACAACTTATTACTGATCTCCATTTGGACAATGAGCTGTTGACTGCAACAAAATACCAAATTGTTTTCTTCCCAGAAGGAAGGTAATTGATTTTTTCTTTTGTTTGGTTGTTTTTTGGGTTTTTTTTTTTTGTTACCATAGGTGTTGAAGACAATGTTGTTAATACATAGAATCATAGGCTGGTTTGGTCTGGTAAGGACCTTAAAGATCATCTAGTTCCAACCCTCCTGCCATGGGCAGGGACATCTTTCACTAGAACAGCTTGCTCAGAGCTCCATCCAACCTGACCTTAAATACTTCCAGCGTGTGGCATCCACAGTTCTTCTGGGAAGCCTGTTCCAGTGCCTCCCTAACTTCACACTAAAGAATTTCTTCGTAGTAGTTAACCTAAACCTACTCTCTTTCAGTTTAAAGCCGTTCCACCTTGTTCTATCACTATATGTTTGTTTGGGGTTCTTGTTCTTTTTTTTTCTTTTTTTCTTTTTTTTTCCCCTGCATGAGATGTTCACATGTAAATTCACACACTACATGTCCCCCCATCCTTATTTCTACATTAACAGAAGGCAGCTCTGTCTTAGAGGACAGTATATGATTTTCTACCAAGTGCTGCAGCTGTTTTACTGCATCACTCAGCCAACTGCTGGCCACCTTCTTTAAGGTTAGGGTACTGAACCAGTATACAGAGAGGTGACTTAAGATTTGTCATTCCTAATTGTTGTCAAACACTCTGAAAGGTGTCCAATTTCCTCATTCTTACAGTTAGTGTGGTGAAATAAACAGTATGTAGAACAGCATACTTACTTCATTTTTTAAGAGTAACAGTATGCAGTTTAATAATATACTTTGAACTTTAAGAGAGGAACAACATCATCAGTTTTAAACCTCCATTTTCATGTAATGGGTATCCAATTGTCATGGTGCCCAGTTGATAGGTAATAATCAATAGATGATTTATTGAATAACAGTTATACAGCCCTGGATATACTGCATTTTATGTGTTATTTAAGCTTTTAAAGTTAATTCCCATTTTCAGTTAAGTAAATTATACCATAATTTAGGAACTGTTAGTGTATAGCATGTGTACTGACCTTCTGCATTAGAGTTTTATCATACCCCCGTTGCTTTTGCGTGAAAAAAAAAAATTCAGTGGTAGTGTCAGGGAGCAGAAACAATGCAATATGACTTCAAGCACATCTACATGAATGGGGGAGGGGGAACCTGATCTCCTCTGATTACACTCTGAACTCTCTGGATAAGAGCTGGCTCTGATCCAAAACCAATGTATCCGTATTAGTGAATTTCTCTGTCTTTTTATAAAGCCCCTTTGCTGGAATGTGGCACTTTTCTAATGTGACTAAATTCTGGCCGAAAATGGGCTCATGCCTGACTATATGGGGTATGAATAGAGTTCTGTCTGTATCCATCCATACAGACAAGGCCTTAGGTAACCAACAATGTACGCCAAGTACCAAATTGGGAACAGAGAAAATAATTTCCAGAACCTATTAATCTGATTGTAACAAACACAAAGAATTTAATTGATTCCTGTGAACAGAAGTCTAACTTGAAAACACTGTGGTATTTTTCCATCTCCACTCCAAAAATACACTTTTGCTTATATTTGTCCCAAAATCTTCTTTTAGCAGGTTGCACAGATATTCTGAATATAATCAAACATGATTTTTTGCTCCACTGATATTCCCTGGCATGGTTATGATGAAGCTTTGACTGTGCTTGTTTATTCAAGTAAGCTGTTTGGGATTGATTTCTTTATACATAGGAGCTCGAAGAGTGGAAGAGAGGAAAATATCGGTATTTTTAAGTGCTCTTACTTGTGATACCAAGCACAAAGCAATTTCTCTAACTTAGAGCCTTGATCACCATTATACCTCTTTTTAGGAAGCATAGGTGCAACACTGACAAGTGAAATACCTAAACCGAGTTTCAAAATTGGCAGCTTACAGAAATATATAGGTCATTTCAAGGTACTTTGTTATTTGTTTCCCCTTATCCCCTAGAGTGGAGTACTGTGTTCAGCTCTGGGGCCCCCGACATGAGGAGATGAAACTGTTGGACTGACTCCAGAGGAGGATCATGACAATGATTGGAGGGCTGGAAGAGTTGGGACTGTTCAGCCTAGAGAAGAGAAGGCCTTGGGGAGACCTTAGAGCAGCCTTCCAGTACCTAAATGGGGCCTACAGGAGAGATGCAGAGGGACTTTTTACAAGGCCATGTAGTGATAGGACAGTGAATAATGGCTTTTAACTGAAAGAAGGTAGGTTCGGATTAGCTATTAGGAAGAAATTCTTTACTGTGAGTGTGGTGAGGAACTGGAACAGATTGCACAGAGAAGCTGTGGGTGCCCCACCTCTGGAAGTGTTCAAGGGTGGCTTGGGTAGAGCTCTGATCAGTCCGGTCTAGTGGAATATGTCCCTTCCCATGGCAATTGTATTGTCAGGTTGATCTCCAGTCAATGACATTGGTGTAGACTGGATGGGGTGGATGATGCAATGTAATGGTATTGAAGATTTGACCCCAGACACCAGCTGAGACCAGCTTTTTTTCCTTCAATTGATGCCCACCATGCCAGCAAAGATTCTTGGGGTTTTTTATTGGGTGTGGGGAGCATATTAATGCATAGTTTGACAGCATCTTGAATCCAAGATATCTTTTGTGTCTATTAGGCAATAAGTAACTACTTTATACTTTCAAGCTTTATGTATCCTCTTTGCCAGCTTCTTTGCACATGTTTAAAGGTGTCTGACCAAGCCAATCCAAACAGGGATCATGACATATCTGAGGGGGAAAAAGCTCTAAAGAATTTAGGCAGCAAAAACATTAATATAATGTCTTTCATCAGCTACCTTGTATAAATGAGGTAACAAATACGTTTCTCCTAGGCCTTACCTATGACTTTTAGATAACATAACTTGTTCTTAAAGTTGCTGATGTTTTTTCTTTATGAATGTCCAATTATTAAAAGTTTGTAGCTTTCACAGTAATGTTAGCAAATCATTACATTGAATTTATAAAAAAGGAATGAAAGCATCATTTTTTCAGTAACTCAAATCTTTTCAACCAACTTGATTAATACTAAAGTCAAATTATTATTTAGTAGTGTTTACAGTATGTTGAACCTTTTATGGCAAATGAATTATCAATTTATTAAACAATGAAATTGAGAAATAAACCCCTCAGATTTTAAAAGTTTCATAAATTCAGCTGAATTTTCAATTTTAATTAAAGATAAAACGTCATCAACAACAAAAAAAACCCTGTCAGTCTTTCAGGAACTCATGCACAGAAAAAAAATATGTCAAAATAATTAGAAAATGAGTGAAGGAGGTCAAAACCAGATTTAGTGACTTGTGCTCCATCCAGGGGAGTCTGTCTCTTCCTAGATGTTGTCACCAACATGTCAGCTGCTCATCAAAAATATCTGTGGCAGAACTGGGTGTTAGTCAAGGTCATGACAAGGCAGCAACTGATGGGTAAAATGCCATTGAAGTTGAGTGGCACTGCTTTAAAAGTTTAAAAAGATGCATTGAAACCCTAAAATACAATTGCAGTGCCATTTACCTTATGTGAATATCTGTTCAATAGTTAGGGAACATGTGTTAACATAGTGAGAACTGTCATCTTTTTGAACCTGAACAGCAAAATAGAGGAAGGGAGACAATTTGATGTCATCGCTCATTCCAGTCTGGTTTTGTTTTGTCTGTTTACTGGATAATAGCCAACATACATCTCGTCTTAATATTTAAATACACATTCCTTCTCTTGTTTATATATTAAAAAAAAGAGATTTTTAGTCAATTCTTGTTACTAGAAGTAACAAAAGCCCTATCATGAAATTCATTCAACCTTGTCTGTAAGAGAGAAGCCTCTTAATGTATTCAGCAGCGCTACTCTCAAAAGCTTGGTGAGCAGAGCTGTGTCTTAGTGAAGCTTTTGACCTTCAATCACTCTCACTTCTGTTGCCATTGTGGCCTCCTGATTCTGCAGCAGATTATCCCTACTCCCCACTCCTGCATGTAATTTCTTAGAAACTAGGAACACTTTAGATGCGAGGCTGCTTAAAAGACCTTTTATGTTTTCTTGGGATAAATATTAAAATTGGCAGGTATATGCTGGCTATACTGTGCAGGATGATCCAGACAGCTGAGTGGTTGCTTAAGGATCTGAATGACAACTGGGGACAGCTTAATGGATGTTGACATTATTGCTTCCATCTCTTTTCACCACCTGCACTGCACAGATACTGGACTGCCTGTCAGTCAGCAGATGAAGTGTCACAGCTTCCATCATGGTATTTTATGCTGTGCCACCACTCTAAACCACTGAGGTTCAGGATGTGACTGCTGAACAGCTTGGAGACCTCGAGAAAACCCAGGCTGAAACCCCACCAGTCACTGCAAGCTAAGCTGTCTCTGATTGTCCTCAGTCCTGGGCATCAAAGAAAAGGCTTATTCAAGACTAGAGAAAGGTGTTTTGGAGGACAAATATTTCTACATTGCTTGTTCATCAGAGCAATAGAGACTGAAGGGGTGGTTTTCACAGGAGCCGTTTTACTTCTTAAGAAGCTTTTAAGACATGGAAAATGGAAATCAGAAGTTAAACTAATGCCAGACTTCAATGTGCATTTAAAAACTCCATTGATAAATCTATAAATTAGGAGAAAATAACAAAATTTATGAAGATTTTCAAGTTCTTTGAATTATTTTATCTACTACATGTAATAATTTTTATAAATTGCAAGGTACTCAGAATAAAACATCTGCAGTTGGGAGGTTTTGGTGCAGTTTAATTTTCACTAAAAGCACAAGAGTCAATAGCAAAATTGCACTGTCAGTAAATTTTACTTGAAAATCCTTTCAGGAGATAAAAGGATTGTAGAGAAACTAAGCAAAACTAATGGAAGATTTGGGGAGGAGTAAGAATGTTAGTTATGTGACCTAATTTGGTGAGGTATAATCATACAAAGAAAGAGTTCAATGATGAAATGTATTGTTTTGACTATTCAGTCTGTTCTAAGATTAATTTAGGTGGTGTCAGTAATTTCCATTCATCAAAGAAGACAGACCAGTCTCACACAGACTAAGCTTTAAAGTAAATGTGATTCCTTAAATTCTCTAAAAATTAGGCAATTTTTCTCTGTTATTAAAGAAATAAAAGACATAGCAATAATATATCAAATGCTAGACTGGGGTAATTGTTGGTAGATGCTGGCTTTTTAATAGTATCCTTTTTACAGAATAAAATGCAGTTTTGTGGAAGATTTTAACCTTTTTTCTTTTTTTTTTTTTTTTTTTTAATGTGCTGTTGTTTCATACCTTTTATCAGCTTTAGGCTAACTGTAGGCTGCTCCAGGATAATTTTTAATCCTCTATTTTCTCTTGTGGAAGAGCAGTGCAGCAGTTAATAATATTGTGGTCCTAATTAGAAATTTGTGTTTAATTGGGGGACTTTTTATTCCTTTTAACAGTAACAGAGTAGCAGAAGGTGGTATTTTCATATTAGTATTTCTGTAAAGGTAACTGTTGAGTTGCAGATAGTCTTCTGAATTTTTGTAGAAGTGCAAATGGATGTATGAAAAAGACTTGAACCCATGCCAGAAATTGTGGCTTTTCTGATATTCCTGGCATTTTTTCCTAATCTGTGGCTGCTACTTTTGAAAGAGCAAAAAGGAATAGGTCATAGTTGGGTGATTTATATACTTCTAGATTTTATCACAACAACAGAAGCTTCTATCGAATAAGTAAATAGTCAAGAGGAGCATGAGAGGAAAAAAAACCCAAATCAGAAATGGTAACTTAGCACCATGAGCTTAATGGCAGTGCCTCCATTAACTGTGGTTAGCATTTCATTTTAAGAGAGACTGTTTATAATTGGATTTACTTCTTTTCATTGAGAGGAATCCCAACTAAAATGCTTTCATAACTAAGACCCAAAATCATAAGGGGAGTGAAATGCTCCCATTACCTTTGATGGCAGTTGCACATTCTCCTGTCTCTCCAGACGTATTGGCTAATTCATCATTTACTTGCTTTCCCTCTGAATTCTGCTTTCTGATTAGGTACAATGTTTTTTTTGGGAATGATACTGAGCACACTCTTAGAAAACTGAGACAATCAATTTGTGTTAAAAGTGATCTACAAGGTAATTACTGTGCCTACAGCAAATCAGGATATACAGTAAATTTAATTTGAAAGTACATTGTGTATCTATACTGTTATTTTTTTAAAAAAAATATTCTTGGTAATGTAATATTAGTAATTGCTACTGAAGTCTCTAATCCTAATTATCTGTTATCTTTAGCATAAGTAACCTTTTAGAAGAGATGAATTTTTAGGGCTTTTCCTCATGAGCTGAGAGGAAAGGTATCTCTCTCTATATAGAAGCAAACAAAAGATTGTTCCATGAAGGTATCCAGTGGATCCGTTTAAACATGATTACTGTCATGGCATTGCAGAGGTTAGTTGTGTCAAAGTGACTGCACACTATGCTACCTGGACTGTAAAATAAGTTCAAAGAAACAAGAAATATATGTTCTCCTTTAACTGATATAAAACTTACTTTTCTTGTCTTTAAGTGTTTCATAAGAACTGTAGGGTTTTAACTTTCCTGATGTGAGGTAACAGGCAAAGACCAATCAAAGACCAATCTATCCAAAAGTAGGTAAACAGGAAAAGGGAGGGCAAAGATGAACAAGTGAGCAACAGGTTTATAATGCTTTGAGATCAGCTTATTTGTCAGAGATCAGGAAAAGAGAATGAAAAAATCTGTAGATAACCTGATGCAATTGACTGTCTCCAAGAAACTCCGCAAATGTATTTGTCAGCTTTGTATTTCCCAATGAACATGGGAAGCTTAAAGATAATGTAAAAAACAGATGGAAGGCATGTTATCAAAAATGAGACTTTTTTCTTTCTTTCATCTCTAAACTTACCCTGTAAATCTCAGCTCATCAGCTATTGAACCACTGAATGAGGAATACAGACAAGCCTCATTTATTATAGAACTAGTCAGTATAGGAACAAGAAAGATGAATTAAGAGCTACCTCCAAACAGGGGAGAGAGAGAGAGAGAGAGAGAAAGAGAGCATGTATATCAGTTCTTGTCATTTAGTGGCAAGAACTCCCTGTGTGCCTGGCACAAGAAAATCAGTTTATCCAAATAGACAACACATAGGATATTTGATCTGCTGCAACTCTGTTGCAATAAACTTTGACTGCATACCTGGCCACAGCAAGTAATTGTGAGCTACAAACCCTGTTAAGTTTAGGAACCTTTGTTCTTCAGCGAGAGCTCAGAGGAGGATGATGGAATGTTGGGATGTGGGGTACAAAAAGATTACTGGGAAAGTTTTAAAGTAGTTTCTGTTGAGAGAGGAAAGACATCATGCAGATTTGGGAAGGATGATGAGTCTCTTCTGTAGAATTCCAGTTTTAAGGATAAAATGGGTACTTAATGACTTTGGGAAGCAAAGGTGCAACAATTACTCTGAGTGTGTCTTTTAGTTTAAAATGTAGAAATATTCTCTCAACTATAAGATTTGATAACAAAGAATGTTATTCTCTGTCCACCACCTTGAGGAATGGTTTAGGTTGTGCTTGGAGTCTTGAACCCTGGTAATCAAGGTATTCCCTATATAATACATTTTTATCAGGCATTCAAATGAAACCATTTTGTCAGAGGTGAGGTGCCTTTCCAAGCACAGGTGATGCAATAACTTGGCTCAGTCAGGAAGAGAGAACCAAACTGTTTGAATAAGTACTTTGACCCTTAGTAGACACATCACAATGCATTTTGGGAGAAGTAACCTGAGAATTTGAAAAGGAGGCTCAGGGGACACGTTACCACTCTCTACAACTACCTGAAAAGAGGTTGTAGCAAGGTGGAGGTCAGTTTCTTCTCCTGACTTTAGAAGAGAAAGAAGAGGAAATGGCCTCAAGTTGATCCAAGGGAGGTGTAGATTGGATATTAGGGGGGGAAAAATTAAAAAATCTTGGTAAAACTTGTCAAGCACTGGAACAGGCTGCCCAGGGAAGTGATGGAGTCACCATTCCTGAAGATATTTGAAAGACATGTAGATATTGCACTTAGGGACATGGTTTATTGATAGACTTGGAAGTTCTGGATTAATGGTTAAACCCAAATGATTCTATGATTGTATGCTTCTACAATTCTATGAAATGCTGGCTTACTTTGTTGCATTCTAATTGAATTGTATCTGCTCAGAATAGGAAAAAAAACCCCAAAACACAACAAACCTGGAGCTTATAGTAAGCGTTACCTCCATAAGAAAGGAGGGGTTTCAGAGCTACATTAAACTGAAAAAAAAGTGAGATGTAAGTCTTTATGCTTTAGTACTTTGGCTAACTGCTGGTGAAGAGGACCAGGAAGATGTGAGTATTGGGAGCTTCTGACATTTACATTCTAAATGTTGGACTAAGGGGGTACTTACAAGTGTCCTAGAAACTTTGCCCTACTCTCTGATACTTTATTCCAAGGAAACACCAAGCTGTTAGACATGTTGTGACCTGTTTATTGTCAGATCATCTGGCACTACTTTCAAAGTTGTGGTCGTGCTTTCCCTTTTTTACCCTTGATCCCTTCAGATTCTGAGAATTGTTTTACTAAGGCAGAACATGCCACCCTCCATTCACAAAAGCAAGCAGACACAAAGATATTACCTGACACATTATCATCATCCTCTGTTTGTCAGTGCTCCAGAGATAAGCAGTGTGATGTGTTTTAAGCAGCTGAATGTGTCAAATGCCTGCAAAATCCTGACTTGTACAGCTTGTTCCTCTTTTGGGTCCTTTGCAGAGCCTCACCCCTTCCTATGAAACTATATTTCACGCTGCTGATGTGACAGACTGTGATGGTGTGAGGCTGCAGAGAGGGTGTTTGTTCCTTCTTCTGTATTTGTTCCTCTCAAATTCTCTAAGTAGCTGAGGGTTAAGTAGAGTATCAAACATTAAGAGATGTTTTAGTGCCATGATAGTCTCCAGACAGCAGAGGAATTGCAGGAATACAAGGCAGCATGCTTGTAATTCACAATAGGAAGCTACATCTTCTCTTTTGATCACCATCTTCAGGAGAAAAAAATAAGATAAGGGCTGTCTCTGGTTGACAGTTGACACTCAGTGACAGGCAAGGACAGAAACCTGCTCCTTCTGGAATAGCAAAACGTTCTGTAGACTCACACAGTTTGCATTCACTGAGGTAGTCTAAAATTCACAATGTGTTCCCATTAGTTGTACTTTTGTCCTTACATTTAGTGTTTCGATAACAAATACATGTGAAATGGTTACACCAGAATTTATTTATGTAATGAAATTAGGTAAGTTTTTTTAAACTGATTAGCTTCTAGACAAGTGTATGATTAAGTGGTACTTCAAATACATTTCAGTTTTCACATCACATCTGATATTAAAACATCATATTTTTACTGTATTCTGATTTTTTTTCCCTTCATTTAAAAGCTTCCATTATCTTCAACAGGTTAGGAATTTACAAAGCCTCTTTTCCTAAGGGGCATATTGTTATGTTGCACTTATTAATGAATCCTGCTTACAAGAGGCTGGGGTTTTTTTAAAGGATAATTTTGTACATTTGCAAACCAATGTAAGAGGACCTCCTCAACTAATAATTAAAATTATTTTGTTATGCAGTCATTAAGAATGTGTGCTCTCCAGGGGTATTCTAATTTTATGTGTGACAGATTTTCATGTTTATGTTTAAATTTCTTTTGATGGCTTGTGTTTGTTCTTAGCATTTTTGCCTGTTTACTTTTCTAGTTTCTAATTATTTCCATCTATATTTTTTTCAGTGTGGCCTACATATGTTTTTTTCTCACTTTAATCTTTCTACTGTTTGATGAGTTGCAACATCTAACATTACATAAAAGTTATATTATTAACATATGATAAAAGCTTATGTGATGAAAGAATATCAGAGATTAATCCTTGATCTTCATGATTAAAAATAACTTCAGTTATGTGGATGATGAGATCTTATGCACTTGGAAATTATATATTGAGATAAAATAATATCCTTTCAAACCTTTTTTCTATTAGTCATCTTAATAAAAGTTTTCTGACCTCTGCATTCTAATACTGTATGTCTCTTGTAAAGCAGCTGAACATATTAAACCTATAGTGGTAAATAGAATTTTCATACACTTCATATTACTTCAGTCTTAGGATATGAAATAGATCCTGTGAATATAAAAACACTACAATTTTTCAGAAGGCAATTTCAATATAATATATTCATAACAAAATTCTTAATGAAGAACATGGGACACAAACTCTTGATAACAGGTTAAACTATCCAAAAAAAAAAAAAAAGTGAAATAACTGACTGAGCTTGTACTCAGTGCCTAGTGACACTGTGCAACGATCACTAATGTCAGATTTACCATTGCTTCATCCTTATTGAAACTAGTGATGCTTCTGTTTTACTTTATGCATTTGAACATTTCTGTAATGTATATGTATTTCAAATGTAAGTATGGGAGCATGGGTTTCTTTTCAGTTAGTAATTTATAAGCAGCACTTTAGTTATCTGCGGACTTTTATCTAATTTTAAAAGCCTTCTTAACATCAGCTTTTAATCTGAAGAGAAAAAGATGTGGTTTCCTTTAACATGTGAATAATGGAGAGAGTCTAAAGATACTCGTAGTAGCCACACTTTTAATTAGCCAGGTCCACTTGTCCTTCAGTGGGGCTGATGCACCTCAGTGAGGAGTACACGTTTGAGCTTTGCACTTAAAAGCTATTGAAAGTTCTTCCCATCTGTAAAACCATTATTTTCTTTTGGAAGGACTCCCATAAATCATCATGAGCTAAATTTACAGTGCTGCTCCTGTGTTGCAACATGAGAAGACATTTTGCCTCGTAGCAGTGTGACACCGTTGAAAGGGGAGGCATATAGCAGCGATCTCTAGCCCTGCAGGCTAGTGGCTATCAGTGCAAGGGCATGGCAGGGCTGTTGTTTCACATTTCTTTATCTTTCCTAGTTTGTATGTTGCTCTTGAGTAGAGCACTTGGCAGCAATCCATATACTCCCTTGAGTACTGGCTAGGACTGCTGCAATTCTGCATTGAATTTGCAGTGGCTTTAGAAAAAGAGGAGACTTCTTATTCCCTTCCCACTTGAGCATTGGCTCGATTCCAGATACAAAAAGTTAATAGTGGTTATTGTTTAACCAATGAAGTTTGACCAGACATCATGTAACACTTCATATGTGTTTGTGGTTTGGTATAATCACTGAAATCATCTTGACGGCAATACAATACAAAAATGCTATATAATTTTCATCAGATTCAGAATAAGTATTTTCTTTAGCTAAGTCACCATAAAAGACCAGGACAGAGATGAATTGGGACTATTAGACCTAGAAGAACTAGTACCTGACTCCAAAACAAAAGTACTACACCACTACACAATAGAAAACGGGCAAGGTAGGAACCCTGCCACCCCCACACCACTGATAAGCATTTTTTATGAGACAAAACTTGCAGCACAGTTTTTAGAACTAGATTCTTTATGTTTTGGCTCATAAGGAAATAGTATATATTAATGCAGCAAATCTGGAAAGATTAGGGAATTTGTCCCCAGAGGAGTTTCTTTGGTGGCTCCTGTGCCCAGCTCCATAGGTCTTCCAGTATCTTCTTTCTTGTTATGTGCAGGTCCTTTTGGAGTGTTTAAAAACAATTAAATGCAGTGAACTGTTTATGGCAGAGTCTATTAACTTTCCAAATACAGATATATCCACTGAACAAAGAACAAAACTAATTTTTTCTTAGCGTGTCTGATTAGTTCTGTCTCTGATTTGCTTTGCTTTTGACTTTTGCTTTATGCTCCATGAAGGAGACAATCTGGCTACTTTAATAACTTTCACTTTCTTTTAAAATTATTTAATTTCAAGTGTAGCAGAGAGTATCAAAATATTTTAATTGACTCCATTTCAGCACTGTCCAAGAATATTGTTCAGTGATTGAAAATAAAAGAAGAATTATTTTTCTGACCTTTTGAGAAGTGAAAATTAATGTTGTTGATCCTGGAAAAATTGTGATAGCATTATGGCATGTTACCTCTTGCTCTGGATATGCTCAAGCCTTATGCTGTGCTTCAGGTTTGATGCAACTTTGTAGATACATGTGTGCAATTTTTCACATAGGCAGCTTTTATGGGTGTGTAAAATATACTGGAAGTGGCTTCAGAACTAGTGACCAAAGAAGCCGTATGCAACCTCTGATAGACTTCTGCAAACAATGGCGCTTCTCACACTCTATATATTCCATGTATGATGCTTATACAAAGAGCACTGTTAAAAAAAAGACAAGCCACAAGATGTTATTTGTTGTCCGTTATTATTCTGTAATGCTTCAGATGCCTTAGTTTTCAAATGCACAACTCTGCTCTGCACTGGTGCATCCTCACCTTGAATTTTGTGTGCAGTTTTGGTCAATGCAATATAGGAAAGATATTAAGCTATTGGAGAGTGTCCAAAGGAGGGCAACAAAGATGGTGAAGGGCCTTGAGAGGAAGCCGCATGAGGAGCGGCTGAGGGCACTTGGTGTGTTCAGCCTGGAGAAGAGGAGACTGAGGGGAGACCTCAATGCAGTTACAACTTCCTTGTGAGGGGAAGAGGAGAGG
>JAWWTY010000106.1:87384315-87471224 GCA_035222235.1 Margarornis squamiger | reverse complement strand
GTGGTTGGGCACTGGAACAGGCTCCCCAGGGAAGTGGTCACAGCACCAAGCCTGACAGAGTTCAAGAAGTGTTTGGGTGATACTCTCAGGCACATGGTGTGACTGGGGATGGCCCTGTGCAGGGCCAGGAATTGGACTTGATGATGATCCTTGTAGGTCACTTCCAACTCAGCATATTCTGTGTGATTCTTTGATTCTGTAAAAATAATTGTATAATTCTATAATGTTTATAATGCTGTATTTCACAAACTAAAGGTTGAATTTATGACCAGTTTTAATACTGGAAGTAACTATTATATAACTTGTACTGAAGCTGGGATATTCCTCTTAAGGGTAATAGTTTCACCTTGAAAGCATGATCACAAGATTTCAAACCTGTCATTTTATAAGATTTATAATATTTAATAAATATTTTGAATTGCTGCATTTTTAGTTGAAGTGTGTTGAGGATTTTTAAAATTTGTAAATCTGTGCCAGTGATACTGTTTTCCCTAAAAGAATATTTGCAGGATCTGCCCACATGATTAGAATATCAAGCATCATCCCCACAAACAGACTTCAGATAAGATAGCCAAAAATGAAAGAAAAATGTCCCACAGAAATACCATGCCCATTATATAATGTGTCTATAGATTTTGTAATTTCCTTATGACAGAGATAGAGCTTCAGCTATAACATGTAACAGATAGTTTGTTTATCCTATTATAGTACTGTGTACCACAGTCTGACATGCCAATCCAGTAAATATTTGAAAGAGAATGTATTACAGCTCAGAGATGACAAGTCACCTCATTTAAAACTGTAGGTAAAACAGACAAAGAAAATTATGTCTAACCCTAGGGGCTCTTCCCAAGTTTTATTTTAGTTTCTTTGGATTTTTCCATAAAAGACATACCCAAATTACATATTCATTATATCTTAGCTTTTCACAGTGGGTACCTGTAGAGTAAGTGGTAAAAGTCTCCCACAGCATGTTCATTTTTAATGAGAACAAAGCACTTACACTGTGTATCACAATCAAATCACTTGTCATTCTGTAGTAGGACAACTACCAACTGAGCTGTTCTCATAGAATGCCTCTTTCCTTTGGGCTAGGAGGTAAGCCGTACAAATCACTTGTCAGGTCTTGGTTATGGCCTGTATACAAAATGCAGTCTAGAAAAGAACTATATTGTCAAGCTGGTATTCGCTTTTCCCATTACTTAAGGTTGTCTTAATAGAAATTAAAGTTCTTATGTCAGTTTTCAGTCATTAATCACTTTGGCATCTCTTTCATATATGGATTGTGATTGAGTGCTTGTTATGACTGATACAAGTTCATACCTTTAATTGTACGGTCAAGGCCAGCCTTTCACTCATGTAAATTGATATAGTTCTCTTGATGTAATAGAGCAAGTTTATAACAGCTGAAAAATCTGAATTTAAACAGTTTTGTAAGATTGTGGAGTCACAAGGGGATGAGGCACAGCTGTGTAGTATTGTAGCACCTAACTTGTAACCTACTGATATGTTACTATAATACAAAGACTTCCTGTAGAATGTATATCAGAGTTCAGTGTCTCAGAGAAGGATTTAGAAAAAGCACCGTGCTGAGCAGGGAGACTGAGTTAGCCAGTACAAAATGCTGAACACAGAAATACATCTTAAATTAGATATCTCTTTGAGATTTAAGCACCTTACTCAGCACTACTGGGAAGCATTACCATCCTCTTGGGTTTACAGTCCTGAGTAATTTCCTGACCTAAGTGTTTCTTCAATATATTAAATAAACAAATATATAAATAAATGGTTTTAATACTTTCTTTCTGGGAGCTACCCTCATGCCTTCCCATCTTTCTTCAATAGCCTGATGTTTAGCTTGTTCCAATGTCAAAGGCATTAAAAAACATGTTCCAGTTTTCAAGGAGAATGGCCTAATGATCAGGCATTAGATGTGTCAGGAATGGGGCTGAATTGTGTGCTCATTGTCCCCACTGATGAAGCTGTTGCATGCTACATAAAGGAATTAAAGAAAAAAGTGCTGGGGGATTTAGTAATGTTACAGAAGATCTGCAATCCGAGAAGACCTTTCAGTCACCTGCATGAACTAGAATTTCATTGCTTTAGGTTCAAATATCTATGATTAAATTACTATATTGTATAAATAGTAGTGTCAACGCTGGTATTTTTCAATCTACTTTTGGTCTTTATATAGCAAAATTCATATAATACCTGGAGAGAAAAAAAAAAATATAATATTTCTAAATACTTTTTATATTCCATTTTCTCTTTTTTAATCAGTTCAGTAAAAATCCTTGTACTGTAGACTTTGGAAAAACTCACCTCTTGCATCCCAAGCATGCAGATTTGTTCTGAACATTCTCTTTTTTAATGTACTGTGCATCAGTAGTAGGTAATTAAAACTTCTTCGGTAATTTTCTTAGCACTACTTTGATTTACTTACGGGAAGAAGTTTACAAAATGACCACAGGAAAGCATGTTTCTGCTGAAGGCAATAGAATGAGAGTTAATAGTTCTGTCACAGAAATTCTATGTAAACAATTTGAATACTTTTTCACTGACATCCTGACTCTGAACTTGGATGCTTGCAGAAAAGCTGTGACAATAAATGGTTAGACAATTAGGGAATTGCTATCTTCTCTGGAGGTCACAATGTCCGGCAATGTATGGAAACAGATGTTGTAAAGAAAGAAAAAAAATTATATGAGAGACTCTTCCATATATGCCTTCCGATATATACTCCATTATCAACGTCCTTCTTCCAGAGTATAGAAGTTCAAATATTTTGAAAACTAACATTATGAAGATTATTAAAATTAGAATAGAAGAAGAGTTCAACCTAGATTTGCATAATAAACTATGATTTTTTTATTTTGTTTTTGTCATGAGTGCTGTGGTGCATCATTCTCTCACCTGGCTGGTGGTCATGGTTTTACCAAGGTCATTGATGTTTCTTGGTTTGGCTGAGTTAGTACTTTCCTAATGCTTTTTTAAGCAGGGAAAACTTAGAACTCAGACTTTAGAATAGCAGTTTTATCTGGAGGACCCATGATTTGCTCATTATTGTTGAAGACATCATAAAAACAAGCCTAAAACCGGAATGAATTTGTCACCTTGTTAAGTTTTGTTTTTCTTTTTTAATGTTGGTCAAAATGTAGTTTTGAAGACACAGGTTTTATGACAATTATAATTTAAAAGGGAAGATGTTTTCAGCCATTTAGGAGTGAGTAGACCAAACTAAATTATTACCATTTTCTGAGTCATTACTTGCTCAGTTATCAAATGGGGCATAATACACTTATGCACGAATATTGAGGCTTCTTAGCCAGGCAAAATTCCATTAAATTTAGTGGAAGTTTTTTTGTGTAAGAAGGGAAAGAATTTTTTAGAATATGACCTTAAAGCCAAAACCATTTGATGGACATTGGATCACTACTCACAGAACAAAATTATAACAAAGGTTTTCAAAAATACCATTTTGCAAAATCTTTTTTGTTTCTTTTTGAGGGCATAGAAGTTTCAGCAATTGCCTATACTGTTTAATTTTAAAGCATTGGGGTTTTTTAACATGGTGTCTGTTATAGCTATGGAGAATGTGATTTTTAAAGAGAAAATATTTTTACTGTTGCTCAGTGTGTTACTCATTTAATAACATACTTTTTGTTTGTGTGGTTTATTCCTCCCATGATATTTGAGCAATGTAATAGCTCAAATGTTAGGATATTAGAAAGATGATCCTTGAGCTAGACCTAATCTCGCTAAAGGAAATGAAAGAAATGCTAGAGAAAAATATGGCAATTGATAACTTGGCACATATTTTCCCAATAAAATTCAGTTCAAAATATTTTTAAGGAGATTGTATCTACTAGTTTTTTTGCATTAATTTTAATTATAGGCAATGATTAACTTCTTACACATACCAAAAATGCACTAATCTTTAATATGTCAGTATAATTAAAGAAATGAGATGTTTTATCTATTCAAGAGAAGTATCACTTTTTCATCAGTTTTACAGTGTAAGAAGCTGTTACTGACTGCAACTAATCACAAATCTATTATTAAGAGTTCAGCTATGATTTTCAAAAGGCCTGTACATATTTTGACTTGTAAAGAAATATTTTTGCTTATAAAACGTATTTTAGCATATATTACTACAGAATCAGATTAATCAGACTTCAGCCAGCAAACGAGATGATGTTTATAGTCCTCTCAAAGCAGGAATTGTTTTCTGTTGTCTTTTTTAGCATAAAGAATTTTGAAAAGTTAATCCTATTACTTTAGCTTCATGAAACACCCCTGGTCCAGTGTTCTGACAAAACAGCCTTCTTATAACATGAAAATAATTTCAAATAGCTTCTTTCCTTTTTATCCTCGTTGGTGTGTAGTCTTGAGAAAAAAAATAAATGTCTACTGGGGTCACTGTTTCAAAGTATTGAAGATTCCTTTCAAAAGAACTAATGCAACTCTTGAATTACATTTCTCTTTGAGTAGAGAAACTTCATTATGAAAGTGGTAGTCAGGTCAAACCTCTTCTGTCATCCTGTCAGTCATTAGGATATATTGTGCTTTCAAAAACAGCTGAACTAAACCAGCTCCTCAATCCTTATGTGGGAGCAAACTGTAGAAAATCAATGAAAATAATGAACTTAATTTTATTCTACCAAATTAAGAGAAAGATAAAAATAAGTTTATATTTGTTTGGTATATGGCTTCCATTTATTTTTGCTTTGTAGATGCATAAACTGGGGATTGATTCTATGTCATGAATGTTTCGTGTTCATTTGCTTTGGTTTATAGCAACTTCATAAATATAGAGTGTTTGCAAAAGATGTGCTTAAAAAGTAGTTTTTCTAATGAGCTTCTGGTCGCTTGCACCCTGTTCAGTTTTTTATATTCCCAGCTCAGGATTTAACTTGCAGAACAGATGGAATTAGTGACAAAAGTAACATTTGGAACATATTTCAATTTAATTGTGCTAGTCCCAGAAGTAAATTTTATTCCTATATATTTGTAAATTGGATCGTTCCCCCATTGCCTAGCAAGGAAAGTCAGATGTTGCTTTTTTTGAAGCTGCCCTTTCTTGAGAGAAATACAATATTGATAATTCAGTTAGGGTTTTTTCCAGAAACCACAGCGTAGCTGCTATGGGCTACAGTGAGGCCATAACTTAGAGGAAATGAGTGTCCAATGACATTCTAACTTATATCTGCCTTTACTGAAACTCCAACAGCAATACATCCTAGACCTCATATTAAGCTTTCTGTTCAATGCTTCGTTGTTCACAGGATTTGAAAACCTCTTGTGTCTTTCCTTCCTTTTCTGTTGCAGATAGGCACTCTGAGGCAGGTTAAGACTGTTACTGAGAAATGTTAAGCCAGGCTGCTGTGGTGTCCTGCCTCCTGCCAGCGCAATGGCAAAAGCAACCTTCATGCGTGATTTGTGGAGTTATGGCTCACTAGTTATAGAATGACCATTTCTGCCGCGAGGACTGGGAGGAGAGAGCAGCTGTTGCAAATCAGGCCTCCTGCATAGTGTTAAAGCTCCAGCTGGAAATCACGCTGAAGTTATTATTTTAGGAAAAAAAGAGGATAAATGTTCTTCTTGGTCTCAGCCACAATAAGCACGTTGAAATTTGTGATGTATATATTTTTTAAAACACAGTTTTTACTTCTGACTGTCTACTGAAATTCCTTTGCCCACTTTTAATTATAGGATGGAAGCCATGAACAAATGTGCCCAGCTTGTAAGTGAGGGCTGGCTCTTCAGCCCTGGTGGGAGCCGGGTGTCAGAGTACTCCAGGGTGTTACTTGGGATGCAGGGAGCGAGGAAGAGGGAAGCAATGTTGAGTGCAAATTCAATGAAAATTCATGGAATCCTGGAATCCTAGAATGTTTGGGATTGGAAGGGACCTTAAAGGTCATCTAGTTCCAAGCCCCCTGTTGTGGGCAGGGATGCCTCTCACTAGATCGGGTTGCTCAAAATCCCATCCAACCTGGCACTGAACTCTTATGGAGATGGGGCATCCACAACCTCTCTGGACAGCCTGCTCCAGAGTCTCATCATCCTCTGATTAAAGAATTTTGTCATAATATCTAATCTAAACCTGCCCTCTGTCAGTTTAGAACCATTTCCCTTTGTCCTGTCACTATCTGCCCATATAAAAGTTGCTCTTCCTCCTTTTTATAAGCAGTCTTAGGGTACTGGAAAGCCATAATAAGATCTTCCTGAAGCCTTCTCTTATCCATGCTGAACAACCCCAGCTTTCTCAGCCTGTCTACAAAGGATACATGTCCCAGCCCTCAGATCATTTTTTGTGGCCCTCCTCTGGACCTGCTCCAACAGGTGCACATCTGTCTTGTGCTGAGGACTCCAGGCCTGGACACAGTACTCCAGGTGTGGTCAGGACACTCTGGGATATTGTAATAAAAATGGGGGTGCCATGGTGAGTTTTGGTCTATGCATGCTGCTGCTGTCCCCCACTGATGGATCTGCAAGTGAGTTTAGTAAGAGCCATCATAATACTGTTCAAGGCCCTGATAGCTGGTGGCTACGGTTTGATTTCTGCCAGTCTGAAACATCTTGGAGCTATGTGGCATGTTTGGGCAAGAAAAACAAAATAAAAACAGCACAAAACAAAACCCCAAGCAGCAGAATAGTGCTTGTGTTTGCATTTCTCTGTCTGAAGCACAATTTTGACCACTGCTGATGTCGCTGCAACAGTTGCAGTTTCCATGGCAGTTAATATTACAGCTAATACTGATAAAAATATGATACAAAGGGAGAAACTTTAAAAAGGCTTTAATACTTCTACAGAATTCCGACTTGGTACATTTGACAGTTTTGCTTTTTTATTTTTCCTCAGAAACCATTAGGAAGGTGATTTGATGCTTTGGTTGCTGCATAACTATATCACTCAGAACTGGTGTATGCTAAGACACCATTGAAATTTGCATACTTATGTATTGATAAGCTCAAAATCTTGCCTTGGGCACAAGGAAATGTTTCATATATATGTGGAGAAAAGGATTTATTGTTAGCCTAACTGGAAACTGAACATTCACATTAAAATACACCAAACAGTTGTTTTTTTGCAACTATAATCAAGTGGATTAGCACACAATTAATACAGTACAGCTTTATTCAGATTAATACCCTCAAAATTATTACACAGTTAGATTTGTATCTACCCTTTCTCTATGCTGCTATACTGGTCCTTCTGGATGACAAGGTCAGGAACACCAGTGCCAGTGGAGGGGTAGGCTAGGATGTCTCAAGAGCTAAGTGTTCCCCAAGAGTAGCTCAGCAGACCCTTCCATTCCAGCCTTGCATCCACCTGTAGTTCTTTTTATTTTCCTGTGACAGCCTGCAGACACAAAGGTCTATTGTTTGTCAGGCAGTCACTGCCAGAGAAGTGAGGATACCACTGTCTTCTTAAGACCCTCAGGAACTACTGTGATAGAAGATACAATTATATATGGTAGTCTGATAGAAACGGCAGCTTTTGCTCAAGTGAGGGCTACTGCCGGACAGCTGTAAGTCAAAACCATGGGGTACTGGCAGCCAAGTAGAGAAGTGAGTGTGACAATCCTTTGCAGTTTTGACATTTGACATTTTTGCCAGATTTAGCCCATTCTGATTCTGGACAATTTAGGCTTGTATTTGTTGGTTATGGATGTATCTGATGCATTGTATTGTCTTTGCTTGTTAAGCAAATCAAAGGTATTCAAATAATCTACTCTTTTAGAAGTTTGCATCTCTGAATCACTATCCTACAGACACTTCTGTCTTGCAGAATGAGGGTGCAGGGAATTTAAATTCCTATTCTGTTAATACAGTCTTCAGTGAACCATGTGACTGCCCCTTTCGTTTTATGAGTGATTCATGCAATTTGATGGAAGTTGCCGTGAATTGGCAACTTACAGAAATATACAGGTTTTAGTTCATGATATTGCAGTCTGAAACAGTGACGGGTGTATGCATAGTTCAGTGACTTCAGAATGAAATGGAAAGTGTATAAATGAACAAAAGTTCATCTTCAAAGATACAACTTGCAGTTTGGAATGAAATTACTTAAATATTGTTTACTTTTAATTCCTTATGAACCTGTAACTCAGAAATGGAATTAGCAACCTGGGACAGAATATGAGTATTTAGAATGTTTCAGTATTTTGGATTCTACCAAAATCAAAGTAACTTATTAGTGTGACACATGAATAAGTTGCTGTAGCCCATTTTTGGGAAATATACTGTAAAGCAATCGTAAATAATAATAATTAATTATTTAAAATGTCAAGGATTTGTTTCCAGAATCAAAAGATGTATGAAATTTTGTTTAATAAGTAGCAGAAGAGGCCAATAAATTTCTAAAATATTATTCTTAAAATAAATACTCTGTGAAAGTAAGGGGGGAAATAAAATGAAAGATAAGAGGAGAAAATTGTTTAAAACAAAAGCTGGACATTGTTTCTGTCAACATGAAAAAGATAACACCTCTTGTAATGATGTCACCTTTGGGGAATCAATGCATCAGTATGCAATGTCTAACAAACTGTGGAGGAGACATTCATCCAAGAGAAATGTCATGCCCAGAGGTGCTGCAATTCTGACAGGCTGAGAAAAACATTGTAAGTCAGACAGGAATGCTCACTGTTGTGGAGCGAGGAACTTTTTTCTTTTTAGTTTCTCTTCTTTATACCTAATACGCAGTAGTAAAACTATTAAAATATTTAGAATTATATTCATTTTTGTTTGTAATTGTTATTGAAAATTATGGTTGGAAGTAAAAACATGTTAATTTCTGAGATAATTGTTGTGTCATGGTAGATGACTGCTACTCATGAAGGAAAATGAAATTTTGCTTTAGCTAGGCAGAAAAAAAGGTGAAAGAGTCAGACTGTGTGTCTTTACTGAAAACCATGCCACAAAGTTTTTAATGTAAGCAGTAGATCTGCACAATGGAGTTGTTTTGTTATAACAACTACATTCAGCTATTCACAAAACAAACTTTTTTGACAGTTTTTTTCCTATAAGAGTTTTGAAAAGGTCAAAGCTTTTTGACCTTTTCAAAATGAAAGACCTCACTTTTTTCACCAACAAATGACATTTTAAAAAATAAGCTAATCCTAGTGAAACAATTGTTTTAAAGGTCATAACCAAATGACCTAGACCAAATAAAAAAAAAAAAAAAGCTTTTTGAAATTTTTAAATGTTTTCTTTTTTACATTCTGTTAAAAGACAGCAAAATATTTGAGATATTTAAACTATTCATATGATGACAAGAGAATTTCTTTTCTAGCCACGCTGTAAGCTGTGGAAGACTCAAGTTTTAGTCATGTTAAATATTTATTGTTTCTTCACACAGGGAGACCGATTATATTAAGTTGCTCAGAGACTTTTACAGCTGAGTTTTTACTATCTCCAGAGGCATATCTCTGCCACCAGTTTGGATAATGTTACAGTATTTGACCACTCTCATAGTGAATTTGTACATGAAGTTAGAATAATCCATGTTTCCTGTGAAGAAAAGATGAGAGAGTTGAAGTTGTCCAGCCTGGAGAAGACTCCAGGGAGACCTTATTGCTGCCTTTCAATATATAACAGGATTTTGTAAGAAAGATGCAGAAAATCTTGTTACCAAGACCTTTAGTGGCAAGGCAAGAAGCAATGGTTTTAGTCTGAAAGAGGGTAGATTTAAATTGGATAAAATGAAGAAATTTTTCATGATGAAAGTGTTGAGATGCTCGTTGTTCAGAGAAATTGTGGATTTCTTTGTCATGGGTTGCCTAGAGAAATTGTGGATGCCCCATCCCTGGAAGTGTTCATGGCTGGGTTGAATGGGGATTTTGAACAACCTGATTCAAGGAAAGCTGTCCTTGTCCATGGCAGAGAAGTTGGACTAGAGGGTCTTTGAAGGTCTCTGTCAATCGAAACCACTCTGGAAATCTATGATTCTATGTTGCAGCCTGTGTCTCTTGTCTCTCATCATACTGTGGTGTACCTCCAAGTCTGTCTCTTGTATTTGGTGTTGCCTGCAAACTTTCAAAGATTGAACTCTGACCCACCCAAGTGGGTTTTTGCCTTACTGTCAATCCTAGGGATGCCTCTAGCTAGTCAGCTGCAAGCTGAATTTGATGCTTTTAATTGCAACCCCATGCAGTCAACATTCCAGCCAATCAACTGCTTATCCAGTTCCCATTTAAATTATTTTGGAATATGGATATTGTAGGAGAGAGTGTCAAAGGCATACTTTCACAGAATAGTCTGAGTTGGAAGGGACCCAGAAGTCGAATTCAAGTGAATGGCCCAAACAGGAATGGAACCCACAACCATAGAGCACTATGCTCTAACCACCTGAGCTAATCTCCAGTTTGGGACATGCACTCTTCTCCCATCCACATATCAGGGATCACATGATACACTCTGTTTCAGATCATGATAGAATATGGTATCTCCTGCAATAGATTTGAATGCATAGTGCTGCACTGAAATAGTTTTGTGAAAGACAATGAAACATTTTCTATGTAAATCTTTATAACTCATTTCAGCTTTCTAAAATATATATTTTAAATGCAATTAGCTTAAAATGGGATCTCAAAGAAATAACCTTTCGATATTTAATTAAGCTGCTTCTGAGAACAAGTGAGCATTGGAATTATAATGGAAGTTTGTAAATTTGTGAGATGTGTATCAGTTTTATAACTGACATTTTAAAGAAGGAGAGCAAAATATATTTCTACTGCACTGAGATTTATGATATTATCAGAACTGTAGCAAGAGTTTTAGTGTTCATAGGAATTTCAGTCCAAGTCTATATGGCTTTTGTGTTAGACCCCACTAGTGGTAGTGTTCATTATGATCTCAGTAAGAGGTGGACTCAGGCTTCTTAAGGTTTTGCTGGGAATACCACTCATTGCAGCTAACAGAAAAATGAAAAAGAGAATAGATAATCTCATGGTCCTTCTCATGTGAGAACTCCAGGGGTGCAGTGTCATAGGATGTGCTTCCAATCTGGGCACAGCATGCAGAGGTTTACCAGCATTGTAGTCTTTATTCCTCTTCTTGCATTTTCTTGGAGGAAAATTATTCCATTCATAATTTTTGCCATGAAAGAAATGGACTTTTGCTTAAGAACTTGCTGGTTCACTTTAAGGCAGAGACACAGACACCCAGGTGGTGTAATTACTGGTACCAAGTGTGAGCTGCCTGCAGCCTCCTCTGTTACAATCAGTCCTCTAAGTTTCTCCTGCAGCCAAGAAAAAAGTGTAACACAACACAGGCCTGATGCCATGCTGCCCATCCAGTGCAGTACCAAACCACACAGCCTCTGGGCTACTCAGGTTGCCTGTTACATGGACCACTAACTCAAAGTATGATAGTATTCTGGATAGCATCACTTCATCTCCCATGCTCCATGTCATGTTATTTGGGGTAGTTCCAGCTACTGCTGTGAAATAGGTGTCCTCCTTCCAAGAGCAGGGGAAGCTCCAATTGCAACTGAAGTACAACGACAATTTATACTCTTCAGCCCTTGCCTTTGAGAATGCTCTCGTGTCATCTTTGATTTGTCTTACCTTTATGTGAAATGCTAAATAGATACCTGCAATCTAGAACTGGGTGGATTTTGCCTATATGGAGAAGAAATGAGTACCAAATGAATGCCACGACTGCTTTTAGCACTTCACTGCCTATAGAGAGGAGCAGCTGTACACTAGAGGGCTTCTCCAAAGAATAGTGTTGAAGTGAGAAAGAAGTTCCTTATTTTCTAATCTGCAACACCAGGGTACTTACCAAGAATTCCAATAAACAGACACAGATGAAATTCAGTAAAGTAGAAAAAGTGTGGGCTAAATTTTTATTCTTCTTGCACTACTGTGAATCTACTCCTGTCAGAGTACTGACTGTAATTTACACTATATGGGGAATAGAAGAAGGAATAGTTGGAATCAAGTTTTGTAGGTAGCAGGTTTATTTCTCTATCTTCTCTTTTGCTCCTTCCAATACACTTTTTTCTTTCCCAGTAATTAACTTGCGTGGGTATTTAATTTAATTCTCTCAGCATCAGCCTTTCTAGATTATTGTTTTTCCAATATTTATTCCCTGTGTGATGGCAGTCCTGGCTTGTGCAGTTATCCTTACAGTTTTTCTTAGTTTTTTTCATAGTGCTTTACAGCCAAGTGCTACAAGTTTGATTAAACTGTCAGTTTGGTCTGACTCATTTATGGGCTTTATGTGCCTTTTTCTCCAGCTGCTACAACTGAAAGCTTTTAGTGAAGGGTGGAAGGCAGGGGCTGGGGGGGAGTTATCTATTTATTTTGAAGTGTAAGGACTAAATTTAGTCCTTACTGAACAAACTTGAACTGAGATTGATGAGTAAATACTGCATTATTTGTACCCAGATTAATGCAGTTTTCATGTTTGTGCCATTAATACCTATTAGGAATAGTGAAATAAAGTGTGCTGCAAGTCAAAAACTGCAAAATATTTAGTCTTCCATCCTTATAGTTTTAATATCTTACAATGCCATAAATTCCTGTCAGTGATACCTGATAGAGACAAATCCAGGACAGGATTTGAGAAATAGAACATATCTGCAGAAAGAGCAGCATGACATAGACTGGCTCAAGATTCAGCAGATCACAGACTCTCTTTAGCTGTTTTTTGTTGACAGATATCCTGCCTTGTTCATAACCGAGCAAAAGCTGACTCCTTTCATACAGTAGGTCTATGGACAGCAATTCCTCTCTGAAAAAAAAAAAAAAAAAAAAAAGGTGAATTGTTAGTCTATCTCTGCAGTAGATCTTCTGAATCAATAACATTATGCTTAAATTAAAAAAAAATAAAAAAAAAAGAGAGGAAAGAAAGGCTCTACTTATTTAAACAGCAAAGAATGAGCAATAATTCTGAAGAAGGAGCTAGAAATGTCTGTGAGAAAGCAGAGAAGAATTTTAGCTGTTCAACTTAGTAATATATACACATTAAAAGCTTAAACTTATCCTCATCACGTCATGTACTTTTGCTTATTTTTTCAGTGCTCTTATTTTATAAGGGCAATGTTTTTTTTTTAATATGTTTGTGAAATTCTGACTTTTTCTTCTTTCTAAAAAGCCTTTCTATTCTGTAATAAATTATGAGAATAGTCTTACTATCTGAAAAAATGCTGCTTAGTTTGTGAAGGAACAAAATCACATCTGCATATTAAGTCCAGAGGCTTAAAGTAAGGACTTGGCCTTTGGTTGATTGGTGGACAAATGTTGAATGACTGAATCATTGCCCCTTAAGTTAAATAGAGAAATACTGCAGATGTAGCTTTTGCCAGTTATGGCTTTCAGTTATTCCTTGGGACTCCTGTGCCTCCAAATGCAATTGCCAACTGACCCAGAAATATCATGGCTGTTTATGTAATTAGGTGGTTCACTCATGATGGTATAACTGCCAGCAAATACAAAAGAAAACAGAATGCTTTTGTTTAGTTTGCGGTTTTAGCGAGGGATCATTTGAGTAGCACAAAAGAGTAGAGACATTTTTACTTATCCACAGACTTTTTCCATGGCAGATCCTCTTACAAAAGATGTATGAGCCGAGTGATATTTTAGACAGACCTCAAAACAGAGCTTTTCAGAGAATAAATGTTAAGACACTATGAATTTCCAAGCCAGGTCGGATAAGGCCTTGAGCCTGGTCTAGTGGAAGGTGTCCCTGCCTATGGCAGTGGGGTTGGGACTAGATGATCTTTAAGGTCCCTTCCAATGCTTAACATTCTGTGATTCCAGCTTTCTCTTGACTTTAGAGTATGTTTGAAATCAGAAAGAGAACCCATATTTTCTGTGAGAAAAATACTGATAAAATCTTTCGACGGTTTTAAATGTTCAGTGGTGCTTTGACCTTGATTGGAAAGTCAGGCAGAAGGTAATTAAAATAAAGTTGAAAAGATTGGTTAAAAAGAAATTACTTCAAAAAGAATATTTAAGAATTTTTCATTTGCCTCTCTCATTCTGGAAAACATTGCAGTGACATTGCAAATCACGACTATTGTGAAGAAAATTACTTATTAACAAGGGTAATCCTGACTTCCTTGTGAAGAAAACACAGGTAAAGAAAATGTTATAAAAAGAAAAAAAAATAATTGCTTCTTTACTTAACCATAGAGGAAAATATAATTAATTTAAAACAAACTATATAGAGAAGTGCATGAGATGATAAAGAAAGTCTAAGAAGCAATCATTCTAAAAGACGCCAAAGCTCATGTACATTGAAGAACATCAGTCTTAAAGGTGTAGGTGAAAAGCAGCCACCAGTTTTTACCAAACATGAGATCTGAACTACATATGATCTGTAACTTAGGCTATATGTTCATGTTTCTCCCACATCACCCAGGCCATGACACATTGAATAACTGAAGCTTTTGGGGTCAAGGAGGACCAGCACTGATAGTTGTAAATATCTGAAAACTTTACATAATGACTATGTCTTCTATCACTTCCATTTTGCAGCATGTATTGTTCATAGTTTCATACGTATTTTTTTTTCAAAGAGAGTTATAAGACATTGATGAGTTTAAGAGGATACAAAAACTGGAGTTTTAAAGAAGAAAATATTATGTGAGACTCGCTGTAAAACTGCAGGAGTTTGAAAAATGACAGGATTAATGAATAGCCTAAGTCTAATTTGCGATGGGAGAATCTATCAAAATAAATAGCACTTATATATTTGTTAGGGGATTTTCTGGGCTAAAGAGAATACCTTGCAGAATTAGTGATGTGGATTTTTCAAAATTATGATCAACGAAGAAGCGGTAGATCCTGGACTCTCTCTTCAGGCTCCACTGGCTCAACCAGCTTCCCAAGGGCTATAATCAGAGTTTGGATGCATTACTCAAAACTAGACACTTACATTTACGTATTCTAATTTGGAGCTGAGTCCTACAAAAGGTGCTGAGAAATTCTGACTCTTTTTTTTTCTTGTTTTAAATGTTGCAACACATGTGACACCTTTCATTGTTTCAGTGTGGGACCCAGCCTTGCTATTTTCCCTTGTGATGGACTTAGATCATGCATATTTTGCAGTCACTTTTAAATGAAATAAAATTCCTTCCGATGGATATGGGGAAGGGATTTTTTTTTCCAATCCAATTTTTAGAGGTATTTTAGCAATTAATATGGATCAAGCTCTTCCTGTTACATTTTATTAGTTTTTGTCAAGTCTACTTTTCTGGTTTTCAGCTGTCTAAGATTACTCAACCAGAATGGCTCCTTACACAAAAAGATTATTTCCTAGGGCTATGAATAGCCGGACACAGAACTTGGACTGGACTCTGAATGTAGACAGAACTAGCACAAAAAGAATCCAAAAGTGACATGCCTGTGACAATCCATTTTGCCAAGCACAATGTATTGCAGTTAAACTGTACTGTTTTGTACTAAATGGAACCTTTTTAAGAAGCTTGTCTCCATTTTTGAGTATGAGGTGCAGTAATCAAAACTACAAACCAGGAATGAGTGGATCAGCCTGAGATATTATTTCTAGGTCAAGAAAATTTAGCGGAGCTCTGTATAACAAGTGTCTTTTTCTCTCCATCATGTCATCTCATCTTTGCCATGCTCGGGTATTTTAAGAAGATGAAATGTGCTGGAACTATGGAATACCTCTGTGTATGTCTTGGTATTTTAGCTTGTGTTATCTCATCATCTTTATTGTCTCCTGCACTTTTCCTACCTATCCTCCTGCCCATGAGATACACTGATCTAATTGCAAACTTGAACTATCATCCAGGAAAGAAAGAAGTCCTCCTTGTCAACACAGGAATTTGAGTGTCTGCTTTATAGAAGCTTATTGGGTTTGTGTTTAAATTTTAGTAGCATGCATTGTCCCCTTAGTATTTTAATACCTTTATTTATTTTTTATTAGGATGCTATTTTTATGTATGGAATGATTTCTTTTTCTTTATCTGTAGTAACAGCATGGTGATAACTATGTTCAGTTCAATGGTATTCAGCCAAAATGTAACAGACTTAGTCAGGGGGTAGTGAGCATCAACTGTTTGAATCAACTAGGAAATAGGTATCTAACCCTGTTGATGCTGCCACTTTTGCTGCCTAAAGCACACTACCTGCACATTTGCTGCTGCTGTATCTCAGAAGTGGAAGGGAAAGGGGCATGAAGTGGGTATTCATATGCTGATTATATGATAATTACCCAAAATCTAGTAAGAAGCACAGCTTATGCTGACTAGCATTGTGATGAGTAGCAATGGCCTGCTAAGTGTCCCAAAATACTGCTAAAATCGCAAAATGCATTCTGTTAATAGAATACAATTAAATAATATCCAGAGAAGGAAATATTTAAATTTTTAAACCAGGAAAAATTCAAATGAGAATACTCCAACTTTACTTCATTTGGAATTATGTTCGCTAAAGAACAGAAAAATCTGAAGAAAGAAAATACTGATGTATATCCTATCAAAGGAGTCCCTTTGAGCCTGACTGAAGAAACTGCATTTCAGTGACCCTCAGAATGCTGCCAAGGTCGTCCAGTCATCCAGGCCTTCACTTCTGTGCTACAGCCATTCATGCAAATTAAAGCAGCCTGCAGGCCTGCTGCAACTTGCAATATGCACATAGCTCTTCAAAGATTTCTGAATATGTGTGACTTGATTATTTGGGTTAACTTTCTTTTCCAGTTCTTCTTTTATTTGCCAGTTTAAGATTCATGTTACCTCTACCCTTCTTCATCTCATACCATGCATCCAATTTGCACATTCTACAAGAAAGAATGCCTCTTTTTTTGATATAAAGTGAGATGTGGTCAAGGGGAAAAATTACATCAAGGGAAGAAGAAAGCCTGGAGAAAGCACTAGGATGTGGCTGCCACAAAAACCTAACATGTATTCTAGTCCGTTTGCTTGAGTGGTTTCAGCGTTTGTTGTTGCTCTCCTAATTTTGTTATCACTGCAAGCAGCAATGTAAGCAGCATTTTGAATTTCACTTGTTATGAGCTATGTTATAATTCTGTTGTTGCTCATTTGTGGCTTCATAGTGACTGAAACAGATGTGGCTTTTTGGGATGAGCAGTGCTCAGGGGCTTATCTATTTGCGATTGCTCAGGGAGCTGAAGGATTCAAAGGAGATGGCTCAATGTTATGGCAAAAAAACCCCAAACTTAAGCAGGAGTGAGGACATAGTTCTGAGTGCTGGGACTATCCACTTAATATATATTCTTTACTCTTTAATCTGTTTGTGTATTCATTTCGTCATGTCCCTGGAGAGTTTCAGATGCAGCAGAAAGCATAAAAGAGTTGCATTTCACAACAGAGCTGTCAGGCAGCTGAGCTCAGCATTTTGTGCTGTTTCATAAAAGTTTGAGGGTTAGCTGTCAATGAGCTAATCAAATCCTACTTTCCAGTGAGGGCATGGTAACCTTAAGGGCACTCTGTCCTTTTTTTTGTAGGTGAATGGGCTTTCATTTTTGACTAAATCGTACAGTTGTAAAGACTTCCAAAGCAAGCATCACTCTCCCACCATCTTTGCTTTTCAAAAGCTGGAAAACTCAACAGTACGAATAAGAATTTTAATTCATTTAAACGAATGGTTAAAACCAGATATAAACAGTTAAGAAAACAGAGTCTTGGATGAAGGTCAAGGTTAGACAATCTTAACTCTCTTGAGAGCAAAGAGAATTAATTTGTTTCTGGCTGGACATCTGCTTAGATCTTCTGTAGCTTATCCATCCAGACTTAGTATCTCAAGGCATCATAAGGTGGAGTCACCTTCTGTTTCCCATTTGAGACTGTGATGAAAGCATTACTTGAAGCTCTGTTTCCTTCAGAGTTCTCTTCTTGTAGTGAGTTTCTTGTAACTGATGCAAAGACATTTCTGAAAATATTATAAGCTGTTCTTGTGGTACTTTGCCCAAGTAATTTCCAGTGATTCTTGGCATATCTTTATGTAAAGTGATCACTACTCATAAACACAGTCAAGAAAATGCCAGCATAACTTCACAATCTGAGCATAGGTTCCTGGGCGTTTTGTCAGTGTTTTGGAAACAAGCTCTTTTGCCTTTGCCAAGGAAGAAGGCAGCCCCTGAAGCCTGGCAACATGTGACTGGTTCCCTGCCTGCTCCCCCTCTTGAAACTCGAATTTTCAGGTAGCCTCCTTTCCTCAGGTTTTGCCAAAAATTGACTTGATTTCTGACTGCTTGTAATACAAACTGTAGCTAATAATGAGACTGGAAGAAAGAATATCCTTGTTTCTTGGCTGTATTCCTATTTTCTTTTCAACCTCAAGCACTGTCAAACTCTAAATGAGTTGAAAATTTTATATACAGTAATTAAAAAGAGACAGTATTGCTTAGTCAAAGCTAGATTTCCCAGAAAAATGAAATTCATTTAATTTTCTTAAATTTAAAAAATGAAAAATTACTCAAAGGCACGATGGAAAGCAAGTAAAATCTTTTGACCTGATATAGCAACTGAAATATTTTAATTGAGATCAGTTGGTCAGTTATTATATGTATGTATAATTATGTATATTTCTGTTTGAAAAAAATACCTTATGAAAACAAGATCTGTGGTGCCTTCCATCCCAGGAATTATCTGTCAAAATCCACTGTAGCTTTTGAGCTGGTTGAATCACGTCTATGTGTTAGTGGCAGGCTATGTCTGTGATGCATCCCAGCGTCTGCACTTTTCCAAATGTGCTGAGATCAGAGGCTTAAATGGTTCTCAGACTGCTTCTGTATCATTGTTAGTAATGTGCTGGTTCCTGCTGTTTGTTGTAGGAAGTCTGAAGACCATTAATGGCACAAAAGCAATCTAAGGCATTTGTGAGTTTTGTCTTTTGGAGGGAATAAAAGCCATAGTAATTGGGACTGGCCTGAGCCTATATCAGTTAAAATGAAATGCTTTGAATTGAACAAAAAAATCTTTTCTTTCAAAAATGACAAAGTGGGATACTTTGTCATATCCATACTGTGATTTAAAAAGGAAAAAAAAAAAAAAAAAAAAGAAAAAAGTTTTAGATTAAACAAAATATTGAATTACCAGGATGATAGCTCTTACTTTTTATAGATTCCAATTGCGTGTTTCAGCTCAACTTGCTGATACTAAATGAATCTGATCTTGGGAATAAGAGTCAGTTACTAAGAACTTAATTATTGTAATTGGTGTAGGCTTTTTTGGCTTCATATATGACATTTGAAATTATTTCAGAGAATACTTAAATTTGCTGTCACTTACATTTGCTGTTGTTGAATTATGTCAAAAATATTGCAAATTAAAAATACACAATATTGTAAATATCAAAAGGAGGTTGTAAGTTTATTGTGGGGTTTTCTGGGGGTTTTTTGTTTGTTTTGTTTTAGGTGTTACTGAGCTCCCAGTCTTGGTGATTATGTTTAGTTGACCAAGTAGAGTCAGTATTCATTCAGATCCCTAGTCCTACAAATGTAACAAACTAAGTCTGAGTAGCTGTCTTAGGTCCTCTACTGTGTTACTGCTAGTATGTGCAAATAGGATAGGTGTTAAAGACACTGCCTTCTTTTATTTAAAAAAAAAATAGAAATACTTGACTGTTTAAATTTGCCAGTTCATCTTAAGAGAATCCTATGCAGTAAGGTGTGCAGACCCTTCAAATTAATCAGTTTGGTTTTCTGTTTTTAGAAGAGTGTTAAACACTACATGCTGCGGTAGTGCAAGACAGAGAGACATTTAATTGCCCTGGCCTGGCAGGAAGTGTTAGGCTAACAAAGGGTAGCAACTTCACTTGTACTTCATTAATGTAATTCCAAGAATAAGTTAATATAGACTCTGTTTAAAATAAATTTTACATTACATTTTTGTTTAAATTATACTTTTATGCCATAAATTTTATCTTTCAAATTTGAGGCTTTCTTACAGAGTGGGTAAGATGTACCTGCTTTATAGTCAAGTACATGGTTTGTTCTGCTACTTCAACACCCCCTGTAATTTAGCACCCTCCCTAAACCTATGCTTGCATCATCACTGGTGCTTTATTCACAAAATGTAATGGGTCTTGCCTATTAAGGTAAAAAAACTTCTAGATTTTTTTTTCTTCTATACTCAAACTGCCAGATCAAGCACAATACACCCACAGCCTTTCTACACAGAGAATTTGGCTTATCATGAAAGGCATTAAAAAAAAGCCAAACCAAAAAAAAACCCACAAAGCCAGAGCAATGCAGTGAGGGGGAGTGCTGGAGCAGTCCGGAAGAGAACTCTGTCAAATACGTGCTTCCCACACTCAGTCTGCTGCACCCCTTCTGCTCATTCCACTGGGAGCGATGGGACAGCTATGGCCAGGAGGGGGAATGGTAACACAAAGGAAAAGTATCTTAGCGCAATATGAGAGAAGAAAATATAACCAAATGCTTTATGTTAAATATTAAATAGCACCCAAAATCAACTGGAAACAACGGACAGTACCTTTTTCTCAGTCTGTAGACAACCATGCATTCCTGCTCTGAGGATACTCTACTCATGCATTAGTATATTTGCACCAGAGTTACCTAATAGTGTTTTTCAGCTGTTCCCCTGTTGCCTAGGGTACTAAATGAGCCCTGCAGAAGTTTTCTTGCTGTTTCATTGAGTTTCCTCTGTGAGGCGAAATTGCCCATACTCCACAAGGCAAAATACAACCTTTCTACACATTTGAAAAGAAAAATAAGGTAAAAAAAAGAAGCTTGATAGGTAGGAAGTAAGTGATGTAAGCCATTTCTGACCTCTAATTTGAAGCTGTTAGGAACAAACAAAACAAAACAAAACAAAAAAATTATATAACCAGTGACAATGAACAGTCTCCTCAGCAAAATGGCTATGCACTTCCTAACCTATGGGCTGATTATTGTAAGACTGCTAGTTATGCTTTCAGGTAAGAACATTTTCAATTTCTGGCCATATTTCTCTTAATGGGAACCAGTAAACTAACTAGGAGAGGACAGTCTGTGTAGGTAGCCGGGTCCCATTTTCCTTAGTTGCACACATTTAGCAAATAGCAGTGGTGGAGCCATGAGGGTCTAAGTATAGAAATGTGGGGTGATTTGCAGGAAAAGGTTACAGGCTGAGAGGTCAAAGACATGGAGAGAGATGGAGATGAACTTTCAGGCATACAGAGATGTATAAGTGAAGATGGGAAGTGTTGCTATAAGCTCAACTTAATTAGGTAGATCAGTGAGGCAAGTTAGTGTGCATTTATGTGGTCATTTTAGTGTAGATTGGGTGTATTCTTTTGAATGGGATCTTTAAATCATGTCCATATGCTGTGCTTGATCCCTGGCAAGGAATGAGCTCAGAATTCATACTAGGTATTGCTACAGAATAAAAGCAAACTAGAAGATGAGCTGCAGGAGTGTATTTTAGTACTTCAGGCCTTCCATTTTCGGGACCATACTAAAACTAATCCAAAGTAGTCCTTAAAATGCATGTAATGTCTACACTGAGTTCATTGCACTATTTGCTTGGTTCAATAGATCAGCTTCTACTAAACTACTTTTTAAGAGATACAAATTTGCATTTAAGTAGCTTGTTTCCATGATTTGTTTTAGTTTTAAGCTTGCAGCCTCTGCTTCCAGACTCAGTTTACATACCCGAAAACCTACTTAGGGGAAAAACCTACTTCATTTTGCATAACAATCATCATCATCATCATAATCATCTTCATCATCATCTTCTGCCTACAAACTTTGTCTTGCATTTCTGGTTGCTTAAAAGGCACTCTTTCAAATGCCAATGAAGAGCAGTAGTGGAAGGGTTAAATATGTAGTTCACAAAAACATTGGCATTCTTCACTCTGTTCTGAGACTTGCCAAGGTAAAGAAATGTGTGAATTATCTTTCACTAGTGTGAAACTAGTAAGAAAAAAGAAGACAATATGTTCAAAAAATCAGTTTAACAAGATTTGGAATCAAAAGCTCTGAAAATCTTAACAGAAACCAAATGGTTTCTTTGTGGTGTTACTACAGTACAAGAATTCAGATTGCATGGGGATTATGCTGTGTGGTTCTCCCTTAATGTATTTTAATGTGTTTACAGTTTAACCTTCATATTGACTTTTGGGGATATTGAAACAATTATAGTTTCTCTATCACATGCTTTAACTTAAATTTCTGATATGCATTCTTAGCTGTAACAGACTTTTTTTTTTTTTTCTTTCTCAGAGAAAGATAAAGAAGGTTATATCAGGACTGAAAAAAAGAACAGTTTTCATGAAGGACATGTATTAGTTTGGACTTAGGGCATAATTGAAGTTGGTTTTGATGTAGCTGGAAATAGTCAAGTCTGAGACTGCTGTATGCACATGAAAGCTCTGTTTCTTACAGTTGTGCTTACTGCAGCGCTATTCATTGCAGCACTGAAGTACTGGTATATCTGAAATACTGAGATGTCTGAATTTTGCAGCAGAGAGAGAAACCAGGATGAGAATTCAGTGGACATGGGACTCTAAGGTCATAGATCTGTAAGGGGAAGTGTATGTTTCTCTAAAGCTTGCCTTTGCCCCGGTGTTGGGAATTGAGAGCTTAAAGTAGTTTTGCAGATCCTTAAAAGTATCAAAAGCAAATATGAAAGAATAGATACTCTATACACTGTGAATAGTCCTTGTCAAATAATGTGGGCATTCTAAGGAAACTAGTGTAGGGGATGGCACTTGAAAGACTAATCTGAAAGAAGAAGCTAATTTTAAATCAGTTTTAACATACAAATATATAGAAAGGATGAGTAACCAAGACTAGTCAGGTGTTAACTTCCCTCCCACTATGTACAAATGACAGGAATCCTTGCTTGTAGAAGTTTCTGAGACAGATGGCATGAAAGTATGGAAAGTGCCTTGTTGCAGAGAGCTATGGTAGTATCAAATGCAATTGAAACAAATCGAGGAAGGATTTTGGCAAAATTTTATGTGGAAAAAATGTAGGATCCTGAGTCCTAGAACATACAATGACTAAATACTCTGAATAAAAGAACATCTGGATTCAATGTCAAAATTAAAGCAGGAGCTATAAAATTCCACCAGATTATGCTCAACAAGGCAATCCAGCGTGAATCCTCCAAGACGAATTAGAACCAGATACTATTACTTAAAAAACATTGCCATTTCAATTAAAAAAAAAAAAAAAAAAAAAAAAAAAAATTAAAAAAACCCAAACAAACAAACAAACAAAAAAGTTTTCTAGCAGCGAGTAATAGCCCAGCAACAATTAACAACAAATTCTAGACAACTCCAATGGGAAATGAAGCTTGTAAACTAGAGATTGAAGACAAATAGAAGAAATGAGGAAATTGCTCTTTCATGGCAAAGCTGTGATTTGAGGTCCATGAAAGACCATTACTGTAGAATCAGGAGATAACATTCCTGAATATTGACTAATCATTATGGTGGTTGTAAAACAACTGCACAGCAACTTATAGATCTACAAACAACTGAAGGTACTGAAATGGACACTGTTGTCACTGTCTGCTTTATGTATTGATGATAATCTTGTGTGACCTTTCCAGAGAGGGAATATTTATATCCTGTGGAGTCATAAATCTGGCACCTGACATTTAGTTTTTGCACATAGAGCTGGATGAAATGTTCAGTACACTGATGACTTAACAATGCTGTTTTGTCACTACAGATGGTTCTGCACAAGCACAGAGGAAAAGAAAAATTCTGGTATCTTTATGAAGGTATCCACATCCGTCCAGGAGAAGTTCAGCAGGATGAAAACATTGTAACTACCATCCTCCCTGTACATAGCATAAGCTGTGACAGTGAGGCAGAAAACAGCCATGGGCAGTAATACTTGCAAAGAGGGAAGGACAAAGAACTAAAATTAGAGAACCCTTCTTCCCAAGATACTAGGATTTGGTAGCCTATTTATCAGAATGAAGAAATTGAAAGGCTGATTCTAATGGGTTAGGACAGATAAAAATAATGCCTGCCCCAGAAGTGAAAATGGAGAATAACAGCATAGAAATAATATGACACCTGTCTAAATTTCAACTTCGTTTATGGGCAGGAGAATGTAGATCAGTATCTGGGCAAGAACAGAGTAACAGACCCCAGTAGTACAGCATGGAGCATTTGAAACTGTGAACTATTTGGCTGATCACATTATATTCCTGCTTTGAGCTCCAGGACAGGTGAAAACATAAAAAGAAGTAATACTGATAACAGGAAAGTTAAAAGAATAGCCAGATGTTTGTGGGAGTGTACTGTTTAGTGGGATTCAATGCCCCTGTGGCTGTACCCAAATATAGAAAGAGCTTTTGGCTTAATCATTAGGGATGAAGTGGTACACACCAGCTTAGCAGTGGTTATCCTGCTGTTAAAATTGAACTCTCAAATTACAAATGTTCATTAGTGAGAACTATGGGCAAAGCCTCCAAAGCATTGACATAGTATGCTGCTAAATCTCAGTGCTGCGAAATTTAGAATCATAGAACCATAGAATGTCATGATATCCAGTGTCTTTATGATAGTTGCTCCACAGCGTTAACATTCCTGGACAATGGTAAACTGCTAAAAAGGTTACTGTACATCATCCTGATTCAATAAATTTTTCAGGTTTAAAAAGTAAGCAATAAGAACTCAAAATAAGTATTGAGTGACATGACTGATTAGCACAGCAGGCATAAGTCCTGTAGCACAGAATATGCAAAAAGTGTATTATATTTTTAGAATGCAGAGCTATACCTCTGGGACATCTTAATCAAGAGGTACTGCAAAAGTATATATGTCCCATTGGGAATTGCTATTGCTGATAATAAATTCAAGAGGGTCAGGATGAATGTGTGCAACAGTTTCGGATAGAATTTTTTTAAAAAGTAATAAAAAGCAAGTTTTATGGTAGTTGAGCCAGAGAATGGAAAACCAAGAAAGGACAAATATATCAGAGATTTGAAAGGGATCAGTTACAGCTAAATGCTTTAGCAAACTGCACACCAGATCTAGCCAATAGCCGGTAGAAACACTGAAGTGATTGCAAGCAATCTACCAACTTTGGTTTTGTTAGGATCAGAGAAAGACTCTAGTCTGAATAAAAGAACTAGGTCTAATTTATTATATTGGTGTATGAGATTTAGACAAAATAATCGCTGTGAGTCTATCACCATATTGCTCCTCTCCTCATAGTTTTGGTACAAATTGTGCAAGTTTGGAAGAGACTAAAATGTTACCAAATAGCAATCAGAAAGAGTACAGCAGACGTTCACTTTAAAGTAAAGTGAAATAATAATAAAAAACATAAATTTCAAGAAATGTTCTCTGGCTTGTAATTGCTTCATTAAGTTGAAAATAAAAAATGGGAGAAGGATGCCTGTGACGAAGACCGAGGAAAAACTTCAGGTTTCAGAATGGAAAGTATTTGGAGAAAGGTCAGAAGTCAAAATGTAAGCAGAGAAGAAGCAAAAATAATCTAATCATTTAATGGTAACTTAAATGGTAACTTCTCCCATATTTTGTGGGAGAAAAAAAAAACAAAACAAAAAAAAGAAATAAAGTCTTTAATCAATCTACCTGTGACTGTTCCATGAAGATCAAGGAACAAAGTACTGTTGCTGTAGTCCTGAGTCATCTTAAACTCTGAATATGTGCTGTTACATCTGATTAAAAAAAAACAAACCTAAAACAACAAAAACATTAAAAATTTTAAATGTTGAAAATCTCTAGTGGCCAAATAGAAATTGTCAACTTGCAAAATACCAAGTGTTTCAGGCTTTTACAGGCAGCAGAAAGGGATTAGCAAGTGGTAGCAATCAGTTTCAATGCCTCAAACTAATCCTTAGGGAAATAACTAGTGTAGGCTGAGGTGCTTATAACAGGTTACTTAATAATGACAAAATATTGTCAAAGACATAAAAGAAAAAATAATTTACTTTCTTAGGGAACATCTTATCCTGTGTTATAGATATGAATGTTTCAGGACTATAGCATAGTTATGCAGAAACATCTCCTTGGGCTCTGGGGGATTTTTAAATTGCAAGTCATTATGGTAATAATTTATTTTAAAGTTTCCAGAGAACACTTTGTAATTCAAAATCAATTATAGATAATTTTACAAATATTATTTTTTAAAATAATATATATTGAAACTATATAACTCAATAGATATTAATTAAGAAATAAAATGCTAATGTTTGTACACATTATTGAAGAAATATTTTTTGCCATTTAGTTAAATTACAAATGTACCAGAATATTTTTATTGATGTACAAGAGGACTTAAAGCTTGCTGAGACAGACTTCTTTCTTTGTCTTGAAATTAAATGAGCATTTACATTTTAAATCCTGGCCTGATAGAGTCTAAATGGCCAAATGCAGCAGAAGAACTCTTAATTACTGCCTGCATTTATTAGCAATTTTTAACTTAAAACCCCTGCAATTTGTAAAGATTATTATAAATCACTCGAGTGTATACTCTGCATTTGGCAAAAAGAAAATGCACTTAACTTTCAGTGATGATAAATTTTTAAAATTGTTTGTTCTACTTTAAAGCCCAATGCTATGGACATTTTCAACCTATTGCCTCATTAACTACATTCATATTAAAATACCATTCCATTTCAAATGAGAAGATAATTATAATACCTTGAAGCAAATGAGATGTTATTGCAATAATTAAATCTGAAATGAGATGCAGATAGTTTGGACCTGCTGCTTTGTTGGCTATTTAGTACTGAATACTATTTCCATTGGTCACACTGAATTACAATATTGCATACCAATAACAGTGTAATACCTGTTAGATTAAAATTGCTCCTGGAGCCTACAGGATGAGAATTTATTGACCTCTGGGTACTTTGCTCACCATCTACACTACATTACTTATTTTTACCTATGTAGCTTTTCAGTTGTACATTCCCTTTCTGCATAGAAGAAGGAAAAGAAGAAGGATGCTGAAAAGTTCATTCCCTTTTTCATTTCCATGATCATGGTGATGCCCTTCTGCCTTGAGCGGCTAAGGATGAGACTGTAGGAAGTCAAGAAAAATGTCACTTTCTATAGGCTGTTCCCACTGCATGTCTCAAGACTGAACATACTAATCATGTCTAGCTCAGGCAGAATTTTTTTCCTGCGTGGTTTTTTTTCCCCAGCTCTTAGACACAGCAATGTGGAGTTTAGAGTCGGGGCTGTTTCTTTGAAAGAACAGTAATACACACATTTTTACAATCAATTGTTCTCATAAACTGTAAATTTGTCAGTTCCTTTTGTCCATATTCTATCTGTAAATGGCTCCTGTCTTCAGGAGAGGAAGCAAAGGAAGATATATTACAATTGAACTTCAGGAATGGAATTTATTGTTAGGAAAACCTGCAGCCACCTTTTTTATCATTTTTTCTTATACAGTTATACTAAAAGTTACAGACAGATAAGTTATATTTTATAAATCAGTTGTTGATTGTAATTTGAGTGCTACTCATCTACATTGCATAAAGATGTTATCTGGCAATTTTGCCATGTAATTGCACACATATCCTCATAAAGGTAGTATTTGTAAATGAAAATCCTACCAGGTTATAACACTAAACATTGCAGTAGTTTGCAATATATAATCATAACCTGATTTTTGTAATGACTGGTTGTTTAACTTGAACCACATATAGAGCAAACACATCAAATAGAAAAAAAAAAAAATTTGTATTTCTTGTTTTGTATATACCTCACTTCCAGATGTGTGCCAGCATTAGCTTTTGATGCTGAGAGCATGATTATTTACCTAAAAGGTTAAAAAAAAAAAAAAAGGGCACAAAAAACCAACGCAAAAAAAAAAAAACAACAAAGAAACAACCTGCAAAAATTGCAAGCAGAGATTAAATGGACAATGCAGAAGGGGATTTTCAGTGACATGATTTCCATTTGGCATAAGGCTACTGTCTTAACAAAAGATGTGATTTTCCCCTGAGGCAGTCTGCCATAAAATCAATGTTTGTAAAAGTTTTATCCCAGTTTATGAATCTCAGTTCATGGCAGAACTGTGAATATGCAGGTGGTATAGAAACTGCATGTTCTACATCTATACTGCTTTAACTAATAGGCAATCTGGTAACTATCAAAGGAGAATTCTTATCAGGTAGGCAAGTGCAGCACGTTTGAGTTCCCTGGTGGCACAGCATGAATGGCACATTGAGACATCACAGAGAATTAGCTTTCGTGTTAGAAGCCAGTTACTCCAGGTTTAAGGCTGTATCCAGGCAATCCAAACTCCCCTTGCTCAGCAGCTGCCTAACCTGGGAAGTGCTTAAAACTAATTACGTGGCTTTTTGCTTGGCGATAAAATACCCCAGCAGTTGGTCTGCAGCAGTGCTTTGCTCCCTGGCAGAACAGCAATGCCAGGCACGGCCAGGCATTCTCCTTCCATCCCAGTTTCACCAGGGTCCACGGGATGGGCAGAAGATGGCTGTTGCCTCCCAACAGGGTAGGTCCCCACTTAAAATTCACCTGCAACTGGTTCATGTTGCAAGAAGATTCAGAGAGAAAGGAGAAGTAGCCATGCCCACAGCTGAAGCAAAAGGATAAAATTTACAGTGATTAAAGGGCTTTGAGCCCAAGGGGCGCTTCAAGTGGGGCTGAAGATACATGCCAGAGGAAAGCTGGTCATGGCAGCATGGAGCTTGGCATGCTGCGGTTTCCCCCCACCCTGTAGAGTAAGGCTGGTTTCCAGAGTCACTGCAGCATTACTGGAAGGAGGAGAACAGGAGAAAGCATAGGACTTTGTGCCTGGTGGTTCAGGACATGTTTGGAAATATCCACAGACCATTTTATCTTCAGCTGCTTTTGTCACCTAAGAGTATTTGTTTAGGAAACCCCACTTTTATGTCTCTTTACATATGGGTAATTGTAACCAAGTGCAGGCAGTGATGTGCCAGTTACATGGGAATATGTGCTTAGACGTCATTTGTTTTATTCTCTGTAATGACTTTATGGAGTCTCTTCATTTCTTTCAGACCAGTGGTGTATATATGATAGATATAATACTGCACAAGGCTACTGACTTTATTTCATTGTCTCCCTTTTTCCTGCCACAAATCTCATATTCCTTTCACTATGTTGCTACAGGTTTTACAGGAAAAAAAAAAAAAAAAGAATCATGGAAAGTCAATGCAATGGATTTACTCCTGAGTGGACAGAGGCACCTTTCGTCAGCACTAGGTCAGGCACACAAACAAGGAGGAACACAAGCAGGAGATCAAACACCTGCAGTCAGCATTTTTACTGACTGGTGCAGGAGAGTCTGCTCCACAGTGTGCTGTTTTTTTTCCATAAACCCTTCTGAAGCTGTTACGTCTCCCCTACCACTTGTGGAGATGCTCAGCAGGTAACTCTGGAAGCTCAAACACACTTGTTTCACACACAGTTTCAGCGTCTGAGTGTAATTCAAATCACAATTTCAAACCCTTCATTAGATTTAACTGTGTTTTTAAAGATGGGGTCAGCATAAAGATTTCCTTCACTAACTGGGGAGCTTAATTGGATAATCCTTAAATGATGAAATACATAATAGACTGAGAGGGCTCTCTGAAGTCAACCGTCATTCTTTTATCTTATGATATGGTGTGAGGATGGAAATTTCAGTTTTTAGGGTACAGTTAAAATTTCAGACTCTCCTAGGGAGCCTGTACTCCTTTATTTGCAGTATACAAGTAATTTGCATTCATTGGAAAAGGCTGGTAGAAAACCTCTGCAGGTTGTCTTTTGATTGTTATCTTTGAAACTGCTTCTTCTTTGGACCTTAAAAATCTCAAGACCTCAAACTTTGAGGCTTGTCATTTTTTTGAACACAGACTCAAGTAAATGTGTTTGCAGTGAACAGTAAAACTTCAGTGGCTTCTAGTATTTTTATCTACATTATTTAAAAGAAAAAAATAAAATAATAATGTTAGAATCGGTTTATAATTGTAATTCCATCTAAAGGAGAACATCTGAAAAATTACCTCTTCTGAGGTTATTTCTTAGAGCTATTTCTGTGACCCAAACATACCTGGCCAAATAGACAGCATACAAAAGAAAAGCAGACTTTCCTAAACTACAAAACTGATAATGAAATATTAAAAGCTCAAGCACACAAAACATTCTTTTCATAACTTCTGTCTAGCATGCAGTAGGAAAATGATGATTGGAACTGAGCTCCGGAGAGAGTTCTGGGTGTGATAATTGGCCGTTTAGTGAGAAGTGGTTATGAGAATAAGGCATCTTGCATCTATTTTGATGTGTCACACATCATGAGAGTTTTGATAATTCATGTATCTATTTATGTTATTTCTTTAACTCACAGTTGGCTTATCTATGTCGTTCCAGAATTTGTCTTAAACAGTTCGTGAAATTAGAATCTCTGAAAGTTCCCTCAGTGAAAAATCAAGTGTAAACAATTATTACTTTTTAAAGTAGGATTTACATCTGTTATCATATGTCTGATACTCTCAGTAACCAGAAGAGGGGCAAATCAATTGTAAACCAGCCTTTCCCATTACTCTTTCCTCCTCCACCACCTCCTAGTTCTTGCATCCTTATCTTACTCAGCTGGCAGAGAGATACTACAATAAAAATGAAATTTCAAAGCAAGATACAGTAGGATTGAAATGTACAAGTTATCAATGACAGGAAGGATGCTTGGACTGAGTTAGACAACCTGGCCTGTATCCACGTAGTACGTAGGTCTGGACTCTGGCATGGACCATTGTCATTGAGGCTTCTCCACAGAAAATAATTCTTCCAAGTCAGGATGTGCAAGCTGACAAGAATCTGTGTAGTGTGAGTGACAGCAACATTAAATCACCATTGTGGAGGTGTAAAGACTAACTTCACAGCATTGGAGGCACCTAACAAAGGCTTACTGAGTCATTTAGTAGATCTGCTGAGTCTCGGAAGTGTTTTATAGGTCTGTTGTGTGTTCATAATGTCAATTTTCATTTTGATTATTTTAAAATATTTTGGAAATCAATAGTTAACGACAATTTACCTGCTGTGATTTTTAAATGAACAGAACTGTTTTACTTTGGGCTCTAAATATCAGCTGTAGGTTCATGGCTGCAAAAAAGTGACAAAAATGTTACTCAGAATTTCATGTCTCAGGATACCATATGAAGCAAGAAATAATGACATTTTTGTCTGTAAGCTTGAAATACAGAGTATTTCCTGTTGAGGATCTTTACCTTTTGAAAGCTATCCTGTACAAAGCAGCTGCCCTTTATATGAAAAATAGGAGTTCCATAGTGTTTTTCCTGTGGAGTTTTTTTAATTTTTTTCCCCCTTAAAATGAAATCAGTAACTCATATATGAAAGTATGCTCTGTATATATGGGGAAAAAAAAAACCAACAACAAGAAAAAAAAGAAAATTCCTCTTCTTTTCATGTATCAAATGCCCCTTGGCCATTGATAATTGATTATTTTATTTCAGTCTCAGTCCTTTCTACTCAAGTCTTCTTTCACTAGCTATTTCATCAACTGGTTTTTACTGTCACCCTTCGTTCTTGTTTCACTGACTTTGTTTTTTGCAGCTGAACCTCTTACCGTTCAGGATATAGTTGCTTTTTTGTTTGTTTGCTTTCAGTTCTGAGACTGATAAAAACATATTAAGGTTAATGAATGCAAAAATTCTCCATCAGTTTTCAGAGAGGAGAATGTCAGAGGTTCAAATTGGGTAAGCTCCCTAGTAACAGAGACATAATAAACAGCGTTCAGAATAATATAGTCTGAGGTTGAAGTCAGTAATGATAAATTCATTGCGGTGCTTTAAAGTGTAATCTTCTTCTTTCCACTCGCCTAGATTTCTTTCCTTTCTCCATCCTATTTCAGTTATTTCTACTTCACTATTCATTAGTAAATTGTGATAGTAGCGGTTATTATTGCTGCCTTTGTATTAATGTGATTTGAAGCTTTTCCTGAGGTATCGTCCTCTCTTGACAGATTATTTTGGAACCTCGTATTACCAAAATACTGAAATCTTGCTGGCATGATTTCAGTGTATCACATTACCCCAGCTCCCTGGCTGGCCTATGGTTCCGTTGCCTCTATATACAAACACAGTAGCATGGACTGTTTTGTATAACATAAAGTAGTAGCAGGTAGTTCTGGGAGGGTCCACTGAAGCAGTGTTGTAGCAATATGGTTTTGTAGAATACATGTTGGTGTGTTTAGACCTGTTAGCCTCAGTCAAAAATGTCATTTAAAAAGAAAAGGTTTATTAACTGTCCTAGATAATGTATTCTATCTCTTTCTGGACATGTCTGATGCCATTACCTCTCTTTTTCCTTCCGTAATATTTAACAATTAATATTGCTCAATTTTCAGAAATGTAGAGGTCTGATTAAAATTAGCAGTAAAATAACAGTTCAGGAAGGCAGGAATCACAGAGGCTGTGTTAGATGCCTTAATGCATGTTTTTTTTGTCCTGCCACTGCTGTCCTGGTGGTAAAACTGTAGTGATGTAAAACCAGTTTAGCAAACTCAGGATTTACATGATGAAATTACTGAAGGCTCCCTACCTACCAGATTATTGGTAGTACCACATGGCTCCAGAGTTACGACTGGGATACTTTTCCTTGTGTTCTGCACCCTCACTCACAGTTTTCTGTGTGGGGTTCAGAGATTAGCATTCAGTAGCGCCCCAGGCAGAGTCATCTGTGGGCCACTGTCCTGAAATTCTGAAAGTCTTTACATTGATCTAGGCCTTTTACCTCATATAGGGCTCCTGGAACAGGAATGAAAAATGCTAACATTTGTCTCAGTATAACCCATGAAAACAGCATTTTCCTAAATGCATGGTGCATTGCACTGCTGGTCAAGCTGGAAATAGTGAGAATTAAGTCTGGCTTTGAATCCTGTGACATACCAGAAGATCTCTTTCAAGACTAAGATGAAACTAAGACAAAAATGTACATCTGTGCACAGTGAAATGGTCATACATCTCCATTTAAAAAAAGAGAGATTGTTTGGCTTTACTTCAAGCAAACATTTCAGCATGGAAAAATAAAGGCTTACTTTTACTGGTCTTATTTGTCTTTTGCCTTACTGTCAACAGCTGCATTGTACCTTTTGTTGTTTGTTTGTTTGTTTGTTTGAGTATAAATGCACTGTGAAGACATATGCCTCACAGTAAAGATCTGCCATTAATTGTCTAATTTCACTCATGTTTATACACTAATCTCAGTTAAATGATGCATGGAAGGATTTTCTCTTTCATTTTACTTCCAGGCTGCTCCTGTTATGGATGATAGGAGACACATCCCATTTTGTCTTCTTGTTGTCCAGGCTGACAGCATTCTCTGTCTAACTCTCTACCAAACATCTTTTTCTAGATACCTAATAATTCATTTCAGTATGTAAAGGTTTTGTTTATTGGAGATGTAATGGGTGGACATAAAAAATATTTTCGAAGAAGCAATTAGAGCCGTAATAGCTTAAACTAGGAAAGAAAAATATTAACTTTTTTATTTTCTTTAAAATGAAGATTAGCAAAGTCACCTTGTTATGACAACATCTGTTCTTCATCATTTAAGGCGTTTTCAAGAGAGACTAATTCAGCTATCCCTGATCCAGTGTCAGTCAAGTATGACATCCTAACCTTGAGCTAGTAGAAATTTTAAGCCTGAAAATAATGTTGTACTATCTCAGAATAGGGTAAAGAAATAAATTGAATTCTGTATAAAAGGCTGTACATTGGTCCAGAACCAGGTCAATGCCAGATCAGCTCTCCACCTCTTTGTCACCTGTAGGCACAGAAAAAGAGCTCTGGTTTTGAAAGGCTGTTGAATCTACTGGCCTTGTATGAGCCAGTCTGGATCTACTATAGCAGTAATTGTCAAATACAGTCATTTGAAGTAACAAGAAAAAACAAAATGTCTTACTGTGTTTTATCAATGCAATTTAATGGATAAGATTGCTTTTGTCTGGTTGAGAGGCATACCTGAATAGACAGAGTTAGGTTTATTTGATTTAGCTTTTTTGTGTCTTTTTGTTGCAGTTTGACAGCAGTGTTAGTCCACGCTGACAAGCACATAGGGCTTCAAGAATTCAAGACTTGCAATAAAAGTATCAGTGGTGCCTCAAAAAGAAGCATGAAATGGCTAGTTGTGGCTGTCAAAGGAAATAATCTGACTTGGTAATGTTTAGAAGTGATCACGTTCGATTTGAATTCTCAAGAACCTGGATGATGAGAGTAAAGAACAATAACAATAGAACAGATATATAGTACGTAATATTTAACTATGCATATAAATTTGTAACTGCATTATTTATATTTAACCAAACATGTTCCATGGAGACATTCAAGGTCATGCTGCATGAAGCTCTGAGCAGCCTGACCTAGCTGAAGATGTCCATGCCCATGGCAGGGGGGTTGGACTTATATGACTCTTAAAGATCTCTTCCAACCTGAACTATTGTATGATGCTATGATTCTATGTTATCTTTGTTGTTAAGATTTTTTTTCAGTGGAAATAAAACAGTGGAGCAAATTCTAATGGGAAGAAGTTTCATCATACATAAGAAGTTTTGTTGCTTTTGGATGGTCATGTTACGGGGTAGGCTTTGGGACTTCTTCCCAAAAAAATTGCTAAGATGTAACCAGCCACTAAGAGCTCTCAGTATTTACGTAGCATAATTGGGTTTTTATTCTGCACAACCCTTCAGTCAAAAGTCAGGCTAGGTATGAACTGCAAAATCTTTAAGCTGTACCATTCAAAAAAAAAAAAAAACACCAAAACCAAAAAAAGAAAAAAAACCAAAAAAACAAATAAAAAAAAAAAAAAAAAAAACCAAAACCAAAAAAAACAAAACAAAACAAAAAAAAAAAAAACAAAAAAAAACACCAAAAAAACTCGAAGAAAAATATTTCCTAGTTGTGTTAGTCAGTATTTATTGTAGCAATATCCACAGTTTTCCTAGTGGCTTTCAAATTAAGGAAAGATTTTTCCTTTCAATCAAATAAGAACCAGGATTATGAAAAGCAAAATATTTTTTTTTCAACTACATGGAATTTAATCTGAATGCAAGTAAGAAATTGTCTCAGATACTATTTTGTAGTTCCTGCACAATACTTTGACTCAGGATTAAAACCATTTCAATCTTTTACATTTCTGTATCTTGATGTGTTTAGATTTCTGTAAGAGTAATCATTATTCTGCTTTGTAATGGATAGTATTGGCATTGTTACAGTGTAGTCTTTTTTTTTTTTTTCCCTCTAAATTATAGATACTTTAAAACTTAATTTCATGCAAATACACATCTGGGAATAAAATAAAAGCATGGGCAGGTAGATCAGTAATCACTGGTAATGATTATAACTTTGTATATTGTACTAAGTCTGGCTGGGATGGAGTTAATTTTCCTCACAGCAGTCCTGTGTTGCTGTACTTTGGATTTGCGACTAAAACAATTTGGTAGCACACCAGTGTTTTTGGCTATTGCTGAGCAGTGCTCACACCCATTAAGGTTTTTCTTTTTCTGCTCTATATCCTCAGCAAGTTGGCTGGAGGAGCACAAGAAGCTGGGGGGGAACACAGCCAGGACAGCTGACCTGAAGTGGCCAGTGGGATATTCTGTTTCATGCTCAGCAATAAAAACTGAGGGAAATGTTTTTAGGAAGGTAGTCTGCGACAGCGTGGTGGAACACTCCCACTTCCCGTTCCCCCCGGCCACGTGGTCCCTGAGATGTCCCAGGAAAGAGACACACAGAGACCGCAGAAGGGCAAAGCAGAGAGAGAGTTTATTCACATGGGCAGGGGTATTGAAAGGGCTTTAGGGGATTTTGGTTACAACCAATAGGAATGGAGGGATAACAGCCCATGGGGAAAGGGTTAACAAAGGACCAATAAGGTGGGGTTTCACATAGTCCTGCCAAGGCAAATTCCTGCATACTAATCTAGGAAGAGAAGAGTTTTCTCAAGGGGTCTTGGGAAGAAGAAAGATGACTCAAGAAAAAAAAAAAAAAGGCAGAGAATCCATTTTACAATACAGTAAAAGCCTCAGTTTTTAAGGCATTATGGCTGGTTTCTTCATTTTCTTCAGAGGCCCACTGCCACAGTAGTCATTGCTCAGAGAGTGTGTCTGGGCATCAGCCTATTTGTGGGAGGTGGTGAGTGGCTGCTTTGCATCACATGCTTTGTTTTCTTTTGTTTTTTTCTTCCTTTTTCTTTCTTCATCTATTAAACTATCTTGACCAATGGATCTTCTCACTTTTGGTCTTCCAATTTCTCCTGTGTCCCTCTGCAGTAGGGAGGAGGATTGAAAAAGCAGCTCTGTGCTTGATTTTAGGCTGCATGTTATACCTATCTTCATGTAAGCATATAAAATACAGAAATATACCAAAGATGCAAACAGATTTTTAAGTTTCAAAAAAACCAACAAACCAAACCAAACCAAAACAAAAACAAACAACTGAAAAAACCCACCAATCACAAACAAAAACCCACAGCCTCCCTCCTCAGAAAGCACTGGAAACTAAAGGGAACTAGATTTGTAGTAAATAGTAATTTTCATCAGAGCATAGCAACTGCTTATCATCACGATGTTCCCAAAATTATGGTGGATGTTTGAACATACTAATGCAGGCTTTCTAGAGCAAGGCTGCTTTTAAGTATTGGAAGGAATGTATGAAAGAAAGCTAGTGAAAGAATTTGTCTGTTAGATGGTATTTAGGGATGCAGAATGAGATTCATCTCTTCTGTTCAAAGATATGACTTGATCTTCCAGACCCTGTTTGTTGTCAACAGAAGAAAAGTAAATTTATAGAACAGCCCATGTTAGAAAGGACATTGAAAGATCATCTGGTCCAACCTTTAATTCTAAAGTGTCATTAATTAAGTAGTTAAGATGAATTGCACTTTAGAACAGCCTACTTCTCCTTCTTGGATGTAAAGAAATCCCAGGTTGGAAAGTTGAGGTGCATCTATCTACAATGTGGCCATTTAAAGTTAAATTATATGAGTCCTATCCTTAGGATAGGATAGGACAGGGCAAGGATCCAGGGATACTGAGTCTTACTCCTGTGGTTTGATGGTAAGTGAAGTATTCAGATTTATAATGTGCCTATGTGTAGTCATTGTGAATGTTCTTTTTGTTAGCTACAAAGAATAATTTCTTCTTCTACCTGTTCCCACTTTCCTGTTTTCTGAAATATGTCTTCTTTTTTTTTTTTTTGTATAATTCCTTTTGGATTCCTAAATTTGCTTCAGCTAGGATCTACCAAATTTTCCCAATGCATAATTTAGGGAGAATAATTTTATTTTTAGCCTGGTAAAATGCTTAGTACAAGGTTAGTATTAAATAATACATATTAAAAATAAAAATATATAACTTTTCTTATTCAAGGATACATAAATATAATTATTAAAGTGTAACTTACAAGCCAAGTGACATCATAATAAGTGTAAAGTGAGTTGATGTCTCATTCAGAGTTCTTCAGGTGTGACTTAGTTAATTTGATGTGTCACAACTGCACTATTGATGATTCCCGTCAGTTGCACCAACAGAGGTGTAAAGAATGGTGTTACAGATAATACTTTCTGATAGGAAGTTTAAAGAAGTAAAGACACCAAACAGATCATGGCTGTGCAGAATTATCCTGAAACACAGGCTAGAGGAGTTACAGTTTTTCATTAGACTTCTATGGCTATCTGAGGTTCTTTTGATAGTTTTATAGCATGATGGATGGAGGCCAAAGCCTCTTCTTTTATACTGCATATATATGAATTTGACATTTTGTGCAAGTTAAAGATAACTACTGAAGTATTAGATAGTATATCTGACTTTTTTGTTTCTGAAGACCAAAGTTATCAAGGTCAGTAGATGCAGAGGACACCACCCTAACCATGCATCATGGTGCCTACTTGCTCTTCTTTGTAACACTTGTTGGAGCTCTTGTTTTACGAACTGTGAGGAAAGTTCCTTTCTAGGGCTGTATTTATACCATCAATGTGGGGAGGAGCCATTCTCTGACCCCAAGGCTGACTGGTATGGCACAGCTCATGTTCATATAGATAAATCTCTTACTTGCAAAACATAGTGGGTGCATCAACACTGCACAGTGAGAATGTTTATTCAACCAAGAGAGACCATTCTTTGGGTTAAACCAAAACAGTACCAGGTTTGGTGCTGTCAGTATGGCATTATGGATAATCTTGGAAATGTGTTTTTTTAGTTCGTACTGTTTCTGTCTAGTTAGTTATTGCAGATGCTTTCTAGGAGTCCGAAATAGTGCCAGTACTTTACATAGTAGTGTCCACTCCTCTGCTGTCTTGTGGCACCTTCTTTTATTGTAATTAGCCTCTTTCCAGTCAAAGTGAAGAGAAATCATTACTAGTGACAGCGTTAAACCTAAGAAGTATCAAGTTCAAAGCACAGATCTTCTTTCTCCTACTGAATTAAGACAGTTAGGCTCAAGATTTACTTTTGTTGCCAAGGTCTTAGCCTGAATAAAGGAAGTAATGAATATGGATTTGTGTCAATGAAAGCTACATCATGTCAGCCAGATAAGCTCCTTCTTTAAATCACATGGAAAAAACCTGCTCTTAACACATATCATTAAGTGGATTCCTAATTGAGGGTTGACTGTACACTGTGTTTTTAATTGGTTCAAATGCAAAATGGCTTCTTTACATAGTTGCCCTTAATATTATTATTTTATTACACCATTAGATTTAGTTTTTTCTCTTAAAAAACAAAAATTATATTTCCTCTATTATAAATAATGAAAATTAAGTCTTACTTGCAATGATAGGCTAAATTCTTTGTTACACTTACAAAAATATTTTTTTCTAAACTTTATCCCATTTGTGAGATTGATCATGAAATCAGGTATTCACTAACATATGGGTATTAAATTAGATACTCAATAGATAGTCTCAGTCTTTCATGTTTTGTTAGTACATGCTGACCATCAGGTACAGAAAACAATGGCATTAATATTCTTTTTTTATGGTTACAAGTACTGATGCATGTATGGAGTTTTCTTCCTCAAGATAGGGACATTACTAATGAATGAACAATTACTCCCTTTATTAATGTCCTTCTCCATGACCTGAAATCTAAACCCCGTCCCCTGTTCTTCTGACTTTCCAATCAGCTAATGATATGGTATTACTCTCTAATCCTTTCTATTATTCTTATCTCAATTCTTCCATCAGGTTCCCTGTGGGCAGCATGTAAAGTTTTTCTCATTGTAACACAGAAGACAGAATATTTGTTTTGGTATTTTTTAACAAAAATATCTGTGATATTGATGTGACTATATAACCTTGAATTACAGTACCATCCTTCAGCTTGTATTGATATTAGCTGGCTTGTGATCTACCTAAATTCTGCTGACAACTTAAAAAATCCAATATATCAGCCTATCTGCCCCATTTTCAGCTTGTGACATACTGTGTCTGGACCTGTGGTTGTTGTATTTTTGATTGCACATTGCTTTAATTTCAGCAAGAAAGGAGACTGAGCTCTAATGCCCATGGGTATCCCGTAGGTGTGTGTTTAGGTACCTAAGAAAAATTGAAGATGTCTATTTAATGCACAATTACAGAACTGACCCCAGGGCATCTAGATCCGTAGGTCAGGCTAGGATCAGACAGATTGGACTTCAAAACACTGGAAGACCTCCTGTTGACTATTTGTATGTTTGAGTAAGCTTGCCCCTCACTTCAGTGGGCTGGGCTTATCCCTGGAGATTCACAAGTAGCGCTTCAATCTTAAATCTACCGTCATAAGTTTTCTGGGTTTGTCCTCTGACTGCCTAGGTTTAGACCACTGAATCAGGCAAACCTCCTTTGTAACTCCAAATCAAATAATATAAGATATAGCAGAATTGCAAGCTACATTAGATACCACCTAGTTTTTTCAGGGAATGTTTCAAAAGAAGAGTGCAAGACTTGGTCCATAAGGTCAACATTGCTATTTCAAGATAGGCAAATTTTTGGATTCCAATAATAATAAAATTATTATAGTTTCATGTGAAATTAATAAATAATTCAGTTTCTTAAAAATTAAAAATGCTGAGAAAGACAGTTCTTGCCTGACTGAGCATTTGTTCAAGTAATAATTTTAAAGGGAGTGTCTAGGTGACAATTCCATTCAGCCGATATTGGTTTACCTTTAAATTACCCTGCAATTGAGCAATTAAGGAAAGTTGCAGTGATCTGCACTACAGTACTGCCTGACATCCTTGGTAGAAAAAGCTGAGTTAATGAGAGCTCATGGAATAGAAATCACTTGCTTTGAGCTGCTCTTTCTTTCTCTTTCCTTTGAAGAATCATACTGACAGTTTGACTCAATAGGTCAACTTGATGTGGAGCTAGCTTTTCACTAAAGATCTGAAAATCCCATAAATATGGGGATGGATTGGACCTCAGACTTTGACTATCTGTTATTCTTAAAATATACTTTTTCATACAGCTGAACAAGAGTACAAGTTACATTCTAATGGCAATGGTTTATAAAGCACTTATACAAACATTAATTTAAAGGGAAGAAACTTTTAGGCTAATGTAAATATATCTCAGTAAGTGGAGCTCAGTGGCTGAAAAAAAATTAACCAAAGCAGTGAATCATGTAGAGCATTCCTTTTCTCTGACTGAGACTCTCAGTCTTCCTGAGAATGCTACAGACAGAAACTTAAAGTAAGACAAGAGATACATATTCAAGAGATCATATGAGAATTATTTAAAATATAGAGAGAACATCTCAGACTTGAATAAAAATTTAATGTGCCATCTTTTTGTGTTATTATTACCAGGTAAAACAAAAATATTTGCATTTTACAGGTCTATTTCCATTCTTGTTTGCTGAATAAAAAAGCTGTAAGCAACATTCAGACTTGTCCTGGATCAGATTCCAGTGACCTTTTTTTATTGGACCAGCAGTTTATTCCAATGTCCATAAATTGCCCCACTCTACAAATAGTCAAAGCCTTTTTGTATATGACAAGATTTCATGTAAATTAGAATGTTGAATATCTCTGTAATCAAATAACTGTTTGAAAGCTTCACCAACGATACATTGACTAGTAGTTTTCAAGTATAAGGATGTGTCTAGGGATAATGAGTACACTACTTAAACTTTATTTTGTTTGGTCAGTGTGGGAAGGAGGAAAACTGCCACTACATTTAAGAAATTTTTGCAGTAATATAGAAAGGTAGTTCTCACTTGTCTGTATTAAAAATGCAGATTATTGTCTAAATCTTTGCCAAGAAGTTCAATATGCTAAATAAAAAGGAAAGGTCTTCCTCTGATTCTTGCAGGCAAGGGGATGGGGGGTTTTTTCTGTGTGTGGGATTTTCATTTTTTTTTTTTTTTTTTTTTGTTTGGTTGGTTGGTTTTTGGTTTTTGGTTTTTTTTTTTTGTTTTTTTTTTGGTTGATTGGTTGGTTGGGGTTTTTAAATGCAATTTTATTGATTCATTTTCAATGGTTTCTGTACTGGACCCTCTCTTCTTTCCTCTCTTTCTCCTTTTTAATAACATTGTTGGCATACACTGTAGTTCTAAAATGAGCTGAAACTCTTTCATTTTAGGGAGAGTTTTTTCTGTAACAAAGTGTCTCATAAGCTTTTGATCTCTGAACTATTCAACTTTAATAACAGATCTACATTTTTTTCTTGAGGCACATATTCAGCTTTTGCACTTCTTTATTTTTCACCTGTATGAAATAAACAAAACCAAACCAAATCAGACCCCAGAAAACTCCACCCCATAGTTCTAAACTTCTGCATCCAGATTGGTTTTGAAGCTGTGATTTCAGTCCATGTTGTCCAAAACTGGTTGAAAATGAAGCATGAATAAACATGAATTGAGATCTTCCTTAAACATTTTAGATGTGAAAGTTTAAGAGCCTACTGGCAAAACTGGCAAAAAACTGAGCAGTGTACACACTGGGATTGTGCACAGATGCCTTTCCAACCATCCTATCCTGTTCATCAGTTTTGGAAACAGATCACTGGAATATTCATCAGTATGAAGTCTGTCTCCATTCTGTTAAATATTAGTGTTGTGATGGTTCTGTGAATATTGCAAACAAGGAAGTAGATTAAGCATCATTGGAAGTATGCACCTATCTGTTCCACACCTGGGATCAATGTCAGCATTTATGGATCTTGGATATGCCATGACATTTCTTATAAATCAGCAACCTTTCTTATCTGTGGTTCAGAAATGATGTGTCTGTGATTGTGACAAAGCAAAGCAAAAAGGGGCATGGCACAAATCTGGTCACATCACAAATATGCAGCTAAACTAAGCACAGAATTGCATGGATGAAAAAGAGAAAAATATGAACAGGGGAGAGTTAAGGCATCACATGATACAGAGGAAACAAAACCACACAAAATTGTCAAAAGGTAAAATAGCATCTTCAGACAGTCTGAAGGATAGAATTCGTGTTGCTGGTTTTAGCACTGAATCACTAACCTTCACCTAAATAATCTTCTGAGGACTCAGTGTCATGCCAAGAACTCATTTGAATAACATTCAAGCCATTTAATAGCTCCTGTCATCCTTAGACTGTTGAGAGAAGAATCTGCAAACAACAGTAATTATCTCAATGAGAGAAAAATTCCCTGAAGACATCAGCTACTCAAGGGAAAAAGAAATTTAGGGTGAGAAGCAAGGTTGAAGCTGAGACTCCACTTACAGAAGCAGACACTGAAGAAACTGCTACACACACCTTGGAAATAATTGATGTCAAGCTATTTTCTCTTTATTCTTTCCCCTTGAACATGCTTCGCACCTGCCAACTACCTATTCATTCTGATGGAAAAGCTTGTTACCCCAAGCCAGCTCCTTGTTACTTCTTCTTCTTTCCTTCCTCATTCCTTTCATCTTCCTTTTTGTAGTTTTTCAGAAACAGAATTATTTTGGTCAAAAGGCGGCTGTGAAGGTCACGCATTACACACACTTCCCCCCACCTCCCCCCACTCAAAGCAAGTTAAATGAATAAACTTCAATACAACTTTTAATGAGGTCTTTCCTTGAAAATGAGCTCTGATGGACAGTTCACATCTACTGACTGTAGCAATATCCTCAGCCTTCCTGTCTCATAGAAAGTTGTCTTATGATATTTAAGAGGAATGACTATTCATGTGGCAATGTAAATTTATGTTTCTTCTGCTTACCATTTCATCCAACCGTTATTAGACAATTTTCTCAAGTTTGTCAGTCATAAATGTATTCAATAGAAGACAGTTTGAATGGTCTAAAGGCAAAAGATTTTGTCATATATTTGAAGGCTTGTAAAATCTAAAAAGGTCAATATTTCCTGAAAGACTTGGAAAAAGCTGCAGTGACAATTTGAACCCTTAAGACTTTTGCTACCATTTTGGAAAAACTGCATTTTTCATTTTTACATTTTTATGGTTGCTGTTGTATTCACATTTGTGAATAGCTGTAGTGCTGGCTTAGTCTTTTAAAATGAACACATGATACAGCTTGAAAGACTGTGCATTTGGCTGATTTGGCTGTGATAACAAAGGAAAGAAGTATCACAAGTATCAGAATTCAGTGTAATCAGTGTAATGTAATTCCTTTGCAGAAGCTTCTGTGTGCTTTACAGAAATAGTTTGTTTAAGAGAGAGTCAAAATTTCTGTTAAGACTTATTTGAAATATAATAAAGCATATACATCCAAGAGTCATGAGTAAACATAATGGTGTTACATTGAACTGAGTGGTGGATCAACTTGGTTTCTCTTAGTAGAATGGTGTGCTTGCAGATGATAGAACACTGAAACCCAAGATGTTCATCCACCAGTCAGGCTAGTGGTCAGCTCCAAAAGGAATTCCCTGAAAATACTCAGCAACAAGAATGAGGGATAGCCATCTACCTCTGTAGCTGCAGAAAAACATTTTTGAAATTCCAGTTCTTCCTGTCAAAAAATATCTGCATGCTGCTCAGACAGTTGTATTTTTATGTACTTAAAGCTAGCCCTGGTGTTTATATGTTCGTGTTACAGAAAATAAGTAGGGTCTTTGGAGAAGTTCATATCTTGCTTCATATATTGCTACTGTGATTGGACATATCTGTCCCTACCACCACAGATCTGAAATAAGAGGAAAGGCTTAGCAAAGGAGAGTTTGAAAAACTTAATTGGCTTCCACCTTTATCCTAGGCAGGTCTGTATCTTCTGTTGTTAACAAAAGGCACGGGGCAGGAAATTGAGTATTTTAAAAAAATACAGGAAGAAGTATTAATGATGAGTAAAAATATTTTTTTTATGTCAGCAATGGTTTCTTCAAGTGAGGAGGAATATAGTCAGTGCAAGACAAGAGGAGAGAGGGAGAGAGAGAGCAGTAACAACCTTCTGCATAACAGAAGGAAGTGTATGTGAGCCCTTCTGATAGACCAAGTGCTACATTAGTCTTCAGAACTGTGTGAGGGAAAAGTGGTGTTTCTCTCAAACTGGGAAATATATAGATATGGGTGGTTAAACTATCTGGAAAACGCTGGAAAAAAGGGTTGATGAAGGCAGGTAAGTGAATGAGTAATTCTATCCAATAGCAGCTGTTTAGTGCACTGGCTTGCTTCTTACACTCTGATCACCTGATGCTGGACTTGGGGAAAAAGAGTATTTTCCAGTAGCTGCTGCCTTTTTATTGTTTGTATGTTTGAGTTGGTTGTTTTTTTTTTTGGTTTGATTTTTTTGTTTTGTTTTTTGTTTTTGTTTTGTTGGTTTTGTTTGCTTTGTTTTGGTTTGGTTTGGTTTGTTTGTTTGTGTGTGTGTGTGCCTGTAAGGAAGAAGATACTCCATTTCCCCTAAACCATCACACAAAGTGAGAGCAAGACAGGCTTATGCTATCTGAAGCCAGTCATGCATGGGTCATGGGCTGATGACAATCTCTAATGGGGAGGATTGATGATTTGCACTATACAAGTTATTGCTTGCTAGCCCCTAGAATTAAGTTAATAAGGTTGTGAACTCAGCTAAACCACATCTGGATATGGTGTCTGTACTTTGTGTGTCAGGCTCAGTGATTAAGTTGCCTCTAGCATTTCATGGATTTAGATAGCCTTTCATTTTCAGCTGCTCTGTTTCCCATCAGCTGTTACACAGTTATGGGTCTCAACATGAAACATGTAATGTGCGGTCTAATTAATGAATGCATGATAACCATGTATTTATTACTGTTATTTGTAAGTAAAAGATTAATGGGTGAAATTCAGTGGTGATGCAGAGACACAGTACCAGGCTTCTGTCCCAGTAAGATCTATGGCATATGCAGAGTTTCAAGAATTTTTGCTCTTGGTCTGGAAATTCAGCTGTTAAAACACTCAGCTATCTGGTTTTGCCTAGCATAGTGACTATTTTCCATTGTGAATGATGAGCATTACATATTTGTAAACTTTCACCAATTGAAAATATGGAAAAACACCATAGAAAGGAATTCAGAAAAATTATGTTTAAATGCACTTGAGTTGCATTTCATATTGGATTTCTACATTTTATACTAGATTTCTGCATTTAAAATGTTTTAATAATGGGCATTTGTACATGTATACATATTCACTGTCTGACACTATCACTTCTTCTTTTGCTCCTATCTGCTGACAAAAAGAAATTAATCAAATAGGATTTGTATTAGTGAAAGGAAATTTTTACTTGTCCAACATAAGCAATTACAACCTACTTTAACATAGATGTTCAGTCAACTATAGCTCTTCAAATACCTTTTCATTCTAAAATATCATACATTCAGTGCCAAGAAGGTCTGTGTACTTGGTAGAATAATGTCAGAAAAGACAACTGAACTGTCCACTGCAGACCTCCTACACTTACCCCACAGAGCCACCACACCTTCTCCCTGTGCTCCAGGAGATGGGTAAGGGAATGACACGTAGCTCCTGCAGTATATTCTGAATACAAAATTGTAGGGCTTTGGTAAATCAACAAGGAAAGCAAATCCTGAAAATGAAGAACCAGGATGAAGAACATTCTCCTTCTATCACCGTCCCAACAGAGCCAAAGGGCTTAGAGGGTTTGTGCTTCTCTGAGTTGATGCCAGCACTGAGTGCTGCTTCAGCAACATCCTACATGCTCCCAGTGAAAACTGTTCGGTAATTCATTCTTGAGCTACTGCTGCAGTTCATAACAAGATGCTGTTCTTTTTGTTGTACTTATCCCAATGCACTAGTTCATAAATTTTATCCACATTTATACTTATTTAAAGCACTGCCAAAATAGAAAAAAATGCATTTGTTATCTGTACTCCATTGACTTTCTTGCAAAACAATTACTTACATGTTTCTTTGTACTATATACAAAAAATAATTATAGCTCATACATGTATTTCATAAAATTCATCCACATGAAAAAAAACAAAACAAAAACAAAACAAAAAACCCCAACAAAACTATTCAGGGCAAAAAGTGTGATTATCATGTCAAAAAAAGGAAATTATATTTTCCATTACATATAGTATCATGACTTGCTATTTTTGAACTAAATCATGTATTAGAAAACACACTAATTCATCTTCTCTTCTCTTCCTACTCCAGTGTATCAGGCTGTCAGGTGACTAGCAATTTGGCCTTTTAAATTTTTTTTGTAATATCTTAATATATTATAGAAATCTCTGAAAGTTTGTATAGTGTATTGTGTCACTCATTATAAACAGTTCAGGACTCATTACACCATCAAAGCTGGGGAATAAGCCAAGACAGACATTAAGTTTCTTTGACTCTTTTATAAAGCTGCTTGTTTAACGTGAAAATCTCAAGGACATGCATCCCCAGGGGTGGTTGTCTTATGCTCCAGTAATGGAGATTAAATTTGTGGTAGTTAGCTAGCTAGCTCTTTTTCTAACAAGGAAACTAAAATTCATTAAAAACTAATTAGGAATGTATAGGAGGTTAATACTCCATGTTAAGCCTTATTAATGTGAGATAAGTAATTCATAAAGTATCAAAGGACTGCAATGGACAGAATTAAGAAGACTTATACCACCAAAACCTACATTAAAGTAACATTAAGGGTCTTGTTTGAGCCCGAAAAACCCAGGAAATTCAGAGTTAAAGGTAAATCTCTGTCGTTAGCTCACTTTTTTATGCTGGGGTAATGCACACGATGGTCCTCCATTAGGAAGACTCATAGTACATCATTAGGCATTCTTTTTCTACAACTGAAGCTTCAGTATTAATTAAAAGAGAAATAAATCTTAAAGAACATAGATTATTGACCAAATGGTTTCACATTCTTAGGATGCTTAACATGCAAATTTTTGGATAGATCTAAGAAACGTCTCTTCAGATCATGCTATTACAGCTGCTTTCCAAGGCACAGTGACTTGCAGTTTTAGCAGTCAGAAAAGCTATTGGGTCGTTACACTTGGGTTTTGAAGCATAGTGTTTTGAATGTCACAAGTTTCCAAATTTAAGAATTAATTACTGTAATGTGTTTTGATTTTTTTTTTCTGTGTAATAATAAGCTGCTTCTTTACAGAATAATTTAAGGAGAACAATATTACACAAAATCATAAAATAATGTCTAGAAAATAATTTTCTTTGTGGTACTCCAACCACTACTCATATCCAGCCACATTCCTGCTTCCTCACTACAGCTGCAGTGAGGCACATATGCTAATGGTCCCCCACCCCAAGCACTTCTGCCCCTTTTTAAATCACAGAAAGGGCTGATGTAAATGTCAGCCACAGTCCCATCACACTAAAGCACTTAACTAGAAAGTCTTGTACAAGCTTTCTTCAGCAATGTAAGAATTACTGAAATGACATTTGGGTGAAGGATTAGAAACTGGCATTTGTGGCCTCCTATACTTAGTGAAACCTTACAGACTGGGAGGAGAGTGAAGAGGAACAGGGGAATGTGCATAGCTGTGTGCATGGCAAACCTTTGCATGTGGTCCTTATCATTTGAGTAGCAAAACCTGAAGAAGGAAAGCAGATAAATCCAAATGTATTTTTGACCCCAGCAAAAGGATTTTTAGGTTGCAGATAGCCAAAAGAACTGTTTCATCCTGCACATGGATGGAAATGTCAGGGAAAGCTGGCCCTTACATCCCCTTGAATCTTATTCATGCAATGCACTGTAAGGACCCAAGCACCTGCGTCCCTTAAAAATGATGTGCAGGCAATAGATTTTTAATTGAAGTGAATTAGCGTTTGTACGTTTCACAGCAAAAGTGAATTTTAAAACTGATTTGAGTGATAAGAAAGTAAGAAGATTTGACAACTTAAACACGTAAGAAATACTAATACCTTACATTTTTAAGTGCTTTTTATCCCAAAGGAACTCTAAGTGCTTTATAAGCCACATAGATGAATTACTTCATGCATCACTGAAATGCAGCTACCTCTTTCAGTAGGAAACAGAAGCAGCTTTACAGCACACAGCTTTATGGTGCAGTATTGCTAAACAGGCAGAAGAAGATGGTGTAATGGCTCTGAATTATTTCAGCTCTCCTCTATCTACTCAGACAAGAACATCTTTCATGTATCTGCTTTTGTTTCCATCTTCTAAATGATAGAGTTGAAGGCATTTTTTTCAATACCAAAAGTAATGACTTGGCTAATAGATGGGCATGTGTCTAAGGAGAGAACATTCAGACCTTCATTTTATTAAAACCCTAAGTGGCAGCTGCCTGTGGAGGTATGCTCTTTTACCAGAAAGTGTATATGGAATTCTCTGAACTCACATGGGTGAACCAGAGCCTCAGCTGTAGATAGTCCTGAGCTCCCCTGAAAAATCTTGCAAATCCAAAGATCCTTAGGAAAGTTATGTAGCTTTTCTGATAGCATATAAGATAGATGAGATGAGATGAGATGTAGGCAGTTTCTTGAGGAGATTTCTCCTCTTCCATTTTTTTTCTTTGTACTGTGAAGCATTTTAGCTTTTTATGTACATTGTTTAATTTTACCTGAAATACATTTCAGTATATTGACAGTATGCTGTGTGAAAAGTAGAAAAATTAATTTTCTCAGATTTATGAGTAGGGACATCAAAATCCCATCATTATGGGTTAAAATTAGCATATTAGAATGGCATTAGCCATTCTAACATGTAAAGGTTCAAAAATACTAAAGAAATTGGATTTCTTTTGTCACTGAATAAAAAAATTCAGTGAATTTGAAGTGCCCAAATGGGTTTCTGTTTCAGAAGAATGTTGGCAAATCTGAGAATTTGTTTCTCAATTATTACAAGGATAGCAGCATAGAATATTCTTTGTCCGCTGTTGAACTGAATTTCTCTCAGTGTTTAATACGAATTCAGAAGGGATCAACAGGTTCATTTTGCATAACTTTTGCAGACTAAAGGGAATAGTATTTATCTGTTACTTCTCCACAGAGAATTATTATGTTTGTTTAATAATTAGCTGTTTAGGGTATGCTTTGGAAGGAAAACCAAGCAACCCAACAAAACAAACAAACGAGACATCATCATCATTTAATAATCCCTCATGATACAAAACCCACTTCATCACACGGTGATAAGCTGCAACCTCTATTCCAGTAGTCACTTAATTTCTAGACAAAATTTGTCTCTCATGACCTTCAAAGGCCACAGAAACCTCTACTTTATCCTTTTATAGAGCATAATTGAGTAATCTTTTAGGTGGCATTCCTCAACATTTTCATCTGAAGTAATTCTTGTGGCAGTTCTCTAAACCCTGACCAATTTTTCAATATTCTTCAGCAGATCAGACCTCAGAGCAGCATACAGTATACCAGATGTGAGCTCACTAATTATGCATACAGTAGTCTCTTCTCTCTGTTTATTGCTTTAGCCCTCTCAGCTTCAGTCTCAAACAAAGTGATGCATTTTACACAAACAGATAAGTACATAAAACATATGCACAGACTTCTCTTGACAATAGTTGCTAAGTTCCTCTTCTGGATACGCAGCTATTGAGAGCAAAGCCAAGGACCAAATCTCAGTGTTACAAACAAGGGAGGTGCTTAATTAACAACCTGCCTAAACCTGTAGGTTTCTTCTGAAGTTCAGAATTTGGCTGAGAGTTTTTCACTATGATGGAGCACTCATGATAAAAAAAAAAACCAGTATGCTCCTTTTCCTCAGCTGCACATACAGAGACTTGTCTTAAATAATGGTTGAAGGACACAGCACTTTAAGACCCCTCAAAGGATGCATCATCTTAAAAGCTATTAGGTTGGTATTACTGGGATATGGTAGGGGTGTCTGTGGAGTATAGGAAGTTAGAACTGGGTACAAAAACATTCTTGAAAAGAAAAGTTCCAAAGATATTTGTCTTCAAGAAGCAACAAATGGTTAAACAGCTTATCATACTGAACAGTTCATCATCTGTATCCACTTAATATCAGAAGCTTTATGGAAACAGGTGACCGTAAATTTGTAGCATTGTGCATAAAAAAGTCTGTTTTAATTTTTATTCCATCCTAAAAGGAATGGTTCATCCATATAAATGCTCTTAGCAGACTGTTTGAATTCCATTTTTGTTGTGGAATAGTCAAGGAAGAAAAAAAAAAACAACACTGTAATTTGATTATATTATTTTCATTAATTTTTACTACAAACCATACATAAATTTGGGAAAAAGAGAGCACAAACCCCCTAAGAACTGTGGTCAACGTGAGCTCCTTTGTTTCTGTTGTTTGTGCTACTTAAGAGAAGACGTGTAAAATGTTCTGTGGCACGTACACTACACAACACTCTCTAGCTACCTGAGAAACACATGAAGCAAAATACACTTAGAATATGCTTCAAGTTAAAACAGAGGACTAGTTTACAAAATTATAAAAGCCACAGAATCACAGAATATGCTGAGTTGGAAGGGACTGATCAGGATCATTGAGGCCAACTCCAGCCCTGCGTCAGATGCTTAAGGATGCAGACATTTATTGGCATTGAAGTAGAAATTTGGAGTTTTCAAGGACATTTGTCAGTCCTACTGTGGCTGATCTTTATTTTCAAATGCCTCAATAACTTTGAAAACCAATTCCAGAATAAGTAAAGCTATTGTGTTAATAAAATAGAAATTTAGGAGGATTTCTGCTCCAGACTTTGCTAAGTACCCACAAGACACATTCCAGTCACTGAAATGAAAGATTTTTGGAGAGGATATTATGAAAAGAATATTTCAAATAAAATTTAATCTTTCCCTTGGCTCACAGAAAGCAGACAAATCAATACTTTTCTCAAATTTAAGTAAGAGATACACTTCAAATTAGGTAGAATGACCCACTGGGTCTTTGAAATGCTTTGAGAAGCATCATAAGATCAAATAAATATACTTTCAGGAAAAAAAAAAAGTGCAACTTATATTCTTCCTTTTTACTACAGAAGTCTTGCCTAAAGTCATATTCACTGAAAAAAACAAGCTGCCACAGGAGTTACTGGCTGGATAAAAACTTTGAAATTAATTTTCTGTCATGACATTCACACAAAGTGTTGTGTGGGGGTGAGTGGTTCTTACTGCAAAAGGTGTTGGCAGAACCTTGACTATCTCATCTAAGTGCCTCTGCATCAAGGGCTTTTGGTAACCCTGTCATCAAGTTACTTTCTATCTTATATGAAATATATCACCATTCAGTGCAACAACTCAAGTTCCAAGTCTGATGTGATTTCTTTGACATCTCTATAAGTAAAATTCATTTGCTCAAAATTTGAACAATGCTGCAGAATTCCATGAGTGAATATCTCTTGAAATTTTTATTGGGCTTTTCTTGGTATTCATTTTAAGCAGTAGTAAAGTATTTTGTTGGTAAGCAAGCAGTGGTGTGCTTAGAAGTTAGGCATCTGCCTTTTTAATGGAAATCAAGAGTACTGCCTAAGGAGGATTTCGAGCAGAAATTGCATAAACTCTGCTTGAGAAGTGGACCTGTTAGCCAAAATATTCCGAATAATGTTATCTGACATGAGGTAACACAGACAAAACAGCTCACTTCTGGCAAAAGGGAAATTTGTCTATTTTCCTGGTTTTTTCTCCACTCCTGACGTGCACTTTCCATCTGCTCTGTAGCTCTCCAGGCACCCTGAGAGCTGATTTTGTTCACTATTCTGGAAGAAAACTGAACCAGCAAGAAAAGAAGGACAGATTTCCTTGAATTGAGTGAGCTGAAGTAGCTAACGATGGACTGAACTGAAAACCAGGGCCAGAGTGAGGAAGGAGGTTTGGCAGCATGGCCAGGAGCAGAGAAGCAGGATTAGGAAGACAAGCTGGTGTGTGTTGGGAACAGCCAAAGTGAGTCACAGAGACACAATGCTGTCTTTAACAGCTGGGGTTTCCGAGGCAGGGCCGCATCTACTTGCTTTTGTCAAAACCTGTCCAGAGCTTAGTTACTATATCAGTTTTATTTTTCTCTTGAAATATAGCCAAGGAAGAGGATACAGCAGCTGTGATCTTGATGTAGCTGGGTAAGTCAGCTCTTTAACCAGACACAAGAATACCTACTTGCACCACCCTGACCAGTTTTAGGGAATACATAGACTTTCTAAATTGCAGTACTTTCAGACAGCAATATAGTTTTAACCTCTTGTGAAAGGTTATGGCAGCTAATGTTAGATGGCAAAGGATTTCATGTTCCTAAGAAAGTTATGACTTTCTTCCCTCGTCTTTTTTTTTTTTTTTTTAATAATTTTCCTAAACATTCTGCCTAAATTCACTTTAGCTGCATTCACTATTTGGGTCTTGTCTTTTGCTCTATTTATAGCTTCCCTGAATTACAGTGTAACAGAATGTAAATCACACTGCAGAGGCTTCTGCAAGATGACAAAACAGTTCCCTGTTTAGAAGGCATCCCCCTAGCCTAGAATGTGGGATCTCATGTTATCAACGGACTGAGCAAGTTCCTGCTTGCTACCTATTAAATAGCCCCTGGGGGACCTAGTCACTGGTCACCTGGGACTTCCCTATGTGAAGAAGATTGCGTTTTATTCCAAAACACTCAGTAAGATCTCTAGGTACAGGAACCGAAAGTTTTAGCTGTGTAAAGCTCAGCCTAATGTCTTCCACACTTTTAACCCCTCTCTTGTTAGAACTGCAGTGATGATCAGAGCCTTTTGAGCAATGCTTTGTCATTAAGGCGAGCATCTTAGGTATGGTGCAGAGCTTCTGAAGTCATAATTGCTTTTGCTTTAGAAAAAAAGCAGAAGAGGTCACCAAACAGCAGAAAACTGAATATGCCAAAGTGCAGTGCCTAGAGAAGCCAAGGAGGCACCCGGACAGCCTCCAGAATCTCAGCAGAGACCCCCAGAGTACTTTAGCTTAGTCATTTCCCTGCAAGGCACACTAAAAGGATCATTTTATTCCTCTGCACCGAGAAAAAAATAGAGTTGCCTCTTATCTCTGTAGACTCTTGCTGGATCAGATCCCTCAACTTGAGGCATAAGGGCAAATTACTGTTCTATTATAATGATCCAATCTCCTTCAGCACGACTCCCCGATCAGCTTTCATCAAATGATAACGGGCACCTGACAGACGCCTGTTACCAGGCAACCCCCATGCTCATAAACCAGCTCTCTGTGGCTGAGGCTTCCTCATTATCTGTGTTGGTTATATTTCAATGGCCTAACACATAAGCCTTCCCTTTTTTAGCCCTGTATGAGACTGTGTATTAATTTTAGTCCAAAATGGAGAGCAGGAACACTAGGAAGGACTGATTCAGCAGTCCAGTCAGAGACTGCTGTTTGCAACAGGGTGGTGTCCGTAGGCTGCTCTTCACCATGACCAAGGTAACAGTAAGTGGAACTAATGTACAAGCTAGTTTTGAGGCCAGTTCTGCTTTAACAGCAAGCATCAATTAAAGTTATATGCAGTTAAAGAGCTGAGCATATGTTTATGCAGCTGACCTCCACACTTGTCACCTTTGGTATCTGGAACCACTCTTTGCCTGAGGTACTTTTCTCACAGACAATTATATAATTTGGAGTACTCCAGGGACAGCCAGTGCTATTTGTATTAGATTAGGGAGTAATTAGAATGAAGAATAATTGATGCAAAAAAGCAACAGAAAACCTGTTTAAAAATCACTAATAATCCATATGATTCATGTTTCTACAGGCATTGTGTTTTGTTTAGCTTTATATCAGGGAAACTACGTGGCAGGCTGGAAGATAATTTTTGGGATCACAAGCTGTCAGATATTTATAACTGCATGAACTCCGCACAGGACTGTCTTGCCACGGCCTGATCATCTCTATATCCATTCACTCTTTCAGCTAAAAGAAGCTAACAAGTACCACTTGCAAAGGATTTGCATGTGATTTGTGAAAGCCTACTTCCCAGGGCCTGAGACTGCAATTGAAGTTCACAACTGAACTGCTTTCTGATAAGCAATAACTTTTGATTATTGTTCATGAAATCGTCAGTCCAATCAAGTCTGAAATATCTGAGTGAAGCATTAATTTTAATTTTTTCAGACACAAAATTAGACAAACTAATATCATTTAAAAATTTCATAATTCAGTAAAGAATATCTCCAGAATGAAAACAAAGTCTAATTAGGAAGTTCTGATGTAAGCAAAGCCAAGGGGGAGGAGAGTGCAAGTTTCAATTCTTCCTTTCAGCTCTGCTTAATTAACAAAGACCACTTTATCCATGATTGTGGGGACGGGGCTGAGCTTTAGCTGCTGATTTTTTCAACTAAGTCTGAAACTTGTGCCAGCAAATTCTTCTTTACAAGAAAAGTGGTTCCCTGTATTATATATGCATATTTGAAAGCCTGCCAAAGCATTAGATTTCTATGAACAGATAATAACGAAAGTGTCTGTGTATGCTACCAACTGTAGATCATGTCCTTTCTTTAACTTTTGCATTGTTGTTAGGGAAGGGCAGAGAAGTAAGCTGAATTGTTCCCACTGCCAGTTATTCACTTTCTCAGTAAGTGATTTTCTTGTTAAGACATACTTGTTAACTCTTGTTTGCAGCCAGCTAAACAATAAACCTCAGAAATGTAGGATGTTGCAAAAATGGAGATGGAACGAGATGGAGAAAGGGAAAGACAGAATTTGGATCACTGTCCAAATGGTGATCATTTTACATAAGCGAGGACTAAAAGGAAGCTGAAAAATGCAGCTTCAGTTTTATCAGGCTCACTCGTTTGTCTTTAACAAGGGAGAGAACTTCAGGCTTTTTCTTCTCCTTCCTTACTTATTTTTACACACATATGAACAGTTCTTGTGAAAATGCCTAAGTGCACTATATTCCCACAGGTAGTCGATCGCTGATTCGGTTACATCTGCTTTATGAGTAAAATGATTAATAAGTCACTGCACAGAGATAAGGCAGTTTCTTCTTAGCAACACAAAAATATTAAACTGAAAAATAAATTAGGAAAGCAACATATCATAGAATCATAGAATAGCTGGGGTTGGAAGGGGCTTTTAAAGGTCAGCTAGTCCAACCCCCTGCAATGAGCAGGGACATCTTCAGCTCAGTCAGGTTGCTCAGAGCCCTGTCCAGCCTGACCTTGACTGCTTCCAGGGATGGAAGGGGCATAAACCATCTTTCTGAGCAATCTGTTCCAGTGTTTCATCATCCTCATTGCAAAAAATTTCTTCCTTATATCTAATCTGAACTGGCTCTGTTTTAGTTTAAAACCATTACCCCTTGTCTTATTGCAACAGGCCCTGCTAAAAAGTTTAACCCCATCTGTCTTATAGGCCTCCTTTAAGTATTGAAAGGCTGCATGACAAAAATATCAGTATGCTCAATTTTCTGTTTATTATTTTGATCAAAAAGGAACTTTGGTTTCTAGCATGTGTGCATTTTTTAGGAAAAAGTTTAAAATGCTAGACTTTACTATAGTCTTTTGCGCTCTGTGTTGGAGAGTAAATAATCAAATAAAATATCCTGGCAAAGGTATTACTTCTTTATTATACCCATATTTGTATTTAATTTGTCATCTTATTGATATAGCTACAAACACAATGAAGTATAACAAAACTATATGAAACATAAATAGTTTTTGATTTTAATGAATCAGTGTCATTAATTGTAACAGTAGCATTGCACTGTTTTGACTTGTTTCTACAACTGCTTGCATGTTTATAAAGCTATAACTGAAACTTTAGATTTAACATGTAGAAAAATTGTCACCTGTAGCTTTAAAAGCTCCAAGGATTTTGTCTGATTATATCACTTTAGATTAAGAAGGCAGGGATTGAATGACATGATCAGAATCCTATGTTTTCTAAAGAATTAGATTGTATTTGACATTTCTTTATGCTGCTTTTTTTTTTTTTTTTTTTAAATTAACATTTTGACTCTACGAATGAGCTTGGTACATTTATTTACCTACATGTAGATTTTTCTTATCTTAACAATTGGTTCACTATACTACAGTGAAACTCTAGAAGTTGGTTGAATGAGTACTCTGGCTTACAAAAAATATTTTTAAAAGATACAGACATTAAGTATGAAATAGCAAAACTAGAGCAAACTTAAAATGCTCCCTCTAGCTTCATTGTGGAATGAGAGAAAATAGAATTGTTGAGCACATCAGTTGCCTGTCTTTCTCACCAGCCATCTGCCAGAGCTGAGATAATAAGCTGTAACTTCTGATTAAGTGAAATATGGAAAGTAACCATCCCTAGGTAGGATACTTGATTTTTATTTTTTTTTTTTTAATCTACTTATTCCTGTATTGCACAACACACAAAAGAGGAGCTCAATTCTTGTAAGTCACATCTCTCTGTGATTCATTACTGAGACAACTCCCCTGCAAGATAAAATCAAAAATAAAAACAATAATTTGAAGTGGCACCTGCAGTTATCAAGTGTCCATCTTCTAATGGGGAAGGTCAGTTCAGCAAGAGAGAGTGTTTTTTCCTGAACCTCAGTTCTGTGTTACAACTGGAAAGAAACCAGTGGTAAAACAGCAAACTACACCCCTAGCAAAAAAAGGGGAAAGTTAAAATGTCAGAAGTGCTGCATCAGGAGGAGGAAAACAGCAGCTACCTTAAAGCGTTTGGTCTGCCTGTCTGTTGCCTGGGAAATTTTGCATTTCTTCTTTCTTTCTTCACCATATGTAAGATATCACAGAAGGAAAACAAAGTGACTGTAGGTCTTTTCATTCAAAATCATAGCAGACAAAGGTAATGTTTTTCTTTTGATGAGATAAAGCAACTGCAGTGGAGACAGGTGGACATGCAGAAAAAAAAATCCTCCCTTTTAGCATGAAAATGTTGTAGATAGGACATCTGTCAGATGTAGGAAACATCCACATGGCACATTTTAAGTGCCTTCACAAACAGCTTGACAGTCCTCTAAAATGCTTGATTATGTTTGTTTGAAGATCATGTCCTTGGATGCTTTCCTCCCCTTTATCTATCATGCCATCAATCCTTGATTTCTACCCATTTTTCTTTTAAAATATGACAAAATATAAATATATAAATGCATAATATATGACACTATAAATTGCAGCTTGTTCTCCTGATGTCCTGGTTTCGGCTGGGACAGAGTTAATATTCTGCCTAGTAGCTGCTACAGTGCTGTGGTTTGGATTCAGCATGAGAATAATGTTGATAACACACTGAGGTTTTAGTTCTTGCTGAGTCGTGCTTACTAAGTTAAGGACTTTTCCATTTCCCATGCTCTGCCAGTGAGGCAGTGCTCAAGAGGCTGGGAAAGAGCATGGCCAGACCAACTGACCAAACTGGCTAAAGGGATATTCCATACCATAGAAAGTCATGCCCAGTATATAAACTGGGGGGAGTTGGCCAGGTACCACTGGCATCTGCTCAGGGGTGGGCTGGGCATCAGTCAGCAAGTGATGAGCACTGGTGTTGTGCATCACTTGTCTTTCTTTGGGTTGATTTTTGTCTTTTTTGTTCCCCTTTTCGTTACTGCTATATTATTATTATTCATGTTACAATATTTTAATTATTAATCTGTTCTTGTGTCAACCCACAGGTTTTACCTTCATTTCCAATTTTTCACCACATCCCACTGGTGGGGGAAGTGGGGTGAACAAGCAGCTGCATGATACTTATCCAGATTATAAAAGACTACAAAAGGAAAAAAAGGACAATGATTTGTTTGAAAGCAGAAGATTTTAGTGCATATATGTACACAAATGTTTTCTATTATTGAACAGCATATTTATGAGTGATCCTGAATATTCATTCTCCCGAAGTCAAAAATCCCTCAGTTCCAGACAAAAAGGATAGTGTAAACTGCTAACTGAATAAGATTCAGGGTACATGAATTTCTGGACTGCTTTATTCTTGTCAAGCGCATGGGGAAAAATTGATTTTATGTTTTTCATTTGTCCTTTTTTCCTCCCTGAAATGCAGGTGTTTTCTATCCCTGAAACCTACAGATAAAATTGTTTTCAATTTATTTCATGAGTACCAGCATGTAAGAAATGAGTAGTATTTTATTCTTCAAGAGCAGCACAATAGCTCTTGCTTCATACAAGATTTTAAAAATGTGAAAATGGGAACACATGAATTACTTAAATCAAGAGAGAAGGTTGGAAATCAGTATCTTAAGTTCCTGTAAACTTGGAAGATTGTACTTGTTAGATACTTGAATCTTGAACTGATTGAACTACTCAGTGATATGAGAAACAAGTTGGTTTCTGATTATAGAAATTCTTTCTACAACTGGAGGAAATCCTAAATTAGAGGCATATATCATATGCAGGAATAGAACTTGCATCAAGTTTCCATTATGCAACCTAACTGGCCTCTTTCAGGACTTCTAGAAGTATGTAATTTGAAATAGTTTCTTGGACACATTGATTAGAATCAAGAGTACCTCCATAACCTGCCAATTTCTAATATAATTCCTAGGAGAGTGCAACATTTCTGTATTTGAGAGATTAGGGATTTTATTCACAATGACTGGACCTTTCAATCAGTCAGTGGAACTTCATAATATTGTTGGATTTGGATCTTATGGAGATATTCTTGATTGCAAACCACTAAAGCTATCTAAATGTAGTCTGATGAATTCCATCTCAAGAAAATCAGTGCTATTGTATAAATCCGCAGATTTGTTATAGCGTAAATAGAAGAGGTGGGAACCTTAGGCTTTCAAGCAGAAATTCTGTCTAATTTTCATATAAACTTACTTCTTTTGCTGAGTATTTGGTGCTAGAGGTTTCAGAAGGGTCCTGAAGAGTCAAGGAAGACAGAACTTGAATTTAATGTTCTGTCTAAAGTGTATTCCTCCAATGTCATGTATTCTGACATTTTGCTCAATAATTGTTAGAAAGGTCGCTATTCACAACTGAATCCCAGTATCAGTGTTTGAAGACAATAGAAGCTATCACAAGAGCTTAGCTTTCTCTGCTGGTTGATCTTGCAAATTAAAAATACCCATGCACATACTGAAATAGTTACTTTTGTGTAGTAATGTAGATCATCTGTAATGTATTTCATTATCTCACCATAGTCTTCATTGAACACTCTATTTTTCTCTTATTGATGTTTCTTTTTATTTCTAAGTACAAACAATGCTTGTTGCTATGAAAAAGATTTTGTGCTTTTTATCTTTCTCTGCCTCTGCTAATCCTCTAGTTTTGAATAGAATAGTTTTGAATATTTACTTTTAAGTGAATAGAGTGGAAATATTTGAATTCTGCAGCTTTACACTGCTTCATCTTGGTGACTCGTTCTTCTTTGACCTGCAATCTTTGTTGTTTTTCAGTAAAATTTGTGAGATAGATTGGTATATACTAAAAGCTTTCAGCAGTGACATTTTGCTGGTAGAACCTCAGTGTAAAAGATTACATTTAGTAAATATTTGTTGCTAATAAAAAAAAAAAAGAGAAGTGATTTCTATTCTTAAAAATACTGTGGTTGAAAATGCAAAATTTTCCTCTTTCTCTGCACTCGTTTAGAGATGGATCTAGTTTAGTTCAGATCCATGGACATAAACACTCTCAGACAATACTGCAGCTTCACTGCAGGCCCACTCTTCTTCACACAATATTACTCCTTAATTCGGTAAATAGCTGAGCTTTCTGTTGCTGTCTTATTCTTCAAACACAAAAATCTACGTGTGCGTATTACCTAGGATTACAAAACTCAATGCTAATCCAAGCAAGTGTAGTCTACTTACAGTTTCAGGAGAAATTTGGTCTGCTCTTAACAGTAGTCGTGTCTCAATTTTTCAAGTATATGCATAAAAATAATTTTATAACACAATTTTTTATGTCAGGTAATTGCTACAGTTTTAATTACATATACATCAGTGTACTTTTCATTTGATCCAGGTGTTCTTTAGTGTCATTTAAATCTAACTTCCTTTGGGTTAAGGTTTGACTTCTCCTGACAAGAATTGCACTCTTCATGCAGTTCTTATCTTCAAGCATGAGAGCGTTTGTTGGTAACATCACCAATCTGGAGATAGGAAAATATCCTGCTTTTATTCCTTTGTACACTGTAGAGGAAAGACAAAGTAAATTGTCCCTGGCAGCTGTAGTTCCAGGAAACAGAGGTTTTTGTGAAGTTACATATTTATAATGGTGTGTCAGCTGGCCAGAGGGTCTTTTAGTCACGTTCATTTCTGTGGTCGGATCCTGCTGTCACAAAAAAAATACAGAAAGGCTCGTATTGATTTGAGAAGGAGCTAACTTGCTGCCATAATGACACTGCTGACTAAACGGCTGCAGTGAAATTATCAAGAGTAATTGTAAAGAATTAAGGAGGAAAAAAACCAATGAAAAAACGTGATCCAATGTGGCAATGAGAGCTCTCCTACAAAGTGCATACCCCATTTGTCAAAGTTGCGCTCAGTGCCAGAGCTCTCAGAAGTACATTGATTTCCTTGTGAATTTCAATAGTTTCTAATCACAAAGAAATTATTCAGCTTTCCTCTGCAACTAACGTAAATATATGGGAATAAGATTAAAGTGCTATATACACTGATAAAATTCAGTCAAATTTTTAAATTGCCCTTGGGCCAGTAAACTAATAAGATATAGTGACCCACTTAAGCAGCTTGTGTGAGAAAAAATCCTGCATAAAGTCAGCAAAACCCCCTTTCTTTGCTGAGATGGTACTTACAGTATGCTAAGCCTGCCTTTTTTCAGGAGAACTGACTTCTTTAAATGCATGGTTTGGCAGTGTGTTGCACAAAACTTAATATACCAGCCATGAAAATGTTCCATTGGAAGATTTGACTATATTTGGACAGTTTATATTCAAGTGCTGAACAAATAACATATTTTTTTTTAAAAAATGTATGATAGCACATGTGCCTCAATGTGCTTCAAAATACAAGAAAAATAGATTATGAGCTTTCTCTGTTTAGGATAAATGAAATATATTGGTAGTGCAAATATCAAAGACAAATTAATTTTCATATGTAATTCAATGTTTTCCAATACTTACCACTTTGTGGCACCAGGGAAATTACATCTGTGGAACTATTCTGCCTATCACTAATACATATTGTAAAAATCTGTGATGAGCTGGACTTATGGCCAGACTCTAGGTATAGCTGTGAAAACACTCAGCAATATAGTATGATAGCTGGGGACAAAAGAAAAGGAGGGAAAAAAAAAAAAAAAAAAGGGTGTTGCATGCGTGAAAAAAAACCCAAAAAAATCACGCCCAGATGAATTAAACACTACTCCTCTAACCAAAGCTTATGGAAGACTGGAATTAATTGCCAAGGTAATTTCTTCTGAGTACTGATGCAGCTAAATGCTGTGGTACAGGTCCACATATAGATCTTAAATCTGGTTAAGAGGAGGTAGCTAACATGATTGCTGAGGGGTCTGAGCTTTACAGCTCGTGGAGGTGATAGGTAGAAACCCAGAGCACATGTGGCTAGTCAGGATTTGCAGTACCTATTAGTACAACCTTTACAGTGGACAGATGAGTGACAAAAGGCCTACTGCAGGTTGCATCCATAGGTCAGGTTAGAGGGTCCCTCAGTGAACTGAAGTGACTATTATCAAGGATCTTGTCTTTTGAAGAGCATTTGGACAAGGAAGAGGGGAGAGCTCCAAAAGCAGTTTAGGTGTCTAAAGTAAGGACTGCGGTATCTCGTCTTGCTTATAAGAAAGAATCTCTTTCTTCTTTTATTCATACAGTAAGAATAATCTGTAAAAAATGTCATAAAGACCTTCTAAAGGCAGCAGTGCTTTCCAGATGCTAAATTAATTACAAGTTGAAATGACCTAAAAACTGCGCAAAGAGTTTAAAGATGCATGAAATATACACAACTACATTGAAGTTCATTCAAGTAATAATACATGAGATAAGCTGCTGATGTTTATAGAACACACATAACCTCTCAAAAATCATATCTTGTTCTGCTGTATACAATTTGGCAGCACCATCTTTAAACAGTGTCTTAAGGGTTATATCTTTTACTTGGCTTATAGAGAAGGGAGCATGAAAATTTCATTAACAATAATAGGAACTGTGTGTCTAATTTCTCATTAACAGTTCTGGTTAGTGCACACTCTTTAATGCTAAGGCATGGGTTAGTGTAACCGCCCCTTTCTTAAGTTACAAAATGCTTTCCAAACCTATAAAACCTTTACAACCATTAAGTCCTGTGCTTCTAAAAATAATTCACCCATAGACTGTGTAGTTTATAAATTTTTCTCTGACTGATAATAAATTATAGCTTTAGGTACTACAAATGGGTAATGTAAGGACTGATTTAGTGGCCATGTTGAAAAGCTTTTGTTAGCTTTCTTGCATCTTAAGCACAAATTAATTTGTTATAATCTGTTTACATTTAAAATTCTTCTAAACTATGTTTAGTCATTTAAAATTCTGTTTCATATGGCACAAAGACTAAAATCTTTGAAGGAGAATTGTAAACTTCATTGTGTACAGAGAGGTATACATGTAAGATATCTACATCCCCTTGCCTTCAGCTATGTGTTTGAAAAATATTTATCCCATCTGGAAGAGGAAAGAGTACTTAAAAATCTAATACAGTCCCACTTAGTCACCTATTATTTATGAGACAGCTTTAGGCAAGTGTTTTCAGACATACCTACCTAGAGCTAGTTGTATTTTTTGTATGTAGGCAACTTGACACAACCTTGCTTAGATAAGTGACTGCAGTCTTCATCACATATATTGCTTTTGGTGCAAGGGAAAGTAATAATTGTTTTGTCAGACAACTTCACACATGGACCTTGGGCTTCTAGGTTTCACAGGGCAATTCATATGTTCAAATATGCCTGAAAACTTTACTTTGCTTGTTATATTAATTCCAAAGATTGTTATAAGCGTTTGAAATTGGAACTCCTATTCCATTCTACTGTCCTACTTTTTTATGGCTACCTTTTTATTTTAATATGAATGTGTGAAATAGGGATGATTATGAAATAGAGAGCATCCAACTGAAAGTTAACCAGTCAATAAAAATATAAACTATAGTACAGGACTTTCCTAAGAGAAGGGGTACATAACAGTGCATCTTAAATGCCTTATTTTTATAACATCCCTCAATGTCTTTTCAGATAAAAGGCTGAGAAAAGAATTAATGTGTCAAAAGACTATGTTTTGCAGCCCATAAAGCAACAAAGCATTTCTTCCACAGGTCAACCTTATCCTATATTGTAGATAAAATTGCACTGACCTTTTATCTATATTGACAAAGATTTCATTCAGCAGAGCTGATTTCTGACTTTTATACTTGAAAAAGTTGTAAACTTCGACACCATGGCAATCAGACCTTTTCAGCCCAGACAAAATACACAGGCAACTGGGGGAAGATGTTAGAAGCTCTCTTTGAAGATGAACAAAGAAAGGCACTTTAGAGAATATTGACAGACTTCTAAGCTTTTCGTACTGCTGTGGTTTTATTCCAATTGTTCTTTCCAACACTTTTTTTTTTTCCCCAAATAAGGTATAAATATAGTAGGTTTATCAAGATTTATATATTATATACAACTTCGAAATCTGAAGTTCAGCTGTTTCTTTTTTTTTTTTTTTTTTTTTTTTTTTTTTGGTTTGGTTTGCTTTGGTTTGATTTGTTGGGTTTTTTTAAGGTCTTTATGGAAATGGCTAGACATTATTCCTTAGATTTCTTTCTCAGGCTTTCAGATATTCTAACTGTATCAAAAGCATAATTAAATTGTGAACCAGAGAACAACCAGATACTATCATTCATCAACTTGTCACTGGATACCAAGTGGAAGCATAATCTATTTTACGTCCTGCTAGTATGTCTGTCATCGGTCCAGTGCCTACATACACTATATTAATGAGTCAGATGAAGCCCTTTCTTGATACCACAGAACCTGTATTTTCACTTTCTATATATTTTAAAATGTATTTTAATAGGATGTGGATTGTTCAGCTTTCTGGAAAATTGTGTTTAGTACATGTCATCATATGTACTGGATTAATACTCAGGAAACTCTATGTCTATTTCTGCCTTCATCACTGATTCACATGAGTACTTTAGAACTGAACTACTGAATATTTCAGCTTCCCATCTTTAAAAAATGAGAATAATTTTAGAAAACATTTGCTACAGTAATTTAATGTCTATGGGTTGGATCTGCCATAGAACTGCTAGATATTAAGCATGGTTTCACCTCAGGAAAACGACACTGAGGCAAACACTTACTATGAATATTACTTTAAGTAAAGTGCTGCAATGCAGACTGCTGAATTGTAGAAGTGGTTTTGGTCACTTAGATGGACTTTTTTCCTTACTCTTTACTACCTTATGTAGTCAAAAAAGAATTGCTACTGAGTTTTTCTAAAAGTCTTGCAGCAGAATCTAATCTGTTCTCCCAATTACCTTGACTTAAATGTTGACGAATTTGTTTGGAAAAAAAGATTTATTTTTTTTTTATTATATCAGTATTAATTATCTTAAATGACATTCATAACTCTGTAATTTGTCTCGACTTACATCATTTAATAATTCTGTCCATAGTTATTGGTTGATGAAGAATACTCTACCATGAAACTTAACTTGACATATGCAATGGGAAGTTGTGTTAAAAAACATTTTATTAAGCTGGGCCTTTTTTAAAGTCAGATCCTCAGCATAAGAATATTATGTAAATCAGGTCAATTCTTTCCAAGCAGTGAAAACTAATGTCAGAAAATACATATTTTTGCATAAATTATTTAGTGAAAAGTTCAGTTCTTTTATAGTAGTGTGCCTGAAGCATTTGAATATGGGCATTTTGTCTGGCCATTGTTAACACATGCCATCGGAGATTTCACTTCCTTCCAGACCGTAGTTTCAAGACTTTTGTCATTTGGCAAGGTTTTTGTTCTTGGTAACACAACTTTTCTACCATTATATTCTCTGTCAATATTCATGTATTGTCATCTTGCAACATATATCATAGAATCATAGAATCAGCAAGGTTGAGAAAGACATCAAACATATCAACGAAATGTATTGGCAAATGCATTTTAAATTGCTCAGAAATTTGAAAGTCTGCTGTAGGAGCACTGTGAGTCTTTCTGGAAGGAGGAGAAGAATGGAGGAAAGATTCACTGAAGGGTTGCAATGTATGTCCTTTTTACCATTTCCAACAGGAAACTGTCTTAACTATATACCAAGTTCTTGCTTTCTAAAAATAAAAATAAATTGAAAATTACATTTTTATTTCCTCTACATAAGTAACTTATGAAGTTCTAAACTGCACAGATACTTGTATCTGGGAAGTTATTTTTAGTACAGCTGAAGAATTCAGGCAATTTTAGCCTACCAGCAAGCTTTAAAACTAGAGCTTTGGGGAAAAAAAACACCCTTGAATTCTTTGGAGTTTCATCCCTGAGGAAAAAAATCCTCCCAAACCAAAACAATTAATAAATCCACATCATAAATTCATAATATGCGGGGTGGAAGAGACCCTGTAAAGTCATTAGTCTACTTCGGTATTCCAGGCTACGGTCTGCTATGACACTCATGCTTGGTAAGTATTTCTTGAAATTGTCCTTAATGACACCACCATCACCACCAAAATCCCTTTTAAGCATTCATGGGGAATATATTCCAGTGCTTAACTACTCTTGTCATAGGCAAGGTTTTACTTTTTGGCTTGAATCCTTACTGCCATTTGATTTCTCATTATAATGCCTGTTCCTTCAGTCCTATCAGCTATGGACTTATGGTCACTTTTCAGACATCACTTCCTAAGGGCAAAGGAGCAGACAATTCCCAAATGCTGGAAGTCAAACAGGCAAGGAAGAAGGCCAGCAGGGCTGAAAAAAAAATCTCCTGTTGGAGATAAAGCAAAAACAGAAGGTTTATGCCCAGTAGAAGCAAGGTCACGTGACATGGGAAGAATTCACAGATGCTGCTTGCCACTACAGGAAGAAAACTTGTGCAGCCAAAGCACAACTGGAGTTGAAGTGGGCCAGAAATGTAGGGGATAATAAAAAGAGTTTTTTCAAATACATTAACGGCATTAGGCAGTTTAGAATTATCATTGGCCCGTTACGGGATGAGGACAGTCACCTCACAAACAGGGACAGAGACAAGGCAGAGGTGCTCAAGGCTTTCTTTGCCTCTGTCTTCAACACAGATGAGGGACCAAGGGAGTTAGAGGACTGTGACTGTGAGATTGATCAACGCCCAGTTGACCCTGAAATTGTACAGGATTTGCAACTCCAGCTGGATCCTTACAAATCTATGGTGCCTGATGGGATTCATCCCAGAATCCTCAAAGAGCTGACTGATGTAATCACAAAACATTCCTTGATGATTTTTGGGTGATCTTGGGAATCCAGAAAGGTCCCAGCTGACTGGAAGATGGCAAACGTTGTTCCTATTTTCAAGAAGGGCAAGAAGCAGGACCCTGGAAACTGCGGGCCTGTCAGTCTCAGTTCAGTGCCTTCTAAAGTTATGGAGAAGATTGTTCTGTGAGATATTGAAAAACACCTGAAAGAAAACGCAGTCACTGGTCACAGCCAGGACGGCTTCATGAGAGGAAAGTCCTGCTTATCAAACCTGATTTCCTTTTATGACAAGGGAACCCACCTGCCTGATCAAGGGAAGCCAGTTGACATCGTCTTTTTGGATTTCAGTAAAGCTTTCCATACTGTTTTTCACTGTATCCTGCTGGACAAAATGTCCAGCCCACAGCTGGATAAACACACCATGTGGTGGGTAAGCAATTGGCTCACAGGTCAAGCACAGAGGGTAATAGGGAATGGGGGAATATCAGACTGGTGACCTGTCACTAGTGGGGTTCCACAGAGCTCCATCTTTGGCCCTGTGCTCTTCAACGTCTTCATAAATGACTTGGACACAGGGCTGGAAGGGATGCTAAGCAAGTTTGCAGATGATACAAAACTGGGAGGAGCTTTGATTCCCTTGAAAACAGGAAGACCCTTCAGAGAGATCTCAACTAATTGAAGGACTGGGCAATCAGCAGCCATAGGAAGTTCATCAAGAGGAATTCTGCACCTGGGATGGGGCAACCCTGGATATACAGACAGACTGGGGAATGAGATGATGGAAAGCAGTGCTGGGAAAGGGACCTGGGGGTGCTGGTCAATGGCAAGTTGAATATGAGTCAGCAGTGCCCTGGCAGCCAGGAGGGCCAATCGTGTTCTGGGGGGCATCAGGCAAAGCATCAACAGCTGGTCGAGGGAGGGGATTGTCCTGCTCTGCTCTGCACTGGGGCAGTCTTACCTGGAATATTGTGTGCAGTTTGGGGTGCCACAATATAAGAGAGATATTAAGCTATCAGAGAGTGTCCAAAGGAGGGCAACAAATATGGTGAAGGCCTTGAGGGGAAGTTGTATGAGGAGCAGCTGAGGGCACATGGTCTGTTCAACCTGGAGAAAAGGAGACCTTAATGCAGTCACAACTTTCTTGCTAGGGGAAGAGGAGGGGCAGGCAGTGATCTCTGAGGTGACCAGTGACACAACCCAAGGGAATGGTCTGAAGTAGTGTCAGAGGACGTTTAGGTTGGATATTAGAAAAAGGTTCTTCACCCAGAGGGTGCTTGGGCACTGGAACAGGCTGCCCGGGAAAGTGGTCACAGCACCGACCCTGTCTGAATTCAAGAAGCTTTTGGACAATACTCTGAGGCACGTGGTGTGACTCTTGAAGATGGTCCTGTGCAGGGCTAAGGGGTGGACTCGATGATCCTTGCGGGTCACTTTCAACTCAGCATATTCTGTAATTCTGTGATAGGAAAAATATTTTCTCTTTTTTGGCAAGAATATTTTGCATCCTTGAGCACTGGTATTCTATCCTTTCTGCAGCTGAGCAAATTCAGTTGCTTCAGACTTCATTAGCAGATAAGACATTTGGTCTTACCGTTCTCATTATAATCCTTTAGCTGACACCTATATGTTGTTTTTTTTAAATTGCAGTGCATAATACTGGACACAGTACTGCATTTGATGTCTTACGTATCTTGAGATTATCAGCAAGATGATTTCATTTGGTGTACAAGATGCATTCCAGTCTAAACAACCCAGTATGTTGTATGCATTCTTCACAGAAGTGTGATATTTTTTAATCAGCAAAAGACCTATTTAGCCATTTTTTCACTTGTGTCTTGTGGTGAAATATTTGATTTTTTTCCATGTAGGTCATCTGCATTTCTCTATTTTGAATATTATCCTTTTTTTAAAAATTCCTCCAATTTTCAATATGCTTTTGAATTCTAATCCTATCTCCCAGTGCAATCACTGTGCACCTGGTGTCATCTGGTGTCTTAATAAGCTTTTTAAATTTCCTATCATAAATGTTGTTAATGAAAGTATTTTAGAAAGTAGACTTAAATTGAAGTGTGTCAGCAACCCTTTGATATTTTCTTCCATGTCAATAATCGACCACTGATGCTTAGTGATTATAGTTATCTCATCAGTTTTATATCCACCCCTACAGCTACATTTTTTTTTCTCTTTCCTATTAATGTCTTATTTATTCTTATTCTAGATGCACTTTTTTTTTCTTTAAGACCATCTGTTATTTTGTTATGTCATTGCATTAATCATTCTTACAATTTTTTTAATACTTCTGCTTCTTTCTTTATTTTTTTTTTTCTGTATTTGCATGCCAGCTTCTACAGCGTTGGATTAATCACTGCTGTCTTCTTGACAAAACCTTTTATGCTGTCCTTCTCTTTGTCTTTTCTGGGTCCATTTCCGAGTTCATATACTTTAAAGAGTGAGGGGAACATATAGCATATAGTTTTGAGTTGTAGGTACACACTCAGTACATTCACAGTATACTTGGGCAGAATGGAACTGTAGACTCACTCTGTCATAGAAAAGCTGGTTGGATGGGACCTCTGAAGATCATCTAATGTACCTGCTCAAAGCAGGTGCATCCCTACACTAGGTCAGATCAATTATGGCTTTATCTACCTATGTCTTGGAAACCACCAAAGATGGAGGTTCCTTTCTGGACTATGTCTGTTCCACATATTTTAATGTGTGTATGTGTGAGGGTGTCTTACCTCCTAATGTCCGACCTGAGACTCCTAGGCATCAATTTTTTTGCATTGTTCCAGGCATCTCAATTAATTTAGCTCCAGCAACCTCCTTACTATGTTTTGCAACTATCTCTGAACATACTGGCATTTCTATATGGAGGAAGAACACACTGAAATAAAGTTGATCACATTTCTATATGTTACAATGGAATTGTATTGTAAAATCCCTTAAATTTAGTTTATGTGTTCCTACCATTGTATAAATCCAAAGTTTTTTGACAAACTGAACAGTATTTCTGTTCCTCCCTGGACAAAGAGGCAATTAAAAGCTTGGCTGAAAACTAGTAACATAAGAAATAATTGATTGTAAAGAAGTTCCACCCTTCACTGAATAATGTTGCTGAAATTTGTGACTTTTTATTAAAAAGTTACAAAGGTTATGTCTTTATTTTGAATTGAATTCCCTTCTGGGGGTCACAGTATGCTTTTTTAAGTAGGAACAGATTAAATGCAATTTCAGAAACATATGTGAAACTCTACCAATATAGCTGTGTCCATAAAAGGACTGAAGTAAAAATAAAGCAGTATTTAGATCTCTGAAATTCAAGTTTCTGAAATTGTGACAAAAACATCATAAAATAAATTATAATAAACAGCACAGAAGATTTTACTAGGCTAAAATAGTACAGTATATCTGCAAGGTAGTGATAAAACTGAGCTAGAAATTATAATCTGAAAGTATAGCTAGTAGGATATTAATATTTATATTAAACTTAGTGGCAGAAAAAGTGCCCTGAGCAAATTTCCTGCTTAAACATTGATGTTATAAAATACCTTCAAGGTAGGGTCTCAGACAGTACTTTGAGTCCACAGTTAATGATATTAAATGTAACAGAATAAATTATGTGCAAACCTGTAAAAATATAGAAATGCTGAAGTGTATTGTAGTTCTCTGTCTGATGTAAATCACAAGAGATTCCACAGACAGTAGCAGACATAGATGAGTGTAAAGAGAGTGAAGAAAAATCAGAATAATTTTTTTTAATTTAGATGATAAATATTCTTGCTAGGCCTTGCAGAAATTTTGCTCTACCTTACTTTTTTATATATAGTATATGAAATAAAATATAATATTCCAAATTGCTACTTACTTTTCTTTTTCTCTGAAAACCTTATATACTGCCTGCACAAAAAAGGACCACATCACTTTATTTAGAGATAAGCTGATGGTGAATTGAAAGATTTTTCAGGAATACACAGCAAATGCTAGGCAATGGGAAGTGTAAAATTTAAATTACACTGTGAGAAAGAAGCTGATGATGAGTATTTCAACTTGGGAAAGCTTCTACACAAAGCAAAAAGAATGTATAGCAAATGAAAAAAATATTGTGAAAAATTAGAGGATGAACAGAGATTTGGTCATGGTAGAGCTGCATGAATGAAGCTTGAGGTCTAATGTATAATGCTATAGTTTAGTTGAAGTGAAATTAGTAATAAATCACACCTTCTTAGAGTGAGAGTAATTAATCATTGTAATGGTTTATTGAATAAAGTAGTAAATTCATCACTTGGAGTCTTTACCTGTAATATAATTTATTTCTAAAACTATGCCCCAAGATGTTGAGCTTGATAGTATTTACTTATATAGTAGAGTATTTCTCTCCTATGCAAAATTTATGAACTACAAATGTGTTGTGTAAGAGGTAAGTCTAAATGACTTTAGGAGATTTCCATTTGAATTCTGTTGTTCTGAGTGCTTTTGTCAAGGAGATTAAGATAAAAGCAAAATGCTGGGAGTTTTTAATTGCTTATTTGAGCCTCTCCTTGGAGTTCCACTTGCTTATGAACAGTCAAGTATTTTATTGTTTTATATATTGCATGCTTTATGTATGTATATACAGTTCTTTTGCTTTGTGATAATATTGATTGCTTACATTCTTACAAATGTTTGCCCAGACAGTAAGTCTTCTAACTGCTGTACTTACAGTTTCTGTGTCCATATATATGTAAGAATGTGCACACACACTTTCTATTAAACAGCTAAGGCAATACAAATTATCAGGGCTTATGATTCTTTGCCCTTTTTCTGTATTTCAGATCAATGATATTTCTGTCTTCCTGGAATAACTGAAATTTGTACCTGCTTTGGAGTATGACTGCATTCTTTCATGCTTTGTAAATTAGACAGAGGTTTTTATGATTGTATCAGATCATGGATAACACTATTTACATTCTGTGGAGGAATCTGGTAACTTCCTTTATGATTTAAAATGAAAATTTGAAATATTGATATTTTACCATATTTTATCCCACTTATTTTTTCAGTTTCTATTATTGTTCTGTCATGGAAGTCCACATACACATTCACAGAGTGGTTGCTCTTTTGCCTTATCACTCAAATGCAAAATGGTACATTTTAATTCTGCTGTGTGTAGAGGATCCCTCACTTCCTCAAGCTTGCAGCCTGAACAAGCTAAGCCAAGCACACAAAGTACTGTGACAGATCCTATCAACTACTTGGTTGAAGCAGAGTTCTGTATCAGTCCTTGTGGGGATCCAAAAATATTTCATGGTAGAGTTGTTTTTCTGTATAAAAAAATCTTGTTACACAGTTCTTCGCTATTCTTCTTTCCTCCTGTTTTTCTTCTGGTCCTCTGTTGTTTTTCTTCTCCACTGCTACAGCCCTTTTTTTGTCCAGGTTTCTCATCTGCAGCGTACAGTGTACCCTGTCTTCAAACAACATAATCGTAAGATAAAGCTGTAGAACATTAAAAAATAACACTTGAAAATAACTGGAGATTTTCTCAGACTGCAGTGGCCATTCAAACCCAAAATAGTGCTGAAAGCCTCTGTCAGATATGATCCTGGCTTTGAGATGAGGCAGACAAGTCTAATTTCCCTTTGACACCACTGGGTCTAAAGGCCCTAGTCACAGTATTTCAGCAAATGGCACAGATAATCCTATGTAGCTGAAAGAAATTTTCTATCTGAGCCTTTGACAATCAGTGAGGAGTCAAGGGACTCAGCTTGATTTCCCACATCTTCTAATGCAGGCTACTTCATTATCCAAATTAATCTTGTTCTATACCACAGTACAGATGTAGGTATATAGATAGACCTTACTAATGGAGAATATCCATCTCTTACAGAGAGGTGCCTTAGTATCAGCAAGAGTCATACATTTACTTGTCTAAATAAGCCATGTTCTTTGCCTTACTTTCCCACACACTCCCACCAATCTGAAGTTATTCAGTCTCCACTAAAGCAATGTGGGTTTTCTTCACTTTGCAAAGTTCCATAAAACCACCTGGAACAAACCTGCAGTTATAATATCTATCCCCAAGTCTCAGAGGGCACTGGTTAACTCATTGCCCCCATAGCAACTCTCTTCTTCTGCAACATCTGCTTCCAGAGTTTCCAGCAATCCTTTTTTGGTTGCTGGTACTTGGTGATTGTTACTCTTCTCACTGATTATATCCTTTCTGGTTGCAGTTACTGCTGCCAAAAAGATGACAGAAATACCAGTCCTATGCCGGAACATTGATGAAAGCAATTATCTAAAGATGGGAAAGTCTTAAAAAAGCATCCAAAATTTTTCATGAGGGGAGTTTTTGAGTTCCACGTTCACCAAGATGTCAACATGCCTGTTTTGTCATGAAACTTCTTCAGCTAAGACTGTTGTTCAGGTCCTCAAAATCAAGTGATTCTCAATGTCTATATACAATTATACACCAAGTATGGACTGAAGTATGCAATGAAATGTATATAACAAGAAAATTATAGTTAGTTAACTCTGTATCTCCACCTATGTCTATGGCTTTCCTACAGATGTTTTGAAGACCGGCAGATACTTGGAACTCTCTCTGTATCTTAACCTGGCGTTATGCCTGTCTGTGGTATAGAGAGCTGATGCAGTATTTTGCTAAATTGATCACTTACATGAAGAATCAGAAGAAAGGAGCAATTATGGAGTAAGAAACTTTGTAATTTCTGAGTGCATGGGAAGTACTACTTGGAATTTCATGCAGTTTGAACAGAGTTGAGGAATGGTAGTGGCCAAAAGATAAGAAAAGACATTGTATTCACCTGCTACACTACATGATGTGTTGTGCACGTGTTGATTAATTTTGCATGACTTTTCTCCCATCCTTTTAGAGTTCTGCTCAGAATTTCTCTTACATTCTGCACTTGAGAGGAAACTGAAGGTGGTGGCCATACTTTGCTTTAGGTGCCTCCAGAAAGGGCCATAAGGACTGGGACAAATCTACCTGTCAATCACACATCCCAAAGGACTCTAGTCATGAGTCAATAATCTTTAGATAACATCAGTCTGCAGTTTATCTTTTCCAGTGTGTTTGTAAATGCTGAGTTGAAAATTCATACTATGCTCTGAGTTTTGAAAAAAAGATTGGAATTATTCTGTGTGAATATTGTGCACTTAGATTCTTCAGGTAACATCCAAAAAAACCCCAATGTGATATCCTGTTGTGATATCAACATTTTAAATGTTAAGGACAGATTTTACAATGCTATCTAATATTTCTTCCGCAAACAATCAGCTGGTTCTTGCAGGATTGCAAGACCTGGCCTACAGTTATAAAACATCTCTATCAAGCAATGATACTGTTAAGAGTTATTAGAAAATATTGCTGAGGATATTAATATCTAATTATACTAAACTGATTTGTAATTAACTCCACAGGAGCACAAGAATAATGCTTGCAGAATTAATTAGGACAACATTAAATAGAAGGCATTTTTCTTTTCTATTTGTTTAGTATAAGAAATCAACGCAGTCATTTTGGAGTGTTTCAGTGTTTTTATATCTTTAAGCTTCACAGACATACAGCTTCCTATGGAAGCACTTATTTTCTTCTTTTAATCTACACATTTTACTTATGCGTCAGTTTGGAACCAAACAAGTATAAGGATTGCAAGGCAGGGTTGGTTGGGTTTTTTTCACCTTAATTAAAGATTCTCTGAGTCCCTCAATAAATGTCCCTTAATTTGTCCTGTGTAAGATAATGACCGTTTAGGACCTTGGCAAGCCTAAAGGGTTTTTTGAGCTGTTCTTTTGGGCTGCTTAGCTTGATATAAATGCAGTTAGGCATGACCTCATTTACCTCTCATGGAAATAAATAATAGTGGCAAGATGTCAGTCCTTTATTTAGCTGTTTTAATGCCAAGTTTTACTTTTTTTTTTCCTGTTTACTACTGACCTTCAAGATATGCTGCAAAGCCCTACCTATTTGCCAGGTTTTCCATAAGAGTTGAAGAAAGAACATTTAAGAAAGAAGTGAGAAGGGTCTCCATTTCTGTGTATTAGCAAAGAGCTTAATTGGTGTTGTCTCAGCTCTTTAGCTGCCACTGAAGGGATTGCAGCACACAGAAGAGGTTAGTTAAGAGGTACTTCAAGACACCTCTGTGTTTTTTAAATCCCTTATTAGCTCACAGAGTTTTTCTCAGGCCCCAGGAGCTTCAAGGGATGTGCACAGTGCACACAGATGTCCTCGTTGTCTTCCAGGACCACCAATAAATTCCTGCTTTAGGGTTGCTTAGTTCCAGCTGTACACAGAAAGTAGTTGTAGATCGTCTGAAGGTCTTTGCCATGTGATTAATTTACATACACTTCATTTTGTTAAATGTGCTTCAACACCTGTTCATTAACTTAAGTCATTTCGATACAGCCTTTCCTATAAAAATTACTTATCTGTATTGCTGTAGTGCACAAAGGCCTAATCTTCACAGGGCCTCACTGGAATAAGTTGCTCTACAAGTACAGAGTTTGGTGTAATCCTCACATGAAATATTTCCTTCTCAAATAAGCAACATTTGTATTTAAATCTGAACAACACTCCTCATATCTAAAAGCATGAATCCTCTGTATGTTTCTTTGCTATTTGGCAGCAGACTTTGTGTTCACACTTCTGTGTTCAAGAGGTACACAGATCAGATGTTTTCTTTGTCTCTGCTTTCTTTGATAGGAAAGAGAGCAGTTGTTTCCAGGCTCCACGGCTTTGCACTGAGATACAGCTGCCTCAAGCTAATTTTGGCTGCTTAGAAACATTTTGTCCATTTTTTTTCTGAAAGTCCTTGAGATTTAAACCTACTATCTCCATAGTCCCAGGCTGTTTGGCTCACTTGCTTCTTTAGAAGAGGTAGCCATTAAATATAGTTTTAATGTAAATTGCTCAGCAAGAAGAAGGAAGCCCAGAAAAAGTGGAGTAGACCAGATAAAGTGTGATTGTTGTGTCATGACTTTTCATGAGCTTTTGAACATGCATGCTGGTTTCAGCTCTTCTTATGGAGAACTTCATCCTTGGCGCTTATAATAAACTGTTCCTAATGTACAATCATATTTTCCTTATTCTTAAGGGTATTTTCATTTCCACGCTGATCATGCCCCACTTAGAAAAATCACACAACTGCCTCAAATTGAATGGTAGTAAGAGGTAGAAAAGTTGTTTACTTTTGGCATTTTTCAGCATAATTTGCATCACAGAGTTCAAAGGATATCTCAAAAGAAAGGTGGTAGCATACAGCATTCATAACTATCGTAAGTATTACACGATATTTTGAAGGAGGTTGAGCATTGAACTATCCATAGCAGCCTGCAGCAAAGAGTTCTCAGAGCACAGCTTTGTCAATTTTACTAATACAGTTTGCTGACTACACAAGCTACAGCAGCTTGAACTAACTAATGTAGTGCATTTGTATGCCCCCAAAGGTAAAGTTTTTAGATGCTAGGTACAACACTTAAAAAGAATAATTGCTTTCCATAATCGAATCCTCATTTATTCCTCCATTGGCAGTATCACTACTTATGTGACATTGAATTGTATGTGCTGTAAATGGAGTTGGGAGTGAGACAGAGATAAGCATATACACATATAAATGTGTGCATATTTCACACACATCTGCATGTGAAAACACATATATGTATATGAAGGTTGGTTATATGTATGACAGCAGAAGGTGGGAGCAGAGAGGGAGTAAAAGGTATTCTGAGTGTTCAGGAGGTGCAGAAAAAGCCCTTCTCTTGCCCAAAAAGCCCCCATTTTGCTGCCCATCTGCAGTACCTCACAGATGCACCACCTTCAGTAAACACATTCACTCTAGACTAGCGATGAGCACATTGTTCTGTGAGGGGCCACACAGGTAAGTTAGGGCTTGAAGCACTTCTCCTGTCAGGGAAGGCTGAGAGACCAGGAACTGTTCAGTCTGGAGATGAGAAAGCTCAGGGGACATCTTATCATTTGGTATGTATGCCTGAAGGGAGGTTGCAAAGAAGAGAGAGACAGGATTTTTCAGTAGTGCCCATTGACAAGACCAGAGGCAATGGACACAAACTGAAAGACTGGATGTTCCCTCTAAATATTAGGGAACACATTTTCACTGTGAGTGTGACTGAGCACTGGCACAGATTGTCCAGGGAGGCTGTGGAATCTCCCTCCTTGGGAGCCATCTGGAGATGGTCTTGGGCAACTTGGTATAGGGGACCCTGTTGATCTGTGAGGTTGGACCAGATGACCTCTAGGGGTCCTTTCCAACTTCAGTCATTTCTGCCACCTGAAATAAAGGTAAATTTTAGCAGAGTAATGGTTAAATGGAAGGCTCATTCTTCTAGTAACGTCTTTTGAGTTTAATGCAACCATTCATGTCTGTCCCTTACGTGGGTTTTAATTTTTAATTTTGTATACCTTTTATCATGTTTGTATGTGGTCTGTGTGCCAGAACTCTAGAACTGGTGGTGGTGCCTGCTCCAGTGTAGCAGTAGCTGAGATAATTTTGACTAGTTCTGGAAGAGGTCTCATTTCTGACCAGAACATAATAATTCAGAACAGACCCCATGTTGCTTTGGCTTGATCTCTTTTGGTACTTAGATTACCATATTGAATGGTGTTTCAAACATAACTGTATTTTGCACTGCACTTAGTGGTGCTGGCAAGGAGTATGTTTGGCCACTAATTATTTTTTTTCTTGCTGGTGTGCAGTACAATATGCCATTTTGTTTTTCTGGACTGCATTCATCTTTTGTCCTTGCCAAGGTCTGTTATTTGTTTTGCTTACCTTCTTGAATATGGCTGTTGTGTTCCTTGGAATTATTTTACCCTGCTGATCTAAAAATAGTTTGAAAATGTTTGGAGGAGATTTGAGACTTGCAATGAGTAGCAAATCGCAGGATAGATGTTCTGTGGCCTATTTCTAGTTTAAAATGCTATTGCACAGTTGCATAACTGAATTGCTGAACTCAATTCTCTTGTCCAGTTGTTTTCGCAGAGGCCTATGCTCATACACTTGTATAGCAAAAAAAAATTACATTTTTTAATATCCTAGTAATTTTCATATACCAAAAAAGTGCATTATGGTAAGAATTTGATATAAAGTTCTAATAAGTTGTAATAAGTACCATCCTTGATGTTTCAGTCAAGTAATTCTTTAGAAAAGTAGAGAAACTATTTTATTATTCAGCAGCTGGGGAATTTGACAATTTTTCCCCCTCATTTTTCTACAGCCAAATTGCAATGTGTTAATTGAAATTAAGCAGCTATAGTTCACAGAGGGTAGTATCAGATCTGAGTGAAATATGACTGAAATACCACCCTGCAGATAAATGAAAGAAGGAAATGTAGGTACAGTATCTGGAACACATATAAGCCAATTTTTCAATTCATATAAAAATTTATCTTTGCCCTGCAATAATTACACCAATTTGAAAAAAAAAAAAAAAGAATAAAAAAAATCTTTAAACCACTGGCAGAAATCCTATGATGTTTTTCTCTCCTTTCAGGCTATTTGTTCTGTATATTTTTTACCACTTTTGTATGTCTTTTTAATTGCTCTTTATTTTCTGTAAATGTCTCCAAACTTTCAGCTAGGTTCTCTGCTTGTCCTCTATTCCCATTGCCTATTGCCTTCCAGTGTTACTGCTGAAACCCATGCTACACAGACAGCAGACTGTGTTGTTAAGGTTCTCTGTAGCACTCATCCTCAATCTTTTTTTAATCAAACAACCATTCTTCCAAAAATGCTATTTTTTAAACCAAGATTCAAGTCTTATGGGTAAAAGTGAAGCCAAGGGACACGGGGTCAAGAAAAGGGCTAATAGAGTTTTATGTTATTTTCTGCAGTGTTAAGAGAAGGGTTGGTGCTTTAGAAAAGAGTATAAAATCACAGGCATTTGCTTGTGTCTGCTGGAGATGAGAAAGTTAAAACTGAGGTTGACAGGAAAAGGAAAGTATGATGTTGCCTGCAGTCTATAAGTGCGTCAGTATTTTTCTTCACAGAAGCTGGAGACACTCCTCTAAAGGCTTATCTGATAATGGCTACTGTCAGCTGCAAACTATCAATTTACAGGGGCCTCTTATCTGGTGTAAGGCAATTCTTAACGTTTGGGTTTCTGAGCACTTTATTCTCAGTGTTGCCATTTCTTAGGTGCCAAAATATGAATTATCTGAGTCTAGAATTTAAAAAGTGATGGGACTGGGGAGGGAGAGAATGGAAAAGGCTGAAACCAGATGGAGTAAATTGTGTATTATATACTATAAACCAGTCAGATTTACGGATGGTGCCCTCAGCAAAATCAATGAGGAATTCTGAGGAATTTAGTTTAATATGCTTATAATCTATAAATGCCATCACTGACCTGTACTAAAATTCCGGATCTCAAAGGATGTAAATATTTGTCGAAACTTCTCACATATTCTTTATTTGAAATGCTTAGTTCATTAAGTGAGTTTCTAAGTTTTGAAACTGATAGCTCTTTATTTATCTTATCCTGGACTGCCAGCAAATGGTGAGTTTCTTCTGCCTCCTTAATCTTTCCCTCATGGCTCTCATGGAGCTGACATGATAGCAGTACCCTCAGGCTCCTTAATGAAGTTACAGTAATTTACCTCTAACTTAGGAAATAATTCTATTTTGGGAGCATTTTGACTGTTTGCTTGATTTGTATCTTAAAATAACAACAGTACTTCTCTATCTGTTAGGATATCCTCAGTCATTACAGAACAAAACAAAGTAAACTAAAAATCCCACATTTTTTTGACCCAGCAAGAAATTCCAGCAAATATTAAGATCTTCTTCAAGCAAATAACTAAAAAAGTATATAAATTTTAAGTAGACAACAGGAAATAAGTCTTTCTTAATAATTCATAAATTTTTTGAGGAAAGTAACTGATTTAAGAATGATGGGTTTTTTAAGTACTTTCATTTCCCTATGTGTGTGCTGGTAAATGAAATGGGCAAGAGACCATCCCCCAAAACAGGTCACATCTAAACTGTCCCTGGAAAAGGGCCCTGTCCCAGGGTGAATCCTAAGCTTTGCTCTGGACTCTGGACTTCAGAGTTCTTTTAGGTGACCCCAAGCCACATATGTGCCAGATAGTGTGCTAGGGATTTAAAAGCTGGGATGTCTGTATTACAGAGTTTGAGCCCTGGTTAAGTTATTGGTGTAGATACCTACTCTATGGCACACACCGCTGTGTGTTAGAAAAGACAGCTGCAAATAGCTATCTCCCTTCTTTTTCCAGTATTTTTTATCCTTCCAAACCAGTGTGGAAGTGATATGAAAACAATTACTTACAGTACCAGCTTCAGTCCTGTTTCAGAACACTGTAATTAGAAATTAATGGTATGGATGACATAAGAAAACTTAATATATTTCATCTGAAAAGCTATCCTATTTCTCTTTAAAATGAATGTACGCATAATTGGTCTGACATTACAAAGTGGTATTACAGCCTAAGTGATAATTTCTCACAACACCTTCTTGTGCATGCTTCTCAGGTATGGATTGCAGATGTAAAATGAGGGCACTGTTTGTCTGGCTTGTATGCAGTATTGTCATTATCGAAATTACTACTGGGCTGCAGTACTTGTACAGTGATATGCTTCTTTTTTTTTCAATATTTGCTGAGGTGGAAACAAATTTCTTAGGTGTTTGTCCATGTGTCTGAGGGCCAAACACAGTGCTGAATAGAACTGTCTTCTGGACAGAAGGTACCATCTAGGCAGATGATGAAATCTTCTTATCTTGCTGTTTCTGAACCTTAATACACATTTTCAAAACCATTAGATGGGCTGAGAACTCAGGTACAGCTGTAGCCAATTGCTTTAACCCCTGTCTTTTAGAGTGTGTGTTCACTCAGGAATCCCAAATAATAAATTCAAAATGAGTGAGAACCAAACCAAAAAGTAGCTCTCACTAGCTGGGAGGATGATTACTGTGTGAGCAAAGGGTTGGACAGAACCTTGAGGTTGTCAAATTCAATTGCTACCTCCAGGCAAGGCCAACTTCAAAGCTACATCAGGTTTTTCAGGGTCTTATCCTGTCAACTTTCTAAATTCTTCAAGAACTGATGTTCCATAGCATCTCTGATCCATCTTTTTTAGGGGTCAGGTTCTCCAGATGTAAGTCAAACCCTGGAAAAACTCATAGTTATCCAGCTAGTAATACACGTCATTGTGCACTGAGGGAGGCAATGCTGGTCTCTAAACATCTCTTAATGGACTAACTAGGAGAATGACATACTCGGGTGTCAAAAAATTTCATTTAATATCTACACTTTTTTTTTTTTTTAAACTGAAAGAGTAAACATTTTCATAGGGAAAAGAAATTTTATTGCGATACACTTAAGACATAGCCAGTGATATTCATACCTATGAACTCAGATAATTTGCTTTATTTTTATTAGAATTAGGCAGGTAATTAAAAAAAAAAAAATAAGAGCACTTCTTTCAAAGAGAATGTACTGTTAAATTTCTTTCTCTTTTAAGTGAAAGAATAAGAAAAACACATTTTTGTTTGTCCCTCCTGAATATAGTGTTACTATCAAATGGTGATAATGTAGAAAAAACAGCTATATTTTTAGAAAACATTGCACACTACCTTCTAGACACAGGCAGTGTGACTCACAGTAGCATTTTCTGTATAAACAAGATGAAGGAAAATGATGAGAAAAGTATTTGCATATTTTAATTTTCAGATACAGTCAAAATTACCTTGAACAGTCTAGCTTTGTAATAAACTTTGAGTAAAATTAAGGCATAAAATGCCATTATCTTTTTTCTTGATTTACTCTTTATATAAAAATTTGTATGCCATGTGCATCTTATTGTTAGCATCTTCCAATAGTTTATTGTGTGTTGAATATATTCTGACACTTGGCATTTTTCTAGGATATTCAATGCCATTTTTTTTGGATGTATCATATATGCACACTCATCTGCAATATATATAATGCTTATGTTCATATATATGTGTTAATGTTGCTAAAGGCAAGTTCAGAATGCCAAAGGGAGTTTTTTGGTTTGCTTTTTTCCTTTTTTGTACTTAGGGCAGAAAGCTGCAAATCTATTTGTGATGCTCCTTGCTTTCTGTGGGAAATTCCAAGCACAATTTTAGGTTAGACCTGCAAAAAGGCTCTATTATAGAAGGTTTCATGCTGTCATTCATATTTCTTTCATATGAGCAGTTTTAACTAGTGGTTGCTGAAACCATTATTTTATTTTTAAAAATGACAGAATCTCTTAACAAGGTTGACCATAAGTGAAAGCTGAGGCAAAATTTTGTTGGAAGTAGTACTGCTTCCTGTCTTTAATTAGAGTAGAACACAAAAGTTCTGTTATACTTTGTCCAAAGGATAAAAACACTTGGGAAAAAATTTACCTTGCTGAAGGTCAAGAAATAAGCAGTACAGTAGGTGCCAAGAAACACACTGAAGAAATAGATGTGTTTTAAAGCACTAAAATGCTGACCTTCAGAAAGAATAGTGACAGATGATGCTTTTATTTAAAACAAAAGGTTTCATCTTTTTATGAATCAGATGCATTATCATAATCAGCATCAGTTAGCAGTCTTCACTGACAAATATTATTTTTGACATTTCTAGACTTAGCCTAGTTTCAGCACATAAAGAGAAAACCTTGCCCTTCGCTGCCTTTGGAAGAACTAAATATCAAAGCAAAAATATGTATGATAAGTTATTTAATAAACAAATGGATTAACTTTAAATGTACTTTCTCTTAAAGCAGTTTTTAGTCATTTGGTGTTATAACCACTGTGATTCTATCCTGATTTTGGCTGGGATAGAGTTAATTTCTTCTCAGTAGCTTGTGTAGTGCTGTCTTTTGGATTCAGTATGAGAATAATGCTGATAACACACTGATGTTTTGGTTGCTGCTAAGTAATGTTTATCCTAAGTCAAGGACTGGGTTTTTTTTTGTGTCTCATGCTCTGCCAGTGAGGAGATATATATAAAAAAAAAAGCCGTGAGGGAGCATAGGTGGGACAGGTGACCCAAACTGGCCAAAGAGATATTTCACACCACAGAACATCATGCCCAGTATATAAACTGGGGGAGTTACACAGAAGAGGTGGCTGATCGGGGTGCGAGGACAGGGTCTGGCATCAGTCATCTGGTGGGGAGCAATTGTATTGTGCATCACTTCCTTCCCCTTGAGCTTGGGATTGGGTTTTCTTTAATTATTTTTTACTATTATTATTATATTTTACTTTTGTTTCAATTATTGAATTGTTCTTATGTCAACCTACAAGTTTTACTTTTGATTCTCCCCCCCATTCTGCTGGGATGGGGGAGGTGAACAAATAGCTGCACGATGCTTAGTTGCCAGCTGTGGTTAAGCTGTGACTGTTCTCACTGGATGTTATAACCACTGTGATTCATAGCAGTCTTCAGTGTAAAGAGCAGCTTTGTCAGTACAGGTCTTTAAACTGCAGTCGTGCAAACTTAACTGATGGACTTTGAGACAATTTTTCTCTGCCTGGCAAGTTTAGGTGTGTGACTATGTGCCACTTGCAAACTGCAGCTGATCACTTTGATTGCTAAAACAGCACATGTTTGTGTCTCCAGTTTTTGCATCCTCCCTTGGTCAAGGGAAGTGTCTCTCTCTTTTTAAGTTTGCCAATTCCCAGTTTATAGTCCAGTCACATTTTTCCCCAATTGGATGACAGTGTAAAAATGTAAAAAGGGAAATACAAATGTTAGAGTTCAGGTTGTTCTGCCCACTCAGACAAAAAGGCAGTAATGAAAGATGATGGGTCTGTACCTTTCTTTTTTTTTTTTTTTTGTCTAAGGAGTAATTGAGTGCCTCAACTGATAAATTGAACAGAACTATGCTTCTCTGTGTTTCTTTGGCTATCCTCTAATATAGGTTATTTGTACTACAAAAGATGGATACAGTCAGAATATTGTAAAGTTATAACTGTTTACTTATGACACAGATCACATAAATTTCCTTCCTTCCTTCCTTCCTTCCTGCCTGCCTGCCTGCCTGCCTGCCTGCCTGCCACTTCTCTATTTCCAAATTCATAAATGTGAGCAGAATCTTGTAGCACATTTGTTCTTGCAATTCCATTATCAAATAAGGTAAAATTGCCAGATCAGGTTGTCAGAGGTGATTTTGCTGAAACTTTGAGAGAATATTACAAGGAACCATATTTTTTCTTAAGGAGCTATAAAATATCAAAAAATACATGTAACAACATTCATAGATTGATTAACAAAATGTTTCTCTGGCATGCACACTACATTTTCCTGACTAAATCATAGTAGTCTCCTGATGTGGCACCAAAGAGATATGGAGAAAGATTTCATAATCATGGACCTACAGATTTATTCCATCACCTGTTAGCTTCCTCTGTAGAACTTTTTCAGGTCATCCTGGTTTTTGAATGAGGAAAGGAAGAGAGAAATGTGCACTTAAGAAAAAAAGTTGTATTGAAAATTGAATATGGAATCTGTTAAATTCTAGCTAAGAAATCCCTGCAATGCTTCTTTACAGACTCTGCAGAAGCAAAGATACATCTTTCTCTTCTCTCATGGTAAATACTTTATCACTACGAGCAGGACTCTTCACAGTGGTAAATTGCAACTTCAGTTCTCATTTCCTTTATATTTCACATGATGACATTACACACAAAGAATTGTCAGGCGTGTGTAGAATATAGCATCACTCAAATGTACAGAGACCTCTCCAGACAGCATAAATTACAAATTAACCCCAGACACACAGTCATGTCTTTCCCAATCTCTTGCCTATTTCTAAAAGGAAAAAGAAAAGTGTAATTGGACAAAAGCTACTGTAAAGAATTACCTGCCCAAAATAAATTGATTTCAGCCTGTATAATCCTAGTGATGCAGGTTGTGGCACAGCTCCAGAAACAACTGCACAAATGTGGAAGAGGAAACTTTAATCAATGGAGCAGGAAAAGAAGATTGGGGCAGGATGTAATGCACCAATATTAATATGTTTGCAAGCTCCACTGCCAAGTCCTGTATCTCTTTAAGCTATGTTCCCAGAGTCTTGCAACATTTAAGACTTCTACAAATGGCTCTCCAGCTTCAAGCTACTCTCTGACACCTCAATTGGGAAGCTTTTCTAATCTTAAAAAATGAGCTGGTCTGGGTTCAAGACGGTCTGGGAGCTGAGTACAAAGCAGCTGGGTAAGGGACCAAGCTTCCTGTCAAATATTAATTGTCTGAAGACAGAACTACTTGTCCTTTCTTACACAAAGACACAGCAATTCCTCCTATTCCTTCCCCCCCCCCCCACCTCGCATCTCAATTCCATTGCTAAGTAAGAATGGTTTGAACTGAAATAGCTTATAAGGGACCACCACTGTTGGAAAGAGTGATGACGAGGGACAGGGACTGCACAGCTGGTCTTATGGACATGGTGGGTGGATTTTGCCCTGTAGTGTTAGCATGGAATCATCATTCATTTTCAAAGCAAAACATCTGAACTACCCTACACATGGCTTGCTGATCAGCAGACTATTTCAGAGAGCAGAGTTAAGCTCACAGAAAATAAATACAGTCAGGAAACCATATAATGTTCTTTTCTCAGCTTCTCAGAACTTTTTTAGAAAGATGCTGCTAGTCATTTCTGTTTATTGTTCTCCCTGTTTCTAGCTGTTCAGTTTGCCAGATGAACGTAATTACTGACAGAAATTACATTTATTTAAAAGCAAAATTGAATTACTCTTACCATCCCCTCCCACTCTGTAGCTGAAAAGATTAGAAGGGTGTAGATTACAGGCCACTGTGCCATTATTGCAGACATATTCCTTCTTCTTCAACTGTTTCTGCATGTTCCACCTTCCAAACAGAAGTTTCCATCCTTTTACTGGTCATCCTGTTTATTCCTAAGTATAATTATACTGCTTTCACCATTAAGGGGTGGAAAACTCTGCATTCTGGACAAAACCAGTTTTAGCATCTGCCAAATGCACATCTTGTCTGAAAACCAGCTAGTTACTGTAGGTGCAGTACTCACCTACACTGTGAATCTGATGATGCCATATCTTATTATCATCTCAATAACTGATCACAAGGGACAGGTAATAACTAATTGCCTGATAGGGCACTAATTTTTTAACTTTTTACTCTCAGTGGCCTTCTCTATGCAAAACGCATTTTACATTTTCTGTATGATGGTATTGACTTAACACATTATGAGGAGGTGTTTGTACAGATAATGTTAAATTTTGGAATTGAAGCTGATGCAGAGCATTCTTCTAAAATATGAGCTGATTAAACTAGCAGATTTTGCTGGTGGACATTTGTATCAATGATTCCTAGAGTGAATAAAACGAAGCTCCATCAGCATACCTCTACCTATTCACCCTGGACACAGTGAAAATTTACAGATATCAGTAACACCAGTTTACAAAAAAAGTAAATTAGAAGATTAAAACAAATTAATCAATCTTTTCACATTTGTATAAAATAACTTATATCCATTTCTACAGAAAGGAAAAGATGGTACAAATGAAACAAAATGGAGCAAATAAAAATTGCCATCTGTAGCTCAGTTCTTTTTTCTTTTACTGTCACTCACAGTCTTTGACTAAGATGTGGAGCATCTCCAACCACTGTCCAGTTAAGAAAATGTCCTCTTTTCTTCCATTTAATGTGGCATCAGCACACTGAGTGAAGCCGTAGTAAAATACTAGAGATACTATGAAACAGAAAGCATGTGAAAAACAGTACTATGACAAGTGGAGTTTGGCTGTACTGCTGTGACTTTACATCAGCACCCTACGGATAGGCATCCTGACTTCTGAAGTTTTCCTAGTAAGAAAACTGATTCCTGGCACTCTTTCTAGTCTTTGGCATTCAGCTTAGCACAACCACGGAGGTTAGATCTACAGAACCACTGTTTTCTAAATTAATAATGTTGCTTAAGAAGAAATATTTTATCTAAGTTACTGTACCATCAGCCATAAGCAAATGGTTACAAGGTTGAGATGTAAGACAGATGCAGTTGCTAAAACAGATATTTTGTTTGCATTTTATGTTGCTTTAAGTACCAGGTCTGGACTCACACTTTCTTTGCAACCTTGTATAACGTGCACAAATAGATATATAGATGCGTATATGTAAAATGCATATTTTTAAATGTGGCCTAAGTTTTTCTGTGGAATGATGGTTCATGTAAACAGTGCACAGTGTGCAGTCCATATGTGCAGGTAATAGATACAAAGTCATGAAGGCTGGTGTTCCTGGTGCCAGATAAACAAATCTACAGGTGATTCTCTTATGATGATATCAGTTTTGATCTTATAGACATTAACTTTCTTTCAGTTTTCAATTTTTGAACACAGTTTGGGTGAATAAAGAAGTAGATTTATTTAT
>JAWWTY010000106.1:87359066-87384215 GCA_035222235.1 Margarornis squamiger | reverse complement strand
TCTTATAGACATTAACTTTCTTTCAGTTTTCAATTTTTGAACACAGTTTGGGTGAATAAAGAAGTAGATTTATTTATTTTTAAATAAAATCCTTTTCAAGAATTAACACAGTAGGCAACGTGTACAAGTACAGGGCCAATGTGGAGGCACTACCAAACAAAGGCAAAGAGTAGAACAGCAGGTCCCTTTTGTAGTAATACATAAAATATTACACTGATTCTTTACGGAAAGTGCTTCATGCTGAACTGCTATAAATCAGAGCTGACAGAAATTGGAGATTTCCTTATATGTTATTTTTGAAGAGGATATTGAAAGCCTCTTCTTTTTGCATTTTTATTCATCACAGAATCTTCATTGTTTAGCTCTTAGGAGGCAGGGGAAGACACGGCTTTCTTGCTCCATGTACTCTCAATAGGAACAAAGTTATCCTCTTTTTACTCACTTCCATCTATTCCTTCCTAGAAATTCATAAAATATTGCCATATTCATGGTTTCCAATGCTAGACTGAGGTTCTCAAGCTTCTGCTTTCCTGGGAAACCTTTGTGGAATTCTGCAGTTCCAAAAAAGATTCTTATTCCCAAAAGGTGTTTCACAAGTCAAACAAGTCTCTAATAAAATGGTTCCCATGAAAGTTCTGTTCTCTAATGCACAATATGTCCAGGAGTTCCCTCTTTGTCTCCATTAGGCTTTTGGATCAAGTCTGGTTACAGACAGGGAGTGATAACTGGACTTGCAGTTTCCAAAGTGTTCAGGTTTGTAGTTTTGATTCTAATACCTTAAGTGTCTTTCCTTTGAAGTGGAACAGACAGTAATGTAGACCATCAGCTAAAAAATTCTCAATCAAACTGATTTGAAGTGTTCTAACCTGCAAATGGAAGAGCAGAGATCTTGTTCCAGATGTGTCATGAAAGACTAAACCCTGGAGAAGAATGTCAGACTAGCCACCATTACCAGATTGTGCTTCATATTAGGATATAAACATTAAAAAGCTGTCATGCTCTGAGACTTCCTTAATCTTGTTGTGATTACATGTCAAATTAAGGCATTAAGAAGGTAAACTATTCTACTTAAGATTGGCTTTTTTTGTCTTTTCTGAAATTAATTTTTCATACCAGGAATTATTCATTCATGGGTCCAGAGCAAAGTAAATGCAAATGCTTGGGAGCCAAGACAATAAGTTAAAGATGTCCTATAATTAACTTTGTTTTACTAAAGTAATGTTTCAAGTATTTTAAAATAATTAGATTCACAGAAATAATACCACTGTATTCTTAAAAAGAGAATAACTGAAGGGAAATCAATCTTCCACTGCAACAGCATCTCAGCTTGGAAAACACTAAAACATGGACCTGTGGCCCTGCACACTTGACACTTGAGTGAGGTTGCTCACATCTTTTGAGTGCAAGCAGAGGTATGATGGCAGGATTAAGGCCTATGAATTTGTCTTGATCAGGAGTTCAAGCTGACTGAAAACAACGATCTTTCAAGATTAAGACCTTATTTAACAAAGATACATTTATTTTCACAAGCTGTTTAATACGATGCATATTGCATGTGTACAACATAAGTATGCAGCACATAGACTCAATGCAGAACTACAGCTGCATACTTATTGTCTTTTTATTCTCTTTGTCTATAGTTTATAGCAATCCATTCAAATTAAAATCCTGTTCTGAAAGTGGCTGAAATACTTTGCTTCCAAAGTAGTTGTCAAAAGACAGTGCAATTTAGTGGTTAAAAATATTTACTGAATGTAAATGTAGTTATCCTAAGGACATCTCAGTATTCCAATAATTTAAGTGATGCTTTGATTAGACTTCTTTCTACTGAAAACAATTAAATTCATAGAGAGACGATATAGTAAGCATAAAGAGCCATTAGCAAAACTAAAGAGGTGATGAGATCAGGTAGGTGAGTAGTAAATCAGAAGAATATAGGATTGTACACTTTAGATGGATAAGGTGAAAACATTACCAGAAAGAAAAAAAATAAAAAAAATTCCTAATTCATAAAGTTATATAACTGATAAAATGTGGGGTTTTGTGATCCTAGAAAAGGAGTATGAGCAGAAAGACAGGCCCATCTGAAAACAATAGACATTTGTAATATATCTACGTGATACAATTTATTCCTGTTGACATCATCCTGTATATTTTATGAGGACCTTTTTTTCCTTCCTTAAAATGGAAGAGTGCAGGGCAAAGCAAATGTAAAAGCCTTGGAGATAAGACAAGGAGTTAAATATGTCCCTATAAAAATCACCACGTTACAAGAAGTTATTGTAAATTATGGTAATAACCCACCTTTCTTGTGTGGTGCCAAAAATATTATAGTGACATCACTATAGAATAGGCAATGTTTATGTTTATATGAAGTGTGGTGCATTCCCTGTAGCAGAAGAAAAAAAAATTCTTCACTATACAGATTTTTACAGAAGCAGATAAATTTGCTCAGGTGAACACATTTCCTGCATAAATTACTTGAATTGTAACTGATTATTTTCAATTCTTAAACAATTGCTAGAGTTAATAAACATTAGATGTTCTTTTGAAATATCAGACAGAGCTGAAGTGTTTGGGTCTGGATTTACCTGTACAGGAAATTGCCTCCATCCATTTTGAAGTGGCATTTGTCATCTATTTTTCATCAAGGCCCGTGCATTTCTGCTGTGCTGATAGTATTCTTCTGGAAGGGCTAGGGGAGAAAAATAAATTAATGATGCTGAATTGGTTCTTAAATACTGCAACAACTGTGAAATCAATGTTGTTGGTCTGATACAGCTATAAACCAATGTTTTCCAGTCCAGTCAGTCACAGATTTGAGTTATAGTCTTTGTTTAACCACATAACCTCTTTATGTTCAGGCTATAAGATACTGCTGTAGAAAATTATATAATTTTTTTTTTTTTTGGTCTGAGTGAAAGTTACTTGACTCAATATGTTGTATGCCACTCTCCGTATTTAAAATGCGATGAAGTCTGCGGAAAATCTAGAAGCCCTAGTTCATTCCTATTTTTAAGGTGTTTAGTGATCTCTGGCATTTAGTTTTGCTTAGTGGAGGGATATTATTAGGATGGGAAGTTTTCTTCTCTGTAGGCCTCCAACACTAACAGTTAACAGTCCATATAACACGGGAATATATTTGATTTACTAGCACCAGAAGCATGAACTCTGATCCTGATTTAGCAAATGAAACCTACTTCTGTGTGTAGGCTAGGACTACAGCCCTGTTACATGAAATAGATAATTTATCTTAAATAATTTGCATCATGTAAAAGTGGTATTGTAGTACTGTTAGCAAAGCCACTCCCTGTTTGACATCATCCTTTCCATCACAATCTGCAATCTTAACCTATGAGGCCAGTCACTTATCTGAAAGCAGTGATTGTTTAGAGACAGAAACTAGTAGAAAAAAGATTTTTCAAAAGAAATTACATCATTCTACATTATTACATAATTCCATATTACTTTCTATCTTCTTCATTTGAGTTTTGCTTGTGGAATACCACGTTTTCCAAAAGATTTTTTAAAGTTTATGACAAGGTTATGCATCTTTGAAGACATAAATAGAAACATTCCTGAAATTATAACTGAAAATGGAAGTTTATAATAAAAATCGACGTAAGTAATGTAGTAGATGCTTATTGGCAAAATTATTACAATGCATATCTTCTTTGTGCTGCATTTTGAAATAAAAAGTAAGCATTTCACATATAGGAGGCATCTCAGAGTTAAATATGTTAACACGGAAAGAAATTTCTTCGTGATTTACATTCTTCTTCAAGAGTCAAGATTCAGCTAAATGAGTCACTTTCCATCTAGTTATTCAAAATGTATCTTGTCTGTGTTGTAATGCAGTACAAACACACAACAACTGTCTAGACATTTACTAGCCCATCAATAGGAGACCATTCAGAGCATCAGAGCCCAGGTCTTTGATTTGTTTCCCCAGTAAAGGAGAAGGGAATCATTGAAACCTGTGGAGAATCTGAGAAGAAAATAATATGGATTTCTGTCTAACATTATTGATGAAAGTTAAATGTCTGCTCAGAACCATAATCAAACTCAGGAGGTGACAAAATATTTGAGTGAGCTGTTTAAGTGGAAGTGAGGTGAAAAGGAATCCTGTTGTGAAAACAAGGGCTACTCAGGGGTTTGGATTGGACAAATATCTGCTTCATAAGAAAAGGAAAGAGATATTGGGAATCACAGAATGCTTTAAACAAATTAACACCTTCCATCAGGAATGTCTTGTAATTGATTTCTTTTTCTTCCACATATCTTGCATCAGCTGTAAAGGTTTTTAACTCAGCTAGCCATCATAACGAACCTATCCATGAAAGCACAGCATTTTTCAATTTCAGTAGTTTCAACAATATTTCCAGCAGGCCACAATGTAATACTAATTTCTCTCTCTTTTAGTTTTGTCTTTTTTTTTTTTTTTTTTTCTTAAACAGTCTTTCAGTTTGAATGGCTTAAGCCTTAACATCATAATTATCATAATTTTTTGCTCCTCAGGACTGATTGCCTTACAGGACAGATTGGAATTGTAAGTTCCTTTCTGATTTTTAAGTTTTTTTTAAAATCTGATGGTTTACTTTCAGCCAGATGGGACTGCCTCTCCTCCCACAACTGAACCAGATGTTGATTTGCATCAGGTTTTTGGCAAAGAGTTCATATAATTTTTGTACTGACTGATTCATTTGCATATCAACCTCATTAATAATGTATAGTCTCACTGCAGTGAATAACCATGACCATCTTTTCTGTATAATTAATTCATATAGCTCATCACTGCCCTAGATAAGTGTACCAATACCTAGAGGTAAACTAAGTGATAATGCCACTTATGGTCTAAAATCAGGCTATAGGAGCTTTTGATCAGTTATTTTAAGCCTTTATAAACTAAAAACCAGAGTTTCCTGGTTTAAAAGAAAATATGCACCTGCATGAGGTGTGTCCATCACTGGGAACAGAGGAGACCAGGGCTAGAATTACGTGACATAGTCAGAAAGGGAGAAATTGGATGAACAGTGTATTTTACAGTCTTAATTTTCTCCTTTCTTGTGTTCTTCAAGACATACATGGAAAGGTATTCTTCCAGCGAAGTTCTGCAGAACTGAGATGAAACAATGGTATTTACTAGACTGAAAATCCCTTATGAGCCAGATGGTGGCGTATGGATAGACTGCAGGTGGGACCACTGTTGCCCCCAGGCATTTACGTCATCTGCAGTAATCAAATATGAAATGGCCTTGAATGCTGTGCTTGGGAAGAGGCTCTGTAATGTACCAGATCTTGAAAGGTTCATTTAGCCCGTGAACTGACCTTATACGTATATTTCAGTTTTGGAAGACACAAGTCTCTCTATGAATCTTGCCAAAGGTATATATCATGTTGAAAACTGATTTTTTTTTGTTTGGTTCATTGTTTTTTGTGGGGTTTTTTGGTGTTTTTTTTTTGTTTTTTTGTTTCGTTGGTGTTTTTTTTTTTGGGTGGGGCAGGGGAGGAATAGGGCTTTTCTTATTTCATGGAAGACCTACATTACTAAGTATTGTTATGCTTCATGACACTTGGAAATGAAACAGTTTAATTTCTTCCTAAAGTTACTGAAGTGATTTTAAATAATATGTCTATCTCCTTGATAGCATCTGTAGATATATATGTAGATATCAGGGAAGACATGTTTTATGGCCCTTATAGTCCTGAGCTCTTGATTATTCAGCTCAAGTAATGCTTGTCATTTTCTTTCAAGTTTGTTTTCCTTTTCCTCCTTTCTGGGAGAGCCTGGAGAGCAGGAGCATTGGTGCATACTGATGTCTTGTCCCATTATTTAGCTGGGAACATGGCTAAAAAGGTCAATAGAGATATGGGAACTGGGAAGTATGCGTATCATTTGTCTGCCTACAGTCAATAGTCTCTCATGTTAGACTGGCTGGAAAGCATACTTCCCACAGTTTGGGGCTTGCAACATGCCTTCATGATCAGTTACTCCAGAAGTGGAAGCCTATGATTAGGATATGGCATGGTGATTACAAAATAGGAAAAAAAAGCCCTATTAATCATCTAATAAACATGACACACAACTCACATGATAGATACTGTCCATGAAACCCTACTACTTTACTCAGATCCACAGGAAATTAAATGGAAGAATAAACTATGGCTCTGCCTGCAGCATGTGTAGATGAGCTGCCCATGAGCTAGGCAGGATGATAATCAGAGCTGTAACGGGAGGTAGTTTCTTGTGTTTTGGGAATAAACAATGGTTGTTTTCTTCTTCTTGCAAACTGTTAAAATATTGGCTCTCATGAACATAGATTTCGGATTAAACTTTATTCTGACGTGATTCCAGCAATGTCCTTTTAGTAAAGGGTTAAACCTAGCAGCTTTTTTTTTTTTTTCTTTTCATTTAAGAAACTGGAAGCTCAGATTTCAATTATATTAGTGTTATATTGCTATTAAAATATTCAATGTTTTCAGAAAAGTCAATTAACCCATTACTTCAGTTTCCATATCCAAAGACTGGAGTAATCACTTTACAGGAATGTTTAGAGATCTGATTAATTAGCCAATGCTGAAGTCAAAGCGTGAATTCTTTGCCCATCTCCAACAGTTGAAAAATTCCTTCAGAGAAATAAAAATTGCACTATTCAAGTTGCAGGACAAATTTAGATTTGCAGATGTTTCCACATTAAAGTTTAGTCAAGACTCTATGACTAACACTTCTATTCCTGTAAAAAATACATATGGAATTGTAATAAAGAATCTTTGTTTTCTCATAGTGTGACTTCATTTCCCATAACACATACACATATCACCTATGATATGCAATTCTGGCCCATCAGTGTATTATTAAATATGATAAAATATGACCACATTTCTTTTTCTTCATATCCTAGCAAAGTTGCTTCGTTCATAACACACAATGATAAAACATAGATAAAGCCAACTTGTATAAATTTTTATTTAGATTACATAGGCAACTTTTCTTTAGAGATTTTATCTTTAGTGAAGTCTTGTGTCTTTTTGATTTTTTCACTGAATTTACCGAAATGCAATAGAAAAAAGTAGTAAGAACTGCACGTTTTTTGTTTAGTAGTTGTTTGGTTTCGGTTTGTGTGGTTTTTTGGGTTTTGTTTTTTTTGGGATTTTTTTGTGATTGGGTTGTTTTGGGGTCTTTTTTAACATGAATAATCTGTCTTGTAAATTCTCTTGTTTAATAACTGTGTCGTCTAGTAAGAGCACTATAATTTTACTTTTCAAATAGCCTTATGTTTTCAGCTCAGGGAGGTATTGCTAAATGCTGACTTTAGAGTTCATACTTTTATAATGTACCCACTAGTTGCAATTTTCTTCCTAGATAAAATATTTGAGAAATAGCTGGCCTGGTAAACCAGCAGTGAAGACCTTTTAATTGCCAGTGTTTTTTGGGGGGAGAGTTGGGTTTTGGTGGTTTGGGTTTTTTTGTTTGTTTGTTTCTTTGTTTGTTTGTTTTTTCTCTCTTTTTGTGTGTGTATGTGTGTGTGTGTGTGTGTGTGTGTGTGTGTTTGGTTCGTTGGTTGGTTTTTGTTGTTTTTTAAAAGTTTTATTTGTGCAACATGCACAACAGTAAATATTCATATGAGAGACAAAACAAGTTACTTGTTTTGTTATGGTAGTCCTTCCTTTAGGCAATGAACAAAAGAAACTTGGAAATAGTTTATAAAGACAAAAGTTGCAAATGACAGATTACGTAGAAGAAAATGTATACATATCAAGTTACTTATATCAAGTGATGAAATTCGTGTTCATTTTCAGATATTGTGTCTGTGTCCATTGTTTCTCAAGTTTTTCTGTAGTTTGAGATAATTTTTATGAGAAAAAAAAATAATTTGTCATATGTTTGCTGAAAGAATCCCACAATAGCTAACAGGAATTACTTTTCAATGGAGTTAAATAAGTATATTTAAGCCTTCCTCATAACTGAGAGGTACAGTTTTTTTTCTTTTAATAAAATCTAAAATTTAGATATAATCCATTTGTGCTAGAGCCAGTGCCAAAAAAAGGAACTGTGACATTTTTTTTTAAGTAGCCTGCTCTGCCCATAATACTGTCTGTACGTATTTCAATAGTAAAAAAAAAAATAAAAAATTTCTCCCCTCTTCTGTTTTTCTTGTAAGAGTTCTCGTCTGCAGCATTCCACACAGAAACAATGCAAGTTGTCAAAAAATAGATAACCAATTTAGTTGGAAAATGAATTAATGCTTTCCTCATCTAACATTAATTTTTTTTGGAATTGTGCCTCAAGTGGAAAATGTTAGCTTTGAGTGCAGAATAATAACACTTACTTCTTTAGACTCAACAGGCTGAAATGCCGGGACTGAGAAGTCGTGTCCCCAGTGTGACTGGAATATCAAATGACAACCTTGGTGGGGTGTTTTACTCTCACTGCTCAGTCCTCTGTGGGAAGGAGTGAGCAAACTCATCAGGATTAAAATTTGTGGTGCATTAACAAAATTTAATGATGAAAGAATCCATATTTCCATATATTTGCATGTAGCTTCATAGAACCTAAGACATACTCACTAGACTGTCACTAATATTTTGTGGTAGGTCTCCAATTTGCATGAAGACACTTCTTATTCATGAGTGAGTAGCTACTGCTAGCTCTGTAATGTAGCAGCCAGGCTAGTCTGTAATTGGTTTATTTTGTGTTGTCTGCTGTCCTGTGAATAGTACAGCAGCAGCAAGCATGGGGCAGCTTTCCTCTGCTATGGGCACCTCTGTTGGAGAGATACTAGTTTATGACTGGAAATGTGCATTTAAATCATAATTTATTAAGCATTTTCATCTGCAAAAATGTTCCATGCATTTTTCAGTTTAGCCCTTAAAATCTCATTTTTACACAGAGTGGATTTTTCAATACCAAATGCTACTCCAGATTTTACTGTCACAACCTTTTTTTTATGAACACTGGCAATATTTCTGGTACTACTTAGCAATGTGAAAGATGACAGTATTTCAGAAGATGGGCAAATTGAAAGTAGAAAGCTTTATGTTGCATAAAGAAACAAAGAAAGAACTGTAAATTTGTATTTATAACGTCATCTGGCTCTTTTTATGTAGGCAAAGGATAACTCGCGCTGTCTAGGTAAACAATGCAGTCCTTCAGAGTATTACTGTGCACATACTGCTGTTCTGCTTCGGCTAATGGCTCTGCTCATCCACCACACTGGGGCAGGTTCAGTGAGCATGGGTCTCACAGAAACCACTGAAGGACTTTTAGGATTTAATTTGGCTCAGGCAGAAAGCTTAACACGTCACTAAGAGAATGACAGAAAGCTTCTCTGGAAAATTATTGTAATTAATGTATTTTCTTACTACAGTCATTAAAATTGTAGCATAATCCATGTGTCTTGACAAAGTTTAAGAAAACTCCAATGCACTTTTTAAATGCTAAAATACTGTATAGTTTCATAGATTCATAGTGATTTTTTCCGAGTGCCTTAGAGTACTGTATAATTGCAAAGCATATAAAATGAATTTTGGACAAAATGGTAATTAAACTGCAGTAGATTCAATTTGGCTTATGTAAAAATAAAGTGGTGTCTTTTTTTTTTTCCCTAATAGTTTATTTCAAAAATGTGTTGTTTATAGTCATCTGTAAACTATAGGTGATTCACAGAAGAACTTGAAGAGAAAAAAAAAATTCAAATGAATGAAGTTGGTGTTTCTCTTCTTAATAGCTTATAGGTTAGAAAATTTGTTCCTTCCTCACTAATGTTTTCAACATATCTTGTGGGTTTTTTTCAGAATTACAGTAACAGTACAAGAAGCTATGTGCTACTGTAAATATTATTACATTCTAATAGACTTTAAGTAAAACAGTGACATATACTTCTATGTAAACATAATAATCTATAACATATGTCAGTTGTCTATGTGCTAGAATTTAGATTTACACTCAAGGCCTCCAGCAGATTTTTTTGATGATGTGTCGTATGCTTTTCTCAACACAAAATGAATCACAAGGTGAATCAGGCCCTAAAAGTGCCTGTTCCTCTCCACTGATTATAAAATGAGTCTAGTTGTCTAGCTCATTTATAAATACCTACTTTGTATAGGTAATCTGCATTTAATCACATGAGTCTTACTCTTGTTTCAAGATTAAAAAAGAAAAAAGTAATATATTGTTCTAGTACATCTAGATCGAAGTGTCAAGATACTCAATTTACTGATCAGACATTTTTTCATCACTGGGATGTTTGCTCAGTAAATTACTTCAAACATTAAAAGTCTCACAACTGAAAAAGGGTTCAAATCTGTTCGGATGCTTGCATTTGGATAGCTGGCTGCTATCCCTTTCTTGATTTGCTGTTTCTTACTCTTCCTCCTTCTTTTCTGGGAACCTTCAGGTGTAATGAGTAACTTGCAATGTTTCAATGTTTTTATTTAAACATAGCTGAGCAAAAAAAAATATGAAGAATATGAATTCAGCCATGTTTTCAGTATAGCTCGCTGTTTCTTGTCTACTTCAAGACTTGTCTACTTACTTCAAGTAACTTGTCTACTTCATTAAAGTTGAATTTCACCTTACAACACACAAGTGCTTAACAGTTTGTCATTGTATTTGCAGAAGTAGTGTATTATAATCGGAAGTAATGAGCCAAACAAGATATTCTTAAGTCTTTAAAACTACATACTCAGAGATTTGTTTAGAAATTGGGGGAGGCAGGGGGCATTTTTTGTAATTTTATGTAATTTTTATTTTTCACTCATACCACAGTAACTACGGTCAGTGAAGAAAAAATAATTTCTTAGTATATGAAGGCATGATTTTTTTCAAGTGTGTTTAGTATCAAAGCAAGCTGTGATGTGGACAGCACTGGAAATGGAAGGCTTGTATTTATCCCTGCAACAGGCAGCACAGCAATGCAAATGATGATAAACTTCTGTAATATGGCATCTCAGCCTTGCCCTTGAAAGATTATCATGCAAGAGAAAATCATTATTTTTTTCAATTGAACACTAGATCTTTTAGGACAGTGGCTGTTTAAAACTGGTTTTTACTGACCTGGTTTTCAAATAATTTCAGGTGGCCATATGGCCTATTCAGAAACATACTTAATGTACTTAATTTCAGGTGTATGTTTCATCCTAGCATCTTTCACACAAAGTAATCATGTGCTTCAATATTGTAGTAAAATGGGTTTTTCCCATTACTGCCCTCATGCAGCTATCACTTGGCAGTCAGAAATAGGGAAGGTGCCCCCTCACCAGGTCCTTTAACTCCTCACAGAACACACTCAGTGCTTCTGTTATCTTCACTAAAAACTAGGTGAGCACAACTGGAAATGAAGGCACTAAAAAAATGAGGGCAGGAAATGGACATTTTTTGTAACTTTTATTCTATTTTTGATTATTATACAGATTGCTTAAAGCTTATGATTTGGTTTTAGCAGATACAAGATCCTTTAACTATAGGAAGCCATGAAGCTTATACTCAAAGTACTTGTATTTTTTAATTATTATTGTACTATTTCTTAAAAAAAGAAATAAACCTCTTACTGAAAATAAACTTTGTAAACAAAGCTGATCGTAGATGGTTTCATTAATATACAGAGCATTCCAGTGGTTATAGGTTAGTTTCGAATACAGGAGAGCCTCATTTCCTAAATATTTTGACATTTCAGTGTTTTACAAGGTCTGTTTTTAAGCCACTGTTTAAGAGTTATGGTCATACTTGCATGTTCTTTTCTAGCCTAGCAAATTATGATATGCAAAGTGGAATAATCTCAGCAGTTACAGGATGATTTTTTTTTCTTATCATTTCCCCACCTCCCACCCCCTTAATATATAGCTATTGTGTAAAATGCTTTTATAGAAGATAAGAGATAATAGTCCCTCTGACAAGTATAGAAAGGAAAGCTTCTGTAACCTTTATTGTACTGAATGCTTTAACTCTTCAAATCCCACTTATATAAAAATCATTAGAAGAATAGAGAACAACAGGTCTGCTCTGATAGAGCTTAACAGATTGAGTCCTTTCTGCAAACATAGTAGAGAAAAATCTAGTTTGTGAATCCTGATAGGGCCTAGACTAAGATCAGCTCTTCACTTGTTAGCAAATCCCAAAGTAGAACTTTAGGTACCATGAGAGCTTTAATTTGGGAAACTTGGAGCTCTGTAGATTTCAGACATGAGTAGGCAGTAGCAAATTAGATATTTCAGGCATCTGTGTTTTGTATTTCAGTTCCTAAATCCTGGGTATGTCCCACTTTAGATGCCTATGCCCTTTTTAGAATGTCATCTATAAAACCCAGATCTCAAAGGTATAGCTGTGTGAGAGTATTAGTCTCTCACTGGGTTCAGTACAAAATTTGCTATCTATCTTCAAGTATCACAATTCTGGGATGCTAAGTCTTACTGAAAAGCATGAGACTTAAATTCTTTAATACCCCTGTGTTTCATAAAAAGAAAGTTTAATTGTACAAGACACTTGGGGTAATTTTACATTTTTAAGTATCCCACTGGCTAGCTGAATCAAATAATTTGAATTAGGTGTCTGGAGTCCCTGTGCAATACTTCACAGAAGAGAGGCACCTGAGGGAAAGGCATGTTTATGTGGTGTTCGTGTGCTACAGATTTGCAGTGTAGGAATACCTAGGTTGGGTACTGAAACATTTCACTGTACAGCATGTTGTGCAGACTAATGTACCTTGAGAATATAGGCTCCCTGCAGTAGGAAGCATTTAAAATGGACTTTGATATCTTCACACAGCACTGTCAGACTCTGCAGTAAAGCCAGATACTGACAATGGACCTGATGAAACTCAATGTGGTTCTGAGTAAGAACCTGATTGAACCACTCTGTAGAAAACACCATGAAAGGAATTGGGCACAAACTCTGCCCTTTGAAGGTCAGAGTAAGGCATATACCTCTGCTCAGGGCTTTTGGATTATGTATGAAAGTCAGATCAGGCTTTCCTAAGAAAGATATTGTTCCTACCTGTTGTACGCAGTGGAGTGATTTCAAACAGGTTTGCAGCCACCAGGCAGCTAAACTATTAAGTTCTGTGGGGATCATCTTTTTTTCAGTTTCTGCCACTTTTATTGCTTTCTTCTCCTACAATTAACTATTCATTGAAGTAGAACTTTGATCCTGACTTCCATCTCCCAGCTGTGCCGTTTAACAGGTGGATTAAAGAGTCAGTCAGCAGCATGATATTAAAATTTTTCCAGCAGGGAATGTTTTTAGGAGGTTATCATGACTTCCCTCTTTTAGCCATGTTTTCTCACCAGGCATTCCAACTTACCCCCTCTCAGTTCTGTCTTGGCAACTCTTGCATGACTGGGTTGCAAATAGGAGTGCTTCAAAACCTGGCAGTATTACCTCCTTTAATTTTAGCACTGATGTACTTTGCAATGCAATACAAAAATAGTTATATCATGGTAAAGGAGGGTGAGGACCTATAAAGGGGTGCAGAGCAGGGCTGAGAGAATTCCCAGAGGCAGAGGAGTTGAAATCCCTTAAACTGTATTGACCATGAAAAACATACCAATGTAGGATTAAATCAAGAGTGTCCCTGCTGCCTTGAATTTTGGCCCTGTTTATGGTAAAAATACTGTGACTCCACAGTAAAAAGTCATAACAGTTCAATTGCATCACTACAGTCAATATAGTACACAGTTTCTGTGCAGACTAGCCCTAAAAAATGCATAAGCTTGTCCATTTAACATGGTCCTTGCAGAACTGTTGTCCATATTCCAAAATCTTTGCTGTAGGCAATCCTGACAGACTGGTCAGGCACTGAGTGGTTATGGAAAATGAATAGACTTGGTACTACAAGGAGTTGTTTCTCCAGGGTCAAGATTCGAAACACATTAGTTGAGAAGTGTATGTTCCCACTGCTCAGGCGGAATTTTTCTGCAGATGAATAAGACTTTGCTGCCCAAGGCTATCAGTTCAGCAATTTTACATGAAATACAAAGAAAAAACCCTCAAAGCTGAGCCTTCTAACTGTAATGGGTATTCCTTTATGACATATTAACTGATTGTCTTTTTTTTTTTAATAACTTAAAGCTATACTGGTATCAGCATAAGCAATGATATTGAAAGCTGTGCTTTCATGATAGCATTTTATTATAATCTTTTTGTTAGTGCTCCACAATGAGTGTCTACAGACACTGGAATCACTTGTCCATACTTATTGTGAATAAACCTCATATATGTAGTGGATACAGTTCAGCAAAAAGGAATGCAAAGTTCTGCATGTAGGCAGGACTCATCATCCATTTAGTGCAAGACAGGAAACAACTATGTGGGTAGAAGTTCTGCAGGAAAAGATCTCAGATTTGGAGAGGATGACAAATTCTGTATGACTCAATGTTATTAAGCTACTGCAAACAAGGCAAATATCCTACTGGGATTTGTCAACAGGAATATAACCTGTAGGAGTAATCCTTCCATCCTGCTTAATGCAGGTAAGGTTTCAGCTCAAGTACTCCATCAAGCTTCAGGAAAGACGTAAAGCAATTACAGAGAGTTCAGAGAAAAGCAATGAAACAGGTCAGAGGTCTAGAAAAATATGGCCTCTGAGAGAAGGTATTTGAGGTTGTTATGTCTTGAAAAATAGGGGAGAAGATATCATAGTAGTCTTTGAATAAGTAAATAGATGCTACAATGAGAAAGGTGATATACTGCTCTCAAATAACGGGCTTCAAGGGTGGCATGGGACACTTGAAAAACTGTTCCAAAGGGAAGATTGATCAGGTGTTTGAATGGAGTTCAGTGATGTAGAATTTCTGTTACTGGTTGTTTTTAAGAAAAGGTTAGACAAATACCTGTCAGGAATTATTTAGGTCACTCGGATAGACAGAAGAATCACTTTTTCAGTTGTTTTTTGTAACTATGTTCTATATTTCTCTATGTAGTTACGTGACTTCTGTTTTTCACATGATATATTCTTTGGCGATACACATCAAGCAAAAAAACTAATACAGTTTCTGCACCAGGAACAAATATATATATTTCTGACTTACAGTATTAAATAGCAAATGGAAATCTCACAATGACTGTCAGGTCTGTTGAATAAATAATAAGGTGAGAAAGACCATACTCAAATGAGTCATTCTGTACACAGCAGAACTCTGGGAAGGCAGAGTCAGTTCTTAGAATACCAAAAAAGCTAAACTTAATTACTGGCATCACATGAAATCTGCAAGAATATTTTTTTATTGAATGTTCCTAATAAGGAAAAATTAAGAGGATAAGTAAAAGGAATCAAAATAATGAAGCATAATACAGTTCTAACTGAAGACTTCAAAATTATTTTTATAATGAGAAAGAACAATTATTTACTATTTGTTTAAAAAAAAAAATTGGAAAAATCTCAACAGGATGGTACAGTCCCTGGAGAAGTAAAAACTAAAATAAAACATTAAGTGAATTCAAATAAAATGTACTGAAATTGGGACACAAAGGTCAAGATCTAGTACTGTACAGTGCAGGAGACTGAGTGATGTACTGTTATGCATAGCAATGCATTCTTAAGTACAATCAGCAGCATGGGAAGGAGAAGAATAATATTTCATAATTTGTAGTCTTGAACTATTTACTGAAATATCCGGGCATTTTGTTTGCTAGGACTGAAAAAAATGAGGGTTATTTTAAGCTTGGGAAAAAATAAATACAACTCATCATTATGAAACTGAACATCATCCTAGGGGTATAACCTTCTACATTTTGTTTATATTCTGTTTTATTTGGTCTCACATCACTTTGTACTGAAATAAAACTCTGAATGAAATCTATTTCAGCTCTAATTTACTCAGAGCTATGAGGTAGTGTTTATGAATGAGGGTTAAGCTGTGTGGGACAGAGCAGCCCATACCACCTAAGCAGCTTATTTCATACATGTATCAAATGAAAGAAGCAAGCAGCAAGGATGACCGTGTCACACCTCAGAAGTCAGCAGGCTGGTTGTCAGACATCTGCCCAGGATGGTTGTTTTCCTGGTCAATGCCCAGCTGTCTCAACACTTAATGTTTCCAAGACACTGGATTCTTCTTATGTAATATGCATATTTATATATACAAAGAAATATTTATTTTTATAGCAATGACCTAACTCCTCGGGCATGCCCGCAAGAGGGAAAATACTCGTGTTTTAAACCCATTACATAAGCCTTTTCAGCTAACATAAATTTAAGTAGTGAGTGATTCTGGAGTATGCAGTCAAACTATTTAGAATATACTAGCCAGTCATTGTGACTGTGTCCATACTAGTAAACTCTAAAGATCAGGGTCTGCCCTTGCCCTGGCCCTGGCCCTGAGGGAAAGTGACAGTTGAGTTTTCATTCAGTTGGCTTACTGCTCATCCCTTCAAAACTGGAACCAATTGAAACAGCAGTAGGAGAACCCATCAGGCACCAAACAACCATCAAGGCAGGGGAACTTACATCCCTGCTCAGGTGTATGGGTGAGAGGGAGCCATAGGCCAAAGGGAAGTAGTAAAACTGCCATTTGTGCATCAGCTCAGCTTTCCCATTATCTGTCCTCTCTCCAGTGAAATACTAGAGAACTGGATGTAACTGGAGGAGAAAATATAGAAAGCTAAGTTTGAGGTGGGGAGAGGATAGATGTTTCTATGCTTGATTAATTGTTTGTGCCCCTCTCTTTCCCAGTATTTAGAAGAGGAATCAGCAACTTGTGTTGGTTAGCAACTGATTAACTTGAGTAAAATTCTGCAGCAATACCTGGTTGCCCCTTGACACCCCCGTTATTCTTACACCCATGCCCAGGAGTATAATCCAGGGATGGTGTGACCCAGCTCTGGTCGAAGGTGTGTCGACCACAGTACTTCATCCTGTGCTTTGGCCCTTTTGGCTTGATTAGGATAGCCTCCAATTAATCCTGGTAGCTGCAGATCCAAGCACAGCACTAATTAACACATTTGTATCTTGGTAGTACCTTTATATCTAGCACATTTTCGCTGAAATGAGTAACTGTTTTCATCCCACTTGTCCCCTCCCTTAGTTGCTTCAGATGCAGTTCTATCCAAGAAGAGATCTAGTACTGACAAGTGAGACCACAGCCCTATCTTAGAGGAAACACCTCAGACCTAGCAAGCAGTTTGGCAGATTCAGATACTTGTGGTATGCAAATTCCCAATTATCAAGGGGCAAAGTAAGAACTGGGAATTGAATTTACTTCAGCTACAGGGAGCTCCAGAAGGCAGAGACTACTTCAGTCCTGCCCCTTGAGAATTTGAGTGAGAGATACATTTTCACCAATTTCAGAATGCCTTGTCCTTTCTCAGGACAAGCAGTAGTTACAGCTCAGTGGAGATTTTGTTTAGGTTTTCCTGTTAAACAGGACATGTTTAAAACATCCTAAAACCATAATAAGGCAAACATTTCAATCACTGTTATATTTTAGTAATTTTCAAGATCATTTCTTAAGTGGTGCCTTTGAACAGTTCTTTCTTTACCACTAATGTATTGCTGACTCTATTTTAGATAGAGAACTTCTGATGTTGTTTTCTCTTCTGCATGCCTTCTTTCTCTTCACCACTGAAATCACTCGTAAGATTTTTATGTGTCCTGCTGCCATGGTCCTTCCTTCTTGTACTTACTCTTCTTGCAACACAATCAGCTAGTGTCTCCCTGGCATCATTATATAAAAAAAAAAATAAAAAAAATAAAAATCTTCTATACAGACAATGTCTAACTAATAGTAGCAATCTAGTTTAAATTGTTAAACACACTTGCTATTTTCAGCCCTTTTCCTGGCATTATGTTCATCCTTCCACTCATGTTCTGCATCTTTATGCCAGTGCCTTCAACAGGGTGTCTGTGTCAAGGGAGTAACTTGCCATAGGCTCGATCTATCCTCCTGCTACAGAATAATGCCTGTAGGAAAAAAACAGCTTCAGGCAAATCAGGAAGAGTTCAGACAGGGCAAGCCCAAGGCCTTGCAAACTCAGCACAAAGCTTATGGTCTTGTACTAGTGATAGCCATCATGTGTTTCAGGGGTACGAGGTAACAGTGATAGTATTCTCACCACGTGTCTAATTGTCTCTCATGGAAAAATTGTCAGAGACTGTGATAGGCTTCCTTTTCTAATCTTTCCAGCTCCCTTTCAACGTATCCTTTGCACTGAAATTTTGTCATCTGTTGTCTTTCTAGCTCTGTTATTTCTTAATTGGTCCACAGCTCTGATCACTTTTACATTTAAGAGAATCTCAAATAATAATAATAAAAAATAGGGCTCTTTTTTACTAGCCATATGCACATGAAAATTGGAAATAAGTATCTTACATTATTACTTTTAAACAATTTTTTGTTGCTGACAATAAATGATGGCACCATAATGAGGTAAATAACTGAGTTTAAAGTACTATTTCTCACAAACATGGCAACATAAAGTGTTGCAGTTAGTAAATCTGATTTCTAAAATACATGATTAAAACAAGGCACCTGAAAACCAGCTTGTGTTTTTATGGTTGCAGATTTTATCTCCAAAATTGTATTAAAATTTATATTGAGCAACTGTACTCACACAGCTCTGGCTGTGGTCGTACGGGCTGTTAAGCTACATTTTTTTCCCCAACTCCTACACAAAATCTTGTAAGAGTTCTGGGGACAAGGAACAATATAAATTAACAAAACCTTTTGCACATACATTTACATTTAACTCTGAACATCCTTTCAGTATCCTTTGTGAACATCAGCTGTCATGCAGTTTGAAAATTAACAAAGTGTTCAATTAACCGTGGGCCAGATTCTGCAGTGAGGACACCACTGGATCCTCAGCCTTGTACTGAATACTGAATCCTTCCCAGGCCTGCTGTCACTCAGGCTGAAGTGGCACACTGAAGTGGCACTGGAGCACTGGGATGCTCTAAAACTGCAGCAAAGCTAGGGAGAGATGCATCTAGACATCAATGGAGCATGCATGGTAACTTAGCTCCTATTAAAAAATCCAGTTGTGATGTTTTGGGTTTTTTTCAGGCCATAACTCTGTAATTATGAAACAGCAGACAGGATGTTGCTCTCCCAACATTTACAGCCACGAGTGCTGCAAAAGCAGTGGGTGGGAAGGAGGGATGCCACCTTCCCGCAGGCAGGGCAGGCAGGGCAGCGGGGCAGGCAGGGCAGGGCAGGGCAGGACAGGCTGTCAGTGGCAGCCGGTGCCCCACAGCAGGCTGTGGCCGTGCGCGGTCTCCCGGCTCCCACTAGCGGCGGCCGGGCCGGCGGGAGCGGGCGGGGGCGGCGGCGCTGGAGGGCGCGGGAGCGGGAGCGGGGAGGTTCCACCGCGGCCGCGGCTCCAGGTTTGAGGCGGAACAGGCGGCGGCTCTTTTCTAAGGAGCCGAGCCCTTTTCTGTGCCCAAATGTTCTGCGGGCAGGTTGCGTTTTCTTTTTTTCCTCTCTCTCTTTTTTTTTTTATTTTTTTTTATTACTTTTTATTTATTTTTTATTTTTTTTTAATCAAGCTGCTCCGCGTGGCTCCGTGGATGTATCGCACAGAGGTGCTTTAGGCTGCGCGTTTAACCCTGACCGTTTAGTTTACATTATTTCTTTCTTGACTAATTTCTGAGCCGTGTGGCACAGTTGTTCTCCCTGGCTGGATGGCCCAAGCCTGGAAAGCAGGAGAGGGAATCTTCTGTTTCTAACTGAACTGAATGTTCTTAATCAGTTAATGAGTTTATTGGCCAAATAATAAAAGAGCTCTTTAGTAGGCCAGCATACTAGTGCAAATATTCCTACATACACCAGTTTGCAGAGATTTCTGGTAGCGATGCATATTCTTTTGAAGAAAAGTTTTTTTTTTACTGAATATTCATGAAGAGCTGGAGGAAAAAGAGGTCATGAATATGGACAAGTCTAATTTGGCGGGGTTTATTCTCAAAGCAAAAAGCAGGCATTAGGTTTTGCTGTTGTCATGCAACTCTATTTTTCTCACTTATACTGACATTCACATTTTAATTCAGCAATGATAAGGTTTACTGAAAAGCTGACTCTCAGGTATTTACCTTTTTTAGTAAATTGTCAGTGTTTCTCTACTGAAAATTCAACAGAAGTTGAACTGTGCTGTGCTGCCTTTTCAGGGAAGCATGCACAATATTGTCCATAATTCCTTCAATTTGTGACTGAGAATGAGGTGATTATTGAAACAAATAATAATAATAAAAAAGTGCATAGGATTCCTTCTTCCTTAAATGTGTTCACTTTTCTGATGAAAGATACAAGGACAATTTTGATCAGAACTTTGTTTCTTTTCCTTAAAAATCAGCCTTCAGCAGGCTACAGCTGGGGAAAAAACAGGTTAGAAGCTCCATTTGGGGTTTTAATTTCCTGACAGTTAAAGAAAATAACTTTTGATTTTATCTTCAGAAAAACTCTCCTTTTTTTTTTCTGTCCTCTAAAAATTATGATACTTCTCATGTTTACAGACATCTATAATTTATGATACTTTTTGAAAACTTGGAGCAATGTAAATATACAACTGATTTAAAATTCAAATACAGTATGTAGAGGTACATTGAGAGAAAAGAATGAGTTTAAAAAGCTCCATGCATTAGAGAAGATGATCCCAGTCAACCTTGGACATAACATAACTTGGATATTTTCCAAACTCTGAAATAAAGATACTTTAAATAATAGGGAAAACATTTTAAATTATAAATTACATCACTATTTACATCACTGAGTCCTGCTCACTTTCCATGGCTACTGGATGCCCATGTGTGATTTTTAAAATGTCTGCCAATCTGTTTAATTATTTTTAGCAATTAAGGTTGTAATTTGTGGATGTTGCTTCAGCTTCTTGCCATGTTGACTGATGTCTCAATGTGTACAATCTATGTCATGCCATATGTTTCTTGCTTGCTCCTATTAGGCAGAATTATTTTTTCTTTCTAATCAGGTTTTTGCTGGTACATTTTTTAGGGGAAAAAAGAAAATCAAGGTATACTGGGTCTGTTTCTCCACTGTTCTGCTCCTCGTGTCTTTTTCTCATAAACATGGCATGTAAATATGAATTGGGAATGAACAGAGAGTTCTTGTTTGCATGTTTTTAGATGCTCTGCTCACTTTGTCCAAGTGGAAATAATTTAGAAAGTATTAAGCCTCTGAAAGACCAGTCATCTGAAGATCCACTAGCTTCCACAGATGAGTCCCAAATTACAAGCACAAACCACTAACATTACTGAGTCCATTGAAGAAATAAAAACATTTTATACCCACTTTATGACTCTATTCATGCATTCTGTTCAAGGTGGCAGACAGTCTTTTTTTGACTATAAAACAGAAACAGTTGAAGCCACAAGATGTATACCTACCTGCCTGTGGAGTTTGCTGTGGATAAACAAGTGTGCTGGAGCAGAAGCATATTAGGAAGAGAGTGGTTTCAGAAAGTTTGCAGTTCTATTAGTCCAGGATGCTATTTGTCAGAGGACTCAGTTACCTGGTTCCCATTTCAGCACATTTATATAAGAATGGAAAAGGGGACTATAAAACCTGTCTCAGAGGTTTTGTTTTTATTTTTCTGGTGAAGACTAATTGTATCTTTACATGTTGATACAGTGTCTGCTACAGCTGGTTGCTAAATTAGATTTACTTGATGGGCTGCTGTTTTTATTTGTATAATGGTGCTTTTGATCAAAGATACAAAAAGATAATACTCATGATAATTTAGATTGGTGAAACACAGGAAGCATTTCCAAATGTTTTTCAAGCACTGTTTGAAAAAGAAAAAACCCATACATATTAGCATCACTAATTAGTCATGGGGAGCCCTGGATTTTCTAGGGTGGAAAACATTTTTAACGTTTGTTCAGAAGCTTTAAAGCTCAATTTTAAGTGCTCAGCTTAGGGTGATAGGAACTGAAGGGTGACAGTAACAAGGAGTAAACAATATTTACATAGCAAAAACAATTTGACAACTTACTTATAAAGGTTGTTAATGAGAGGGAAAACTCATAGCATTTTTAAAACAAGGTCTGTTTTAGAGTTTAGTTCTTATTTTTTTTTTCTCCTAGTGTTCTGTGAAGGCAATTTTATACTGGTCTTTCATATAAACATTATTTCATATGAGTTTTATTTGAAAAGCAAGCTTAGGTATTTAACTGTAATGCAAATCCACATTTAGTAATCGTTAGTACCAAAAGCTACTAAGGACAAATACATGTTCTACACCTGTGTTCAAGGAGACCTCCCAAAGATTTTGATGAAAAATCCAGTGCAATGGTACCAAATCTGACTAAAAGATCTACAGTGAAGACCAAAGAGGACAACATCACTATGTTCTAGCAATTACTTTGGCTGATTGCAGGCAAGATAATCCTGAAGTAGAGAAGTTAGTTGCTGGTAATTCAAGTTACTATTAAATCAACACCTGTAAGAAGTAAGATGCTTTATATATTTTTTTAGAGGTAATTTAAATTCCCAGCTTTAGAGGTATAGATATTTGTGGTTTGCACAATAAGAAATAACTATAAATATAAATAACATAAACATTCCAAGGTATCACACGATGTTGATTCAAAACACACTCAAGACATTATACTGAAGCAATCTAGAATTCCCCAGCCTAACTAGGGCATACAAGGTCATATTTCCAAACCAATAACTAAATCTGTTCTATTCAAGTCAGCCTGACTCAGTTCACTTTGAGACAACACTGACACTAACACATCAAAAAAAGATTCTCAAAGGTAGCTTTGACAACAACTCCATAGCTGATCATAATTAAAAAGACAAAATGTGAGAGTTGCCTTTCTGCTGCCTCTGAGCTAACAGGTCTCTTTGATGCCATCTCAGACAACAACACTTGATCTCTGGTCTAAGTTTCACTGGTCTCCTTAGGCTAGTGTAAACTAAAGTGTTTCTATTTCCAGCACTGCTCCACTACATCAGAATTACTTGAGCAGCTATAAAGTGAGCCTAACATGTACATTGCTAATGATTAACTATTAATCAAGTGGATTGTGGTAGTGCCTAGGGACAACTGAGATCCAAGCCCCATTATGTAAGGCACTGTGCAGTTATTCAAGAAGGCTGTAGATGGATTTTCCCTTTTAAAACCAGCTGTGCTGTTACCACATCCAGGCTGGTTCCGCTTTTTACACGTCTGTCCATCTTTAAAACTTCAACACATTTGGCACTTGAACTGCTAAATTTGTTTTGCATGGCTCTGGCTGCTGTTTGACTCCTGAAGCCCTGTAGGAAAGGGAAGAGGTGTTATTGGAAAATGCACATGACTTCATCCTGCCTGAGAAGTCTTAAAGTGCAAAATTCTGATCCATCTGAAATCAGGTATTTTGCTGTAGTTTTGCTGTAGTTTGCAGCCAGCTTCTCCTATGCTACTGAACCTTTTTGAAAAATAAAAAGTTGTAAACTGAGGGCTCCTAGATTTACTGTTTTGTAGTGCACGTTGGCAGTTGGTATCATTGTCAGCAGGAGGGACACTTCCAGAAAAGGTACCATGCTCAGTACATTTTTGGCACAGTCAGGTGGCCGTCAATGAGTCACTAAGGCACCTGCTGAAAATCATCCTGTTACACTGGCATTCCCAAGTGCATCTGAAATCCAGATCTCACTTTCTTATGTTACTGGTTTTTGGCAGGTAACTATCAACAGGTGTGATTATCTGTGATAGGGATCATGCAGTGATGGTGGTTAAAAGCTTTCACAAGTCCTGAAAAGGACTTTTTTTTAAAAAAAAAAGAGTGAGGTATTTTATGGTTAACAGTAGTTTCTGATTAAAATCATTCTTTTCTTCTGCTGTTACCCTTCCTACTCATTCAGAATCTGAAAAATAAGATAAAAACTGCTGGAAGAATACTGATTCTGATGTTATTTTCATGAAATACTATGGGAACAGTTCCATAATAGAGCAAGTGGGGAAAAAAAAAAAAAAAGCAAGCTGCATTCCAGCTAGAAGGAGGAAAAAGAAGGTGGATGAGAAGGGGGGTTGACTGGGCTTCATAAAGGGATGTTAAAGGAAAGGGGAAGAGGAGAATCAGAAATTAATAAAGCGCGACATGTCAGAGGGAAGGTTAAAACCATACCACATTGAGAAAAGACAGAAAAAGTTAAAGGATAAATGAAGAGGTGAGACAGGTAATGGTCCAGGGTTTTTTTGTAGTGATAATCTAAGAAATTCAACAGAACCTCAGAAGATAAAGCAAAACGAGGTGTTCTGAAGTCAAAGATAATCTGCAAGTATACTTCACATAAAGTATTTAAAAATTGAGGAGAAAATGTAAAAGAGCAACAAAAACTCTTGGGAAATTATATCTAAATAGTGATTGAATACAATCAATATGTAAAATAATAATAAATTTAGAAACTGGTTATATGTTATAGGTAACAGTCATAATTAATAACTTACACTAACAGCAGACAAGAGAAACTCTTCCATTCTTGTTCACCATTTCAAAAATGTTTCTTTTCTAAACATATCATTCACTGGCATCTAAGCAGTCACCTTTCATTGCTTGACACCTATATCCCCAGGGAAGGGTTTGATGAACTTGTAAACAAGCACTATGCTTTGAAGTTGAGATGAGGATGAGGGTAGACAGCAGACATCACATACGTGCACTGACTGGAGGACTCCATAATGGGATTCCTGTCCAAAAATGTAAGTGACTGTTCACAAGGTTGTGCCACTTGTACTTTTGCTTTCAACTGCATCAGTCTTGGAAAATAGACCCAAATAAATCAACAAGAAATCTACACTATGAAGGAGGTCATGGTCTGAACTCCCCTGAGAATGTGCTGATTCATTGTTATCATGTGAATCTGCAAGTAATCATATGGGGAGAGGCAAAAGCTAGTCCGCGTGCTTCAGTGACTTCAGTTTCTGAAGGCCTACATGTGTTATTTGCATATTGCAGGGTTTTATGATGTTTATGGCAAGGATTTTGGTTCTGAAACAGTATTGAAGTGTAATGAGAATAGATTTCTTTGTGAAGTTTCTGATGTTCTCCATGGTCAGCATAGCTTCCCTCATGTTTTTTTTTTTTCCCCTAGCTTTAGGTTATGGTTGAAATTAGTAAGATAAAAGACAGATGATAATTTTGAAAAGTTAATTGAAGTTTAGTGAAGTTCATAAGTTTTGAGTTAAACTGAAATTATATGCAGAATTTCCTGCTTGCT